>CM068545.1:41162449-41762449 GCA_035048495.1 Euptelea pleiosperma
CCACTCGACATACCTAGTTTGTGGGATCGTCACTCCCGTTATAGCGGGGAGCACTCGAGGTTAATTGGGTTAGCACAATAAGGAACATAAAATAATAGGAATTTGTCGTTCTTGAATCAAAATAAACTTTATTTCATGAATTCAAATGTACTTTACAACTCAAACATGAAACAATTAATTTAGAAAGCAGTAAAACTGAATTAGAGATAGAAGAGAGATGTAATCTAAGTAGAGAGAGAAAGTAGAGAAATCTAGAGAGAAAGTGAGGGAATGAGATTTTTAGAGAGAGAGAAGCAAAAGAGAGTCTAGAGAGAGAAAGATAGTTTAGAGAGAGAAAATGACTAAATAGATCTAGAGAGAGAAAAGAGAGGTAGAGAGAGGGGAGAGAAAGAAAAAGTTTGAGAGAGAAAGATATGAAGAGAAAGAGAGATTGAGAAAGAAAGCGAGAAGAAGTTACCTTAGTCGATGGTGGTGATGGTGTCCTTGGATATGCGCGTGGAGATTAGATCTGTTAGGATGGAGATTATGCCGCTAGGTCGTTGGTGGTGAAGAAAACACAAGTGGGTAGCAACTCTGAGGTATAGCAGATTGGGAAAGATCAAAAGATGTTGATCTTTTAAAGGAGAGAGATCGGATTTAATGGTGGCTGCCGGCGTCGGAAGGTGCTGTTCACGGTCCAATCATGGATGATGTTCGTGGTGCTCCAACGTTGCTACTGGTTACATGAATCAGCAAGATGACCAACTGTTAGGAGGGGCGAGAAGCAGTGCAACCCACTAGAAATGGAGTCCGGCTGGAGTTGCAGAGGTTACCAATCTCACCGGCAAACATACAGATGTGAGGCCGTGGGGTGGTGTTGACGGAAGCTTGGCTTGGAAGGGGAGCCATTGCCATTCAAGGAGAGCACAGGGGTGCATGTTGTGGTCTGTTAGGAGTAGAATGACAGGGTAGGGTGATGAAGATGCACCAGTATGCCGGAGTTGCAGACCGCAACTCAGGCAAAAAGGAAAAGAAGAAGAAGAAGAAACATAAGGAGGAAGAGCGGCTAGGTGGGTTGCTGGCGATGGTGCAGGAGAAGAAGGAGAACAGAAGAGAAGAGGAGGAAGCCGGGAGCGCAATAGTTGGTGCTGTTGGAGGTTTTTTTTATTGAGAAGAAGACGGTGAAGAACAGTAAGAAGAGAAGAGGAAGAAGGGTGGTGCTGTTGGAGGGAGTGAAGGAGAGATCAAGGAGAGGGGCGGCTTGGGTTCTTGGAGAAGGAAGAGAGAAAGAGAAGGATCGGGGGGTTGATAGCTTAGAGATTGGAAAAGGGGAGAGAAATAGGATAGAGGAGAGAGAAATAGGAGAGAAAAAAGATAGTAGGCAGAGGGTTTTGAACCTTGATCTTCAACATTGACTTCAGTAGGTTTCACCAATCATGTAAGCCGTCGTTTTATGTCATTTGGTGCGGCTTTGAATCACTTTGGCCCATCTCTTGGTTTTCAGCTTTTCCTCTCTCTTGGTTCATTGTCCAGCTCTAAGATCTCTGACATGACCCATACTTGGCCTGCATCTTCTTGTCACAGCTTGTTGGCTCTTTAACTTGTAAAATTAGTAATTTTGCATAGTGGCTTTGTGTCGAATTGTCAATCCGCACTCGGGGTTAGGGAACGTAATAAAGAACATAAAATAATGGATTTTTCCATAGAAAGTGATGGAAATGTGAGAGTGGTGGAGAAAATTAATTTTGAAAACAACATTTTTTTATATCTTTTAGAGAAAGGACCATGAAAATTAACACATTGATGAAAAATATAACACGCAAATAATTCTCAATTAACTTTTCTTCATTCATAATCAAAAGGAACATTCTACAATGCTTTGAATTTATAAAATAAATAAATAACAAAAAACTAAAAGAAATTTTGAGAAAACTAAATAAAAACTAAAGAGACAAAATAGGAGAACTAAAGAGAGAAACTCCTAGAGATTTTAGAGAGAGAAAGATGAGGGTTAGACCTAACCTAGAGAGAGAAAGTTAGAGAGAGAGAGATCGAGAGATAGAGAACCAAGAGAGAGAAAATTTGGACTTCTCATCATGAACTTACCGAAAGAGGATGAGGGTTACCAAAATGTTGAGACACTTTGCAGGTTCGGAAGTTGAAGGGCATTGCAAGGTATTGCAAGAGGAGATGTCGGATTTGTGAGCGCCCAGAGAAGAAAGGAGGAAGGGTGGTAGCTGGTGGCTACGGTTGTGGTAGACATAGCAGGCGAAGGTGGCGGTATTATAGCTAGTGGCAGACGGTGGAGGTGATGATGCCGTTGATGAGGTGGAGGACAGTGGTGGAGATGCAGTAAGGAGGTACCCCCCTCCTCCTCCTTCTTCTTCTTATCTTCTTCTTTCTCTTTTTCTTTTTTTTTCTTTTCTAGTTTTTTTTTTCTTCTTTGTGAGGACGTTCAACCGGGAAGAAGGAGGCGGCTGAGAGGAAGATTACGGCTAGGGGAGAGGAGATCCAATGAGTTACAGGCGGTAAGGGTTTTGAATGAAAGAAGGTTGAAAGTAGGATTTTTCCGCGTCGTTGGTTACGGAAACCCTAACTTCAACATATTTGTAATTTTTATCCGATTATCCTGCAAAATTGATAGATTTGTATAGGGATTCGTGTCGGATGTCGATCCGCACTCGGGATTAGTCGGATTAGCGCGAATAATGAACATAAAATGACAGGAAATTTGCAGAGAAAGTAACTCAATCACACTTAATTCATATTTATTTAACTGAACTTGTCTCTTACAATGAAAATCAAATAAAAATAACTAAACTAGAAAGCATTAAAAGAGATTAGGGTAGAGAGAGAAAGAGAAAATCTAGAGAGAGAAAATGGCTAAAACAATATTTCTAGAAAGAGAATGAGAGGTAGAGAGAGAAATAAGTAGTAGAGAGAGAAAATGAGATTTAGAGAGAGAAATTAGAGATTACCTTGAAACTTACCACAAGATGATGATCGGAGATCATGTCCAGCCAAGTGGTAATTGTCGGGCATGGAATGGTGTATGGCTTGCATGGTGCATGCACGACCGTTGGAGATGAAGTAGCTACTCAGTTGCATATGTAGCAAGGAGAGTTGATGGTGGGGGTATGGATTCACTGTGGAAATCCACATGATTGTTTCCTTATCTGGTCAACACAATTGCAATGGAAGAGATTGAACGGTGGTGCATTTGCATTAAAGGATTTCCACTAGCTAGGTGTCCCGTGAAGAGCACCAGTGGTGGTGTTCAGCCTAAGATAGGCTGTGATGATGAAGAGGTGGCAGAACTCGGTGTGATAGTTCTTGCTGGAGAAGATCCACCGTTAAATGGTGATGCAGCACACGATCAAGGAGACCATGTATTCCGATTTTTTCAGACGTGGCTGCAACCGTTGTTTGCTGCCTGATTGCAGCATGATGGTAGATCTGGTGCTCCCAAGAGAGGAGCTCTTGAGGAGAGGGTCTGCAACGTCTTATGGATAGAAGACGATGAAGGAACTGCTGGCCGGAATTTACAGGACCGTGGCTGTGCTGGTGGAGAAGATGATGGTGGATATTGATGGAGGTGCTGTGAAGAACTAGGAGGTTGGACTTGTGGTGAACGGGATGGTTGATGGAGGGGATACCGTTGGTTGTTGGAGAAAATGGATGAGTTTCAGGCGTTAATGGCGGTGAGAAAAAAAACAGTCCGGCGTGTGAATGATGATGGTGGTGGAAGTGAACGGTGCAGGCAGTGATGGATAGTGCTGCTTGCCCTTGCAGACGCAGGAAGAGAGAGGAATAGACGAAGAAGAATGGAGGGAGACGGAGAAAAGGAGGTGGTCCAAGAGGAGCTCGCCGGAAAAGATGAACCAGTCCGGCGAGCTTTAAGATGAAGACGAAGTAGAGCAAGAAGAGGAGGAGCAAGGGAAGGAGAAGAAGAAGAAGAAGAAGAAGAAGAAAACGGAGAGGAAGAAGAAGGATAGGAGGAGAGGGGGGGAAAGAACGTGCTGGAGGTGGTGTGTGAAAACGACGACCGGAGTTGCTGTCTGCAACTCCGGCGACGGTGCAGACGAAGAAGAAGACGAAGAGGAGGAGGAAGAGGAGAAGAAGAAGAAGAAGAAGAAGAAGAAGAAGAAGAAGGAGAAGAAGAAGAAGAAGAAGAAGAAGAAGAAGAAGAAGAAGAAGAAGAAGAAGAAGAAGACGCCGGCGAACCAGTCCGGTGGTGGCTCGCCGGAGATGAAGGGGCGGAGCAGAAGAGGAAGAAAGAGGAAAAAATGGGAGAGGAAGAGAGCTCTTGAGGGTTTTTCAACCCTCCCCTTAAGTAGAAACTGAAAGTAGGGTTTTTCCGTCGTTGAAAGAACGACCCTAACTTCAATACATTTTTAATTTATCCGAGACATTTAACCTGTAAAATGAGCAGTATTGTATAGGGATTTGTGTCGGATGTCGATCCGCACTCGGGATTAGTCGGATTAGCGCGATAATGACATAAAATGATGGGAAATTTGCAGAGAATGGGACATAATATTATTCAAATCAATTTCATTCATTCAAAAATATCTCTTACAATCAAGTAAAAATAACTGAATTATAAGCAATAAAAAAAATTAAAATAAACTAGAGAGAGAAAGAGAGAACTAGAGAGAGAAAGTAGAGAGGAGATTGTAGAGATAGAGAGAGAGAGAAAGAAGAATGAAAGTAGGTGAGAAAAGTAGGGAGAGGAAGACCTATCCTAGAGAGAGAAAGGATGAGAGAATGGAGTGAGAGAAGGTTAATTGTTACCATTTTGAACCACTGTTGGATGTGCCCGTGTTGATCATGGTGACGGGGAGATGGCGATGATGATGGTGTAGGGAAAGGAGGCAGCACATGTGTGGTGATTCACCATGATCACCGAGAGAAGATGATGGTGGAGGTGCGATGCTTGATGTGGAGTTGCAATCCGACTGCCAACTTGAATGGAGAGCAGAAGGGCAGTGCAGTAGCTTGTAGGTTTTGGCCGGGGAAAGAACGGCTTAGAGAGGATTCAGGGAGGTGCTGCTTGCAAGATTTGCACTGGTGTAGCAGCAGCTTGTTGAGGATGTAACGGTGGTGGAATCCATGCGGGTGGTGAGTGCAGCAAAGAGCAAGCCGTGAGTTGGCTCTAGGAGACGGTGGAGGAGGCGGACGAACCAGGTGAGGATGTTCCTCCCCTCTTTCTTCTTATTCTCTTTTCTGATTTTTTTTTTTTTATTTCTTTCTTCCTCTCTTTTTTTTTTTTTATTTTTTTATCTCTTTTCTTTTGAGAGAGAGATGACAGCGGTGTGGGAGGCAACTTGACGGACTGGAGTTGCAGGTTGCAACTCCAGCAACCGTTGGAGATGAAGGAGAGGGCGGTCGCTGGTGATGGTGGCGGATCAAGAGGTCGTGGTTGCAGGCCTCTAATGGAGGACGGTGGTGGCTGACGGCTCCTCTTCTTGGAGTGGAAAGAACGGTGAAGAGAGAGGTAAGAGTTGTGTAACGTGTTGAGGGAAGATAGAGAGGATAGAAGAGAGGAATAGAATGTGAGAAGGGCTCACCGTAGCATGCTGTGAAGAGGACTGTGGTGGAGCGCAGTTCGCCGGCCGGAGTTGCAGACCTGCAACTCCGGCAAAAGAAGAAGAAAACGAAGAAGAAGAAGAAGAAGGAGAAGAAGAAGAAGAAGAAGAAGAAGAAGAAGAAGAAGAAGAAGAAGAAGAAGAAGAAGAAGAAGAAGAAGAAGAAGAAGAATAGGAGGAGAGGGGGAGGAGGACGTGCTGGCGATGGTATGTGAAGAAGACGACCGGAGTTGCTGTTTGCAACTCCGGCGACGGTTAAGAGAACGAAGAAGAAGAAGAAGACGAAGAAGAAAAAGAAGGAGAAGAAGGAAGGGAAAACGTGGGGAGAAGATTCGGGGAAGAGAGGAGAAGAAAAGAGGGGGATTAGGGTTCGAACGAACCCTTCTCCTTCCTCTTATAAAGCTCCCTATTTCCATTAATGGAAATAGGGTATTTTTTAAATAAAAAAAATATTTTTAATTTTTTTTTTTTTTTTTTTTTTTTTTTTTTAAGTAAAATGCTACTTTTCTATGGGGAATCTCCCCAATTAGTGGACCCCCCATTTAATTAAAATTATTTTTGAAATTCGCGGGGTCCACTAACTGGTCGGACAGCGGGTCGATGCTGATGGGCCCGGCTACTGGCCCACATGGACTGATGATGTCCATCGTCTCACAAGATGATGTGACAGGCATTCTGAAGGCGATCGGATGGATGGTGACTTGATTGGGACCCAGATTGGTAGATCGACGGATCTAGAGAGATCCAACGGTTCGATTGAAGATCCAACGGTCCGATGGAAGATCCAACGGTCAGAAAGCTAAGGGAGATGAGATAGAGCCGAAGGGTAGGAGTTCTGGGGTTAAGTCAGTAGATTCGAGGATCGAGAGATGAAGAGAGAGAGAGAATAAGAAGAAATGAGAGAAAAAGTATCAAAAAAAATGGAAAAAAGCACTGGCGGAGGGTCTGGAACCCTGGTCTTCACTGTGACATCCTCACGCTTCTCCAGTAGAGTCGACCATCATTCTTTGCTGACTCATGTGGCTTTAAACGCTTTGGTCCGTCTCTTGGTCATTGGCTCTCCTACTCTCTTCGTTCTTTGGGCCGGCTTTTTGGTCCTCTTATTTAGCCCATATTTGGCCCATATCTTCTAGTCATAGCATGTGGGCTTTTTAAGCTTTGATAATGGGCTTTCATGATCGATTTGGGCCCACAAGTCTTGAGAATCGTCCCATCGGGGTTTCCTACGACAGAAGAAGCGCGTAATGAGACTTTATCAGAACGGCTTAATATCTAGACTTCCGAAAATGTGTTTAATGCATGCAAATATACCATTTCGTCCAGAAAAGTGTGTTCTACGCAACAGAAGAGACTCTTACGTAGAAAAGTAGGTAAATAGAGTATTTTACGTAGGAGAATGCAATAACGCTAAAAGGATAATTGCTTAAAATAAGCACTTTTGAGCGAATATCAGAAACCGTGGGTTTCTACACTTAGAAACTCACGGTTTCTAAAAAAATTCATTTTTTTTCATTTTTTTTTTTTTTATTTTTTATTTTAATTTTTATTTTTGAAAAGTGATGTGGGTTACGGGCTTGGGTTCGTGGGCTATTTGGCCATGACCACCAGGCCAAAAGCTGATGCCACGTGTTGGCCAGTGGTTGGCCGAGAGATGACGCCACGAGTCGGCCAGTGGTTGGCCAATGGGAATGCTCAAAATCGTGGGCCCAGAGTGCATCGGCCATGGGCCAGAAGGTAGGTGAGAAGGATAGTGGGCCACTGGGCTCGATGGATGTGGGTTAGGGTGCGTTTGGTTGCCAGGGGAGAAAAATGCATTTTTCCCCTTGAAATACCCATTAAGGAAAGATGTATTTTCCTTTCTTCGGAAATCGAGCTCTACGCTCTCAGCCACGATCAATAATCTGAGGCATTACTCTACAATCAAACCTGCCTTAGGGACTGATATTTTACACTGGAGATCGGGTGGTTGATAGGATGGATGATTGACTGATCAGTAGCATGATCGGATGGTCGGATGTAGAGAATTGATAGATCACATGGCGATCTATAGAGATTCAACGGCCCGATGGAAGATCCAACGGTCAGAAAGCTAAGGGAGATGAGACAGAGCCAATGAGCAGGAGGTCTGGGGTTAAGTCAATAGATTCGAGGACCGAGAAATGAAGAGAGAGAAAATAAGGAGAGATGAGAGAGAAAATATCATAAAAAGTATTGGCAGAGGGTCATGAACCCTGGTTTTCCATTGTTCTTCACTTGAGCTTTGCCAGTAGAGCAGGCCATCATTTGATGTGGCTTTAAATGCTTTGGTCCTTCTCTTGGTTATCAGCTCTCCCGCTCTCGTGGTTCCTTGGGCCAGCTCTTCGATCCTCTTTTTCAACCCGTATTTGGCCCAAATCTTCTAGTCATAGCCTGTTGGCTCTTTAAGCTTTGATAATGGGCTTTCATGATCGATCTAGGCCCGCAAGTCTCGAGAATCATCCCATCGGGGTTTCCTGCGATAGAAGAAGCGCGTAATGAGACTTTATCAGAACGGCTTAATATCTAGATTTCCGAAAATGTGTTTAATGCATGCAAATATACCATTTCGTCCAGAAAAGTGTGTTCTACGCAACAGAAGAGACTCTTACGTAGAAAAGTAGGTAAATAGAGTATTTTACGTAGGAGAATGCAATAACGCTAAAAGGATAATTGCTTAAAATAAGCACTTTTGAGCGAATATCACAACCCCCAACCAGCATATTGCCAATCCTTGGCAATTAGTGCGAAATAAATGAGCTTAAAAGGGCTCTGCACATGCGGCACACTTTTTCATATTAGCTCCGGGAAAACACCGTTCGTCAAATTATTGAATAGATGCAAAAACAGTTACATGCTAGCGAAGAGTTTGAAAGTTTTGGCAAGACTACAGACTGATAATCATGACCCAGAATAGTCAGACTCTGCGTGTGTGTGTGCTCAACATTCTCATCATCCGACAGTAAAGATTTCCAGATCACCTTTAAGTTTTTCTGCCTCGACCTCAAATCTCACATGTTTAGCACTCAGAAAAGAATCACACACGAAGGGTTTTCTTCTTTTCTCTCAATTTATATGTGAGGAGATGTATTTAATATAAAGAGGCAAAAGATCTCACATATGTTTTATTTGAAGGAAGGACATCTTTAACAGAAGAAGATCTCATGATTGGAATACCACTTCACTCGGGAACGTCAGATCAAACTCTATAGCTTCTCTTTCTCCAATCTCCACATTTTATGATCGTACTATCCTAGAATCAAGTAGGACTTTCCTGGGTTGTAATGAGGCTTAGGTCAGGTGTAGAGAGATAAAGGGATACAGGATTTCAAAGATCTTGAGAGGATATTGTCATTTTCTTGCATTTTTCCTGCGACGTAACACCATTATCTGGTTCTTTTTCCTTTTTTTCATATTTTTCTCTTGTTCTTGATATTTTTGAGACTGCTCAATTTCTTTTCAGCACTTTTTCATACTTTCTTTCCATATTTTGTTTTCAGCTTGAACCACTTTCTTTTCCTTTTGATTTTTCTTCTTTACTTTTCTTTTCACGGTACACCCACATCAGTGATTTTTTTATCCTTCTCAAAAGTAGGGTAGCTAGTAACACTTCGTAGCTGAACTGGGTTTTTGGTTAATGGGCTTACAAAGAAAAGGCTTTTATAGAAGGGTTCAAGGGGTTTCTAGTGAAGTATAATTCAGGTGAGTAAAAAGGCTGAATGGTTCAGAAAAAATGGCCTAAATCATTTTCTAGGGTTTGCACTATCATGTATACTGTCTTGACTGGATACAAAGAAGGTTCTGTCGTAGTAATCCAATGTTGATGTCGTTCTGAGTTCCATGATCGAAGCAAAAGATAATGAGATCTCTCAACGAATATTGCGGGCATGAAGAATAGTGAGTCATCCATTGACTCAGGATTATTGTATAACTCTCTGAAATGATTAAAGGCTCAAAAGCTCACTGGGTTAGGTCTCCACAATTATTCTCGCAGGATCTCTAGAATTTCTAAACTTAGGATGACTCTGATATTGATAGTGTACAATTGTGCCGAATATGAGTTTTTCTGAGTTTTCAAACCTGCTGTAGTCACGCCTGACTTGACTCGACGCTAACTTTAAACAAAAATTGACATCCTCAATACTGACTTAACGGAGGTTTTCAGCTAATCAAAGTCAGGGTATTTGACACATTTTTTGAAATTCTAGAAAACTTTTTGGAGAACATCGGAAATCACCCCAAAAACAACATTTTTTTTTTTTTTTTTATCAAAATGAAGACATGAGTTTTGGTAAATACCCACCCCCAACCAAAATATAGCACCGTCCTCGGTGCTCATGACCGGGACATAAAATGATAACAAATCAGAGATGATGATGCAAAGATTCAGGAAGGATGTTACCAAGTCGGCAGAAACTCGACAGTGTGTGGTACCTGATGATCGGAAGAATGAATGTACCTGCATTTCCAGAGATATAACAGTAATAACAAATGCATGAGACTCATGTACTCTAGGAATACCGGAATTGCCTTTCCGAAAGCGCTAAGTTTTACGTCTTCAGCCAGACATGATGGGGGTATATCAAGTACCCCCAACCAGGATAAAACTCATGGAGACTGAGTGAATCTACAGTCTTCCTAACACCTAAGGTGAAACGGAGACCACTATCCTATCCCTTGTCTAGGTAGACCTGTGTAGAACAGGTCTTTCTCAGTGTAGACTGAGAGAAGGGCATTGAGCTCTCTGAGCAGACCGGCAAAAGTACGGAGTTGATCTGGGAGGGATCGAAGCTTCTCAGTAAAGATTGAGAGGAGAGTAGGAGTGGTTTCTCTGAGCAGACCCGCAAAAACATTTAATTCAGCGGGGAGGGATAGAAGCTTCTCAGTAAAGACTGAGAGGGGAGTAGTAGTGGGTTCTCTGACCGTGGTTAGCAGAGCCGCAAACTCATTGAGTTTTGCGGGAATGTATCTGAATGGAGCAGACTCCTGCAGATCAGTAATACCAGAAATGTTGGACTCCGAGATGAAGTCAGACTCAAAGTGTTCTTGACACTTGGATAATTTATCCTCGGGAGAGTCCTGGATTAGACTCTCTACGGCGCACGGGTCATCGATAATATCGACGTAGGGTGACGGGTGAAAACTGTTGACCTCTTTCTCGATGTTTTCTAATGTGATAGGGATGTTCCAATCCCTACATTCAATACGTCCCTCCTCGGTGGGGATCGGTAGGTCCAGGACAGCGGGAGTCTCATATTCTAGACACGGTTCTACGGTAGGAATGTCTGCATCCAGGGCAGAGAAAGAATTATCAGAGATAGAGATGGAACCGGGTTTCTCTAGGCTCGGTCTAGAAGTTGGTGCTGTTAAGGGCACCATAGATGGAGTGAAAGTAGGTTTTTTCCGCGTCGTTGGTTATGGAAATCCTAGATCTCAACAATATTTGTAATTATCCGATTCTTTTTCACTCAAATCCTGCAAAAATCACAGGGTTGTACAGTGGCTCGTGTCGGATGTCGATCCGCACTCGGGGTTAGTTTGCGTAATTCAACGACATGAAATGACGGATTTTTATCAAGAAAACTGAAGGAGATTGTAGAAAATATGGAGAGGTGAGAATGGTGATGGATTTAAAACATTCTTAGTGATTTTTAGAGATAGAAATTACCACAAACGACCAAAAACACAAAAGTAAACTAACAAATGCAAAAATAATAATTTTATTCATCCTCAATGAGTCTTACAAAATCGAATTAAATTCAAAAATAACCTAGAAAGCCATAAAAATTAGAGAGAGAAATGAGAAAATGTAGAGAGAAACGAATTAAGGGAAAGCCTAATCGAAACCTAGAGAGATAAATTAAGAATAGGAGAAAAAAAAATAGAGAAAGAAAAGAAAATAAGGTAGAGAGAGAAAGTAAGAAACTCACCGTTTGCGCACTTACCAATGAGCCGTTAGATGGAGAACATCGGTCTGAGTAAGGTGCACCATGTACACGAGCTGTTCAAGGAGAGAATAGAGGAGTTATCGGCTTGAGGAGTGCATTGGGTGCAACAGCAATGTGGTGTGCACCGTGGATGAGTACCACGGTCTATATTGCAACGAGGATGCAACTATGGAGTTGCAGATCCAGTTGACCAGCAATGGAGGATATTTCGGTGGCCCACATGGACCATGGATGTTTGCTGTTGGACTCGCCTCCACTCAAGGTGAGAGAAGGCTGGGAATAGAGCAGCAGGCGGTGATGGAGAGATGGGCAGGTAGGAGCAATCTTCCCTTTCTACTCTTCTTCTTCTTTTCCTCTTTTTTTTGTTTTTTTGTTTTTTTGTTTTTTTTTTTTTTTTTTTTTTTTTTTTTTTTTTGATTTGCAGGCTTTGGAGGCGTGGACTGCTTGCAGGTGAGAGATGAAGATGGGTTGCTGGACAGCCAACCCAAGATGATGAAGACGTGAAGTGGTTGCAGCAGGTATGGAGCTTCACGGTGAAGCAGCAGGTTCCGGCGACCAAAGGGTGTTGCAGGCTTTCTCTATGGATGAGAAAGGGAATGGCCCAAATAGATCGGGGTTGCTGGTGAAACCCACAAGCAGGTGTCGCAGCAGTTAATGGTGAAGAGGGCAGTCCTCTTTTGGAGATAAGAGATGGACGGTAAAGGGAGAGTTGCAAACCTGGGAGTATTCACGTTGCTGCCAAGGGGATGGGCAGCGTGAAGGTGGTTTGTGAGGGGATCACGTCGTTGTGATGACAACTGTTATAGAAACCGTTGAGGAAGAAGGGGCAGCTCTGGAACCGGGCGCACCAGTCCGATGGAGGTGCCAAGGTTGAGGGCGGTGGCTGAGTTGCAGATCGCAGCTCCTTGGACAATGGAGAGGGCGGTGGACCAGTGAAGAGGAAGAACCTCACGACCTCCTCCTTCTTCCTTCTTCTCCCTTGTTTTTTTTCTTTTTATTATTTTTCATTTTGAATGGGAGAAGGTCCAGACAGCTTGAGAATGAAGGAGTAGTAGGTTCTCCACGCCCCGGTAAGGAGATGACCACGATGGTGATCGGTGATGGGAGTGAGTGGGGTGGTGCAGCAGGGACGATAGAGAGAGTGGGTGGATGACGTGGGGAAGAGAGGTGATGGTGGTGGCTGTGTGGAGAACAGCCACAGAGAAGGGAAAGGAGAGAGACGGCTGGGAGAGATGTGGAGGAGAGAAGATGCCAAGAAGAACGTGGAGATGGTCTGCTGATCGTTGCAGCAACAAAGGGAGATCTAGTTGGGGGCGGTGATGGTGAGAAGGTTTCGTGGGAGATGGGGCAAAGAGGAGAGAAGAGAGGACGTGGGCCAAAGAGATGTTGCAGTGGTGGCCGGAGTTGCAGGCTGCAACTCCGGTGGAAAAATGATGAAGAAGATGACGAAGATGGAGGAGAAGTCGAGGAAAAACAGCCGCCAAGAGAGGTGGGATCCGTGCGGGATTGATAGGGGGAGAGAATGGAAGAGAAAGGGGGGGGATTAGGGTTCGAACGAACCCTTCTCCCTCCTCTTATAAAGCTCCCTATTTCCATTAATGGAAATAGGGTATTTTTTGAATAAAAAAAAAAAATATATATATATATATATATATATATATATATTTTTTTTTTTTAAGTAAAAACCTACTTTATGATGGGGAATCTCCCCAATTAGTGGACCCCCCATTTTTTATTAAAATTATTTTGAAATTCACGGGGTCCACTAACTGGTCGGACAGCGGGTCGATGATGATGGGCCCGGCTATTGGCCCACATGGACTGATGATGTCCATCGTCTCACAAGATGATGTGATAGACATTCTGATGGCGATCGGATGGATGGTGACTTGATTGGGACTCAGATTGGTGGATCGACGGATCTAAAGAGATCCAACGGTCCGATTGAAGATCCAACGGTCCGATGGAAGATCCAACGGTCAGAAAGCTAAGGGAGATGAGATAGAGCTGATGGGCAGGAGTTCTAGGGTTAGGTCAGTAGATTCGAGGACCGAGAGATGAAGAGAGAGAGAGAATAAGAAGAGATGAGATAAAAAGTATCAAAAAAATGGAAAAAAGCACTGGCGGAGGGTCTGGAACCCTGGTCTTCACTGTGACCATCCTCACGCTTCTCCAGTAAAGTCGACTATCATTCCTTGCTGACTCATGTGGCTTTAAACGCTTTGGTCCGTCTCTTGGTCATTGGCTCTCCTGCTCTCTTCGTTCTTTGGGCCGGCTTTTTGGTCCTCTTATTCAGCCCATATTTGGCCCATATCTTCTAGTCATAGCATGTGGGCTCTTTAAGCTTTGATAATGCGCTTTCATGATCGATTTGGGCCTACAAGTCTCGAGAATCGTCCCATCGGGGTTTCCTGCGACAGAAGAAGCGCGTAATGAGACTCTATCAGAATGACTTCATGTCTAGACTTTCGAAAATGTGTTTAATGCATGCAAATATACCATTTCGTCCAGAAAAGTGTGTTCTACGCAACAAAAGAGACTCTTACGTAGAAAAGTAGATAAATAGAGTATTTTAACGTGGGAGAATGCAATAACGCTAACAGGATAATTGCTTAAAATAAGCACTTTTGAGCGAATATCACAACCCCCAACCAGCATATTGCCAATCCTTGGCAATTAGTGCGAAATAAGTGAGCTTAAAAGGGCTCTGCACATGCTGCACACTTTTTCATATTAGCTCAGGGAAAACACCGTTCGTCAAATCATTGAATTGATGCAAAAATAGTTACATGCTAGCGAAGAGTTGGAGAGTTTTGGCAAGACTACAGACTGATAATCATGACCCAGAATATTCAGACTCTGCGTGTGTGTGTGCTCAACATTCTCATCATCCGACAGTAAAGATTTCCAAATCACCTCTAAGTTTTTATGCCTCGACCTCAAATCTCACATGTTTAGCACTCAGAATAGAATCACACAAGAAGGGTTTTCTTCTTTTCTCTCATTTATATGTGAGGAGATATATTTAATATAAAGAGGCAAAAGATCTCACATATGTTTTATTTGAAGGAAGGACATCTTTAACAGAAGAAGATCTCATGATTGGAATACCACTTCACTCGGGAACGTCAGATCAAACTCTATAGCTTCTCTTTCTCCAATCTCCACATTTTATGATCGTACTATCCTAGAATCAAGTAGGACTTTCCTGGGTTGTAATGAGGCTTAGGTCAGGTGTAGAGAGATAAAGGGATACAGGATTTCAAAGATCTTGAGAGGATATTGTCATTTTCTTGCATTTTTCCTGCGACGTAACACCATTATCTGGTTCTTTTTCCTTTTTTCATATTTTTCTCTTGTTCTTGATATTTTTGAGACTGCTCAATTTCTTTTCAGCACTTTTTCATACTTTCTTTCCATATTTTGTTTTCAGCTTGAACCACTTTCTTTTCCTTTTGATTTTTCTTCTTTACTTTTCTTTTCACGGTACACCCACATCAGTTATTTTTTTATCCTTCTCAAAAGTAGGGTAGCTAGTAACACTTCGTAGCTGAACTGGGTTTTTGGTTAATGGGCTTACAAAGAAAAGGCTTTTATAGAAGGGTTCAAGGGGTTTCTAGTGAAGTATAATTCAGGTGAGTAAAAAGGCTGAATGGTTCAGAAAAAATGGCCTAAATCATTTTCTAGGGTTTGCACTATCATGTATACTGTCTTGACTGGATACAAAGAAGGTTCTGTCGTAGTAATCCAATGTTGATGTCGTTCTGAGTTCCATGATCGAAGCAAAAGATAATGAGATCTCTCAACGAATATTGCGGGCATGAAGAATAGTGAGTCATCCATTGACTCAGGATTATTGTATAACTCTCTGAAATGATTAAAGGCTCGAAAGCTCACTGGGTTAGGTCTCCACAATTATTCTCACAGGATCTCTAGAGTTTCAAAACTTAGGATGACTCTGATGTTGATAGTGTACAATTGTGCCAAATCTGAGTTTTTCTGAGTTTTCAAACCTGCTGTAGCCACGCTTGACTTGACTCAAAGCTAACCTTAAACAAAAATTGACATCCTCAATACTGACTTAACGGAGGTTTTCAGCTAATCAAAGTCAGGGTATTTGACACATTTTTGAAATTCTAGAAAACTTTTGGAGAACATCGGAAATCACCCCAAAAACAACCTTCTTTTTTTTTTTTTTTTTTTTATATTTATCAAAAGGAATACATGAGTTTTGGTAAATACCCACCCCCAACCAAAATATAGCACCGTCCTCGGTGCTCATGACCGGGACATAAAATGATAACAAATCAGTGATGATGATGCAAAGATTCAGGAAGGATGTTACCAAGTCGGCAAAAACTCGACAGTGTGTGATACCTGATGATTGGGAGAATGAATGTACCTGCATTTTCAGAGATATAACAATAATCACAAATGCATGAGACTCATGTACTCTAGGAATACCGGAATTGCCTTTCCGAAAGCGCTAAGTTTTACGTCTTCAGCCAGACATGATGGGGGTATATCAAGTACCCCCAACCAGGATAAAACTCATGGAGACTGAGTGAATCTGCAGTCTTCCTGACACCTAAGGTGGAACGGAGACAACTATCCTATCCCTTGTCTAGGTATACCTGTGTAGAACAGGTCTTTCTCAGTGTAGACTGAGAGAAGGGCATTGAGCTCTCTGAGCAAACCGGCAAAAGTACGGAGTTGATCTGGGAGGGATCGAATCTTCTCAGTAAAGATTGAGAGGAGAGTAGGAGTGGTTTCTCTGACCGTGGTTAGCAGAGCCGCAAACTCATTGAGTTTTACGGGAATGTATCTGAATGGAGCAGACTCCTACAGATCAGTAATACCAGAAGTATTGGACTTCGAGATGAAGTCAAACTCACAGTGTTCATGACACTTGGATAATATATCTTCGGGAGAGTCCTGAATTAGACTCTCTACGGCGCACGGGTCATCGATAATATCGATGTGGGGTGACGGGTGAAAACTGTTGACCTCTTTCTCGATGTGTCCTAATTTGATAGGGATGTTCCAATCCCTACATTCAATATGTCCCTCCTCGGTGGGGATCGGTAGGTCCAGGACAGCGGGAGGCCCATTTTCTAGACATGGCTCATCAGTAGGAATGTCTGCATTCAGAGCAGAGAGAGAATTATCAGAGATAGAGATGGGACTAAGTTCCTCTGTGCTCAGTCCAGAAGTTGGTGCTGTTAAGGGCACCAAAGATTGCGACTCGGGTTCATCACTAATATTGCACAATCCAAGGGAGGTGGGGAGGAATGGTAGATCTTTGACAGCAGGGATCCTACAATCGAGACAAAACTCGGTGTCATGATGATCAACTTCAGGGTCCAGGTTAGAAGCAGCAGTGGGAGAGTGAGAAATAGGTTGCTCTGAGGTAGGTTCAGGATGTGGTGCTTTTAAAGGCACCGTATAAGGATACACTGGTTCCTTAATAGTCTGGCTCGATCTAGGGGTGGGTACAATTTCAATTTCATCCTGGCAATTCTGGTACTTGGTCCAATTGTACGACTCGTCATTATAGACAGTGGCCATATCATTCTCCTCAAGATAGGCTAGTGGTGGGCTAGTGAATTTGACTTCCTCTCTCTCATTTTCTAATTGAACTAGACGTTGATCCAAGCTCTCCATAGATAGCTGTTGTTGGTGCTCTAGTCCTTTGAAATACTGTTGTTGCTGGGCAATGTACTGAGAGAGAAGGTCCTCTAGGCCGGGTTTAGTAGCCAACGGAGGTGGTTCAGCCAAGGGGAGCTGAGGTGGCAACTCTTGATTGTAGTCCGACTGGGTATGAAAGTTGTAAGGCAAAGTGGAGTCCGGGACTAGGTGCTGACTCTGAAAATCCTGAGGGGCCCACTGTTGATCAGAATAGTCATTCTGTGGATATGACGGGTACTGGGATTGCGAGTATTGCCAGTCATACTCTCCATTGGGTTGATGGAACCCGGAAGGATAATTATCCTGCGGCAGTTGCTGCGGGAGGGCAGACTGTTCCCAACCAAAGTTATGGTGACTCCTATTATCTGGATAATAAGTGTTGTCATAGGAGGTCTGCATTGGAGATGGAAAGGTACAGACATCTTGCTGGATAGGAGGGTAATATCCTACAGAGTGGGAATGGTACACGGGTGGCTGGACTGCGGCACGAAGGGTAGAGACTGAATTTTTAAGCTCTTGGAGTACAGAATTGTACTCCGGATCTCGGTGATTATCATACCCTGTAGAAGTGTGCGAGACTGGAGTATCATGATGATACGCAGAATTGTCATACCATTGTTGAGAGTGATCACCTCGATTCTCACAGAAACTGTAGTAGGTCTCATACAGAGGCCGTTCATCTGCCATTAGAGGCGATAGAGGGGTGCGGTGGACTAACTCTCAGATCGAGTCAGTAAAAGGTTAGGACAGGTCCAACCGGGCTTCTACTTGAAAAAGTAAGCCCAAGATTTGGCAAAAAGTTGCCAAAAGGAGACACTGGAGTTGTGATCCTAAATGATGCACACCAAGCATAGATAATCCTATTCTAAACAATCAGGATATATTTTAGGCATTATCTTGTTAGTTTTGGGGCTAGAGTAGATTATGACAGTGGGCGGACCACTGGTTTATCTTTTAGCCGCCGGACTAACTGTTTGCACTCAGAGGTTCTCACCAGGCTACACTCTTCAGAGCGAATCCTTTAGTACTAACTCTAGTCAACAACAAGGCAATCCGAAGCCTAGACAGACGTGCGGCACAATTGCTGTCTTAAGTACGTCCCAGACTAACCGGATTGGTCAAGTGTATAAGAAGAGTGTTCCCTCGGGTTAAGCTAGGGTTGGTGCGTGTTCCTAGTCCATACGCAACTAACCGCCGAATAGTCCAAGATGCCACGTCGAGCTCAGTGTACTTGAGTAGCAGGGACTTATGGGTGTGTTAGACAACAGGGACCCGCGCTCGTGGTCTTATTTCGATTGGATGTTAAGCGGGTTCGCTTTGTGTGGATTTTTCTTCGAACACCGGGCTAATTGGCTCTACTTCTTGATTCTTTTTAATTAAATGGAGCCTTGGGATCAAATCAGTTGGAATGATGAGGTGGGTGATGAAATCCCACCAGTTTCAATTTTGGAGCTGGGTTTGCTCTCTTAGAGTTGATTGATTAACGGCCACGCCACGCAAGTCGAATAAGTTGTTGCTAAAAAACAAATAGACAAGCGGCAATGATGCACCCAATATGCTCTGTATCGCACTCAAGGCGAGGATAGAGACTTACCTCCCGTGGGCCACGCCACGGGGTCTCCTCCGTGGGTTAGAGAGGGGTATCCTAATGGGCTTGGGCCCGACTCCACCTCTTTGAGCTTTCGCTCTCTACCCACACTGGATCGTGTTCCTGCAGAAACAGTTAAATCGCACGGTCTAGGTATTTGGGATTCTATTTGGAAGATCCTTGCCTTTTTAGGGTTCACTGAACAAGCACTGGATTTAGGCAAGTTTTTGAATTAATTTTCAAGTTCGAAATGGGTTAAAATTTAGGAATTCCCAGATTGGAAAATACCTAGATTGGAAAGTTTCCCGAACGGTGGAGATCTTCCAAGAAAGATTTGATTGCGAGATCCCTTATAATTTTGGAAATTTCCCAAACTTGAAATTCTGCTAGATTTGGGATGTTTCCTTTTGCAGACTTTTCCAAATTCGGAAGATTTCTAAAGATAGAAATTCTTCTAAAGAGGAAACTTCTAAGAGGGGAAACCCTAATTTAGCAAAGTTTCAAGATTTTAGAATCTTTCCAAAAATCGCAAATCCTTGATTGGTGATTTCTAAAAATCTGCAGAATATGAAACCCTAATTTTTTTGAATTTTGAATTTATTATTTTTTTGGTATTTTTCACTTAATCTAGGGTTTCTAAAAAAACCCTAGAACAAGATCTAGCAGTTATATGGAAAGCAGTAAAATTCCTAAATTATTACAAATTGCACTCGGCCTTCCGAGGCATTAAAAATAGTAATTTAAAAACGGCTAAACATCAACAAAAACAAAAAATAGAAAGTTTCCCGAAAAGGTCGGGCTGGCCAAATTGAGCAGCTTTCCGATTCAGCAACTTTCCAATTCCGTCTTTACGTCCTTTTTCGCACTCCCGAACACCCGAGCGGCAGCGGCGCCATTTGAAAGTAGGTTTTTTCCGCGTCGTTGGTTATGAAAATCCTAGATCTCAACAATATTTGTAATTATCCGATTCTTTTTCACTCAAATCCTGCAAAAATCACAGGGTTGTACAGTGGCTCGTGTCGGATGTCGATCCGCACTCGGGGTTAGTTTGCGTAATTCAACGACATGAAATGACGGATTTTTATCAAGAAAACTGAAGGAGATTGTAGAAAATATGGAGAGGTGAGAATGGTGATGGATTTAAAACATTCTTAGTGATTTTTAGAGATAGAAATTACCACAAACGACCAAAAACACAAAAGTAAACTAACAAATGCAAAAATAATAATTTTATTCATCCTCAATGAGTCTTACAAAATCGAATTAAATTCAAAAATAACCTAGAAAGCCATAAAAATTAGAGAGAGAAATGAGAAAATGTAGAGAGAGAAACGAATTAAGGGAAAGCCTAATCGAAACCTAGAGAGATAAATTAAGAATAGGAGAAAAAAAAAATAGAGAAAGAAAAGAAAATAAGGTAGAGAGAGAAAGTAAGAAACTCACCGTTTGCGCACTTACCAATGAGCCGTTAGATGGAGAACATCGGTCTGAGTAAGGTGCACCATGTACACGAGCTGTTCAAGGAGAGAATAGAGGAGTTATCGGCTTGAGGAGTGCATTGGGTGCAACAGCAATGTGGTGTGCACCGTGGATGAGTACCACGGTCTATATTGCAACGAGGATGCAACTATGGAGTTGCAGATCCAGTTGACCAGCAATGGAGGATATTTCGGTGGCCCACATGGACCATGGATGTTTGCTGTTGGACTCGCCTCCACTCAAGGTGAGAGAAGGCTGGGAATAGAGCAGCAGGCGGTGATGGAGAGATGGGCAGGTAGGAGCAATCTTCCCTTTCTACTCTTCTTCTTCTTTTCCTCTTTTTTTTTGTTTTTTTGTTTTTTTTTTTTTTTTTTTTTTTTTTTTTTTTTTTTTTTTTGATTTGCAGGCTTTGGAGGCGTGGACTGCTTGCAGGTGAGAGATGAAGATGGGTTGCTGGACAGCCAACCCAAGATGATGAAGACGTGAAGTGGTTGCAGCAGGTATGGAGCTTCACGGTGAAGCAGCAGGTTCCGGCGACCAAAGGGTGTTGCAGGCTTTCTCTATGGATGAGAAAGGGAATGGCCCAAATAGATCGGGGTTGCTGGTGAAACCCACAAGCAGGTGTCGCAGCAGTTAATGGTGAAGAGGGCAGTCCTCTTTTGGAGATAAGAGATGGACGGTAAAGGGAGAGTTGCAAACCTGGGAGTATTCACGTTGCTGCCAAGGGGATGGGCAGCGTGAAGGTGGTTTGTGAGGGGATCACGTCGTTGTGATGACAACTGTTATAGAAACCGTTGAGGAAGAAGGGGCAGCTCTGGAACCGGGCGCACCAGTCCGCGATGATGATGGGCCCGGCTATTGGCCCACATGGACTGATGATGTCCATCGTCTCACAAGATGATGTGATAGACATTCTGATGGCGATCGGATGGATGGTGACTTGATTGGGACTCAGATTGGTGGATCGACGGATCTAAAGAGATCCAACGGTCCGATTGAAGATCCAACGGTCCGATGGAAGATCCAACGGTCAGAAAGCTAAGGGAGATGAGATAGAGCTGATGGGCAGGAGTTCTGGGGTTAGGTCAGTAGATTCGAGGACCGAGAGATGAAGAGAGAGAGAGAATAAGAAGAGATGAGATAAAAAGTATCAAAAAAATGGAAAAAAGCACTGGCGGAGGGTCTGGAACCCTGGTCTTCACTGTGACCATCCTCACGCTTCTCCAGTAAAGTCGACTATCATTCCTTGCTGACTCATGTGGCTTTAAACGCTTTGGTCCGTCTCTTGGTCATTGGCTCTCCTGCTCTCTTCGTTCTTTGGGCCGGCTTTTTGGTCCTCTTATTCAGCCCATATTTGGCCCATATCTTCTAGTCATAGCATGTGGGCTCTTTAAGCTTTGATAATGGGCTTTCATGATCGATTTGGGCCCACAAGTCTCGAGAATCATCCCATCGGGGTTTCCTGCGACAGAAGAAGCGCGTAATGAGACTTTATCAGAACGGCTTAATATCTAGATTTCCGAAAATGTGTTTAATGCATGCAAATATACCATTTCGTCCAGAAAAGTGTGTTCTACGCAACAGAAGAGACTCTTACGTAGAAAAGTAGGTAAATAGAGTATTTTACGTAGGAGAATGCAATAACGCTAAAAGGATAATTGCTTAAAATAAGCACTTTTGAGCGAATATCAAAGGTGCAATGGTGATGACGGCTTGGGGGTGGAGAATGGAGGGGCATTTTTTTTGCTTTTTTCTGGTTCTCTTGGTGTTTTTCGGTGGAGGGTAGCGAGTGGAGAAGGAGAAGATGATGGTGTTGGTGTGGTGATGCAGGCGACAGTGAAGAAGAAAGAGAATGAGAAGATGACGTGGAGGGGGGTGTGCTGGCTAATGTGCAGCTGGTTGCTGCCATTTGCTTAGTAGTTGCAGTCCATCTTCTTCGGTAGCAGTTGGCAGCGTGAGTAGGGCTCGAGAGAGTTGGAGTTCAGAGGAACGTGGAAGGGGAGTTGCTGACCTGTTCTCGCTGCTCGTGGAGAGGCAGAATGGGTGATGATTGCCGGAGAGAGTTGCCAACCTGTTTTCGCTGCTCGTGGAGAAGCAGAATGGATGATGATCGCCGGAGAGAGTGAAGGAGAGATCAAAGAGAGGGGCGGCTTGAGTTCTTGAAGAAGGAAGAGAGAAAGAGAAGGATCGGGGGGCTCGCGGCTTAGAGATTGAAAAAGAGAGAGAGAAATATGAGAGAGGAGAGAGAAAAAAAGAGCATGCAGAGGGTTTTGAACCCTAATCTCCAACATTGACTTCAGTAGGCTTCGCCAATCACGTAAGCCGTCGTTTTATGTTATTTGGTGTGGCTTTGAATCACTTTGGCCCGTCTCTTGGTTTTCAGCTTTTCCTCTCTCTTGGTTCTTGGTCCAACTCTAAGATCTCTGACATGACCCGTACTTGGCCTGCATCTTCTTGTCACAGCCTGTTGGCTCTTTACGCTTTGATATTAGGCTTCTATGATCGATGTGGGCCCGCAAGTCTCGAGAATCATCTAATCAGGGTTTCCTGCGACAGAAGAAGTGCGTAATGAGACTTAATCAGAACGGCTTAATATCTAGACTTTTAAAAATATGTTTAATGCACGCAAATATACTATTTCATCCAGAAAAATGTGTTCTATGCAATAGAAGAGACTCTTACGAAAAAAACGTGGATAAATATAGCAGTTTTACGTAGGAGAATGTGATAACGCTAAAAGGATAATTACTTAAAATAAGCACTTTTGAGGAATATCAGGTATAGCATAATTTGCTGAGTCAGTACGGCTCAACTCATTGTTGCCATTTAATCTTCCCATTGCATTTCTTGCGGTTGAGCCTTCACCGTGTTCACGGGTTCGACCTACCCCGAGTTGATCAAAACGAAAGTTCATGGCAGAGAACATCTCGTGCATTTCCTTCAACATCCGATCTTGCCCGGAAGTCAAAGTCCCAACATCAGTGTCGAGACGGCTAATGCTTTGATCGTCCATCTCCAGCTCTGATACCAAATTGTTAGGTGCGTCTATGAGGAAACGCCCTTTACCTCCCTTACCTCTCCCTATTTTGCCACGTGGGCCTATCTTGGCGGAGTAGTGAATAACAAAAAAAGGAATAGAGAAAGTTAGGAGAGTCCGTAGGTTTTCCCGCCTCCAATAGTTTTACCTCCAATGAATTTCTTACTTGATTCTTTATTATTATCACCACTATTTAAAGAGCTACAACTGCATAACAACTTAGAGATATTTTCTCTATAAGAGATATTCTCTCAAGAAATAACTAATAGATAAGCTTAATTACTTAGAGACCTGACTTATTCAATACTTCTACCCACATTGCCATTTAATCCTAAGGTAAGGTTCTCTCTCTAAATTTTCTCCCTTTCTCTCTCTATTTCCTAATGTCCCTCTTTCTCTCTCTACATTATTTTCTCTCTCTAGTTTTTAGTATGTTCTCTCTCTGTCTCTCTTTCTCTCTCTAGATTTCTTCTTTCTCTCTCTATATGTCCTCTCTCTCTCTAGTTCTCTCTCTTCTCTCTTATTTCTCTCTCTACCTTTTAATACTTTTTAGGTTAGTTCTAGTTGATTTTAGTGCAGATGAATTTATTTTGTAAGCATTATAATTTGACATTTTTAGTTTAATAAATGAATTTTATGTTGGCGTAGTTATTTCATGAATTCCTTGTTTATCTGTTCTTTATTTTTAGATAATTATCATCATCTCTCAATCCAGCATGTTTTAAAATCTGAATCACCATCCTCACCTCTCCATGCTTTTATGAGAAAAATCTATCATTTTATGTTCTTTACTGCGTTAATCGACTAATCCCGAGTGTGGATCGACATCCGACACGAGCCACTGTGCAAAATAGCTTATTTTACAGGTTAAAAGTCTCGGATAATTACAAATGTGTTGAGATTAGGGTTTTCGATCCGACGACATGGAAAAACCCTAGTTTCACTCACTAACTTCTTTGGGGTATGACAATCACAAAGATCCAGAGTACAACTCTATACTCCAAGGGCTTAAAAACTCAGTCACTGCCCTTAGTGTCGCAGTCTAGCAGCCTGTGCATAATTGAAACTCTGTGGGATATTTCCCTCCCGTCCAGGAAGAGGTCTGTAGCTTCAATACATTTCAATCTCCAATGCAGACCTCCTATGACAACACTTATTATCCGGACAATAGGAGTCACCATAACTTTGGTTGGGAACAATCTGCTCTCCCGCAGCAACTGCTACATAATAATTATCCTTCCGGGTTTCATTAAACCAATGGAGAGCATGATTGGCAATACTCGTAATCCCAGTACCCGTCATATCCACAGAATGACTATTTTGATCAACAGTGGGCCCCTCAGGATTTCCAGAGTCAGCAGCTAGTCCCAGACTCCACTCTGCCTTACAACTTTCATACTCAGTCAGACCACAATCAAGAGTTGGCACCTCAGCTTCCCTTGGCTAAACCGCCTCAGTTGGCTACTAAACCTAGTCTAGAGGATCTTCTCTCTCAATACATAACCCAGCAACAATAGTATTTGCAACACCTAGAGCGACAACAACAGCAATCCATGGAGAGCTTTGAACACCGTCTAGGTCAGTTAGAATCTGAGAGCGAGGAAATCCACTTCCCTAGCCAACCGATAGCCTATCCTGAGGAGACTAAAATGACCACTGTCAATGATGAGGAGCCGCACAATTGGACTGAAAGTAGGGTTTTTCCGCGTCATTGGTTACAGAAACCCTAAAATCAACACATTTATAAATTATCCGCTTTAATTCCTACAAAATTCAGAGATTCTAGCATAGGGATTCGTGTCGGATGTCGATTCCGCACTTGGGGTTAGTTAGTGCAAAGAAGAACATGAAATGATGAAATTTTTTACAGAAATTGCTCTGAAATTCATGGAGGATACGGAGAGGTGAGAATGGTGGATTTATGATTTTTAAAACATGATTTTTAGTGAGGGGGATTATACTATCAATAACATCACATGAGAGATAGTAAAAAAAACACAATAATATAAAAGAAGAATTTATTTATGGAATTTATTTCAACTTACAATGTTCAACTTCAAATTGCATAAAACAAATAAAACAGATAAAGAGAGATAAAAAAAATAAAAAACTAGAGAGAGAAAGAAACATCAAGAGAGAGAAAAAGAAAATAAGAGAGATCTTGAGAGAGAAAGGACTAGTTTAGAGAGAAAATAATAAAATCTAGAGAAAGGAAGATAACAAGCTTTAGAGAGAGAGAGAGAGTTGAGAGAGAAAGAGGTCCTATAGAGATACAATGATAGAAATCCTACCTTAGAGTTCACCACGTGCACATGCAAGCCAATGGAAAGTGTGAGGCCGCAACGTGTGGAGATGCTGGTCGGAGTTTGATGAAGTTGGATCAGCCCAAGGAGAAGTAGCAGTAGGGAGGATGGACTAGCAAAGGTTTGTTGGTTCTACCTGTGGTTACACCGGTAGGGGAAGACGGTGTATGGGTGCTGTTGGTCAGCGAGGCAGCAAGGTGGATGGACCACCGGAGTAGCAGATCTATGGTGCTCGCGGAGTGCAGGTGGTGGGAGAAAACGGTGGTGGAGCCACCTGCAACGATGTTGACTTCCTATCCTCTCTTCTATCCTTCCTCTTTTTTCTTTTTTTTTTGTTTTGTTTCTTTTGCCTTTCTTTTTTTTGTGTTGAGGAAGAAGGTGAAGACGGATTGGAGGAGAAGGGATCTAAAATGGAGGGGGGACGATAGCAGCAAGTGATCGTTGCTAGCTATTGAGAGGGTGGTGGCTGAGGCGGTGGTGCAGCACCGTGAATGGAGGAGATAAAGAAGAGAGGGGCGTTCCCCTTTGCTAATAGAGAAGGGGCGGCAAGGGCAGGTGGTATGCTACTGGTGGAGGGGCAATAGCTGCTGTCTACGTTGGAAATCAAGTGGTGAAGGCGGTGCAGCAATTGCAAGTGGAGGTGCTGCAGGCGCAGCACTAACAGGTGGAAGAGAAGTTGTGCAGAGGACAGGCTAGGGGATCTCACGGTCGAAGATGCAAGCGGAGGTTTCAGACCTGTCAAGGGAGGAGATCACGGCTTCCTCCCCTTCTTCTCTTCATCTTCTCTTTTTCTGGTTTTTTTTTTTTTTTTCTTTCTCTTTTTTTTTTCGGTGAAAGAGAGGGCAGAGAGAGGAGAAGGACGTGAATGCTTTAGGGTAGACAGTTAGGGAAATGGAAGAGTCGAGAGCAAGGTGTGGGAATAAGAATGAAGATGACGGCTAGATTTTCTCAACGTGGTAGAGAATGGGGGGGGAAGAAGGGAGAAAGGAGAGAACGTGCCAATGAGATGGGCAGAAACGTGGTAAAAAAATGGAGAGGTTTTAGGGTTTTCTCCCTTTCTTTTTATATGAAACTCCCCCTTCCTTCCATGTTAGAAACGTCTCCTCTATTAAAGAATTAATTCCTCCTTTCCTTCACAAGTTTCCCCTTTTGCAATCATAACCCAACCTCTTGTATGGCAGCAAGATATCCTCCTTTAGAAAACATTTTAATGCTTTCTTTATAAAGAAAATAACTCCTCTTTTGTAGAATCTTTCCACATAACGTCCAAAGCTAGTCATGACCGTCTATCATGAGTGCCACATCAGCTTATGTGGTTTGGCCAACATAAATAGTCTTTGAGATCGTGATTCCCTTGTGGGCCCACCCCGTGCATCAACATCAACTCTATCAGTAATTTTACCTCGCTGTCCATCTACATGCTATCCACGCTTTTTGATAATCTGGACCACATTCAACACTCATGAACTGCTACGATGCCCTCATATTTGATTTGCCATGTGGCAGTTGCGCCATCCATACATTTTGGTTCGAACAGTCCATTTATCAGAGATTGTACCAACGTTTTCTATTTCGTCACCTCATGGAGTGATGATGGGCATTATTTTGTGCGCAACCTTGGTTTTAACAACTTGGCCCACGTGTCCCATCCTTGCAAATCACATTAGCCCATCAACTCGAGATCAAACCTCAGACCATTGATTTCTTGATCAAATGGTCAAACTCTTGATAGCACCATGTTCCTCATCTGGACTAACACCTAGCCATGTAGAAATCATTGTGGGGCTCCTTAGAAATCGTAACCCCTTATCTTGAATAAATGTTGTCGATCATGTCTGCTTCTTCATGCTCTGGCTAACCGCTGATTTGGTCAAGATTTGGCCCATGGTCCACTGACTCGACCAATACTTCCCAGATCTCAGGAATTTTCCTGGTAAGCTCACATCAACTTGACTATCTGTATGTTGACCCCTTGCGGTCATTTTTATCTTGATTAACAGACCAGTCGATTTCTTGGTTTTTGGCCTAGATTTATAATTTTCTGGCTTGGCTTGTATCTGGCCTACATCTTTAGGCTTTGATATTGGCTTTTGTGGGTGAGCATGGGCCCGCAAGTCTCGAGAATAGCCCGATCGAGTTTTCTGCAAGAGAAAAGCATGTAATGAGACTTGATCATAACGTCTTTATACCTAGACTTCCAGAAATACGTTTAATGCATGCAAATATACCATTTTGTCCAGAAAAATGTGTTCTACGCAATGAAATAGACTCTTACGTAGAAAAGTGGATAATTAGAGCAATTTTACGTAAGAGAGTGTGATAACGCTTAGAAGATAACAGTGGAAAATATGCACTTTTAAGCGAATATCACAACCCCCAACCAGCTTATTGCCAATCCTTGGCAATTAGTGCGAAATAAATGAGCTTAAAAAGGCTCTGCACATGCTGCACACTTTTTCATATTAGCTCAGGGAAAATACCGTTTGTCAAATCATTGAATGGATGCAAAAAATAGTTACGTACTAGCGAAGAGTTGGAAAGTTTTGGCAAGACTACAGACTGATAATCATAACCCAGAATAGTCAGACTCTGCGTGTGTGTGTGCTCAACATTCTCATCATCCGACAGTAAAGATTTCCAGATCACCTCTAAGTTTTTATGCCTCGACCTCAAATCTCACATGTTTAGCACTCAGAATAGAATCACACAAGAAGGGTTTTCTTCTTTTCTCTCAATTTATATGTGAGGAAATGTGTTGATATATGAAAGCAAAGATCTCACATATGTATTATTTAAAGGAAGGACATCTTTAACAGAAAAAAATCTCATGATTGGAATACCACTTCACTCGGGAACGTCAGATCAAACTCTATAGCTTCTCCTTCTTCAATCTCCACATTTTATGATTGTGCTATCCTAGAATCAAATAGGACTTTCCTGGGTTATAATGAGGCTTAGGTCCGGTGTAGAAAAATAAAGGGATACAGAATTTCAAAGATCTTGAGAGGATCTCTATTTTCTTGTATTTTTCTTGCGATGTAGCACCATTACCTAGTTCTCTTTCCTTTTTTTTTTTTTTTTTTTTCGTATTCTTCTCTTTTTCTCGATATTTCTGAGACTGCTCAATTTCTTTTCAGCTCTTTTTCATACTTTCTTTCCATATTTTGTTTTCAGCTTGAACCACTTTTGATTTTTCTTCTTTACTTTTTTTTTCACGGTATACACACATCAATTATTCTTTTGTCCATCTCAAAATAAGGATAGTCAATCATGCTTCGTAGCTGGACTGGGTTTTAAGTTGATGGGTTTACAAAGAAAAGGCTTTTATAGAATGGCTCAAGGGGTTTCTAGTGAAGTATAATTCAGGTGAGTAAAAAGGCTGAATGGTTTAGAAAAATGGCCTAAATCATTTTCTAGTGTTTGCACTATCATGTATACTGTCTTGACTGGATACAGAGAAGGTTCTGTTGTAGTAATCCAATTTTGATGTCGTTCCGAGTTCCATGATCAAATAAAAGGGTAATGAGATCTCTCAACGAATATTGCGGACAAGAAGAATAGTGAGTCATCTTGTGACTCAGAATTGTGGTATAACCCCCTGAATTGATTAAAGGCTCGAAAGCTCACTGGGTTAGGTCTCCACAATTATTCTTACAGGATCTCCAGAATTTCTAAACTTAGGATGACTCTGATGTTGATAGTGTAAAATTGTGCCGAATCTGAGTTTTTCTGAGTTTTCAAACCTCCTGTAGTCATGCTTGACTTAACTCAAAGCTAATTTTAAACAAAAATCAACATCCTCAATACTGACTTAACGGAGGTTTTCAGCTAATCAAAGTCAGGGTATTTGACACATTTTTGAAATTCTAGAAAACTTTTGGAGAACATCGGAAATCACCCCAAAAACAATAATTTCTTTATTTATATCAAAATGAAGACATGAGTTTTGGTAAATACCCACCCCCAACTAAAATACAGCACCGTCCTCGGTGCTCATGACCGGGACATAAAATGATAAAAAATCAGCGATGATGATGCAAAGGTTCAGGAAGGATGTTACCAAGTCGGCAGAAACTCGACAGTGTGTGGTACCGGATGATCGAAAGAATGAATGTACCTGTATTTCTAGAGATATAACAGTAATAACAAATGAGTGAGACTCATGTACTCTAGGAATATCGGAATTGCCTTTCCGAAAGCGCTAAGTTTTACGTCTTCAGCCAGACATGATGGGGGTGACAGGCACCCCTAACCAAGTTGGAGCACAAGAGACTGAGTGGATCATCAGTCGACATAAACAGGATCGATGAGATTAATTTCAGAAGTCTGAATGAACGACACATCAAGTTCATGGAACTGCTTTAGACGCTGGCCATTGACGTGAAAAGAGGAGTGATCCTTGGGATCCTCAATAGTGATTGCCCCAAAGGGTGTGACTGCTGTGACCGTATAAGGATCGGTCCACCTAGATTTTAGTTTCCCAGGGAAGAGATGAAGACGGGAATTATAAAGAAGGACCTTCTGTCCTGGATGGAACTCTTTTCTAAGGATGTTCTTGTCATGTATCCACTTCAGTTTTGCTTTGTAATTCTTGGACAAGTTGTAGGCATCATTTCGGAGTTCTTCTAACTCATTCATTTGAAGTTTCCTCTCCTCCCCTACAGTTTCTAGGTCGAAGTTGAGCTTCTTAATGGCCCACAAGGCACGATGTTCAATCTCTACTGGAAGATGACAGGGTTTTCCAAAGACCAGACGATAGGGAGACATATTGAGTGGTGTCTTGTAGGCAGTTCTGTACGCCCATAAAGCATCAGTGAGACAAGTAGACCAGTCTTTACGTGTGGTATTGACTGTCTTCTCCAAGAACTGCTTGATCTGACGATTAGAAACCTCTACTTGACCACTAGTCTGCGGATGATAAGCTAGGGCAACCTTATGGGTTACCCCATACTTTTTCATTAATTTCTCGAATATCCTATTGCAGAAATGGGTGCCCCCATCACTAATGATGGCCTTAAGGGCACCGAACCGGGCGAAGATGAACTCCTTTAGGAATTTGACCACCACTTTGTGGTCATTGGACTTAGTGGGAATGGCTTCTATCCATTTGGAGACATAGTCTACCGCAAGGAGAATGTACTCAAAACCATAGGAAACCGGAAAGGGACCCATGAAGTCGATGCCCCAGATGTCAAATATTTCATCGACTTGGATGGGAGTTAGGGGCATCATATTCCTCTGCGAGATGCGGCCTAGATGCTGGCAATTAGGACAGGTTTTGCTGTAGATGTGGGCATCTTTAAATAATGTGGGCTAGTAGAATCCGCATTGCAATACTTTTTTTGCAGTCTTCTTAGTGCTGAAATGACCACCACAAGGTTGGCCATGACACGAGGACAAGATATTGAGTTGGTCTGACTCAGGGACACAAAGACGAATGATCTGGTCAGGACAGTATTTATACAAATAAGGGTCATTCCAAGAGTAATATTTAACTCTTGCTAGGAATTGGCTTTTGTCCTGTTTTGACCAGTGTGAAGGCATTTCTTCGGTGACAAGGTAGTTGACAATGTCAGCATACCATGGATGAACGGAGATAGCGAACAGTTATTCATCTGGAAAGGTCTCAGGGATGGGCTGGGTGTCGAAGGAGGACTCTAAAGTCAGTCTAGACAAGTGATCAGCCACTACATTTTTAGTTCCTTTCTTATCCTTGATCTCGAGGTCGAATTCCTGCAGTATGAGAATCCATCCAATTAATCGAGGCTTGGTTTCCTTTTTCGACATGAGATAATGAAGGGCTACATGATCAGTGTATACGACCACCTTAGTGGCTAAGAGGTATTGACAGAATTTATCAAGGGTGAAGATTTACCGCCAGGAGTTCTTTCTCAGTGGTGGAGTAGTTCATTTGGACAGAGTTAAGAGTTTTGCTCATGTAGTAGATCACGTGTGACCTTTTGTCAACTCTTTGCCCTATAACGGCTCCTAAGGCGTAGTCAGAAGCATCACACATTACCTCGAAAGGTAGAGTCCAGTCCGGGGGATGGATAATGGGTGCAGTAGTGAGCTCAGATTTGATATGCTCAAATGCCTTGACACAGTCGGCATTAAAATTGAAAGGACTATCTTTAGCCAGAAGATGGGATAGAGGTCGAGCGATTTGAGAGAAATCCTTTATGAATCGCCTATAGAATCCTCCGTGTCCCAAAAAGGACCGGATGTCACGTACAGACTTAGGAATGGGCAAGGTCGAGATGATGTCGATTTTAGCTTTGTCGACCTCAATGCCCTGATGGGAAATGACATGTCCCAAAACTATGCCTTTCTTCACCATGAAGTGGCATTTCTCCCAATTGAGGACAAGTCGCTTGTCCTGACAATGTTGAAGTACGAGCCCTAGATGGTTGAGACAGTCATCAAAGGATACCCAAAGACTGAGAAGTCGTCCATAAAGACTTCGAGGAATTTTTCCACCATGTCAGAGAATATGCTCATCATACACCTTTGAAAGGTCGCGGGTGCATTGCAGAGGCCAAAGGGCATGCGCTTGTAGGCAAAAGTGCCAAAGGGACAGGTGAAAGTTGTCTTCTCGTGATCCTCAGGGGCGATGGGTATTTGATTATACCCTGAGTAACCATCAAGGAGCAGTAGTAGGAGTGACCTGCTAGTCTTTCCAACATCTGGTCTATGAAGGGTAAAGGAAAATGGTCCTTCCTAGTGTTGGTGTTGAGTCGTCTGTAATCGATGCAGACTCTCCACCCTTTCTTCAGGCGTTGGGTGACCATTTCCTTGTTCTCATTTTCCACAACTGTGAATCCTGCCTTTTTAGGGACGACATGAATAGGACTCACCCATTTGCTATCGGAGATGGGGTAAATGATACCCGCATCTAACAGTTTAAGGACTTCATCCCGGACTACATCCTTCAAGACGGGGTTCAACCTCCTCTGGTGTTCTCGAGAGGTTTTGGATTCATCCTCGAGATAGATGTGATGTTGGCACACCGAGGGGTCTATGCCTCGAATATCATCTATAGTCCAACCTATAGCAGATTTGTGCTCGTTGAGCAACTCGAGAAGTTGCTTACGTTCACTCGTAGATAGAGCAGAAGTAATAATGACAGGGTAGGTTTCCTTAGGACCAAGATAGGCATATGAAAGATCTGTAGGAAGTGGCTTGAGCTCCAATTTTGGAGCAGATGGAGTTGAAGTAGGTGTCACAAAAGACACGGATTGAAGAGGTTTAACTTCAGTAGGTAAAGGAAGGATAGGTTCTCTGGCCATGGTTATCAGAGGCTCGAACTCGATGAGTGGAGCAGTCTCCAAAAGATCATTGAAATTAGAAATAGCTGACTCTGTTGCAAAGTCAGCCCCAAAGTGTGCTAGACACTATTTAAGAATATCTTCGGTGGAGTCCGGGATTAGACTCTCAACGGCACACATTTCATCGGCCACATCGCGATCGGCATCCTGTTGCATTAGACGAAAGATATTGACCTCAGCTTTGAGGTTTCCGAAAGCAATTGACATGTTTCCGTCCTGGCACCCGATGTGTGCATCCACGGTGGCAAGGAATGGACGACCTAAGATGACCGGAATGTGATTATCTTGACACGGCTCGGTATCGAGAATGATAAAGTCCACAGGATAGTAAAAGTCGATGACTTTTATTAGGACATCTTCAATGATTCCTCTTGGAATCTTGATGGACTGATCAGCCAATTTCAGGGTGACATTAGTAGGCTTTATATCTTTCAGTCCTAACTGCTGATATATCGAGAACGGTATGAGGTTGACGCTAGCCCCTAAATCTAGCAAGGCAGTGCAACTAAAATTGTCTCCAATTTCACATTGGACAGTTGGGCAACCTGGATCCTTGTGTTTGATCACACTGTTGCGTTGAATGAACGCAGTAGCTTTTTTGGCCAAGAAGGCAGCTTTGGGTACATGCGTACGCCGTTTAACTGTGCACAAGTCCTTGAGGAATTTAGCATAGGAGGGGATATGCTTGATAGCAGAAAGGAATGGGATATTGATCTGGACGTCTTTGAAGACGTCTAAGATTTTTGAGAATTGCTGATCCCGTTTATCTTGGACAAGTCTGTCCGGGAAGGGAGGCTTTACTTGACAAATGGATTTGTCTTTAGCCTTAGATTTTTGCACAGGGATATCTAATGTTGGTGCAGCGGTAGAAGAAACAGAGGTAGGATTGATGGGTGCTGGAGATAGCACTGACGGTGGTTGGACTCCCATGTCCACAATTTTTCAGATCGTAGGGTGGTTACAGCTTGCACCTCCCCTTGACAATTCTCATTCTGGCTCTGAGATTGGGAACCGATCTCATATACTGCTCCTTTGGCATTTTCTTTTGGATTAGCGATGGGTTGGCTAGGAAAGATGCCTTTAGCTTTCTCAGCTTCCAGGTTGCCTAAACGTTGCTCTAGACGAAGCATGGATTGTTGTTGCTGTTGCTCTAGGCGTTGCATAGATTGTTGTTGCTGAGTAATGAGTTGAGCTAGAAGGTCTTCGATACCGAATTTGGGGACCGACTGTTGGGGGGCAGCTAATGGGAGCTGAGGCACCAATTCTCGACTAGAGCTCATCGGGGCATTATAGTTGTAGGAGGGGGAAGTAGTGGGGACAATCGGTTGGTTCTGAAAGGTCTATGGGACTCTTTGCTGATTCTGAAATGGGCTCAGTTGTCCAGAGTATTGACCCTGTTGGAACTGCTGGTTTTGACTAGATGGGTACTGACTCTGCTGGTATTGTCCCTGATTGAATTGCCTATTGGGTTGATTGAACCCAGGGGGATACATGCCCTGAGGCTGACGCGGAGGTTGAGCTTGTGGTTGAGTAAACTGAGGGCTCCAAGAGAAGTTAGGGTGGTTTCTCGTGTCCGAATGATAAGATTGATTATACGAGTTCTGAGTGGGTGGTTTGTATGTGCTGAAAGCACAAACTTCTTCCTGAAGAGGATTGGACCATCCTTCATTCAAAGGACAATGCTCAATAGTATGGGAGGGTTGCAGACAAAGGGTGCAGGATTCCATAGGGCTCTCGTGTCCCACATGCATGACTGGGGTAGAATGTTGAGTAGGCTTTTGTACTGACACAGCCAGTGCCGAGACTGACTTGCTCAACTCTTGAATGACAGATCGAAGCTCAGTATTAGCTATAGCATCATGTCCCTTGGTTGTCCTTTGGACCGAAGTGGTTCGACTGAACTCTGAGTCAGTCGTCCAATGTTGAGAGTTTGCTCCTAACTCTCCCAAGAATTTGTATGCATCGGTCGGAGTTTGGTGCAGGAATTTTCCCTAGCACATAGACTCTACCATGGTCCGAGACTCATCAGTAAGTCCCTTGTAGAAGACGTGGACAAGATTGCCCTTGTCGATGCTATGGTGGGGACACTTAGTCAGGTAGTCTTGGAATCTATCCCACGCTTCAAAAAATTTCTCATCGGACTTCTATCGAAAGTCCTGGATGAGTTGCTTCATTTGGTTGGTCCGAGTCATGGGGTAGAATTTAGACATGAATTTGCCCACCAATTCTTTCCAACTGCTGATTGAATCAGCGGGTAAGGAGTAGAGCCAATCTGAGGCTCGGTCTTTGAGCGAGAATGGGAAATGAAAGTAAGGTTTTTCCGTGTCGTTGGATCGGAAACCCTAATCTCAACAATATTTGTAATTATCCGAGACTTATTCCTGCAAAAATTAAGAATTCTAGCACAGTGGAAAGTCGGAGTCGAATCCGCACTCGGGATTAGTCGGGTTAGCGCAAATAAGAACTCATTTAAACATGGGAAATCCTTAAAAACATGGGAAGGTGAGAATGGTGGTTGAGATTAAAACAAGCTTTCTTTAACGAGATTATCTTAGGCTATTAAAATGTACTAAAAAGAAATAAAAAAAATTACAATATGATAATCAAACTAACTTTATTGATCAAACAATGCTTACAAACATTAAATAGAGAAAGAAAGAAAAAACAACTACCAGGCAATTTAAAGAAAAGCTAGAGAGAGGAACTAGGGAGAGAGATAGAGATTGTAGAGAGAGAAACATTTGAGAACTAGAGAGAGAAAGAGGCTGCAGAAAAAAAAAACTAATTCTAGAGAGAGAAAAGGGTTGACTAGAGAGAGAGAGTAAGAAACTTACCATTGCACCTATCCGATCGCAAGAGAGATGGAAATCAACGCATGGCAATAACCATGGCATGATTGCTGATAGCAGGTAGGAGAGAGGACCATGGAGAACATGGCTGGAATTGGCACCGTGTGGAGGAGGGAGGCTGTAAGAGATGATGCCGGACTGATTTGCAATGGAAATCGGTGGTGGCTGGTTCGTGGCGTGGATCGTGGAGGAAGATGGATCCCAATGGAGAACGGCTGGAACTGTGAGCTCGCTGGTGCATTGAAGAGCAGTGATCCGGCGAAGAAGCAATGGCTGGGCGGTGCTGTGGTGAGGCGGTAGAGGAGGTCCAGTCCGTCGAGGAGAGAAGACGGTGTGCTGTCTCACCGGTTGCACGACTGTGAGGGAGCGGTGCTTAGACGGTGGTGGCAGCGGTGGTAGCAGGGGTGGTGCGATGGCTGTGGTGTTGCAAGAAGTGCATCTGTGGCCGGAGAAGATGGTGGAGGCGGAGAGGTGCGTTGGCGACCGGAGTTGCAACCTGCAACTCCGGTGGGACGTGAAGAGAACAAGAAAAATAAGAAGAAGAAGACAGAGGAGAGAAGGAAAAGAAGAAGACAGTGGAGAGAAGAAGAAGAAGAAGACAGAGGGGGAGAAGGGGAGAAGGATTAGCAGGCGGCCGGAGTTGCTGCCTGCAACTCCGGCGAGAAAAAAAATGAAGAAGATGAAGAAGATGAGGAAGAGACGGAAGAAAAAGAAGGAGAAGAAGGAGGGAAAATGTAGGGAACGATTTTGGGGAAGGAGAGGAGGAGAGGGGAGAGGGATTAGGGTTCGAACGAACCCCTATCCTTCTCCTTTTAAAGCTTCCCTATTTCCTTTAATGGAAATAGGGGATTTTTGAAAATAAAAAAATAAGAAAAATAATTTTTTTTTTTTTTTTTTTTAAGTAAAAACCTACTTTTCTATGGGGAATCTCCCCAATTAGTGGGCCCCCCATTTAATTAAAATTATTTTGAAATTCGCGGGGTCCACTAACTGGTCGGACAGCGGGTCGATGAAGATGGGCCCGGCTACTGGCCCGTATGGATTGATGATGTCCATCATCTCACAAGATGATGTGACAGACAGTTTGATGGCGATCGGATGGATGGTGACTTGATTGGGACTCAGATTGGTAGATCGACAGATCTAGAGAGATCCAACGGTCCGATTGAAGATCCAACGGTCCGATGGAAGATCCAATGGTCAGAAAGCTAAGGGAGATGAGATAGAGCCGATGGGTAGGAGTTCTGGGGTTAGGTCAGTAGATTCGAGGATCGAGAGATGAAGAGAGAGAGAGAATAAGAAGAGATGAGAGAAAAAGTATCAAAAAAATGGAAAAAAGCACTGGCGGAGGGTCTGGAACCCTGGTCTTCACTGTGACCATCCTCACGCTTCTCCAGTAGAGTCGACTATCATTCTTTGCTGACTCATGTGGCTTTAAACGCTTTGGTCCGTCTCTTGGTCATTGGCTCTCCTGCTCTCTTCGTTCTTTGGGCCGGCTTTTTGGTCCTCTTATTCAGCCCATATTTGGCCCATATCTTCTAGTCATATCATGTGGGCTCTTTAAGCTTTGATAATGGGCTTTCATGATCGATTTGGGCCCACAAGTCTCGAGAATCGTCCCATCGGGGTTTCCTGCGACAGAAGAAGCGCGTAATGAGACTTTATCAGAACGGCTTAATATTTAGACTTCCAAAAATGTGTTTAATGCATGCAAATATACCATTTCGTCCAGAAAAGTGTGTTCTACGCAACAGAAGAGACTCTTACGTAGAAAAGTAGGTAAATAGAGTATTTTACGTAGGAGAATGCAATAACGCTAAAAGGATAATTGCTTAAAATAAGCACTTTTGAGCGAATATCAGGAAAACTCGTAGACGTACATTGTCATCATCAAGGTTCTGATTCTTGAAAAGTAGGATGACATGCTGGAATTCCCTAATATGGGAATATGGGTCTTCTCTTGGGAGACCGTGAAAGGTTGGCAGCATCTGGATCGTCTGCGGCCTGATCTCAAATTGTACCGCCATAGTAGGTGGGAGAACAATACAAGTCGGTGGATTGGCAGAGATAGGGGCGAACGTCTCGATAAGAGGTCGTTCGACTGCCACGACTACAAAGGTAGTAGTACTGGGGGAGGCGGGTGGTGAAAGAGATGGGGAAGGATTTAGTGGAGGATCCACTGTAGGTACGTGATCCTCAGATCGAATCAAGCGTTTGTTCGGTCGAGTCCAAACGAGCATACGCTGAGGAGGCAAGCGCTATACTTGGCAAAAAGTTGCCAGAGAAGAACACTATCCTAAATGATGCACACCAAGCACAGATAATCCTATTCTAAGCAATCAGGATATATTTTAGGAATTATCTTTGTTAGTTTTGGGGCTAAAGTAGATTATGACAGTGGGCGGACCACTGGTTTATCTTTTAATCGTCGGACTAACTATTTTGCATTCAGAGGTTCTCACCAGGCTACACTCTTCAGAGCGAATCCTTTAGTACTAACTCTAGTTAACAACAAGGCAATCCGAAGCCTAGACAGACGTGCGGCACAATGGCTGTCTTAAGTACGTCCTAGACTAACCGGATTGGTCAAGTGGAGAAGAAGAGTGTTCCCTCGGGTTAAGCTAGGGTTGATGCATGTTCCTAGTCCACACGTAACTAACCGTCGAATAGTCCAAGATGCCACGTCGAGCTCAGTGTACTTGAGTAGCAGGGACTTATGGGTGTGTTAGACAACAGGGACCCGCGCTCGTGGTCTTATTTTGATTGGATGTTAAGCTGGTTCGCTTTGTGTGGATTTTTCCTCGAACACCGGGCTAATTGGCTCTACTTCTTGATTCTTTTTAATTAAATGGAGCCTTGGGATCAAATCAGATGAAATGATGAGGTGGGTGATGAAATCCCACCGGTTTCATTTAGAGCTGGGTCTGCTCTCTTAAAGTTGATTGATTAACGGCCACGCCACGCAAGTCGAATAATATGTATGCGAAAACAAATAGACAAGCGGCAATGATGCACCCAATAACACCGTATCGCACTCAAGGCGAGGATAGGGACTTACCTCCCGTGGGCCACGCCACAAGGTCGCCTCCGTGGGTTAGGGAGGTTTATCCTAATGGGCTTGGGCCCGACTCCACCTCTTTGAGCTTTTGCTCCCTACCCACACTAGATCGTGTTCCTGCAGAAAAGGTAGATCGCACGGTCTAGGTATTCAGAATTCTATTTGGAAGATCCTTGCCTTTTTAGGGTTCACAGAACAAGCACTGGATTTAGGCAAGTTTTTGAATTATTTTCCAAATTCGAGATGGGGTAAAATTTAGGAATTTCCAGATTAGAAAATACATAGATTGAATGTTTCCCGAACTGTGGAGATCTTCCAAGAAAGATTTGATTGCAATCTCCCTTACAATTTTGGGAAATTTTCCAAAATTGAAATGCTGCTAGATTTGGGGTATTTCCTTTTGCAGACTTTTCCAAATTCGAAAGATTTCTAAAGATAGAAATTCTTCTAAAGAGGAAACTTCTAAGAGGGGAAACCCTAATTAAGTAGAGTTTCAAGATTTTGGAATCTTTTCAAAAATCGCAAATCCTTGATTGGTGATTTCTAAAAATCTGCAGAATATAAAATCCTAATTTTTTTTAAATTTTTAATTTTTTTATTTTTTTGGTATTTTGCACTTAATCTAGGGTTTCTAAAAAACCCTAGAACAAGATCTAGTAGTTATTTGGAAAGCAATAAAATTCCTAAATTATTACAACTTTGCACTCGGCCTTCCAAGGCATTAAAAATAGTAATTTAAAAGACTGCTAAAAATCACTAAAAACAAAAAATAGAAAGTTTCCCGAAAAGGTCAGGCTGTCCAAATTGAGCAGCTTTTCGCTTTAGCAACTTTCCAATTCCATCTTTACGCCCTTTTTCGCACTCCCGAACACCCGAGCGGCAGCGGCGCCATTTGAAAGTAGGGTTTTTTCGCGTCGTTGGTTACAGAAACCCTAAAATCAACACATTTGTAAATTATCCGCTTTAATTCCTGCAAAATTCAGAGATTCTAGCATAGGAATTCATGTCAGATGTCGATTCCGCACTCGGGGTTAGTTAGTGCAAAGAAGAACATGAAATGACAATTTTTTACAAAAATTGCTCTGAAATTCATGGAGGATACAGAGAGGTGAGAATGGTGGATTTATGATTTTTAAAACATGATTTTTAGTGAGGGGGATTATACTATCAATAACATCACATGAGAGATAATAAAAAAAAAACACAATAATATAAAAGAAGAATTTATTTATCGAATTTATTTCAACTTACAATGTTCAACTTCAAATTGCATAAAACAAATAAAACAGATAAAGAGAGATAAAAAAATAGAAAACTAGAGAGAGAAGAAACATCAAGAGAGAGAAAAAGAAAACAAGAGAGATCTTGAGAGAGAAAGGACTAGTGTAATACCCTGAACTTTCGTTCTAGGGTATTACGGTAAATTCACCGAAGAATGAAAACCTGAAACTTTTTCAGACTCTTATTATTGTTTTTATGGTTTAATATCATGCTTGAATATGTGTATTTAATTTGATTTCATTCTGACAACTTTGAAAAACCTACTATTTTTGAAACTCGCTTTTTAGGGCTAAATTCCTACTAAAAATAATGAACCATAACTTGCAGATGACTTTTTCTTTCCCCAGCTAACATTCTAGAACTTCTATAAAAAAAATTATTTTTATGGGCCCGAGACACCAAAAATATTCATATTTTATCATTACTAACTTACCTGTGAAATTTAGAACCTTTCCTAATACATGAAAACCCTAGCGGGAGATTTCGGGATATTTTAACAAAAATAGTATTTTCGTAATTTTTGAACTTTCCTACCATTCTTATATTTTTAAATAATATTTAATTATATTTTATTTATTTAATAGGAGTGTGGGAACCACGAATCACTTTCGGGTCATTCCGATGTCACTTGACACTTTTTCGGTGCTTTGAACGTTTTTTATGATTTTTATGTATTTAGACTACTTTTATGTGATTTGTGTGTGTGACATGTGTCAATACCTTATTGTATGGACTTTAAATTATATAATATAGTTTAATTGAATTAATTTATAATTATTTGTGTTATAATTGTTGGGTGGGCCCGTATAGCCAATGTAGAGGTCTTTTGGGCTTAATAATATTCTTAAATAAAGCCTATTGATATATATGGTCCTTGGGCCCATTTCTAACCCATTAATAGTGTAAAATATAAGTTTTTGAGGGTTGAAAAAGTCATCCCTTTGCTAGTTACGAATTTCAACAAAATAGAAACCCTAATCCTTCCCTAAACCTATTTATGAAAATCCTAAAGCTTTGGAAGCTTTCACAAACCCAACTCCATTGAAGAATAGAGAAAGCTCCATTAAACCTTCATCCGGGCACCGATCGCACTCGAGCAAGAAGGAAGAATTGATAGAGACTCTGAATGGAACAACATACCCCGAGGAGAGGACGATCCGACGACTTTCAAATTTGAAGAAACTTTTGATTTTCATTAAAATTCAAGAAACATTGAGGTAAGTGTGTTTGATCCATCATATACTTGTTTTTCTTCAAGATTTTATTTTTCTTTTATTAGATAATGGTTGATACTCATTATAACTTAATTTCAACAATATTTATTTTATTCTTATTGGGTTGATCTTTATTTTGGGCCATGATGGGTTTGGCAATGGTCTATTTTGTACCTATAATGGATGACTATGTTCTTTATCATTTTTTTTATATTTTTATGATTTAACTATTTTTATAATTATTTTTTCTAAATACCTCTATGAATCTATTTTCCAAAACCGTTTAGTTTGTATTTTTCTGATTTATATTTATTTAATTATAATTTTTCTAAGTTGTTGGACTTTACAAAATAACCCAGAATTTCAGATTTTATATGGTCTAATTCATTTGGGATTTTGATCTATATTTTTAAGTTAAATATATTTCTAATTATTTTTCATAGATACCTCTATCAATCTAGTTTCTAGAACCTTTGTGTTTATATTTTTTTGATTTATATTGATTAAGTTATGATTTTTCAAACGTGCTGGACTTTTCTGTAAAACCTAGAATTTTAGATTTTACATGGTCCACTTCACTTGGAATTTTGATCTATATTTTTAACTTAAATATTTTTTAAATTATTTTTCATAGATACCCCTATCAATTTAGTTTTTAGAACCTTTAAGTTTGTATTTTTATGATTTGTATTAATTAAGTTATGATTTTTCTAAGTTGTTAGACTTTACCAAAAAACTCAGAATTTTAGATTTTACACGGTCCAATTCACTTAGAATTTCGATCTCTATTTTTAATCTAAATATTTTTCTAATTATTTTTCATAGATACCTCTATCAATCGAATTTCTAAAACCTTTAAGTTTATATTTTTTTGATTTGTATTGATTAAGTTATGATTTTTCAAACGTGCTGGACTTTTCTATAAAACTAGAATTTCAGATTTTACATGGTCCATTTCACTTGAGATTTTGATCTATATTTTTAACCTAAATATTTTTATAATTATTTTTCACAGATACCTCTATCAATCTAGTTTCTAGAACCTTTAAGTTTATATTTTTTGATTTGTATTGATTAAGTTATGATTTTTCAAATGTGTGGAACTTTTCTGTAAAACCCAGAATTTCAGATTTTGTCCGGCCCACTTAATTAAGGGTTTCGACCTATATTTTGAATCTGAACATTTTTCTATTTATTTTTTTCTAAAAACCTCTATGAATCTAGTTTTTAAATCCATTAAGTTTATATTTTTCTAATTTATATTTATTTAGTTATGATTTTTACAAGAAACTATATTTTCTGTGAACTACCTATTTCTTGGATTTTGGACGATTAATGGCTTTGGGAACTCTTAGTGGTTCGGTCATGACTTATTAACTATTAAGGGGTTAGCCCTTGTTGTTTGATTAAACCCTAGATGGTTGACCTATACTTGTATGAGTGGGGATCCCACCCATGTGTCTTGGATCTCTCATAGGGTTCGGCCAAGTGTCTTGGATCCTTCTTTAGGGTTCGACCTTGTGTCATAGATCCCTCATAGGGTTCGGTCATGGTGTGTTGGATTCTCTTGCGATTTTCACTTATATTGTTAATCGATGTTGATCGTGATCTTTGGTGATTATTTACATGTTATTTATGTTGTTTAACCCTAGTTCATACCCATTTTATTACTCCTGATGATCATGTATTTATTTTATATTCTTATTTAAATGTTAAATACATGTGTGCATATGCCATGTAACCCTAGTACCATCTTGTTATCATACTATGATCATCACGTCATTTCATATAAGGGGTGCATAAGAGAACGGGGTTGAAGTATATTATATACGTTAATATTGGTTTTATCAATTAATCAAGGTTCGGTACCCTAGGGTGAAAGGCCCCAGACGTTATTATATCCTGCAGATGGGTCAATGAGACCGCTCCCAGTTCGGGAAGGAGATGGAGACCCTATGCGGTTATGGGTACTAGTTGCATTTGCATCCCGTACTTACTTGCATTCATCCTCATATTCATATTATCCTTATTATATGTTTGAGATGCATACCTTGGTTAAAAACTTGTATAGTATGATATCATACAATGCACACTGTTGTATTACTGGGCCTCGGCTCACGGTGCTACACCGATACCATTTTTAGATTTTGAGGAGCTGGGTACGTGTGATGATTTTGAGGCGAAAGACTCCGGTGCATTCGAGGAGATCGGCGAGGATTTGGGAGTCGATCCCATACTTTATAAGACTTTATTTTGATATTTTTAAAACCAATCTTATTTATTTTCACAGACATGTAGTCCTTTGATTGAGAGCATGTTCTCATCTCCATCTCTCTATACTTAATTGATTGATTGAATTGTTTTAGTTATGAATTATTTTAATTATTTATTTTCTACATCTAGACTTTTTGTTTAGTTAATGGGTTTTCGAATGAACCTTAGTAGTCTAATTGACCTAATTGGACCACTAGGGGACATTCATGGATCACCTCTGGGTTCGGGTACGAGTTGATCTATGGATTTTTGGGTCGTATCTGGGTATCCGGATTCGGGGCGTGACAACTAGTTTAGAGAGAAAAAATAATAAAATCGGGAGAAAGGAAGATAACAAGCTTTAGAGAGAGAGAGAGTTGAGAGAGAAAGAGGTCCTATAGAGATACAATGATAGAAATCCTACCTTAGAGTTCACCACGTGCACATGCAAGCCAATGGAAAGTGTGAGGCGGCAACGTGTGGAGATGCTGGCCGGAGTTGGTTGAAGTTGGATCAGCCCAAGGAGAAGTAGCAGTAGGGAGGATGGACTCGCAAAGGTTTGCTGGTTCTACCGTGGTTACACCGGTAGGGGAAGACGGTGTATGGGTGCTGTTGGTCAGCGAGGCAGCAAGGTGGATGGACCACCGGAGTAGCAGATCTATGGTGCTCGCTGAGTGCAGGTAGCTGGAGAAAACGGTGGTGGAGCCACCTGCAACGATGTTGACTTCCTATCCTCTCTTCTATCCTTCCTCTTTTTTCTTTTTTTTTTGTTTTGTTTCTTTTGCCTTTCTTTTTTTTGTGTTGAGGAAGAAGGTGAAGACGGATTGGAGGAGAAGGGATCTAAAATGGAGGGGGGACGATAGCAGCAAGTGATCGTTGCTAGCTATTGAGAGGGTGGTGGTTGAGGCAGTGGTGCAGCACCGTGAATGGAGGAGATAAAGAAGAGAGGGGCGTTCCCCTTTGCTGTTAGAGAAGGGGCGGCAAGGGCAGGTGGTATGCTGCTGGTGGAGGGGCGATAGCTGCTGTCTACATTGGAAATCAAGTGGTGAAGGCGGTGCAGCAACTGCAAGTGGAGGTGCTGCAGGCGCAACACTCACAGGTAGAAGAGAAGTTGTGCAGAGGACAGGCCAGGGGATCTCACGGTCGGAGATGCAAGCGGAGGTTTCAGACCTGTCAAGGGAGGAGATCACGGCTTCTTCCCCTTCTTCTCTTCATCTTCTCTTTTTCTGGTTTTTTTTTTTTTTCTTTCTCTTTTTTTTTTGTTCAGTGAAAGAGAGGGTAGAGAGAGGAGAAGGACGTGAATGCTTTAGGGTAGACAGTTAGGGAGATGGAAGAGTGGAGAGCAAGGTGTGGGAATAAGAATGAAGATGACGGCTAGATTTTCTCAACGTGGTAGAGAATGGGGGGGGGGGAAGAAGGGAGAAAGGAGAGAACGTGCCAATGAGATGGGCAGAAACGTGGTAAAAAAATAGAGAGGTTTTAGGGTTTTCTCCCTTTCTTTTTATATGAAACTCCCCCTTCCTTCCATGTTAGAAATGTCTCCTCTATTAAAGAATTAATTCCTCCTTTCCTTCACAAGTTTCCCCTTTTGCAATCATAACCCAACCTCTTGTATGGCAGCAAGATATCCTCCTTTAGAAAACATTTTAATGCTCTCTTTATAAAGAAAATAACTCCTCTTTTGTAGAATCTTTCCACATAATGTCCAAAGCTAGTCATGACCGTCTATCATGAGTGCCACATCAGCTTATGTGGTTTGGCCAACATAAATAGTCTTTGAGATCGTGATTCCCTTGTGGGCCCACCCCGTGCATCAACATCAACTCTATCAGTAATTTTACCTCGCTGTCCATCTACATGCTATCCCCGCTTTTTGATAATCTGGACCACATTCAACACTCATGAACTGCTACGATGCCCTCATATTTGATTTGCCATGTGGCAGTTGCGCCATCCATACATTTTGGTTCGAACAGTCCATTTATCAGAGATTGTACCAACGTTTTCTATTTCGTCACCTCATGGAGCGATGATGGGCATTATTTTGTGCGCAACCTTGGTTTTAACAACTTGGCCCACGTGTCCCATCCTTGCAAATCACATTAGCCCATCAACTCGAGATCAAACCTCAGACCATTGATTTCTTGATCAAATGGTCAAACTCTTGATAGCACCATGTTCCTCATCTGGACTAACACCTAGCCATGTAGAAATCATTGTGGGGCTCCTTAGAAATCGTAACCCCTTATCTTGAATAAATGTTGTCGATCATGTCTGCTTCTTCATGCTCTGGCTAACCGCTGATTTGGTCAAGATTTGGCCCATGGTCCACTGACTCGACCAATACTTCCCAGATCTTAGGAATTTTCCTGGTAAGCTCACATCAACTTGACTATCTGTACGTTGACCCCTTGCCATCATTTTTATCTTGATTAATAGACCAGTCGATTTCTTGGTTTTTGGCCTAGATTTGCAATTTTTTGGCTTGGCTTGTATCTAGCCTACATCTTTAGGCTTTGATATTGGCTTTTGTGGTTGAGCATGGGCCCGCAAGTCTCGAGAATAGCCCGATCGAGTTTTCTGCAAGAGAAAAGCACGTAATGAGACTTGATCATAACGTCTTTATACCTAGACTTCCAGAAATGCGTTTAATGCATGCAAATATACAATTTCGTCCAGAAAAGTGTGTTTTGTGCAATAAAATAGACTCTTACGTAGAAAAGTGGATAATTAGAGCAATTTTACGTAGGAGAGTGATATTCGCTTAAAAGTGCTTATTTTAAGTCAATATCCTTTAGCGTTATCACACTCTCCTACGTTAAACTTCGCTAATTATCCACTTTGCTATATCAATCTCTTTCATTGCGTAGAACACACTTTTCTGGACGAAATGGTATATTTGCATGCATTAAACACATTTCTGGAAGTCTAGATATGAAGCCGTTTTGACTAAGTCTCATTACGCGCTTCTCGTTATTGCAGGAAACCCGATCGGGCGATTCTCGAGACTTACGGGCCCACGATCAACCATAGAAGCCTACTATCAAAGCTTAAAAAGCAAACAGACTACGACTAGAAGATACAGGCCAAGTACGGGTCAAGTCAGAGGATCGTAGAGCCAAATAAAGACCAAGAGAGAAGCAAAGCTGAAGACTCAAAGACGGCTTACATGATTGGTGAAGCCAACTAAAGATTACATTGAAGATCAGGGTTCAAGACCCTCCGCCAGCTCTTTTGCATTTATTTTGTATCATTTTCTCTCCCCTCTCTCTTCCATCTCTCTAATTACCCCCATCTCACCACCCGATCATCCATTTGACCATCCGATCATCCGTTCTAACCCTTAGATCATATCATCCTACCATTAGATCATCATATCTGTTGCCTACTTTAATGTGCACACTCAGAACACTAAGGAATTACAAAAATATAATCCTTAAGTAACATGAAATAAAAATGCACCAAATCATACCCTAGACATTAAAGTCTCTAATGCAACAAAGAATGAATTGTAACTAGGGTGTGAGGGGTAGTAAATGCAACAAGTTTAAAAACTTGAGGGAAGCCCCAAGGTCGAACCACAAGGATTGGGGTATAGTGTTCTAAAACTAGGTTACTACATGCATGGTACGATGAAGAAATGGAATGAGAGTGGTGTGTGCCAAGAGATGAAGTGTGTGAGTGAATGCAAGAAAGTTAAAGTAGTAGGTAGTGTGCTATAAAATAACAAGACAAGTAAAATATTTGAAGGAAAATCAAGAGATAAGAGTTTGGGCATTAAGATTTGGCCGATCCCATCATCTTGGTCCTTATGGAGACAACTCACAAAGGGAGAGAATCAACTACTAAGTTGTTCTTCCCACTAAAAATATAACAATGAAGCTCATAAATAACATTCAAAAGTAGGGTTTCCACCAAGAGGTATTTTCAAACTATAAAAGCATACTAGAACTAAGAAGTGTTCTAGGGGTAAAAAGATAGCAACTATGAGACTACAAGACTATGGATGCATGGCATACAAAGTTAAAAGCACTCATAAAAGATCTCACAAATTAAGATATAATAAAAATACCTCACTTCATTCATAAATGTAATCACAAACTACAAGGTGTACATGATACAACATGTGAAAGTGAAAATAATATAAAAAAAGTGGAGAAAGCCCTTTACAACAATAAGCTCATTCATTGGTGAGTTCCTCCATAAGTCCCAAGAGAGATGAGATGTCCTCCTCTCTATGCCCAAGTAGAAAACTAGCCAAGCATAGTGTGGTTGGCCATGAAAAATAAGTAAAAAGAGAAAGAGATAAGAAGAATGAGAATGGAGAAGAGACTTGCTTGGGATTTTTTAACTCTCTCAAGAAAACTCACAAGAGAAAAGAAGACATTCTCATAAGCTCAAAGTGAGCTTATATAGAAGATGTGAGGTGGTGAGGTGGAAGGTGATGTGGAAGATGATGTGGAAGGAGATCAATGGTTGAAAAATGGAACCAATGGGGGAGGATTTGTACAAGGTTAGCCTTGCAAAAGGTGGTAGGTTTGATCTCCAAGGTGTTGGGTGTGTTGGCTTTTGGTTGGTTGGTCTTTCCAAGAGAAAAAAGGTGTAACTTTTCTATTGGTGGGTCTTCCCAAGAGAGATTTGACTTTTTTTTTAAATTTTGAAGTCTCCCATGTTGTGTCTCCATCACACATGTGAGGTCTAATATGTGGCTTGGAGGTGGCTTAGATGGCTTGAGAAACTCCCATGTGGCTTGCATTGCTTCAATGGCTTGGTGGCTTTCATGGCTTCATGGCTTGAGAAACTCCCATGTGGCTTGCATGGCTTGGTGGCTTTTATGGCTTCATGGCTTCATCAACCACTTAGTTATGGCTTGCATGGCCATGATGCTCCATAAACAAGAATAATCCAATGGCTAGGGAGCTTCCATGTGGCACACATTTGGAGATGGTCTATGGGGAGTTAGATCTTCCTCGATGATCCTACGCATCCATGATAATCTATTGGCGATCCACCATTATCCTACAATTATTCAATGTACGCGTAATAAGGGTCTAAATCGGATATGATATGCATGAGACATCTAGGATGCATTTGAGGCATAAATGCGGAGTTATAAGCTAATGAAGTCTGATAATGTCCTAAGGTTAAAATGAATAATACGCACAAAATTGACATTATCAATATCCCCCGTCCGATCCTCAGATCGACTACCCGAATCCTCAGATCGATCATCCTAACCTTCGATCTCCTCTCCTCTAGTTCTATCCCATCTCCCATAGCTTTTCCACCGTTAGATTTTCAATCGGACCGTTAGATCGCTCATTGGACCGTTGGATCTCTCCAGATCCGACGGTTCGCCAATCTTGGGACTAACCAAATCATCGATCCACTCATTCATCCCATGGCCCATGGCCCATGGCTCACTGGCATTCTTTGGACCCCCATGGCCTTCGCCAATCTCGACCCCATCTTAGTGGCCAAAGGGCCCACTTGAGAAGCCCAGTGAATAGGTCCAACTCAAGCTCTAATCCTATGGCCAAGATCGTTTATTCCCTCCATTCCTAACTTCTCAACCCCACGGCTTCATTGTCGTTGGAATGAGGGAGAAACAGTCTCCCGTGACCATTTCCCCTCAATAAACCACGTGGATCCCTCTAATCCTACAACTAACTCCCTTACTTTTCTAACAACATCATGAATGTGAGAGAATTGGTCTTCCTTGACCATTTCTCTCTCTTCATTAACCCACGATATATCTCACCCTCTCTTTCCCTCACATCTGATTCTCTCTCACTTCTCTCTCACACGGTCTCTCGTTGGGAGAGCACAATGGGAGACACCACATTCCTTTCTTCCATCTATCTCCCCCACGTTCTAACTGGCTTAGACAGACTTGAGTGGAGCAATCGACTCCTCCTTTGGGAGGAGAACCGGCCATCTCCTCCTTCTTCTTTCGGCAACCAACAACCTCTCCAACAGCCACACCTTCATCTTCTTCACGGTCTGCACCTCCTCTACCAGCTTTGCTTCCTCCAACCTTCTCTAGAACAGGCCAGCACCTCCCTCATATCTCCACGTTCTTCCTCTTGTTCCGCCAGCCTCCCTACAACTCAGGTCTCCATTACCGTTGTTGCATATCCAGTCCGCCCCTCTCTCTTGCTAATACCTCCACCTTCTTCTTCTTCTTCTTCTTTTCCAGCAACGCCTTGCTGCCCTCCGTGTGAGCACCGTGGCTTGCTCTTGCTGCCCACAGTTTTCCCTGATTGCACCTGCAACAGTCCACAGAGTGGACTGCTACACCGCATCTCCCTCTTCCTCTCTTTTTCCATGCAGCGCCTCCACATACCGCCGGACTGAAACTCTGGCCAGCGCCATGAAAACTGGCGGTATACAGACCAGCAAACCGAGGGCTCTTCCTCATGGGAGTCCCTCACCTGCTTGTGCATCACCAATGGCTTGATTTGCAGGTTTTCTTCCTCATTGTGGATACACCACCTTTCTCTTTGCCTCCTTCTACACCACCGTCAGATCAGCCATCAACTCCGGTGAACTCCAACGGTGCTGCAAGCATGTTTCTCCTCCTTATCCACGATCAGACCTGTGCACACCACCAGCCACCGTTTTCTCTCCTCGCCTGCAATCCCGGTGAATGGTGGCCATTCCATGATCTGGAAGTGAGGCGCATCCTCCAATGGACTCCTGCCTCCAAGATGGTCACCGTTCTCCCCACTTCCACCAGCTCCATGTGCTAGCCCCCTGCTGCACCATGCACAGTCGCCATCAAAACCGCTACTTCTCATTGCTGTCGACTATTCCTCCTCAAGCGTTGCAGGGTTGAAGCGTATCCAGAACACGCTACCACCATTTCCAAAGCCTGAAACTCTGGCCGGTTGTTGGACCTGCAACATCCAACGTTAATGACGCATATGCTGGACTGGGGTCTTTTCAGCCACATGCAAGTGCACCAGATCGCCACCAACGGTGCTGGTTGCACCTCTATAACTTGCAGACCTGCTCTTCCTCAACGACGGTAAGCATCTGTTAGGCCTGCACACCTTGCAAATCTCCACCTGTAACCACCCTATAGCCACCAAGTGAAGAAACGAACCAGCCATCCATCATCTTCACCTCCCATGGCTTGGCCGAGAGCCACCCATAGCCACCCACGTGGCAAAACACCCTCACCTACTAGTGCATCCTCCTTGCTGGCCATTCGGCTTGTAGCAACATACACCAGCAAGTGTTTTTCAGAAGCATGCAGCCCCCTGCTGCACCATCTTTGCTGCTACAAACCTTTACAGTGCCTTCTTCCTACGAGGCTTCGTACTTCACCATGACAGCATGACAGGCTGCCATAGCAATGCTCCTCTCATGGTGCATCTACACCAATGCACTGCATGTGTTCCCTCGCCTCTCTCATCCATGGCTAGAAGCCACAATGGCAATTCATGCACTTTGCCGCTATCTTCATGACTGATCCGATCAATGGTAAGTGTTTGAGGTTTGTTTCTCTCTCTTCTCCTTGTTTCTCTCTCTAGGATTTCTCCTCTCTCTAGAAATCCTAGTTTCTCTCTCTACATTTCATTTTCTCTTTCTCTTTCTCTAACGGACATGGAAGGGACGTCTCATCCCTAAACCTGTGTCCAAACCCTCACTTTCTCTCTCTAGAGTTAGTGACTTTCTCTCTCTACCTAGTTTCTCTCACTTTCTCTTTCTAGATGACATGGAAGGGACGTGACATCCCTAATCCCATGTTCTCTCTCTAGAGTGAGATTTCTCTCTCTAAGTCTATTTTCTCTCTCTAGATACTTTCAACTACATTCTCAGGCCGATCGCCTATTCACTTGGCCGACTCCTTTCGGCGAGTGAAAAGGTGAGCTTTTTAGGGCACATTATAATACATTAGCCAATTCACATCTACCTTGTCGGCCGGTAAGATCCGATGTGGATTCCATGATTGAGCAGCATTCTATGAAATTTGGACGATCCTCTTCTTGATCGGTAGCGCCCTTAGCTCCAAAGGTCATGGGATGCTTCTTTGTCAAAACCCTTCTCTTGATTGAAGCATTCATCGAAGTCTTGGACGATCCTCTTCTTGATCGGTAGCGCCCTTAGCTCTGAGATTTCAATGGACGTTTCTTCCCTTACCTCTTCATCTCTCGTCCCTTTACATGCTTTCTTACATGCTTTTTTTATTTCTGTTATTTTGATTTATGTACGTACTCTTTGATGATTAATGAAGTTATTTTTGATATCTTGGTGTTCTGAATCTCAAATGAATGTTGTTTTTAAATCGACTCGCCCTTCTCATCTCTTCACCATTCTCATTTCTCTGTGTATATTATTTGTCAGTTTTAATTCCTTATTGTGCTAACTCACACCGAGTGCGGATCGACATCCAACACATACTGCTATACAAGTTACATTTTGCAGATAATCGGATTTTATAAATATTGTTGAAGTTAGGATTTCCGAATTGACGACGCGGAAAAATCCTTCTTTCAGAGAGTGTGATAACGCTTAGAAGATAACAGTGGAAAATATGCACTTTTAAGCGAATATCATGGACCCAGTACCAGCATTGCGAGGAAGAAATAGAAGTTGTTACCACCACTAGATCAGGCTAGAGTTTTGATGAGCAAGTGTCTCCATTGTCGGTGCCCTTAACAGCACCATGTCCTAAACCTAGCTCCGAGAAACCAATTTCTCACTATAACTCTACCGCTTCTCTCTCTAACCCTGAAGAAGATATTCTTGACTCTGAGTTGTGTCTGATATTCGCTCAAAAGTGCTTATTTTAAGCACTTATCCTGTTAGCGTTATCGCACTCTCCTACGTAAAACTGCTCTAATTATCCACTTTTCTACGTAAGAGTCTATCTCATTGCGTAAAACACACTTTTCTGGACGAAATGGTATATTTGCATGCATTAAACATATTTTCGGAAGTCTAGATATTAAGCCGTTCTGATAAAGTCTCATTACGCGCTTCTTCTGTCGCAGGAAACCCCGATGGGACGATTCTCAAGACTTGTGGGCCCAAATCGATCATGAAAGCCCATTATCAAAGCTTAAAAAGCCCACATGCTATGACTAGAAGATATGGGCCAAATATGGGCTGAATAAGAGGACCAAAAAGCCGGCCCAAAGAACGAAGAGAGTAGGAGAGCCAATGACCAAGTGACGGACCAAAGCGTTTAAAGCCACATGAGTCAGCAAAGAATGATGGTCGACTCTACTGGAGAAGCGTGAGGATGTCACAGTGAAGACCAGGGTTCCAGACCCTCCGCCAGTGCTTTTTTCCATTTTTTTTGACACTTTTTCTCTCATTTCTTCTTATTCTCTCTCTCTCTTCATCTCTCGATCCTCGAATCTACTGACTTAACCCCAGAACTCCTACCCTTCGGCTCTATCTCATCTCCCTTAGCTTTCTGACCGTTGGATCTTCCATCGGACCGTTGGATCTTCAATCGGACCGTTGGATCTCTCTAGATCCGTCGATCTACCAATCTGGGTCCCAATCAAGTCACCATCCATCCGATCGCCTTCAGAATGCCTGTCACATCATCTTGTGAGACGATGGACTTCATCAGTCCATGTGGGCCAGTAGCCGGGCCCATCAGCATCGACCTGCTGTCCGACCAGTTAGTGGACCCCGCGAATTTCAAAAATAATTTTAATTAAATGGGGGGTCCACTAATTTGGGAGATTCCCCATAGAAAAGTAGCATTTTACTTAAAAAAAAAAATTAAAAATTAAAAATATTTTTTTTATTTAAAAAATACCCTATTTCCATTAATGGAAATAGGGAGCTTTATAAGAGGAAGGAGAAGGGTTCGTTCGAACCCTAATCCCCCTCAAATCTTCTCCTTTCTCTCCCCCTATCAATCCCGCATTCACCCTTGGCCCCATTCTTCTTCTTTTTCTTCTTTTCGTTCCACCTTCTTCTTCATCTTCTTCATCACGTTTTCACCGGAGTTGCAAGCTGCAACTCCGGCCGTCACCTACTCTTCTTCTTCTTTTTCTTCTTCTTCTTCTTCTTCTCCTTCTTCTTCTTCTTCTTCTTTTTCCTTCTCTCCTCTGTCTTCTTCTTCTTGCTTTTCTTATTTTTCGTTTTCACGTCCTTACCGGAGTTGCAGGCTGCAACTCCGGTCGCCAGCACACCTCTCCGCCTCCACCATCTTCTCCGGCCACAGATGCACTTCTTGCAACACCACAGCCCTCGCTCCACACCTGCTAACACCGCTGCCACCACCATTAACACAGGTCGAGACCTGCAACTCCGACGAACTTGATCGCCGGACTGGTTCTCCTCTCTTCCACGCTCCTCTCATTCACTGTCAACACAAAAAAAAAACCCCAAAGTAGTCCCTCATCTCCATGTTTTCTCAAGGGAGAAAACCCTAATCTTCCCGTCTCTTAAGCCGTCCTCCTCTCTCTTCCTTTCATCTCTTCCTTTCTCAAGCAAAACAGAAAAAAAAACCCAGCAAAAAGAAAAAAAAAAAGCAAGAGAAAAGAGAGGCTGAAGGTGAGAGAGCCGTAGCTCTCTTCCATGGGCTACCCTCCACCATTGGAGCTCATCGTTCGGTGGTAGCAGCAGATCTGCCCAAAGCCATCCATCCACCTTTCTCCAAGCCGCCCCCTCTCTAAGGAGAACGGCTCCTGCTCCATCACCGGCGAGAAGAGCATCTATCTTTGCCACCGTCACTCTCATCCTCTCTCAACCGGAAATCGCCTTGCAACTCTCCTCATCATCGTCATCAAGCTCCGCCACACGCTGCAAAGAGCCACGCTTCTCTCCTTTGTCGCTGGAGTTGCAGACCTGCAACTCCGGCGTTAATGGTGTTGACGTCTTCAGCCCAGCAACCGGCTTAATCTTCTCCATGACTACACAGCCCCACCTCCAGCGTACTAGCAGGTAAGCTTTCACTTGCTGCCAAGTTCGGTGCACTAACAGCCACATGGCTTGAACCACCCCATACCTTCATCCTTCCATGAGTTCCTCTCCAAACGTCGGGCTGCAACTAAGCAACATGCACACAGTCAATCCTACGGCCTGCAATGGCCATTCTCATAGACCGATCTTCGTTCACCAACTTATCCTCCAAGGGTAAGTTTCATGGTAATTTCTTCTTCTTTATTTTTATCTTTCTAGTTCTCTCTCTCTCTCTAAAAATCCCTTTTCTCTCTCCTCCTCTCCTTCTCTCTATATTTCTACTTTCTCGCTCTAAAACTTTCACTTTCTCTCTCTTAATCTCCACTTCTCTACTTTTCTCTATTTTTCACTCTTTCTCTCTCTATCTCTCTTTCTCTCTCTAGAATGCTTTGTAGTCTAGTTTTGAGTATTGCTCATTTTTATTCAGATATTGTAAGGACATTTTGATTAATGAATGATGAAGGTTGTTTTTATCTATTATTTCTTGTGATAGTCCGTCAATTTTTGTTCTTATTCGAGTTAATCTGACTAATCCCGAGTGCGGATCGACATCCGACACGAATCCCTATACAAATCTATCAATTTTGCAGGATAATCGGATAAAAATTACAAATATGTTGAAGTTAGGGTTTCCGTAACCAACGACGCGGAAAATACCTACTTTCAAATGGCGCCGCTGCCGCTCGGGTGTTCGGGAGTGCGAAAAAGGACGTAAAGACGGAATTGGAAAGTTGCTGAAGCGAAAAGCTGCTCAATTTGGACAGCCTGACCTTTTCGGGAAACTTTCTATTTTTTTTGTTTTTAGTGATTTTTAGCAGTTTTTAAATTACTATTTTTAATGCCTCGGAAGGCCGAGTGCAATTTGTAATAATTTAGGAATTTTACTGCTTTCCAAATAACTGCTAGATCTTGTTCTAGGGTTTTTTAGAAACCCTAGATTAAGTGGAAATTACAAAAAAAATAATAAAATCAAAATTCAAAAAAATTAGGGTTTTATATTCTGCAGATTTTTAGAAATCACCAATCAAGGATTTGCGATTTTTGGAAAGATTCCAAAATCTTGATACTCTGCTTAATTAGGGTTTCCCCTCTTAGAAGTTTCCTCTTTAGAAGAATTTCTATCTTTAGAAATCTTCCGAATTTGGAAAAGTCTGCAAAAGGAAACGCCCCAAATCTAGCAGAATTTCAATTTTGGGAAATTTCCTAAAATTATAAGGGATCTCGCAATCAAATCTTTCTTGGAAGATCTCCACAGTTCGGGAAACTTTCCAATCTAGGTATTTTCCAATCTGAGAATTCCTAAATTTTAACCCATCTCGAATTTGAAAACTCATTCAAAAACTTGCCTAAATTCAGTGCTTGTTCAGTGAACCCTAAAAAGGCAAGGATCTTCCAAATAGAATCCCACATACCTAGACCGTGCGATCTAACTGTTTCTGCAGGAACACGATCCAGTGTGGGTAGAGAGCGAAAGATCAAAGAGGTGGAGTCGGGCCCAAGCCCATTAGGATACCCCTCTCTAACCCACGGAGGAGACCCCGTGGCGTGGCCCGCGGGAGGTAAGTCTCTATCCTCGCCTTGAGTGCGATACAGAGCATATTGGGTGAATCATTGCCGCTTGTCTATTTGCTTTTGCATACATGTTATTCGACTTGCGTGGCGTGGCCGTTAATCAATCAACTCTAAGAGAGCAGACCCAGCTCCAAATTGAAACTGGTGGGATTTCATCACCCACCTCATCATTCCAACTGATTTGATCCCAAGGCTCCATTTAATTAAAAAGAATCAAGAAGTAGAGCCAATTAGCCCGGTGTTCGAGGAAAAATCCACACAAAGCGAACCCGCTTAACATCCAATCGAAATAAGACCACGAGCGCGGGTCCCTGTTGTCTAACACACCCATAAGTCCCTGCTACTCAAGTACACTGAGCTCGACGTGGCATCTTGGATTATTCGGCGGTTAGTTGCGTGTGGACTAGGAACACGCACCAACCCTAGCTTAACCCGAGGGAACACTCTTCTTATACACTTGACCAATCCGGTTAGTCTGGGACGTACTTAAGACAGCCATTGTGCCGCACGTCTGTCTAGGCTTCGGATTGCCTTGTTGTTGACTAGAGTTAGTACTAAAGGATTCGCTCTGAAGAGTGTAGCCTAGTGAGAACCTCTGAGTGCATACAGTTAGTCCGGCGGCTAAAAGATAAACCAGTGGTCCGCCCACTGTCATAATCTACTCTAACCCCAAAACTAACAAGATAATGCCTAAAATATATCCTGATTGTTTAGAATAGGATTATCTGTGCTTGGTGTGCATCATTTAGAATCACTACTCCAGTGTCTCCTTTTGGCAACTTTTTGCCAAATCTTGGGCTTGCTTTTTCAAGTAGAAGCCCGGTTGGACTTGACCTAACCTTTTACTGACTCGATCTGAGAGTTAGTCCACCGCACCCCTCCATCGCCTCTAATGGCAGATGAACGGTGAAAATAGGGTTTTTCCGCGTCGTTGGTTACGGAAACCCTAAAATCAACGAGATTTGTAATTTGATCCGAGTTTTAATCCTGCAAAATATGCGATATTGTATAGGGATTCGTGTCGGATGTCGATCCGCACTCGGGGTTAGTGTGCGTAATTCAAAGACATGAAATGGCGGATTTTTATCAAGAAAACATGGAGAGGTGAGAATGATGATCACGAGATTTAAAAATCTATTTTCTTAGAGAGAGAATTTGTCAAAAAGCATATAGAATGATCAACGATAACAAGTTGCACTTAAAATAAATTCTTTTTATTAATTGCAATAACCCTTACATTCTTTGAATAAAATGAAACTGAAAACTAATTACTAAAAAGCATTGAAAATTACCTAGAGAGAGAAAATTAGGGACTGACCTAGAGAGAGAAGAGGTTCTAGAGAGAGAAAGACAAAAATAGAGATAGAAATCTAAAGAGATGATTACCTTTGAAAGGGATCCAAGAGAGGAAACTCACGATCAAAGGAATGGTTATGATGATGATGGTTCGGGAGGATGAATGCCCATGGCTGTGGTAGTGTAAGCAGGGCAGGTGATGCAAATCACAACAGCAGGTGTTGTTGTCCAGCAACGCGAAGAAGGAGAAGCAGTGGTTGATGGCTGGCCTTGGTGGAGGAAGGATGCAGTAATAGCTGCTACCGTTGGAGATGAGGATGGATGACGAACTGCTGCTCAGTGTGTTGGTGAGTGTGTTGATGGGTTGTGGACTTGCGAAGATGAACAAGTCTTGCTAGGAGAACCGGCCAATGATGATGGATGAAGAGATTGACGTTAAGAGGAGTCCAAACCTCTGATCGTGATCCAGCATGGAGAGATCATGGTGGACGGTGGTGGTGGCGCGTGGAGCACGGCAAGAGGAAAAGTTTGAAGGAGGACCAGCAGGTGAGGGCGATCCTCTTCTTCTCCTTCTTATTCTTCTCGTTTTTTTTTTCTTTTTTTTTTTTCTGATCGTTTTTTTTTTTTTGAGAAAACCGTTGAGAGTAGTGGGCTCACGGCTTGGAGAATGGAGAGTAAAAGAAGAGTAGAGGAGAGGACGGTTGAGATTAGGTGGCTTGTGGGCGTTATGGCCAGTAACTAGGCAGAGGAGAGGAGGAGGCACTTCTTGTGGAGCGTGGTGGAGCAGGCCGTGCTCCAATGGAGCTTTTCTCCTTAAGGGGGGCAACTAGCTGTTGCCGTGGTGGTCGTGGCAGAGAAGATGAGAGATGGGGGCGGTAGGTTTGAAAGATGTGGAATGAATGGAGAGAGAAGAGAGAGGTGGGCCAAAGAGATGTTGCAGTGGTGGCCGGAGTTGCAGGCTGCAACTCTGGTGGAAAAATGATGAAGAAGATGACGAAGATGGAGGAGAAGTCGAGGAAAAACAGCGGCCAAGAGAGGTGGGATCCGTGCGGGATTGATAGGGGGAGAGAATGGAAGAGAAAGGGGGGGGGGATTAGGGTTCGAACGAACCCTTCTCCCTCCTCTTATAAAGCTCCCTATTTCCATTAATGGAAATAGGGTATTTTTTGAATAAAAAAAATATTTTTTTTTTTTTTTCTTTTTTTTTTTTTTTTTTTTTAAGTAAAAACCTACTTTATGATGGGGAATCTCCCCAATTAGTGGACCCCCCATTTTTTATTAAAATTATTTTGAAATTCACGGGGTCCACTAACTGGTCGGACAGCGGGTCGATGATGATGGGCCCGGCTATTGGCCCACATGGACTGATGTTGTCCATCGTCTCACAAGATGATGTGATAGACATTCTGATGGCGATCGGATGGATGGTGACTTGATTGGGACTCAGATTGGTGGATCGACGGATCTAAAGAGATCCAACGGTCCGATTGAAGATCCAACGGTCCGATGGAAGATCCAACGGTCAGAAAGCTAAGGGAGATGAGATAGAGCTGATGGGCAGGAGTTCTGGGGTTAGGTCAGTAGATTCGAGGACCGAGAGATGAAGAGAGAGAGAGAGAATAAGGAGAGATGAGAGAAAAAGTATCAAAAAAATGGAAAAAAGCACTGGCGGAGGGTCTGGAACCCTGGTCTTCACTGTGACCATCCTCACGCTTCTCCAGTAGAGTCGACTATCATTCTTTGCTGACTCATGTGGCTTTAAACGCTTTGGTCCGTCTCTTGGTCATTGGCTCTCCTGCTCTCTTCGTTATTTGGGCTGGCTTTTTGGTCCTCTGATTCAGCCTATATTTGGCCCATATCTTCTAGTCATAGCATGTGGGCTCTTTAAGCTTTGATAATGGGCTCTCATGATCAATTTGGGCCCACAAGTCTCGAGAATTGTCCCATCGGGGTTTCCTGCGACAGAAGAAGCGCGTAATGAGACTTTATCAGAACGGCTTAATATCTAGACTTCCGAAAATGTGTTTAATGCATGCAAATATACCATTTCGTCCAGAAAAGTGTGTTCTACGCAATAGAAGAGACTCTTACGTAGAAAAGTAGATAAATAGAGCCATTTACGTAGGAGAGTGCGATAACGCTAAACGGATAATTGCTTAAAATAAGCATTTTTGAGCGAATATCACAACCCCCAACCAGCATATTGCCAATCCTTGGCAATTAGTGCGAAATAAATGAGCTTAAAAGGGCTCTGCACATGCTGCACACTTTTTCATATTAGCTCCGGGAAAAACACCGTTCGTCAAATTATTGAATGGATGCAAAAACAGTTACATGCTAGCGAAGAGTTTGAAAGTTTTGGCAAGACTACAGACTGATAATCATGACCCAGAATAGTCAGACTCTGCGTGTGTGTGTGCTCAACATTCTCATCATCCGACAGTAAAGATTTCCAGATCACCTCTAAGTTTTTCTGCCTCGACCTCAAATCTCACATGTTTAGCACTCAGAATAGAATCACACAAGAAGGGTTTTCTTCTTTTCTCTCAATTTATATGTGAGGAGATGTATTTAATATAAAGAGGCAAAAGATCTCACATATGTTTTATTTGAAGGAAGGACATCTTTAACAGAAGAAGATCTCATGATTGGAATACCACTTCACTCGGGAATGTCAGATCAAACTCTATAGCTTCTCTTTCTCCAATCTCCACATTTTATGATCGTGCTATCCTAGAATCAAGTAGGGCTTTCCTGGGTTGTAATGAGGCTTAGGTCAGGTGTAGAGAGATAAAGGAATACAGGATTTCAAAGATCTTGAGAGGATATTGCCATTTTCTTGAATTTTTCCTGCGACGTAACACCATTATCTGGTTCTTTTTCCTTTTTTCGTATTTTTCTCTTTTTCTTGATATTTCTGAGACTGCTCAATTTCTTTTCAGCTCTTCTTCATACTTTCTTTCTATATTTTGTTTTTGGCTTGAACCACTTTCTTTTCCTTTTGATTCTTCTTCTTTACTTTTCTTTTTCACGGTACACCCACATCAGTTATTCTTTTGTCCATCTCAAAATAAGGGTAGCCAGTCATGTTTCGTAGCTGGACTGGATTTTAGGTTGATGGGTTTTCAAATAAAAGGCTTTTATAGAACGGCTCAAGGGGTTTCTAGTGAAGTATAATTCAGGTGAGTAAAAAGGCTGAATGGTTCAGAAAAAAATGGCCTAAATCATTTTCTAGGGTTTGCACTATCATGTATACTGTCTTGACTGGATACAGAGAAAGTTCTGTCGTAGTAATCCAATGTTGATGTCGTTCCGAGTTTTATGATCGAAGCAAAAGATAATGAGATCTCTCAACGAATATTGCGGGCATGAAGAATAGTGAGTCATCTTGTGACTCAGAATTATTGTATACTCCTCTGAATTGATTAAAGGCTCGAAAGCTCACTGGGTTAGGTCTCCACAATTCTTCTCATAGGATCTCTAGAATTTCCAAACTTAGGATGACTCTGATGTTGATAGTGTACAATTGTGCCGAATCTGAGTTTTTCTAAGTTTTCAAAACTGCTGTAGCCACGCTTGACTTGACTCAAAGCTAACCTTAAACAAAAATTGACATCCTCAATACTGACTTAACGGAGGTTTTTAGCTAATCAAAGTCAGGGTATTTGACACATTTTTGAAATTCTAGAAAACTTTTGGAGAATATCGGAAATCACCCCAAAAACAACATTTTTTCTTTTTTTTTTTTTTTTTTTTTTCAAAATGAAGACATGAGTTTTGGTAAATACCCACCCTCAACCAAAATACAGCACCGTCCTCGGTGCTCATGACCGGGACATAAAATGATGAAAAATCGGTGATGATGATGCAAAGGTTCAGGGAAGATGTTACCAAGTTGGTAGAAACTCGACAGTGTGTGATACCTGATGATCGGAAGAATGAATGTACCTGCATTTTCAAAGATATAACAATAATAACAAATGCATGAGACTCATGTACTCTAGGAATACCGGAATTGCCTTTCCGAAAGCGCTAAGTTTTACGTCTTCAGCCAGACACAACGGGGGTGACAGGCACCCCCAACCAAGTTGGAGCACAGGAGACTGAGTGGATCATCAGTCGACATAGACAGGATCGATGAGATCGATCTCAAAAGTCTGAATGAATAATACGTCAAGTTCATGGAACTGTTTAAGACGCTGGCCATTTACCTGGAATGAGGAGTGATCCTTGGGATCCTCAATAGTGATTGCCCCAAAGGGTGTGACTGCTGTGACCGTATAAGGACCGGTCCACCTAGATTTCAATTTCCCAGGGAAGAGATGAAGACGGGAATTATAAAGAAGGACCTTCTGTCCTGGATGGAACTCTTTCCTGAGGATGCTCTTGTCATGTATCCACTTCATTTTGGCTTTGTAATTCTTCGACAAGTTGTAGGCATCATTTCTGAGTTCTTCTAACTCATTCATTTGAAGTTTTCTCTCCTCCCCTGCAGATTCGAGGTCGAAGTTGAGTTTCTTAATGGCCCATAGGGCACGATGTTTGAAAGTAGGTTTTTTCCGCGTCGTTGGTTACGGAAACCCTAACTTCAACACATTTGTAATATTTATCCGATTATCCTGCAAAATTGATAGATTTGTATAGGGATTCGTGTCGGATGTCGATCCGCACTCGGGATTAGTCGGGTTAGCGCAATAATGACATAAAATGACGGGAAATTTGCAGAAAATAGAACATAATTTTATTCAAATCAACTTCATTCAGTCAAAATTGTCTTTTACAGCAAAAATCTCACAAAATAACTAAACTAGAAAGCATTTTAATAAGAGAGGGATGTAGAGAGAGAAAGGGGTTTTGAGAGAGAGAAACTAGAGAGAGAAAGTAAAAAAAAAATGTTAAAGAGGAGAGAGAGAAAGTGGTAGAAGAAGAGATAAATCTAATCCTAGAGAGAGAAATCAATTTAGAGAGATAAAATGGTAATAGGTTTTAGAGAGAGAAGATGGAGGATTCTACCTAGAGAGAGAAAGTTAGGGGAAGAAAGATGAGGGAAGAGAATGGTGAAGATATAGGTAAGAATTGAGAGATTGTACGAAGAAAGGATTGATAGAACTCACCATAGAAGGATCCACCTACCACGTGGTGTTCCAAGGAGATCACGTCCAAGGCATGTTGATGGAGATTTTCACTATGGCTTATGAGGAGATGCACCACGTGTCAAAGTGGAGAGAAGAGTGAAACGATCTAGAGATTTCCTGCTCACGTGGTGTTCTCTTGCGGAGGAACTTCGATGGAGAAAAGTATGGCCAGCGTTTGAAAAGCACGACGGCTCTGTGGAGAAGATCACGGCTTGTGGAGTGAAGTTGCAATCCAGCCAGCAGCCGTTTGGAGTTGCAGGCTGGTTTACACGGTGGTGGTTGCTAGAGTTGCAGGCGTGCAACTCTAGAAAGAGATGGGCGGTGTTGTTGCTAGTTGAGCAACAGATGGAGGCAGAAAGGTGAGACCTTGGCGTTCAACGGTTGTTGATCCGTGAAGGGTGAAGAGAGGAGCTGCTGGTTGCAGTAATGAAGGGTTGGAAGATGGCCGGCCGGAGTTGTAGGTGTGCAACTCCGGTGAGAGAAAAAAATGAGGAGATGAGGACGGACTGGTGTGGGGTGGCGTTCACGATGGGACTCGAACCCACAATCTCCCGCTTCGGAGGCGAGATGGATCTTGGGAGAACATTGGTGGAGTTGTGGAGGCAGCGGCAGTAAGCACAGGCGGAGAGAGGCGGTGGTGGAGTGTGCAGGCGGTGTGCAAGCGGAGGAGGCGGAGGCGAACCAGTCCGGCGGTCGTAGTGGTGTTGGTGTTGCTGTTATGCAACACCAGAACGTTGCTGCTACGAAGGTGGGAGGTGCTGGTTGCAGACGAGGAAGAGGGGCAGAAGAAGAGAAGAAAACGATGAAGAAGAAGGGAAGATGGTGGCGGCTGACCGGAGTTGCAGGCTGCAACTCCGGTAAAAAAAACGGTAATAAAAAAAAAACGAAAACTAAAAATACGAGAAGAAGACAGAGGAGAGAAGGAGAAAGAAGAAGAAGAAGAAGAAGAAGAAGAAGAAGAAGAAGAAGAAGAAGAAGAAGAAGAAGAAGAAGAAGAAGAAGAAGAGGAAGAAGAAGAAGGACGGCCGGAGTTGCAAACCTGCAACTCCGGCGAAGTATAGGTGAAGAAGACGAAGAAGAAAAGAGGAAAAAGAGGAGAAAGAAATCGCGGGGAAGAAGGGAAAGGATAGGGGGAAGGAGAGGAGGAGATTGGAGGGGGATTAGGGTTCGAACGAACCCTTCTCCTTCCTCTTATAAAGCTCATAAAAAAAATATTTTTAAATATTTTTTTTTTTTTTTTTTTTTTTTTAAGTAAAATGCTACTTTTCTATGGGGAATCTCCCCAATTAGTAGACCCCCCATTTAATTAAAATTATTTTTGAAATTCGCGGGGTCCACTAACTGGTCGGACAGCGGGTCGATGCTGATGGGCCCGGCTACTGGCCCACATGGACTGATGATGTCCATCGTCTCACAAGATGATGTGACAGGCATTCTGAAGGCGATCGGATGAATGGTGACTTGATTGGGACCCAGATTGGTAGATCGACGGATCTAGAGAGATCCAACGGTCCGATTGAAGATCCAACGGTCCAATGGAAGATCCAACGGTCAGAAAGCTAAGGGAGATGAGATAGAGCCGAAGGGTAGGAGTTCTGGGGTTAAGTCAGTAGATTCGAGGATCGAGAGATGAAGAGAGAGAGAGAATAAGAAGAAATGAGAGAAAAAGTATCAAAAAAAATGGAAAAAAGCACTGGCGGAGGGTCTGGAACCCTGGTCTTCACTGTGACATCCTCACGCTTCTCCAGTAGAGTCGACCATCATTCTTTGCTGACTCATGTGGCTTTAAACGCTTTGGTCCGTCTCTTGGTCATTGGCTCTCCTACTCTCTTCGTTCTTTGGGCCGGCTTTTTGGTCCTCTTATTCAGCCCATATTTGGCCCATATCTTCTAGTCATAGCATGTGGGCTTTTTAAGCTTTGACAATGGGCTTTCATGATCGATTTGGGCCCACAAGTCTTGAGAATCGTCCCATCGGGGTTTCCTGCGACAGAAGAAGCGCGTAATGAGACTTTATCAGAACGGCTTAATATCTAGACTTCCGAAAATGTGTTTAATGCATGCAAATATACCATTTCGTCCAGAAAAGTGTGTTTTACGCAATGAGATAGACTCTTACGTAGAAAAGTGGATAATTAGAGCAGTTTTACGTAGGAGAGTGCGATAACGCTAACAGGATAAGTGCTTAAAATAAGCACTTTTGAGCGAATATCAATGTTCAATCTCTACCGGTAGATGACAAGGTTTCCCAAAGACGAGACGATAGGGAGACATATTGAGTGGGGTCTTGTAGGCGGTTCTGTATGCCCATAAAGCATCAGTGAGACGAGTAGACCAGTCTTTACGTGTGGTATTGACTGTCTTCTCCAAGATCTGCTTGATCTGACGATTAGAAACCTCCACTTGACCACTAGTCTGTGGATGATAAGCTAGGGCAACCTTGTGGGTTACCCCATACTTTTTCATTAATTTCTCGAATATCCTATTGCAGAAATGGGTGCCCCCATCACTAATGATGGCCTTAGGGGCACCGAATCGGGCGAAGATGAACTCCTTTAGGAATTTGACCACCACTTTGTGGTCATTCGTCTTGGTGGGAATGGCTTCTATCCATTTGGATACATAGTCTACCGCAAGGAGAATGTACTCAAAACCATAGGAAACTGGAAAGGGGCCCATGAAGTCGATGCCCCAGATGTCAAATATTTCATCGACCTGGATGGGAGTGAGGGGCATCATGTTCCTCTGGGAGATGCGGCCTAGATGCTGGCAATTAGGACAGGTTTTGCTGTAGATGTGGGCATCTTTAAATAATGTGGGCCAGTAGAATCCGCATTGCAGGACTTTTTCTGCAGTTTTCTTAGTACTGAAATGACCACCACAAGGTTGGTCATGACACGAGGACAAGATACTGAGTTGGTCCGACTCAGGGACACAGAGACGAATGATCTGGTCAGGACAGTATTTATACAAATAAGGGTCATCCCAAGAGTAGTACTTAACTCTTGCTAGGAATTGGCTTTTGTCCTGTTTTGACCAGTGTGAAGGCATTTCTTTGGTGACAAGGTAGTTGACAATGTCAGCATACCAAGGATTAACAGAGATGGCGAACAGTTGTTCATCTGGAAAGGTTTCAGGGATGGGCTGGGTGTCGAAGGATGACTCTAAAGTCAGTCTAGACAAGTGATCAGCCACTACATTCTCAGTTCCTTTCTTATCCTTAATCTCGAGGTCGAATTCCTGCAGTAAGAGAATCCATCGAATTAATCGAGGCTTGGTTTCCTTTTTCGACATGAGATAACGAAGGGCTGCATGATCAGTGTACACTACCACCTTAGTGGCTAAGAGGTACTGACGGAATTTATCAAGGGCGAAGACTACCGCCAGGAGTTCTTTCTCAGTGGTAGAGTAATTTATTTGGGCAGAGTTAAGAGTTTTGCTCGCGTAGTAGATCACGTGTGACCTTTTGTCAACTCTCTGCCCTAGAACGGCGCCTAATGCGTAGTCAAAAGCATCGCACATTACCTCGAAAGGTAGAGTCCAGTCCGGGGGACGGATAATGGGCGCAGTAGTGAGCTCAGTTTTGAGACGCTCAAATGCCTTGACACAGTCAGCATTAAAGTCGAAAGGACTATCTTTAGCCAGAAGATGGGACAGAGGTCGAGCGATTTGAGAGAAGTCCTTGATGAATCGCCTATAGAATCCTCCGTGTCCCAAAAAGGATCGGATGTCACGCACGGACTTAGGAATGGGCAAGGTCGAGATGATATCGATTTTAGCTTTGTCGACCTCAATGCCCTGATGGGAAATGACATGTCCCAGAACAATGCCCTTCTTCACCATGAAGTGGCATTTCTCCCAATTGAGGACAAGTCGCTTGTCCTGACAGCGGTGAAGTACAAGCCCTAGATGGTTCAGACAGTCCTCAAAGGATGACCCAAAGACTGAGAAGTCGTCCATAAAGACTTCGAGGAATTTTTCCACCATGTCAGAGAATATGCTCATCATACACCTTTGAAAGGTCGCGGGTGCATTGCAGAGGCCAAAGGGCATGCGCTTGTAGGCAAAAGTGCCAAAGGGACATGTGAAAGTTGTCTTCTCGTGGTCCTCAGGGGCGATGGGTATTTGATTATACCCTGAGTAACCATCAAGGAAGCAGTAATAGGAATGACCTGCTAGTCTCTCCAACATCTGGTCTATGAAGGGTAAAGGAAAATGGTCCTTCCTAGTGTTGGTGTTGAGTCGTCGGTAATCGATGCAGACTCTCCACCCTTTCTTCAGGCGCTGGGTTACCATTTCCTTGTTTTCATTTTCCACAACTGTGAATCCTGCCTTTTTAGGGACGACATGAATAGGGCTCACCCATTTGCTATCGGAGATGGGATAAATGATACCCGCATCTAACAGTTTAAGGACCTCATCCCGGACTACATCCTTCAAGACGGGGTTCAACCTCCTCTGGTGTTCTCGCGAGGTTTTGGATTCATCCTCGAGATAGATGTGATGTTGGCACACCGAGGGGTCTATGCCTCGAATATCATCTATAGTCCAACCTATCGCAGATTTGTGCTCGTTGAGCAGCTCGAGAAGTTTTTTACGTTCACTCTCAGACAAAGCGGAAGCAATAATGACAGGGTAGGTTTCCTTAGGACCAAGATAGGCATAGGAAAGATCTGTGGGAAGAGGCTTAAGCTCCAATATTGGAGTAGATGGAGTAGAAATAGGTGTCACAGAAGACACGGATTGAAGAGGTTTGACTTCAGTAGGTAAAGGAAGGATGGGTTCTCTGGCCATGGTTATCAGAGGCTCGAACTCGATGAGTGGAGCGGGGATCTCTAGCAATGGAGCAGTTTCCAAAAGATCATTGAGATCAGAAATAGCTGACTCTATTGCAAAGTCAGCTCCAAAGTGTTCTAGACACTGCTTAAGAATATCTTCGGTGGAGTCCGGGATTAGACTCTCAACGGCACACATTTCATCGGTCACTTCGCGATCGGCATCTTGTTGCATTAAACGAAAGATGTTGACCTCAGCTTTGAGGTTACCAAAAGCAATGGACATGTTTCCGTCCCGGCACCCGATGTGTGCGTTCGCGGTGGCAAGGAATGGACGGCCTAAGATGACCGGAATGCGGTTATCCTGACACGGCTCGGTGTCTAGAATGATAAAGTCCACAGGATAATAAAAGTCAGCAACTTTTACTAGGACATCTTCAATAATTCCTCTAGGAATCTTGATGGACTGATCAGCTAATTTCAGGGTGACATTGGTAGGCTTCATATCTTTCAGTCCTAACTGCTGATATACCGAGAATGGTATGAGGTTGACGCTAGCCCCTAAATCTAGTAAGGCAGTGCAGCTAAAGTTGTCTCCAATTTCACATTGGACAGTTGGGCTACCTGGATCCTTGTGTTTGATCACACTATTGCGTTGAATGAACGCGGTAGCTTTTTCGGCCAAGAAGGCAGCTTTGGGTACATGCGTACGCCGCTTAACTGTGCACAAGTCCTTGAGGAATTTGGCATAGGAGGGGATTTGCTTGATAGCAGAAAGGAATGGGATATTGATCTGGACGTCTTTAAAGACGTCTAAGATCTCTGAGAATTGCTGATCCCGCTTATCTTGGACAAGTCTGTCCGGGAAGGGAGGCTTTACTCGACAAATGGATTTGTCTTTAGCCTTAGATTTCTGCACAGGGATATCTGATGTTGGTGCAGAGGTAGAAGAAGCAGAGGTAGGATTGGTACTAGTTTCCTCTGTACGAGTGATGGGTGCTGGAGATGGCACCGGTGGTGGTTGGACTCCCATGTCCACAGTTTTTCCAGATCGTAGGGTGGTTACAGCTTGTACCTCCCCTTGACACTTCTCATTCTGGCTTTGAGATTGAGATCCGATCTCATATATTGCTCCTTTGGCATTTCCTTTTGGGTTAGCAATGGGTTGGCTAGGAAAAATGCCTTTAGCTTTCTCAGCTTCCAAGTTGCCTAAGCGTTGCTCTAGACGAAGCATGGATTGTTGTTGCTGTTGCTCTAGGCGTTGCATAGATTGTTGTTGCTGAGTAATGAGTTGAGCTAGAAGGTCTTCAATACCGGATTTGGGGACCGACTGTTGGGGAGCAGCTAATGGGAGCTGAGGCACCAACTCGCGACTCGAGCTCATCGGGGCATTATAGTTATAGGCGGAAGAATTCGTTGGGACAATCTGTTGGTTCTGAAAGTTCTGGGGAACTCTTTGCTGATTCTGAAATGTGCTCGATTGTCCAGAGTATTGACCCTGTTGGAATTGCTGGTTCTGATTAGATGGGTACTGATTCTGCTGGTATTGTCCCTGATTGAATTGCCTATTGGGTTGATTGAACCCAGGAGGATACATGCCCTGAGGTTGACGTGGAGGTTGAGCTTGTGGTTGAGTAGATTGAGGCCTCCAAGAGAAGTTAGGGTGGTTCCTCGTGTCCGGATGATAAGATTGACTATACGAGTTCTGAGTGGGTGGTTTGTATGTGCTGAAAGCACAAACTTCTTCCTGAAGAGTATTAGACCATCCTTCATTCAAAGGACAATGCTCAGTAGTATGGGAGGGTTGCAGACAGAGGGTGCAGGATTCCATAGGGCTCTCGTGTCCCACATGCATGACTGGGGTAGACTGTTGAGTAGGCTTTTGGACAGACACAGCCAGTGCCGAGACTGACTTGCTCAATTCTTGAATGACAGATCGAAGCTCCGTATCAGCTGTAGCATCATGTCCCTTGGTTGTCCTTTGGACCGAAGTGGTTCGACTGAACTCTGAGTCAGTCGTCCAATGTTGAGAGTTTTCTCCTAACTCTCCCAAGAATTTGTATGCATCGGTCGGAGTTTGGTGCAGGAATTTTCCTTGGCACATTGACTCTACCATGGTCCGGGACTCATCAGTAAGTCCCTTATAGAAGACGTGGACAAGATTGCCCTTGTCGATGCTATGGTGGGGACACTTAGTCAGGTAGTCTTGGAATCTATCCCATGCTTCAAAAAATTTCTCATCGGACTTCTGTCTAAAGTCCTGAATGAGTTGCTTCATTTGGTTGGTCCGAGTCATGGGGTAGAATTTAGACATGAATTTGCCCACCAATTCTTTCCAACTGCTGATTGAATCAGCGGGTAAGGAGTAGAGCCAATCTGAGGCTCGGTCTTTGAGCGAGAATGGGAAAACTCGCAGACGCACATTGTCATCATCGAGGTTCTGATTCTTGAAAAGTAGGATGACATGTTGGAATTCCCTAATATGGGAATATGGGTCTTCTCTTGGGAGACCACGAAAGGTAGGCAGCATTTGGATCGTCTGCGGTCTGATCTCAAACTGTACTGCAGTAGTAGGTGGGAGAATAATGCAAGTGGGTGGATTCGCAGAGATAGGGGCGAACGTCTCGATAAGAGGTCGTTCGACTGCCATGACTACAAAGGTAGTAGCACTGGGGGAGGCGGGTGGGGAAAGAGATGGGGAAGAATTCAGTGGAGGATCCACTGTAGGGAAGTGATTCTCAGATCGAATCAAGCGCTTGTTCGGACGATTCCAAACGGGCATACGCGAATGAGGCAAACTCTATACTTGGCAAAAAGTTGCCAGAGAGGAACACTATCCTAAATGATGCACACCAAGCACAGATAATCCTATTCGAAGCAATCAGGATATATTTTAGGAATTATCTTTGTTAGTTTTGGGGCTAGAGTAGATTATGACAGTGGGCGGACCACTGGTTTATCTTTTAACCGCCGGACTAACTGTTCTGCACTCAGAGGTTCTCACCAGGCTACACTCTTCAGAGCGAATCCTTTAGTACTAGCTCTAGTTAACAACAAGGCAATCCGAAGCCTAGACAGACGTGCGGCACAATGGCTGACTTAAGTACGTCCCAGACTAACCGGATTGGTCAAGTGTATAAGAAGAGTGTTCCCTCGGGTTAAGCTAGGGTTGATGCGTGTTCCTAGTCCACACGCAACTAACCGCCGAATAGTCCAAGATGCCACGTCGAGCTCAGTGTACTTGAGTAGCAGGGACTTATGGGTGTGTTAGACAACAGGGACCCGCGCTCGTGGTCTTATTTCGATTGGATGTTAAGCGGGTTCGCTTTGCGTGGATTTTTCCTCGAACACCGGGCTAATTGGCGCTACTTCTTGATTCTTTTTATTATAGATGGATCCTGGGGATCAATATCTGCTGGAGTGATGAGGTGGGTGATGAAATCCCACCAGTTTCAATTTTTGGAGCTGGGTTTGCTCTCTTAGAGTTGATTGATTAACGGCCACGCCACGCAAGTCGAATAAGTTGTTGCTAAAAAACAAATAGACAAGCGGCAATGATGCACCTAATATGCTCTGTATCGCACTCAAGGCGAGGATAGAGACTTACCTCCCGTGGGCCACGCCACGGGGTCGCCTCCGTGGGTTAGAGAGGGGTATCCTAATGGGCTTGGGCCCGACTCCACCTCTTTGAGCTTTTGCTCTCTACCCACACTGGATCGTGTTCCTGCAGAAAAGTTAGATCACACGGTCTAGGTAGTCGGGATTCTATTTGGAAGATCTTTGCCTTTTTAGGGTTCACAGAACAAGCACTGGATTTAGGCAAGTTTTTGAATTAATTTCCAAGTTCGAGATGGGTTAAAATTTAGGAATTCCCAGATTGGAAAATACCTAGATTGGAAAGTTTCCCGAACTGTGGAGATCTTCCAAGAAAGATTTGATTGCGAGATCCCTTATAATTTTGGGAAATTTCCCAAAATTGAAATTCTTGCTAGATTTGGGGTGTTTCCTTTTGCAGACTTTTCCAAATTCGGAAGATTTCTAAAGATAGAAATTCTTCTAAAGAGGAAACTTCTAAGAGGGGAAACCCTAATTTAGCAAAGTTTCAAGATTTTAGAATCTTTCCAAAAATTGCAAATCCTTGATTGGTGATTTCTAAAAATCTGCAGAATATGAAACCCTAATTTTTTTGAATTTTGAATTTATTATTTTTTTGGTATTTTTCACTTAATCTAGGGTTTCTAAAAAACCCTAGAACAAGATCTAGCAGTTATATGGAAAGCAGTAAAATTCCTAAATTATTACAAATTGCACTCGGCCTTCCGAGGCATTAAAAATAGTAATTTAAAAACTGCTAAAAATCAACAAAAACAAAAAATAGAAAGTTTCCCGAAAAGGTCGAGCTGTCCAAATTGAGCAGCTTTCCGATTTGGAAAACTCGGATCAAATTACAAATCTCGTTGAAAATAGGGTTTTTCCGCGTCGTTGGTTACGGAAACCCTAAAATCAACGAGATTTGTAATTTGATCCGAGTTTTAATCCTGCAAAATATGCGATATTGTATAGGGATTCGTGTCGGATGTCGATCCGCACTCGGGGTTAGTGTGCGTAATTCAAAGACATGAAATGGCGGATTTTTATCAAGAAAACATGGAGAGGTGAGAATGATGATCACGAGATTTAAAAATCTATTTTCTTAGAGAGAGAATTTGTCAAAAAGCATATAGAATGATCAACGATAACAAGTTGCACTTAAAAGAAATTCTTTTTATTAATTGCAATAACCCTTACATTCTTTGAATAAAATGAAACTGAAAACTAATTACTAAAAAGCATTGAAAATTACCTAGAGAGAGAAAATTAGGGACTGACCTAGAGAGAGAAGAGGTTCTAGAGAGAGAAAGACAAAAATAGAGATAGAAATCTAAAGAGATGATTACCTTTGAAAGGGATCCAAGAGAGGAAACTCACGATCAAAGGAATGGTTATGATGATGATGGCTCGGGAGGATGAATGCCCGTGGCTGTGGTAGTGTAAGCAGGGCAGGTGATGCAAATCACAACAGTAGGTGTTGTTGTCCAGCAACGCGAAGAAGGAGAAGCAGTGGTTGATGGCTGGCCTTGGTGGAGGAAGGATGCAGTAATAGCTGCTACCGTTGGAGATGAGGATGGATGACGAACTGCTGCTCAGTGTGTTGGTGAGTGTGTTGATGGGTTGTGGACTTGCGAAGATGAACAAGTCTTGCTAGGAGAACCGGCCAATGATGATGGATGAAGAGATTGACGTTAAGAGGAGTCCAAACCTCTGATCGTGATCCAGCATGGAGAGATCATGGTGGACGGTGGTGGTGGCGCGTGGAGCACGGCAAGAGGAAAAGTTTGAAGGAGGACCAGCAGGTGAGGGCGATCCTCTTCTTCTCCTTCTTATTCTTCTCGTTTTTTTTTTCTTTTTTTTTTTTCTGATCGTTTTTTTTTTTTGAGAAAACCGTTGAGAGTAGTGGGCTCACGGCTTGGAGAATGGAGAGTAAAAGAAGAGTAGAGGAGAGGACGGTTGAGATTAGGTGGCTTGTGGGCGTTATGGCCAGTAACTAGGCAGAGGAGAGGAGGAGGCACTTCTTGTGGAGCGTGGTGGAGCAGGCCGTGCTCCAATGGAGCTTTTCTCCTTAAGGGGGGCGACTAGCTGTTGCCGTGGTGGTCGTGGCAGAGAAGATGAGAGATGGGGGCGGTAGGTTTGAAAGATGTGGAATGAATGGAGAGAGAAGAGAGAGGTGGGCCAAAGAGATGTTGCAGTGGTGGCCGGAGTTGCAGGCTGCAACTCCGGTGGAAAAATGATGAAGAAGATGACGAAGATGGAGGAGAAGTCGAGGAAAAACAGCGGCCAAGAGAGGTGGGATCCGTGCGGGATTGATAGGGGGAGAGAATGGAAGAGAAAGGGGGGGGGATTAGGGTTCGAACGAACCCTTCTCCCTCCTCTTATAAAGCTCCCTATTTCCATTAATGGAAATAGGGTATTTTTTGAATAAAAAAAATATTTTTTTTTTTTTTCTTTTTTTTTTTTTTTTTTTTTAAGTAAAAACCTACTTTATGATGGGGAATCTCCCCAATTAGTGGACCCCCCATTTTTTATTAAAATTATTTTGAAATTCACGGGGTCCACTAACTGGTCGGACAGCGGGTCGATGATGATGGGCCCGGCTATTGGCCCACATGGACTGATGATGTCCATCGTCTCACAAGATGATGTGATAGACATTCTGATGGCGATCGGATGGATGGTGACTTGATTGGGACTCAGATTGGTGGATCGACGGATCTAAAGAGATCCAACGGTCCGATTGAAGATCCAACGGTCCGATGGAAGATCCAACGGTCAGAAAGCTAAGGGAGATGAGATAGAGCTGATGGGCAGGAGTTCTGGGGTTAGGTCAGTAGATTCGAGGACCGAGAGATGAAGAGAGAGAGAGAGAATAAGGAGAGATGAGAGAAAAAGTATCAAAAAAATGGAAAAAAGCACTGGCGGAGGGTCTGGAACCCTGGTCTTCACTGTGACCATCCTCACGCTTCTCCAGTAGAGTCGACTATCATTCTTTGCTGACTCATGTGGCTTTAAACGCTTTGGTCCGTCTCTTGGTCATTGGCTCTCCTGCTCTCTTCGTTATTTGGGCCGGCTTTTTGGTCCTCTGATTCAGCCCATATTTGGCCCATATCTTCTAGTCATAGCATGTGGGCTCTTTAAGCTTTGATAATGGGCTCTCATGATCAATTTGGGCCCACAAGTCTCGAGAATTGTCCCATCGGGGTTTCCTGCGACAGAAGAAGCGCGTAATGAGACTTTATCAGAACGGCTTAATATCTAGACTTCCGAAAATGTGTTTAATGCATGCAAATATACCATTTCGTCCAGAAAAGTGTGTTCTACGCAATAGAAGAGACTCTTACGTAGAAAAGTAGATAAATAGAGCCATTTACGTAGGAGAGTGCGATAACGCTAAACGGATAATTGCTTAAAATAAGCATTTTTGAGCGAATATCAAACGGCCTCTGTATGAGACCTACTACAATTTCTGTGAGACTCGAGGTGATCACTCTCAACAATGGTATGACAATTCTGCGTATCATCATGATACTCCAGTCTCGCACACTTCTACAGGGTATGATAATCACCGAGATCCGGAGTACAATTCTGTACTCCAAGAGCTTAAAAATTCAGTCTCTGCCCTTCGTGCCGCGGTCCAGCAACCTGTGCACCATTCCCAGTCTGTAGGATATTACCCTCCTATCCAGCAAGATGTCAGTACCTTTCCATCTCCAATGCAAACCTCCTATGACAACACTTATTATCCGGATAATAGGAGTCACCATAACTTTGGTTGGGAACAGTCTGCCCTCCCGCAGCAATTGCCGCAGGATAATTATCCTTCCGGGTTCCATCAACCCAATGGAGAGTATGACTGGCAATACTCGCAATCCCAGTACCCGTCATATCCACAGAATGACTATTCTGATCAACAGTGGGCCCCTCAGGATTTTCAGAGTCAGCAACTAGTCCCAGACTCCACTTTGCCTTACAACTTTCATACCCAGTCGGACTACAATCAAGAGTTCGCACCTCAGCTCCCCTTGGCTGAACCACCTCCGTTGGCTACTAAACCCGGTCTAGAGGACCTTCTCTCTCAGTACATTGCCCAGCAACAACAGTATTTCCAAGGTCTAGAGCACCAACAACAGTTATCTATGGAGAGCTTGGAGCAACGTCTAGTTCAATTAGAAAATGAGAGAGAGGAAGTCAACTTCACTAGCCCACCAATAGCCTATCCTGAGGAGAATGATATGGCCACTGTCTATAATGAGGAGCCGCACAATTGGACCCAGTACCACCATTGTGAGGAAGAAATAGAAGTTGTACCCACCCTTAGATCGAGCCAGACTATTGAGGAGCCAGTGTTTCCTTCTTCGGTGCCTTTAACAGCACCAAATCTTGAACCTACCTCAGAGCAACCTAATTCTCACTCTACCTCTGCTGCCCCTGATGTCGATCTTCATGACACTAAGCTGTGTCTCGATCGTAGGATCCCAACTGTCATTGATCTACCGTTCCTCCCCACCTCCCTTGGATTGTGCAACAACAGTGATAAACCCGATTCTCAATCTTTGGTGCCCTTAACAGCACCAACTTCTAGACCGAGCACAGAGGAACTCAGTTCCATCTCTATCTCTGTTAATTCTCTCTCTGCTCTGAATGCAGACATTCCTACTGATGAGCCATGTCTAGAAAATGGGCCTCCCGCTGTCCTGGACCTACCGATCCCCACCGAGGAGGGACATATTGAGTGTAGGGATTGGAACATCCCTATCACATTAGGAAACATCGAGAAAGAAGTCAACAATTTTCACCTGTCACCCTACGTCGATATTATCGATGACCCATGTGTCGTAGAGAGTCTAATTCAAGACTCTCCTGAAGATAATTTATCCAAGTGTCATGAACACTGTGAGTATGACTTCATCTCGGAGTCCAATATTTCTGGTATTACTGATCTGCAGGAGTCTGCTCCATTCAGATCCATTCCCGCAAAACTCAATGAGTTTGCGGCTCTGCTAACCACGGTCAGAGAACCCACTACTACTCCCCTCTCAGTCTTTACTGAGAAGCTTCTATCCCTCCCCGCTGAATTAAATGTTTTTGCGGGTCTGCTCAGAGAAACCGCTCCTACTCTCCTCTCAATCTTTACTGAGAAGCTTCGATCCCTCCCAGATCAACTCCGTACTTTTGTCGGTCTACTCAATGCCCTTCTCTCAGTCTACACTGAGAAAGACCTGTTCTACACAGGTATACCTAGACAAGGGATAGGATAGTAGTTTCCCTTTCACCTTAGGTGTCAGGAAGACTGTAGATCCACTCAGTCTCCATGAGTTTTAACCTGGTTGGGGGTACTTGATATACCCCCATCATGTCTGGCTGAAGACGTAAAACTTAGCGCTTTCGGAAAGGCAATTCCGGTATTCCTAGAGTACATGAGTCTCATGCATTTGTGATTATTGTTATATCTCTGAAAATGCAGGTACATTCATTCTCCCAATCATCAGGTATCACACACTGTCGAGTTTTTGCCGACTTGGTAACATCCTTCCTGAATCTTTGCATCATCATCACTGATTTGTTATCATTTTATGTCCCGGTCATGAGCACCGAGGACGGTGCTATATTTTGGTTGGGGGTGGGTATTTACCAAAACTCATGTATTCCTTTTGATAAATATATAAAAAAAAAAAAAAAAAAAAAAGGTTGTTTTTGGGGTGATTTCCGATGTTCTCCAAAAGTTTTCTAGAATTTCAAAAATGTGTCAAATACCCTGACTTTGATTAGCTGAAAACCTCCGTTAAGTCAGTATTGAGGATGTCAATTTTTGTTTAAAGTTAGCGTTGAGTCAATTCAAGTGTGACTACAGCAGGTTTGAAAACTTAGAAAAACTCAGATTCGGCACAATTGTACACTATCAACATCAGAGTCATCCTAAGTTTTGAAACTCTAGAGATCCTGTGAGAAGAATTGTGGAGACCTAACCCAGTGAGCTTTCGAGCCTTTAATCATTTCAGAGAGTTATACAATAATCCTGAGTCAATGGATGACTCACTATTCTTCATGCCCGCAATATTCGTTGAGAGATCTCATTATCTTTTGCTTCGATCATAAAACTCGGAACGACATCAAAATTGGATTATTACAACAGAACCTTCTCTGTATCCAATCAAGACAGTATACATGATAGTGCAAACCCTAGAAAATGATTTAGGCCATTTTTCTGAACCATTCAGCCTTCTTACTCACCTGAATTATACTTCACTAGAAACCCTTTGAACCTTTCTATAAAAGCCTTTTATTTGCAAACCCATCAACCTAAAATCCAGACCAGCTACGAAACATGACTGGCTACCCTTATTTTGAGATGGACAAAAGAATAACTGATATGGGTGTACCATGAAAAGAAAAGTAAAGAAGAAGAATCAAAAGAAAAAGAAAGTGGTTCAAGCTGAAAACAAAATATGGAAAGAAAGTATGAAAAAATGCTGAAAAGAAATTGAGCAGTCTCAGAAATATCAAGAAAAAGAGAAAAATACAAAAAAAAAAGGAAAAAGAACCAGATAATGGTGTTACGCCGCAGGAAAAATGCAAGAAAATGGCAATTTCCTCTCAAGATCTTTGAAATCCTGTATACCTTTATTTTTCTACACCTGACCGAAGCCTCATTACAACCCAGGAAAGTCCTACTTGATTCTAGGATAGCACGATCATAAAATGTGGAGATTAGAGAAAGAGAAGCTATAGAGTTTGATCTGACGTTCCCGAGTGAAGTGGTATTCCAATCATGAGATCTTCTTCTGTTAAAGATGTCCTTCCTTCAAATAAAACATATGTGAGATCTTTTGCCTCTTTATATTAAATATATCTCCTCACATATAAATTGAGAGAAAAGAAGAAAACCCTTCATGTGTGATTCTATTCTGAGTGTTAAACATGTGAGATTTGAGGTCGAGGCATAAAAACTTAGAGGTGATCTGGAAATCTTTACTGTCGGATGATGAGAATGTTGAGCACACACACACGCAGAGTCTGACTATTCTGGGTCATGATTATCAGTCTGTAGTCTTGCCAAAACTTTCCAACTCTTCGCTAGCATGTAACTGTTTTTGCATCCATTCAATGATTTGACGAACGGTGTTTTCCCTGAGCTAATTTGAAAAAGTGTGCAGCATGTGCAGAGCCCTTTTAAGCTCATTTATTTCGCACTAATTGCCAAGGATTGGAAATATGCTGGTTGGGGGTTGTGATATTCGCTCAAAAGTGCTTATTTTAAGCACTTATCCTGTTAGCGTTATCGCACTCTCCTACGTAAAACTGCTCTAATTATCCACTTTTCTACGTAAGAGTCTATCTCATTGCGTAAAACACACTTTTCTGGACGAAATGGTATATTTGCATGCATTAAACACATTTTCGGAAGTCTAGATATTAAGCCGTTCTGATAAAGTCTCATTACGCGCTTCTTCTGTCGCAGGAAACCCCGATGGGACGATTCTCAAGACTTGTGGGCCCAAATCGATCATGAAAGCCCATTATCAAAGCTTAAAAAGCCCACATGCTATGACTAGAAGATATGGGCCAAATATGGGCTGAATAAGAGGACCAAAAAGCCGGCCCAAAGAACGAAGAGAGTAGGAGAGCCAATGACCAAGTGACGGACCAAAGCGTTTAAAGCCACATGAGTCAGCAAAGAATGATGGTCGACTCTACTGGAGAAGCGTGAGGATGTCACAGTGGAGACCAGGGTTCCAGACCCTCCGCCAGTGCTTTATTCCATTTTTTTTGATACTTTTTCTCTCATTTCTTCTTATTCTCTCTCTCTCTTCATCTCTCGATCCTCGAATCTACTGACTTAACCCCAGAACTCCTACCCTTCGGCTCTATCTCATCTCCCTTAGCTTTCTGACCGTTGGATCTTCCATCGGACCGTTGGATCTTCAATCGGACCGTTGGATCTCTCTAGATCCGTCGATCTACCAATTTGGGTCCCAATCAAGTCACCATCCATCCGATCGCCTTCAGAATGCCTGTCACATCATCTTGTGAGACGATGGACTTCATCAGTCCATGTGGGCCAGTAGCCGGGCCCATCAGCATCGACCCGCTGTCCGACCAGTTAGTGGACCCCGCGAATTTCAAAAATAATTTTAATTAAATGGGGGGTCCACTAATTGGGGAGATTCCCCATAGAAAAGTAGCATTTTACTTAAAAAAAAAAAAAAAAAATTAAAAATATTTTTTTTATTTAAAAAATACCCTATTTCCATTAATGGAAATAGGGAGCTTTATAAGAGGAAGGAGAAGGGTTCGTTCGAACCCTAATCCCCCTCAAATCTTCTCCTTTCTCTCCCCCTATCAATCCCGCATTCACCCTTGGCCCCATTCTTCTTCTTTTTCTTCTTTTCGTTCCACCTTCTTCTTCATCTTCTTCATCACGTTTTCACCGGAGTTGCAAGCTGCAACTCCGGCCGTCACCTACTCTTCTTCTTCTTTTTCTTCTTCTTCTTCTTCTTCTCCTTCTTCTTCTTCTTCTTCTTTTTCCTTCTCTCCTCTGTCTTCTTCTTCTTGCTTTTCTTATTTTTCGTTTTCACGTCCTTACCGGAGTTGCAGGCTGCAACTCCGGTCGCCAGCACACCTCTCCGCCTCCACCATCTTCTCCGGCCACAGATGCACTTCTTGCAACACCACAGCCCTCGCTCCACACCTGCTAACACCGCTGCCACCACCATTAACACAGGTCGAGACCTGCAACTCCGACGAACTTGATCGCCGGACTGGTTCTCCTCTCTTCCACGCTCCTCTCATTCACTGTCAACACAAAAAAAAAAACCCCAAAGTAGTCCCTCATCTCCATGTTTTCTCAAGGGAGAAAACCCTAATCTTCCCGTCTCTTAAGCCGTCCTCCTCTCTCTTCCTTTCATCTCTTCCTTTCTCAAGCAAAACAGAAAAAAAAACCCAGCAAAAAGAAAAAAAAAAAGCAAGAGAAAAGAGAGGCTGAAGGTGAGAGAGCCGTAGCTCTCTTCCATGGGCTACCCTCCACCATTGGAGCTCATCGTTCGGTGGTAGCAGCAGATCTGCCCAAAGCCATCCATCCACCTTTCTCCAAGCCGCCCCCTCTCTAAGGAGAACGGCTCCTGCTCCATCACTGGCGAGAAGAGCATCTATCTTTGCCACCGTCACTCTCATCCTCTCTCAACCGGAAATCGCCTTGCAACTCTCCTCATCATCGTCATCAAGCTCCGCCACACGCTGCAAAGAGCCACGCTTCTCTCCTTTGTCGCTAGAGTTGCAGACCTGCAACTCCGGCGTTAATGGTGTTGACGTCTTCAGCCCAGCAACCGGCTTAATCTTCTCCATGACTACACAGCCCCACCTCCAGCGTACTAGCAGGTAAGCTTTCACTTGCTGCCAAGTTCGGTGCACTAATAGCCACATGGCTTGAACCACCCCATACCTTCATCCTTCCATGAGTTCCTCTCCAAACGTCGGGCTGCAACTAAGCAACATGCACACAGTCAATCCTACGGCCTGCAATGGCCATTCTCATAGACCGATCTTCGTTCACCAACTTATCCTCCAAGGGTAAGTTTCATGGTAATTTCTTCTTCTTTATTTTTATCTTTCTAGTTCTCTCTCTCTCTCTAAAAATCCCTTTTCTCTCTCCTCCTCTCCTTCTCTCTATATTTCTACTTTCTCGCTCTAAAACTTTCACTTTCTCTCTCTTAATCTCCACTTCTCTACTTTTCTCTATTTTTCACTCTTTCTCTCTCTATCTCTCTTTCTCTCTCTAGAATGCTTTGTAGTCTAGTTTTGAGTATTGCTCATTTTTATTCAGATATTGTAAGGACATTTTGATTAATGAATGATGAAGGTTGTTTTTATCTATTATTTCTTGTGATAGTCCGTCAATTTTTGTTCTTATTCGCGTTAATCTGACTAATCCCGAGTGCGGATCGACATCCGACACGAATCCCTATACAAATCTATCAATTTTGCAGGATAATCGGATAAAAATTACAAATATGTTGAAGTTAGGGTTTCCGTAACCAACGACGCGGAAAATACCTACTTTCAGTGTCTCACTCATGGGATCACAATTGGCCTAGACTTACCTGTCCCCACCACCTTTGGAGTAAGCAATAATAGTGATGACCCCGTGTCTCCATCTATGGTGCCCCTAAAAGCACCGACTTTTGACCCGAGCACAGAGATACTGATTTCCATCTCTATCTCTGATGATTCTGCCTCTGCACTTGATGCAGACATTTCTACCATTGAGCCGTATCTAGAAAATGGGACTCCAGCTGCCCTGGACCTACCATTCCCCACCGAGGATGAACACATTGAGTGCAGGGATTGGAACATCCCTCTCACATTAGGAAACCTTGAGGAAGAGGTCCACAGTTTTCACTTGCCACCCTACATCAATATTGTCGATGACCCATGTGTCGTTGAGAGTCTAATTCAGGACTCTCCCAAGGAAAAGCTCTCACAGTGTCAAGAACACTTTGCGCCTGACTTCATCTCGGAGTCAGACAATTATGCTTTTACTGATCTGCAGGAGTCTGCTCCATTCAGATACCTTCCCGCTAAACTCCATGAGTTTGCGGCTCTGCTAACCTCGGCCAGAGAACACCCTTCTACCCTCCTATTCATTCTCATGGAGCAAATTTGATCCCTCCCCATTGCACTCAATGCTCTTTCATATCTACTTAGAGCACTTACTGTCCTTCTCTCAGTCTAGACTAAGAAAGACATGTTCTACACAAGTATACCTCAACAAGGGATAGGATAGCAGTCTCAGTTCCACCTTAGGTGTAGGAAAGACTGCAGATTCACTCAGTCTCCATGAGTTTCAACTTGGTTGGGGGTGCTTACCACCCCCGTTGTGTCTGGCTGAAGACGTAAAACTTAGCGCTTTCGGAAAGGCAATTCCGGTATTCCTAGAGTACATAAGTCTCATGCATTTGTTATTATTGTTATATATCTGGAAATACATGTACATTCATTCTTTCGATCATCAGGTACCACACACTGTCGAGTTTCTGTCGACTTGGTAACATCCTCCTTGAACCTTTGCATCATCATTACCGATTTTTCATCATTTTATGTCCCGTTCATTAGCACCGAGGACGGTGCTATATTTGGTTGGAGTGGTTTTTACCAAAACTCATGTATTCATTTTGATAAATATATACATATATATATATATATATATATTTTTGGGTGGTTTCTGATGTTTTTCAAAGTTTTCTAAAATTTCAAAAATGTATCATATACCCTGACTTTGATTAGCTAAAAACCTCCGTTAAGTCTGTATTGAGGATGAGAGTTTTTGTTAAAGGTTAGCTTTGAGTCAAGTCAAGCATGACTACAGCAGGTTTGAAAACTTAGAAAAACTCAGATTCAGCACAATTGTACACTAACAACATCAGAGTCATCCTAAGTTTAGAAACTCTAGAGATCCTGCAAGAATAATTGTGGAGACCTAACCCAGTGAACTTTCGAGCCTTTAATCATTTCAAAGGGTTATACAACAATTCTGAGTCACAAGATGACTCACTATTCTTCATGCTCGTAATATTCGTTGAGAGATCTTTTTATCATTTGCTTCGATCATAAAACTCGGAACGACATCAACATTAGATTACTATGACAGAACCTTCTCCGTATCCAGTCAAGACAGTATACATGATAGTGCAAACCCTAGAAAATGATTTAGGTCATTTTTCTGAACCATTCAGCCTTTTAACTCACTTGAATTATACTTCACTAGAAACCCCCTTAAACCTTTCTATAAAAGCCTTTTCTTGTTAAGCCCATTAACCAAAATCACAATCCAACTACGGAGGATGACTAAGCTACCCTACTCTTGAGATGGATAGAAGAATAACTGATATGGGTGTACCATGAAAAAAAAAATCGAAAGGAAAAGAAAGTAGTTCAAGTTGAAAACAAAATATGGAAAGAAAGTACGAAAAAGAGCTGAAAAATAAAATGAGCAGTCTCAGAAATATCAGAAAAAAAAATACAAAAGGAAGAAAAGAAATAGAAAACTTGTTTTACACCAGCAGGAAAAATACAAAAAATAGAGATATCCTCTCATAACTTTGAAATTCTGTATTCCCTTATTTTTCTACACCTGACCTAAGCCTCATTACAACCTAGGAAAGTCCTACTTGATTCTAGGATAGCATGATCATAAAATGTGGAGATTGAAGAAAGAGAAGCTATAGAGTTTGATCTAACGTTCCCGAGTGAAGAAAATCATTCCTCAGTGATTCATTTCTGAGAGTTTTACAAGTGAGATTTGAGGTCGAGGCATAAGAACTTAGAGGTGATCTGGAAATCTTAACTATCGGATGATAAGAATGTTGAGCACACACACACACGCAGAGTCTGACTATTCTGGGTCATGATTATCAGTCTATAGTCTTGTCAAAACTTCCCAACTCTTTGCTAGCCTGTAACTGTTTTTGCATCCATTCAATGATTTGATGAACGGTGTTTTCCCTGAGCTAATATGAAAAAGTGTGCAGCATGTGCAGAGCCCTTTTAAGCTCATTTATTTTACACTAATTGCCAAGGATTGGCAATATGCTAGTTGGGGGTTGTGCTATTCGCTCAAAAGTGCTTATTTTAAGCAATTATCCTTTTAGCGTTATCGCACTCTCCCACGTAAAACTACTTTAATTATCCATTTTTTTACGTAAGAGTCTCTTTCATTACGTAGAACACACTTTTCTTGACGAAATGGTATATTTGCATGCATTTATAGAAGTCTAGATATAAAGCCGTTCCGATTAAGTCTCATTGTGCGCTTCTTCTATCACAGGAAACCCCAATTGGATGATTCTCGAGACTTGCGAACCCACATCGCTCATGAAAGCCCATTATCAAAGCTTAGAGAACCAACATGTTATGATTAGAAGATATGGGCCAAATACGGGCTGAACAAGAGGACTAAAGAGTCGGCCCAAAGAACGAAGAAAGTGGGAGAACCAATGACCAAAAGACAGACCAAAGCGTTTAAAGCCACATGAATCAACAAGAAATGATGGTCTGCTCTACTGATGAAGCGTGAAGAGGGACATAGTGACGACCAGGGTTCTAGACCCTCTGCCAGCTCATTTCCCTGTATTTTCTATTATTTCTCTTTCATCTCTCCTAATTATCTCTCTCCTCTCCACTTCAACCAATAGATCATCTGATTGACCCTCCAATTGTCATTCTCACCACACGATCTCTCCCCCATTACCCATTTAATCCCTCACTAGGCCAATCACCATCATCCTAATTCTTTCATCCCTCAATTGTACCGTTCGATCGTCATCCGATCTCTATGATCGTCATTGATGTCACCCGATCGACCACCATCTCGACCATCCTTCCATATTAGGCCCTTGTCTCCCATCTCTTTGATCTCTCTCTTACAAAAGGGATGAAAACCTCAAGGGTGTGTTTGGTTGCGCGGAAGATGTGGCTATCGATGGTTGTGTTTTCCCAAAGAAAATGCATTTTTCTCCCTTGGCGACCAAACGCACCCTAACCCACAAACCCCTTGGCCAAACAGCCCTCTCGCATGAGGTCCACGGCCTCGCAAGAGGCCCACAAACATCATGGCCAAATGGCCCATAAACCTCAAGCCCAAGCCCACAACCTAATCATTTTCAAAATGATTTAAAAAAAAAAAATTATAGAAACCGTAGGTTTCTAAAGGAGAAACCCCCGAACCCTAGCCTTCTCTTATTCCTTTCTTTTCTTCTTCTTTTCCTCCGCTCCTTCCTCTCCGACGACCCACCACCGAACTGGTTCGCCAGCTCCACCACCTTCTTCTTCTTCTTCTCCTTCTTCTTCTTCTCCTCCTTCTTCTTCTTCTTCTTCTTCTTCTTCTCTCCTCTGTCTTCTTCTTTTTCACCAACCGGAGTTGTAGGCTGCAACTCCAGCCGCCTCTGCTCCGCCTGAGTGCGCCAGCAACACCAGCGCGATCTGCTGCTCCGCCTCCCATCCTCCTTGCTGGACCTACCTCCCTTGCAACATCTCTGATCTGGCTCCACCATACCCTCCATCACCTATCCTTTCCATAGGTTGCTGGAGTTGCAACCTGTAACTCCGGCAACCTCCAATAAAACATGCGTGTTCTGCTGCCCAACTCACCAATGGTCTGCAACTTGCTTGCAAGTGCACGACCCCCTCCTTCCATGTGAACTACGAGCCACACCACTCTCTCCCTTCTCAAGGCAGCAAGCTCCTCACCTAGTTCACCACCGTGACTCCACCGGAGCTCCTCCCTCTAGTAGCGTCTCCTCAATGCCTCCATCAACCTCACCAGATCTCCACTCAACTCTCATTTGCCGTGCTCTTCTCACCTCCTCCATTCACGGTAGCTGCTCTTCTAACCTTTAAGGTGCTGCCTCCAAGCCATCTCCTATCCTCCTTCGCAGAGTCCAGCCAACGATTTCTTTATCCTATCTCCAAACCGAGCACCACCTCTTGTTGTCATCTCCACCACCGGAGACAGTAAGAGCAGCCTGCACTTGAGACGTCTTTGCTCATCCCCTAGGGCTAAACTTGCTGGCTATTTTCTTTGATCCACCGTCTTCACCTCTCCATGCTACCATTAAATCCGGCAACATCAACCTTCTCCCACAGTTTGCACAACAGGGCATCTTGGTAAGATAAGCACTTCTCTCTCCTCTTTCTCTCATCACTTTCTCTCTCTAAAACCTCCCTTTCTCTCTCTACACTAGTTTCTCTCTCTAGTTTTTGGCATGTTCTCTCTCTTATCTCTTATTTCTCTCTCTACCTTTTAATACTTTCTAGGTTAGTTCTAGTTGATTTTAGTGGAGATAATTTATTTTGTAAGCATTGTAATTCGACATTTTTAGTTTAATAAATGAATTTTATGTTGGCGTAGTAATGTCATGAATTCCTTGTTTATTTGTTCTTTATTTTTAGATAATTATCATCATCTCTCAATCACAGCATGTTTTAAAATCAGAATCACCATCCTCACCTCTCCATGCTTTTCTGAGAAAAATTCATCATTTTATGTTCTTGAATTGTGCAAACTAACCCTGAGTGCGGATCGACATCTGACACAAATCCCTATACAAATCTCTGTATTTTACAGGAATAATCTCGGTTATTTTACAAATGTGTTGATTCTAGGGTTTTCGAATCCAATGACGCAGAAAAACCCTACTTTCAGTGGTGCCAGGCACGTATGATAACAGAGTGGGTGGGGTCCTTCCATAAACGACTTCAAATGGTGTCTTTCTTGTCGCGAAGTGTAGACTTGTGTTGTAGCAATATTCGGCCCATGAAATCCAATGAACCCAATCCTTAGGTTTAGAACTTGTGAAACATCGCAAATACATCTCCACCGTACGATTGACCACCTCCGTTTGACCATCGGTTTGGGGATGGTAAGAAGAGCTAAAGTTGAACCCAGTGTCGTTCAATTTAAATATCTCCTTCCAAAATGAACTTGTAAATGCCGGATCACGATCACAAACAATAGATCTTGGCATGCCGTGTAATCGGAAAATTTGATCAAAAAACACTTGTGCCACTCCTACAGCTGTGTACAGATGAGATATAGGAATAAAATGGGCATATTTAGATAGTCTATCTACCACCACAAAAAGAGTTGACTTTCCTTTTGATGGAGGCAAACCGTCAACAAAATCCATTGAGATGTCCGCCCAAATTTGAGTAGGAATTGGTAACGGTTGTAGCAAACCAGCTGGAGATAAATTCTCGGTCTTGTGACGTTGATAGGTGTCGCATCCCTTGATAAACTCTATGATTTTCTTTCTCATAATATTCCAATAAAATATGGAATGAAACCTGTGTAGAGTTTTATGGTAGCCCTCGTGTGTACTACCATGAATCTCTTGGATGATGGTTGGAATCAAAGGAGAGTATTCCCTTAGATAAATACAATTTTTAAAAAATAGAACTCCCTCCCTGTATTCCCAAGGTCCAACGGCTTCCCCATCTAAACATAATTTAACTAACCTTTGCAGCTGAGGGTGTTCTTAGTTATCTTCCTTGATAGGTTTCAACCACCTAGGTAATGGCTGAGAAATTGCCACAAATTCACTCTTCTCCTCCCTTCTTGATAAGGCATCGGCTACCACATTTTTCGTTCCATGTTTGTATTCGACAATAAAGTCATATCCCATCAGCTTTGTGAGCCAACGTTGTTGGGCCACTGTTTTGATTCGTTGCTCCCATAAATATTTCAAACTCCTTTGGTCGATTCTAACAATGAACTGGCAGCCCAACAAATACGGCCTCCACTTTTGAATAGCCAAAACCAAAGCTAACATTTCCTTATCATAAGTCGACAAGGCAAAATTCCTGAAACTAGGATTTTTTCGCGTCGTTGGATTCGAAAACCGTAGAATCAACATATTTTGTAATTTATCCGATTTTATCCTACAAAATACAGAGATTCTAGCATAGGGATTCGTGTCGGATGTCGATCCGCACTCGAGGTTAGTTCGTGCCAATTCGAAGACATAAAATGACGAATTTCTGCTAGAAGATATACGGAGGGGTGAGGATGGTGCTGTCGATCTTTAAAACATCAATTTTTTTGTGAATTTTTAAAGAGAGAATCATGAAAATCAACACATTACGAAAAGATGAAATAATCCACGAATGATCAAAATTAACTTTTATTGGAAATCACAGAAATTACATTGCTTTTGAATGGAAATCTATCAAAATTACACTAGAAAGCAATAAAAACTAGAGAGAGAAAGTAGAACTAAAGGGGTTTCTTAGAGAGAGAAAACTAGAGAGAGATAAAAAAGTGAAGACGTTAGACACTTACTGACCATGAGGAGTGGCTGATTAGATCCAACGGGTTGGATGAGGAGGAGATGTTGCTGGCCGTTAGTGGCTGTTTGATATTCGCTCAAAAGTGCTTATTTTAAGCAATTATCCTTTTAGCGTTATTGCATTCTCCTACGTAAAATACTCTATTTATCTACTTTTCTACGTAAGAGTCTCTTTTGTTGCGTAGAACACACTTTTCTGGACGAAATGGTATATTTGCATGCATTAAACACATTTTCGGAAGTCTAGACATGAAATCATTCTGATGGAGTCTCATTACGCGCTTCTTCTGTCGCAGGAAACCCCGATGGGACAATTCTCGAGACATGCAAGCCCATATCGATCAGGAAAGCCCATTATCAAAGCTTAAAGAGCCCACATGCTATGACTAGAAGATATGGGCCAACTATGGGCTAAATAAGAGGACCAAAAAAAAGTCGGCCCAAAGAACGGAGAGAGAGCAGGAGAGCCAATGACCAAGAGACGGACCAAAGCGTTTAAAGCCACATGAGTCAGCAAGGAAAGATAGTCTACTCTACTGGAGAAGCGTGAGGATGGTCACAGTAAAGACCAGGGAGCACTAATTGGGCAATTTTGATGGCATGCGGGCCCACAATCAACTTCCAGAACCTAGGATCAAAGCTCAAGAGCCAACAAGCTGAGGATAAGAAGATATGGGACAGAGACGGGAAGAGCCAGAGAATCGAAAGAATTGAGGGACGACCAAGAGAGAAGGAGGGACAAGCCCTCAAAGAAGAGACTAAGGAGATTAAAGCTTATAAACCAACACAACGCGAGTGCTTGCTCAGTTGGTAAAGTATGCAGAAGACCAAGTCAAAGCAGGGTTCAAGACCCTCTACTAGCATTTTCTCTTTCTTTTTTTTCTCTCTCCTCTCTCTAAATCCTCACTCTCTCTCTAATCTCAATATCCACCACTAGATCCTCTCTCCTTCTAAAATCAATCGATCCTATGGCCTACCTTGGCCGATCTCCACCGTCCAATGATCTGTTCAATCATTTCCATCCACTTCTACCATCCAATCGCCATTGCGTTGTCATTTCTATCGTCCGATTATCAGCATATCGTCAAATTCTTCCTCCATCACACCATCTTAGAATCCAGTGGCCCTCATCATTTCACGGTTAATCAAGCGGGCCATGGACAAGCTAAAAATATGGGCCCACTATCACTGACCCACGGCCTCACTTAAATTTCCTAAAAAAGGCACGGCCATTGCCACATGGCGGATGTGAGGATATTTTTGGAAAAGAGGATACTAAATAAATAAAAATAATAATAATTGGCAGCATTAATATGCATTATTTCAAAAAGAGGGAGACTTTCCATCCATGTTTTTAAAATGGGAAAAGAAGTTGAATTTTTGAACAAAAGGGAAGTTTCTAAAAAAATTTTGAAAAAGATTTCTTTTTGAAGGCAAGTGGTGGTCACGTATAGGAAGGATGAGGTGGCATCAAGAGGTGGAACCAAACATGTGTGGAGAGGAGGAAAGAAGGGAGAGGACGCCCACGTTCTTATAAAAGAACATAACCTTAAAGGAATTTTTTTCCTCTCCCTCAACTCACTTTCTAATTTCCACCTCAAGCCGACAGCCACTTCTTCTCCTCCAGTCTCTCACTCTCCCCACGCCTGATTCATTCTCCCCTCCTTGTTTTCCTTCTTCCGGATCTTCACAAACCCAAGCGGCCCCACGTTTTTGGAATAAGGAGAGCTCTTCTCCTTGCTGCCATTAACACACTGCACTCACCTCTCGTGCAAAACGGAAACACCTCCCTCTTCTTTTCAGTCTCTCCGCCTAGAACCTCTCCGGAAGATCAATCCATCCTCACACCGCCTGCTGGTCTCTCTCCTTCAGTGCACACGAACTACACTTCACCTTGAAAGAAAAAAAAAAAAAAAAAAAAAAAAATTTTCAAGATCACCGGAGTTGCAGGTTGCAACTCCGGCAACCTCCATTAACGCCTGCACATCTCCTGTGCTCTTCATCCACGCGCCAGCAGGCGGTCTTCCATTGCTGCCACCAACCTTTCCGCTCCCACCTTGCTGCTCAAAAACAGCAAGGCTGCACCACGGTGTAGCCGGATTGAAATCCCATCACCGGAGTTGTAGACCTGCAACTCCGGTCGGCCTCTCCATTCGAAGCTCCTCTCCCACGTTCCAGAACTCTCTCTCCCCCAACGTTAACAAGTCATTCCTCTCCACAAAGTTCACAACCCGCCCCCCACGTTTTGGAATAGAGAAGTTCTTTCTTCTTGCTGCCATTACCGCCTACGCCATCACCATATTCTTCCCTTCATCACACACAACCTTGCCGCCATCACCATTCCAGCTCTAAATCGTTACCGCCCCCCCCCCCTTTCTCTACACTTACAGCAAGAAGAGGAAGCTGCTCTCCAGCCACCACCGTTTCTCTCCACAGCCGCGCGCACCAGCAAAAACTCCTTCAATGCTTCAATCACAGCCGCTCCACCACTCCTTCGTCTTCACTGCCCCTTCTCTCTCTTACGAAAGAACAAAAAGAAAAGAAAAAAAAAAGAAACAAAAGAAGAGAAGAGGTGAAGAAGGAGCCGTACTCACCTGTCCCCGTTCGCCTTAGTCCCTTGCATCCATTGTCACCTTCACCTTACCGCCAGCCACCATCCATTATCCACTTTGCCGCCCCCTACCACTGTAGGTTGCATCGCCTCTAGCATCCACCTCCACGAGCCGCCCCATTCATCAAACATGCATCGCCTCACTCTCACCATTACCGCTCCCCTCCCCACCGTCTCCATCAGTCCACAACATTGTGGACAACTACTTTGTAGTCCATAATGAGTTTCTCTCTCTCACTCTTAACTCTCTCTCTCTAGTTTGTCTTTATCTCTAAGTTTTTTTTTTAATTTCAGCTAGTGGATGTTTCTTTATGTTTTAAGATTCAATACATTGTAGCTCTTTTTGGATTAATGAAAACTAGATTGGATTTATTTGCAATTTTTTTTCTCTCTTGATAATGTTGATTTCGTTGATTAGAATCCTCTCAAACATGTGTTTAAAAGCACTTTGAACCACCACTCTCACCCCTCCATCTTTCTTAGTAGCAATTTCGACCAAAAAAAAATCTGTCATTTCATGTCCTTGACTTGCACATACTAACCCCGAGTGCGGATCGACATCCGACACAAGCCACTGTACAAAATTGCTCATTCTACAGGTTAAAAGTCTCGGATTAATTACAAATATTGTTGAAGTTAGGGTTTCCGTAACCAACGACGCGGAAAAACCCTACTTTCACTGTTCATGACAGGCTTACCGTGGTGGAGAAGCCGGCAAGGTAATGTGAACTAGGTTCACCTAAGTTAATGGCGGGCAGCAAGGTGGTGCGATGGGGAAGGCATGATGGGTTGCAAGAGGTTGCAGGCCGAGTTGGATTGCAAGGTGTTCACACCAGCAACAAGGAGGCGCTGGTTCTTGCTGAATGGAGGAGCAGACCAAGGTGGAGAGGAACAGCAGGTAGGCGTTCCTCTTCTCCTCTTTCTTTCACTCTCTTTGTTTTTCTTTTTTCTTTTTTTTCAAAGGGCAAAACGGACTGGAGTTGCAGGTTGCAACTCCAGCACGTTAGAGAGAAGTGGTGTGGGGGCGGTGGCTGGTGCAGGCGGTGCTGCTAGTGCTGGAGGCAGACTGGTGGGCTGCAAGGTGAGTGGAGTTGCAGGTAGGGGGACTTCTTCCCTTCCTTTTCTTCTTCTTCTTCTCCTCTCTTTTCTTTCTTTTTTTTTTCTTTTGCTGGACCATTTGGGGAAGAAGAACAACTGATTGGAAGGTGGAGGAATGAGCTGTAATGGCAATGATGAGGCGACAGCCTTGGAGATGAAGGGGCGGTAGTTGATATTCACTCAAAAGTGCTTATTTTAAGCAATTATCCTTCTAGCATTGTCACACTCTTCTACGTAAAATTGCATTTTTTATCAACATTTTTACGTCAGAGTTTCTCTCATTCCGTAGAATACGCTTTTCTAGTTAAAATGGTATATTCGCATGCATTCATACGCAGTTATTTGATCCACATGCGAAGTCATTCTCATTACGCGATTTTTCTATCGTAGGAGCACTAATTAGGCAACTTTGATGGCATGCGGGCCCACAATCAACTTCCAGAATCTATGATCAAAGCTCAAGAGCCAACAAGCTGGGGATGAGAAGATATAGGCCAAAAATGGGAAGAACCGGAGAGTCGACAGAATCAAGGGATGACCAAGAGAGAAGGAGAGACAAGCCCTCAAAGAAGAGACTAAGAAGATTAAAGCTTATAAACTAACACAAGGTGAGTGCTTGCTCAGTTGGTGAAGCATGCAAAAGACCAAGTCTAAGACAAGGGTTCAAGACCCTCTGCTAGCATTTTCTCTTTAATTTTGTAATATTTTCTCTCTCCTCTCTCTAGATCTTCATCTTTTCTCTACTTTTCAATCTCAACCATCCGATACTCCCTCCCTTCACAATCACTGTCTTACGGCCTATCCTGTTTGATCTTCACCATACGACCCACTTGATCATCACCATCTAATTCGACCGTCCGATTACCCATCACTCCATCGTAGAACCCATTAGGCTCATTATTCCATGTTCAACCATGTGGGCCAAATATATGGGCCCATCACCAACGACCAGTAGCCTAGCCATTTTAGTGGGACCCAGGAGAATGTTACCCCATTTAGCAACAAAGGAAAATGGTTTTGGCACTAAAAACATTTTTGGCTAGACATTTTTGCGAGGAAATATATTCTAGGCCTATTTTGGAAAAAGGAATGGTGATGGAAAAGTGTTTTGAGAGTGGTTTTCCAAAAATTAATAGGTGGTGTTTACCCAAGAAAGCAAGAACATTTTTAGAGGGAAACTTTTGTCTTCAAAATAAAATTCCTTTTTAAGAAAATGGTGTGAAGAATGTTGCTAAAATAGGATGCAATGGACGGCTAGGATGGAGGATGTCTAAGGACATTTTCACCCTTATATGGTAGGCTTCACCACATTTTCAAATGAAATTAGAAACCGTGGGTTTCTAATATAGGATCCCATGGTTCCTATAAAAAAAAAAGGATATTTCATTGCTGCCCCCCTCCACGTTTTTACCCTAATTCCATACTCTCCACCTCCCAAAAATCTTCTCCTTCCCATTTTTCTCATAAGCCATCCACATCTCTTGCGCCATCTCTCACAGCCGTTTTTCACCCCTGCACAACCACCGGCCAGCCACCATTGAAGCCAGCAGCAAAGCCCAAGCCGTCATCTTCAAATTCCACCATGTCCTTCAACCAACACAACGGTCAGCAAGAAAAGCTTCCATCTCGCCTTCACCAGCCCTTCTAGCCACTGTTTCCACTATCTCTTAGCCCTAGCCACTCCACTTGATTGAAGGAGGAAGAACCAGTCACCATTGCAATCGATCCTCTAATAAAGGTGAGATCCTTCACCTTTTCTCTACAAATCTTTTTAGTTTTAACTATTTTCTTTCACTAGCTTCTCTCTCAAGATTAGTACACCCCTCTAAAATCTCTTTCTCTCTCTCAATGCTTTTAGTTAGACTAATTAATTTTGGCATTAAATTAGTGAATGTATTACATTTGATTTAATAAAATTGATTTGTTTGTGTTCATTTCTTGGAATTATTTTAAGGAGTTCTTATCCGTTATTTTATTAGTTTTAATAAGTCTCTATATAATCGAAAAAGAACATTTAAAAAAAAAAAAAAAAGTCATTTTATGTTCTTTACTGCACGTTCCCTAATCCCGAGTGCGGATCGACATCTGACACGAATCCCTATGCTAGAATCTCTAAATTTTGCAGGAAATCTCGGATAAATTATAAATCTTGTTGATTCTAGGGTTTCCGTAACCAAGGACGCGGAAAATTCCTACTTTCAGTAGTGGCTTGGACAGGTGAGGGCGTTCTTCCCTCCTTCTTCCTCTCTTCTCTTCTTCTCTTTTCTTCTTTTCTTCTTCTTTTTTTTTTGTTTGTTTGTTTTCAAAAAGAATGAAAAAGAAGAAGAGAATGGGGGAGAGATTGGGAGAGGGTGCTGGGCGGTAGTAGAGGATGGATGGACGGTAGTGCAGGCTGTAATGGCAGAACATAGAGGTTTTGAAAGCCCCTTTTTTTTTTTTAGAAGATGGAATATGGCAGACCCCAAAACGTGGGGAGAAGATCCTCTTATACAAGGGCCACTAGGGTTTCTATTATGGGGTTCATCTCCTCTTGAGGTAAACTGTTTTGGGGGAGTAGAATGGAATGTGTGTGGGGTAACAGCTAGGGTTTCCCAAAAAAATCCCCTTCTCCAAAACGTTCCATCTTTTGATAGAAACCGTTAGAAACCCACGGTTTCTAAAACATGAAAAAATCCTTTCTTTTTTTTTTTTTTTTTAAACTTGATCTTTGCAAAAAAAATTTGATTTAAAATCTTTCTCCTTTCCTTCTTCTTCTTTAGGATTCATTCCCATCCATGCTAGGCATGTGGGTCCCACCGAATGGCTACATGTCCTCTTCCCCATCCTAGCCGTCCAAAACGTGCTTTTGAAATCTATTCTTATGTTGAGAAAATCTTTTATTTAAAAGCATTTAACTTTCCAAAATTCTTTTTGATTTCCTTATCAAAAAGGTAATAGAGAGGGATTGAAGATGAGGTGCGTGGATGATCGGACGGAATGATCAGATGATCTACTGGTGATCAAACAGTAGTGATGATCAGATGGTGATGATGGGTTGGATCATCGGCCAAGGTAGGCCGTAGGATAGAGTGACTGAGGATGGATAGAGGATCGGATGATTCAGATTTAAGGGTAAAGAGAGGATGAGGTTTAGAGAGAGGAAAGAGAAAATTTTACAAGATAAAGAGAAAATGCTAGTAGAGGGTCTTGAACCCTGATCTTTGACTTGGTCTTCTGCATGCTTGACCAACTGAGCAAGCACTCGCCTTGTGTTGGTCTATAAGCTTTAATCTCCTTAGTCTCTTCTTTGAGGGCTTGTTTCTCCTTCTCTCTTGGTCGTCCCTTAATTCTTTTGACTCTCTGGCTCTTCTTGTCTTTGGCCTATATCTTCTCATCCTTAGCCTGCTGGCTCTTGAGCTTTGATCCTAGGTTCAGGAAGTTGATTGTTGGCCTGCATTCCATCAAAATTGCCCAATCAGTGCTCCTGCGATAAAAAAATCGGGTAATGAGAATGACTTCGCATGTGGGTCAAATAAATGCGTATGAATGCATGCGAATATACCATTTTAACCAGAAAAGTGTGTTCTACGTAATGAGAGAAACTCTTACGTAGAAATGTTGATAAAAGAGGCAGTTTCACGTAGGAGAATGTGACAATGCTAGAAGGATAATTGCTTAAAATAAGCACTTTTGAGCGAATATCAATTCCTTCCATGTAATGCTTGGCTAAAAAAAGCAATGGGACGCTTGTCTTGCATCAATACCGCACCCACACTTTATCTTGAGGCATCACATTCTATAAGGAATGGTTTAGCAAAATCTGGAAGTGCCAAGACTGGGGGTTGCGTCATGGCCTATTTCATTGGATCAAAAGCCTTTTCTACAGCGGGGTTCCAAGAAAATGAATTTATCTTTAACATTGTCGTGAGAGGTTGCGCTATCTTGCCATGATGTTGGATGAATTTCCGATAGTACCCAGTTAGCCCCAAAAACCCATGCAAGGCCTTGATGGTAGCGGGCTTGGGCCAATTCAGCATAGTGGTCACCTTGTCGTCATCGACCGCGACACCTTCTTGTGAGATAATGTGGCCTAGGCACTTAACTTGTTTTTTGCCAAACTGACATTTTTCCTCCTTCACAAATAATTGGTGAGATCTTAAAAGAGACAAAGCAATCTTAACATGCCTTAAATGATCTTCCCAATTATAACTATAAATTAAGATATCATCAAAGAAGACCAAAATGAACTTACGTGAATGTTCCTTAAAGACCTCATTCATAAGAGATTAGAAGGTTGATGGCGCATTTGTGAGACCAAACGGCATTACAAGGAATTCGTAATGCCCATGATGCGTTTGGAATGTCATTTTTGTTACATCATCATGATGCATCCCTCTTGTGATCATATTTGAGACTAACTGTTCGATCTCATTTTTCTGAAAATAAGGGTAACATTAGGGCCTTACACAAACCGGTCCACTTCCTTCGACCAAGGTAATGTGATGGTCATGAGACCTAAGAGGTGGCAATCCTTTAGGTTCATCAAAAATGTCTTTGTATGACTCCAGAATAGAATTCATCCGCGCATCTTCAAAAAACTTTGATTGTGGTAGTCGTGGCCTCCCATGGAAAGAGAATACAAAACTGTAAGAGAATTCCTTGCCCTTTCTTCTTGACTTCACGGTTGATATCAGCATCTCCCACAATTTTATCTTCTAGGTTAGACATACCTTGTAACCCAACCTCTTCATTTACTGCATGGAACCTCATTTGCAGCTTGGAGAAATCCCAAATAATTGGCCCAAGTGTCCTCAACCATTGGACTCCAAGGACAGCATCACACCCTTCTAAAGGTAAAAGATAGAGATCCACCATGATGGGGACTCCTTGGAGTGTCATACGTACACCCTTACATCTTCCTTCACTTGTTAGCTTTTCTCCATTTGCAACAATAACATCGAACCGCCCCTCATTTTTTGGTTGTAGCCCCACCTTTCTTGCTATTTTATTACTCAAGAAATTATGAGTACTTCAAGAATCAACAAGAACAGTGAGTACCTGACGCCCTAGGCTGCCTTTTACCCTCATAGTTTGAGGAGCGTGAGTTCCGGAGATAGCATGGAGTGATATTTCAGGTGTTTCTCCCCCCACTTTTTCTTGTGTTTCTTCCACCAAATCACCTTCCTCTTCGCTTTCATCGTCCTTAGGCCAGCACCCTTCAATAAAGAAGAGCTTCTTGCATCAGTGACTGAAAGTAGGGTTTTTCCGCGTCGTTGGTTACGGAAACCCTAGAATCAACAAGATTTGTAATTTTTATCCGATTATCCCGCAAAATTGACAGATTTGTATAGGGATTCGTGTCGGATGTTGATCCGCACTCGGGATTAGTCGGATTAGCGCAAATAAGAACACATTGAACACGGAAATTGATAGAATGGTGGAGTGAGATCTAAAATAATCTTGATTGGATTTTTAACAGAACTGTGTACATTAACAGTACTGATCAAAATAGGAATGAGAACTCAATAATCCAAACATAACTCATAATCAAAATTCCTTATTAAATCAGAATTGTCTACAATGCATATAATCGAGATTCAAGTAAAGCTGATAAAAAAAAACTAATTAGAGAGGGAGATTTTAGAGAGAGAAATGGATGGAGAGAGAGATGAATTAAGGGAAAGACTAATCGAAACCTAGAGAGAGAAATTAAGAATAGGAGAGAAAAAAAATAGAAAGAGAAGAGAAAATAAGGTAGAGAGAGAAAGTTTAGATAGAGAAAAAGATAACTTAGAGAGAGAAAGAGGTGAGGTGAGGGAGAGAAGTAGAGGAACTTACCATGAGAGATGGTTACATGGTGATGGTGGTGAGCTCGGCCCGTGTGGAGGAAGATGGTGTTGCAGTGGATCAGGTGATCCCTTTGAAGCCTTGACGGTGGGAAGAAGCATGCACCTTGCGTCAAAGGAGGGAAGGAGATCCCACGGGATGGAAGTGCTTGTAGAGATGAAGTCGTGGGGAGAGGAGTACGCTATTCTTGCTGGTTCGGCCAACAAGAACGGTGGTGGAGCAGGCTGGTGGCAGCGTGGTTGCTCTTCTCTTCAAGACAGCTGGGCTTGAGGAGATGAGGATGGTTGTAGTGGGTAGCAGGCTTCAACGGTGATGCAGAAAAGAGGATGGTGCAGGTGTGGTTCACATACAGATGTGAGATCTGGATGATCGGCCTGCAACTCGTGGGAGCTGCAAGTGTGGATGGAGGCGTGGGAAATCGCATGTGATAAGGGGGATGAAAACGCTACTGCAGTAGGTTCGCCGGAGTTGAAACCTGCAACTCCGGCTCGGTTTGAGATGTGGGGCGGTGCAGTAGGTGATGGGAGAAGAGAAAGGCGGTCTGGAAGTGTTGCAGCAGCAAGGTGGAGCGGCAAGGAGGAGTGGTTTGGGGGTTTTCAGCAGCAAGTCTTGACGGTGGCAAGGAGGTGGTGTTTCAGGCGGGCTGAGGAAGATGGAACCCACCGTTCTCTCCTCTCTTACTTCTCTCCTTGTTTTTTATTTATTTTTCTGGTTTTTGTGAGAGAGGCAAGGGCGAAGCGGTGGAAGAGAGAGAGGGGATATGGAGCAGTAGCAGTGGCGGAACCAGACGGGTTCAGGTTGCCGGAGTTGCTCCTGCAACTCCGGTGAAGGCTGTGGACAAGAAGAAGAAGAAAGAAAAAAAAAAAGAAAGAGAAAGAGAGGACGGTTCGTGGCGTGGTGAGCAGGGGGTTGGGCAGCGGCTGGAGGAGGAGAAGAAGATCAAGAAGAGAAGATGGAGGAGAAAAACGGCCGGAGTTGCAGGCGCAACTCCGGCGAGAAAAGAGAATGAAGAAGAAGAAGAAATGAAGAAGAAGAAAGATAGAAGAAGGTAAGGGGAAGGAGAAGAAAACGTAGGGAAGGGTTTTTGGGGAAGGAGAGGAGGAGAGGGGAGAGGGATTAGGGTTCGAACGAACCTCTATCCTTCTCTTTTAAAGCTCCCTATTTCCTTTAATGGAAATAGGGTATTTTTTGAAAATAAAAATATGAAAAATATTTTTTTTTTTTTTTTTAAGTAAAAACCTACTTTTCTATGGGGAATCTCCCCAATTAGTGGACCCCCCATTTAATTAAAATTATTTTGAAATTCGCGGGGTCCACTAACTGGTCGGACAGCGGGTCGATGAAGATGGGCCCGGCTATTGGCCCTCATAGATTGATGATGTCCATCGTCTCACAAGATGATGTGACAGACAGTCTGATGGCGATCGGATGGATGGTGACTTGATTGGGACTCAGATTGGTAGATCGACGGATCTAGAGAGATCCAACGGTCCGATTGAAGATCCAACGGTCCGATGGAAGATCTAACGGTCCGAAAGCTAAGGGAGATGAGATAGAGCCGATGGGCAGGAGTTTTGGGGTTAGGTCAGTAGATTCGAGGACCGAGAGATGAAGAGAGAGAGAGAATAAGGAGAGATGAGAGAGAAAGTATCAGAAAATAGAGAGAAAAGCACTGGCGGAGGGTCTGGAACCCTGGTCTTCACTGTGACCATCCTCACGCTTCTCCAGTAGAGTCGACCATCATTCTTTGCTGACTCATGTGGCTTTAAACGCTTTGGTCCGTCTCTTGGTCATTGGCTCTCCTACTCTCTTCGTTCTTTGGGCCGCCTTTTTGGTCCTCTTATTTAGCCCATATTTGGCCCATATCTTCTAGTCATAGCATGTGGGCTTGTTAAGCTTTGATAATGGGCTTTCATGATCGATTTGGGCCCACAAGTCTCGAGAATCGTCCCATCGGGGTTTCCTGCGACAGAAGAAGCGCGTAATGAGACTTTATCAGAACGGCTTAATATTTAGACTTCCGAAAATGTGTTTAATGCATGCAAATATACCATTTCGTCCAGAAAAGTGTGTTCTACGCAACAGAAGAGACTCTTACGTAGAAAAGTAGGTAAATAGAGTATTTTACGTAGGAGAATGCAATAACGCTAAAAGGATAATTGCTTAAAATAAGCACTTTTGAGCGAATATCAGTGACTTGGCCCAAACTTCTAATCATAGTTAAAGCACAACCCTTTCTCCCATTTTCCTTGAGCTCTGCCGGTGTAAGTCTTTTAATAGCTAGTATGTTTGAGCGTGGGAAGTTAGGGGGTTGACTCATAAGTGCCTTCCGGGCTTCGGGTTGTATAGTTCGTCGTTGAGAATGGTACTTGGCTTCATAGAGACGAGCTAGCCCAACTACCTTTGAGAGATTAGAAGGTCGAGATGCTTGAACGTCAGCACGTATAGTATCCTTCAAGTCGCTAACAAAATAGCCCACCTGTTGAGAAGGTGAGATTCTCCCAATTCTTCGAAGCAACCTTTCAAACTGACCTTGGTATTCTCTAACCGAGCCCATTTGTTCGAGCTTAGTGAGGTCACTGAAGAAGTCCTCAAATTGTGTGGGTCCATATCGAGCATGCAAGCCTTCTTTGAGAATGTCCCAGGTGATAATTTCATCCTCTTCTTTTAGCAACTAGTACCATAGTTGAGCTTCTCCCTCAAGGTGGTAAGCAGCTAAGGGTACCCTCTCCTCCGCCAAGGTTTGATGAAAATCAAAGAACTGCTCCACCCAGCTTGTGGGATCATCACTCCCGTTGTAGCGGGGAAAGTCAAGCTTAGCAAGCTTAGGTATTGAAAGTAGGGTTTTCCGTGTCGTCGGATCGGTAACCCTAATTCCAACAAAATTTGTATCTTTTCCAAGTTTTAACCCTGCAAAATGTGAGAGCTGTATAGGGCTTCGTGTCGGATGTCGATCTGCACTTGAGGTTAATCGGGTTATCACAATAAAGAACATAAAATAACAAGAATTTGTCGATCTTGAATCAAAATAAACTTTATTTCATGAATTCAAATGTACTTTACAACTCAAACATGAAATAATTAACCTAGAAAGCAGTAAAACTGAATTAGAGAGAGAGAGAGAGAGAAGAAAGATGAAAGCTAAGTAGAGAGAGAAAGTAGAGAAATCTAGAGAGAAAGTAAGGGAATGAGGTTTTTAGAGAGAGAGAAGCAAAAGAGAATCTAGAGAGAAAGATAGTTTAGAAAGAGAAAATGACTAAATAGATCTAGAGAGAGAAAAGAAAGGTAGAAAGAGGAGAGAGAAAGAGAAAGTTTGAGAGAGAAATATGTGAAGAGAAAGAAAGCGAGAAGAAGTTACCTTGGTTGATGGAGAATGAGGCGGCTAGAACACCCGTATTTTGCAAGCGTGCAACACAGTGGTTTGAAGCTGTGGGAGAAGAGGAAAAGAAAAGGATGGTGGTCTGAGGTAAGAGAAGTTGCAAGTCCTCCAACTTAAATGGTGAACAACACCTGATCGTGATGATGGTGGTGATGGCGTCCTTGGATATGCGCGTGGAGATTAGATCTGTTAGGATGGAGATTATGCCACTAGGTTGTTGGTGGTGGTGAAGAGAACACAGGTGGGCAGCAACTCTAAGGTATAGCAGATTGGGAAAGATCAAAAGATGTTGATCTTTTTGAAGGAGAGCGACTGGATTTAATGGTGGCTGTCAGCGTTGGAAGGTGTTGTTCAAGGTCCAATCGTGGACGATGTTCGTGGTGCTCCAACGTTGCTACTGGTTGCTTGAATCAGCAAGAAGACCAGCTGTTAGGAGGGGCGAGAAGCGCTGCAATCCACTAGAGATGGAGTCCGATGGGAGTTGCAGAGGTTCCCACTCTCACAGGAGAACATATAGATTTGAGGCCGTGGGGTGGTGTTGACGGAAGCTTGGCTTCGAAGGGGAGCTATTGCCGTTCAAGGATGAGCACAGGGGTGCGTATTGCGGTCTGTTAGGAGAAGAATGATAGGGTAGGGTGATGAAGATGCACCAATACGCCGGAGTTGCAGACCGCAACTCCGGCAAGAAGGAAAAGAAGAAGAAGAAGAAGAAGAAGAAGAAGAAGAAGAAAGAGGAGGAGGAGGAAGAGCGGCCAGGTGGGTTGCTTGCGGTGGTACAGGAGAGGAAGGAGAATAGAAGAGAAGAGGAGGAGGAAGCTAGGAGCACAATAGTTGGCCGGAGTTGCCACCTACAACTCTGGCGGAGTTTTTTTTTTATTGAGAAGAAGACGGTGAAGAACAATAAGAAGAGAAGATGAAGAAGGGTGGTGCTGTTGGAGGGAGTGAAGGAGAGATCAAGGAGAGGGGCGGCTTGGGTTCTTGGAGAAGGAAGAGAGAAAGATAAGGATCGGGGGGTTGACGGCATAGAGATCGAAAAAGGAGAGAGAAATAGGAGAGAGGAGAGAGAAAAAAAAAGAGCAGGCAGAGGGTTTTGAACCCTGATCTTCAACATTGACTTCAGTAGACTTCACCAATCACGTAAGCCATCGTTTTATGTCATTCGGTGTGGCTTTTAATCAGTTTGGCCCGTCTCTTGGTTTTCAGCTTTTCCTCTCTCTTTATTCTTTGTCCAACTCTAAGATCTCTGACATGACCCGTACTTGGCCTGCATCTTCTTGTCACAGCCCGTTGGCTCTTTAACTTGTAAAATTAGCAATTTTGCACAGTGGCTTTGTGTCGGATGTCGATCCGCACTCGGGGTTAGGGAACGCATTAAAGAACATAAAATAATGGATTTTTCCATAGAAAGTGATGGAAAGGTGAGAGTGGTGGAGAAAATTAATTTTTAAAACAACATTTTTTTATATCTTTTAGAGAGAGAACCATGAAAATTAACACATTGATGAAAAATATAACATGCAAATAATTTTCAATTAACTTTTCTTCATTCATAATCAAAAAGGAACATTCTACAATGCTTTGAATTTATAAATAACAAAAAATTAAAGGAAATTTTGAGAAAACTAAATAAAAACTAGAGAGAGAAAATCCTAAAGATTTTAGAGAGAAAAAGATGAGCTAGACCTAACTTAGAGAAAGAAAGTTAGAGAGAGAGAGAGATCAAGAGAGAGAGAATCAAGAGAGAGAAAAATTGGACTTCTCATCATGAACTTACCGAAAGAAGAGGAGGGTTACCAAAACGTTGAGACACTTTGCAGGTTCGGAGAAGACGAAGATGGAGGGATTAGGCCATGTGGTGGGAAGTGATTAACGGCCTGCCATGAAGGAGCTCGACTTGCTGCCCTGAAAGTTGAAGGACATTGCTGGGTGTTACAAGAGGAGATGCCGGATCTGTGAGCGCCCGGAGAAGAAGGGAGGAAGGGCAGTAGCTGGTGGCTATGGTTGTGGTAGACGTAGCAGGCGGAGGTGGCAGTGCTGCAGCTGGTGGCAGACGGTGGAGGTGATGATGCCGTGAATGAGGTGGAGGAGAGTGGTGGAGATGCAGCAAGGAGGTACCCCCCCTCCTCTTCCTTCTTCTTCTTCTTCTTCTTCTTATCTTCCTCTTTTTGTTTTTTTTCTTTTCTGGTTTTGTTTTTTTTTTCTTCTTTGTGTGGACATTCAACCGGGAAGAAGGAGGCGGCTGAGAGGAAGATTACGGCTAGGGGAGAGGAGATCCAATGAGTTACAGGCGATAAAGGGTTTTGAATGAAAGAAGGTGCAATGGTGGTGACGGCTTGGGGTGGAGAATGGAGGGGCATTTTTTTTGCTTTGTTCTAGTTCTCTTGGTGTTTTTCGGTGGAGGGTAGCGAGTGGAGAAGGAGAAGATGATTGGGAGGAGGACGTACAGTAGGTCGAGACGATGGTGCTGGTGTGGTGATGCAGGCGACGGTGAAGAAGAAGGAGAAGGAAAAGACGACATGGAGGGGGGTGTGCTGGCTAACGTGCAGCTGGTTGCTGCCGTTTGCTTAGTAGTTGCAGTTCGTCTTCTCCAGTAGCAGCCGGCGGCGTGAGTAGGGTTGAGAGAGTTGGAGTTCAGAGGAATGTGGAAGGGGAGTTGTCGACCAATTCTCGCTACTCGTGGAGAGGCAGAATGGGTGATGATCGCCGAGAGAATGAAGGAGAGATCAAGGAGAGGGGTGGGGCGGCTTGGGTTCTTGGAGAAGGAAGAGAGAAAGAGAAGGATCGGGGGGTTGACAGCTTAGAGATTGAAAAAGGATAGAGAAATATGAGAGAGGAGAGAGAAATAGGAGAGAAAAAAAAGAGTAGGCGGAGGGTTTTTGATATTCGCTCAAAAGTGCTTATTTTAAGCAATTATCCTTTTAGCGTTATCGCACTCTCCTACGTAAAAGGCTCTATTTATCTACTTTTCTACGTAAGAGTCTCTTCTATTGCGTAGAACACACTTTTCTGGACGAAATGGTATATTTGCATGCATTAAACACATTTTCGGAAGTCTAAATATTAAGCCGTTCTGATAAAGTCTCATTACGTGCTTCTTCTGTCGCAGGAAACCCCGATGGGACGATTCTCGAGACTTGTGGGCCCAAATCGATCATGAAAGCCCATTATCAAAGCTTAACAAGCCCACATGCTATGACTAGAAGATATGGGCCAAATATGGGCTGAATAAGAGGACCAAAAAGCCGGCCCAAAGAACGAAGAGAGTAGGAGAGCCAATGACCAAGAGACGGACCAAAGCGTTTAAAGCCACATGAGTCAGCAAAGAATGATGGTCGACTCTACTGGAGAAGCATGAGGATGGTCACAGTGAAGACCAGGGTTCCAGACCCTCCGCCAGTGCTTTTCTCTCTATTTTCTGATACTTTCTCTCTCATCTCACCTTATTCTCTCTCTCTCTTCATCTCTCGGTCCTCGAATCTACTGACCTAACCCCAGAACTCCTGCCCATCGGCTCTATCTCATCTCTCTTAGCTTTCTGACCGTTGGATCTTCCATCGAACCGTTGGATCTTCAATCGGACCGTTGGATCTCTCTAGATCCGTCGATCTACCAATCTGAGTCCCAATCAAGTCACCATCCATCCGATCGCCATCAGACTGTCTGTCACATCATCTTGTGAGACAATGGACATCATCAATCCATGAGGGCCAATAGCGGGCCCATCTTCATCGACCCGCTATCCGACCAGTTAGTGGACCCCGCGAATTTCAAAATAATTTTAATTAAATGGGGGGTCCACTAATTGGGGAGATTCCCCATAATAAAGTAGGTTTTTACTTTAAAAAAAATATATTTTTTTTATTTTCAAAAAAATACCCTATTTCCATTAATGGAAATAGGGAGCTTTATAAGAGGAGGGAGAAGGGTTCGTTCGAACCCTAATCCCCCTCCTTTCTCTTCCATTCTCTCCCCAAACTCTCCTGCTCCTTCTTCCCCTCGATTTTTGGCGATTTTCCCCTCTTCTTCTTCACCTTCTTCTTCATCTTCTTCGTTATTTTTTCTCGCCGGAGTTGCAGAACTCCGGCCATCTGCAACTCCGTCCTAATCCCCCTCCAATACCGTTTTCCCATCTCCTCTCCTTTCCCCAAAACCCCCTTCTCCTTCGTCCTCCTTTCCTGGGGCCCCATTCTCCTCCTCGTCTTCATCTTCTTCACCTTCTTCGTCTACTTCGCCACGCCCTGCCGGAGTTGCAGTCTACAACTATGGTTGCCACCGCCTCTGTGCTGTTTGTGAGCACCACCAGCACCCCCTACTCACCTCGCCAGTAGCCTGTAGAAGCGCCGTCCGTTACCACACCTTACTCCGCCTCCTCTTTCATTAGAACCATCGCCTGCCACCGTCCAGCCATCAACTCCGGCCACTTCCTTGGCCGGACTGTCACCACGTCCATCTCTCTGTCGTGACTCATCTCTCACTATCTCTCTTTCTCACCTCACCTCTCTCCAACGTTCCACTATTTGGCCCGCACCTGCTGGTGCATCTTCTTCACCACCAACTTGGAGGGTCGACTTGCAACAGCTCCTCCACCAACCCGGACCACCACTGGATCGAGGTCCATCCCCACGACACCGTCCACTTGCAGGTCAGCAACTTCGATCTCCTCAGGCACCACCGAACTTGCAACAGGCACTCCGCACGCCACCATATCCTTGCAGCCCTCCTCATCCTCCATCAACTGAACCAGACTGCACACCTTCAAAAGTTGCTGCCCTACACTTCATCTTCTTCGGTTACCCACGAACCAGGATGCTTGGATCATTTTCCTCCCAAACCAGCACACCACGGTTCATGGCCGCCCTCCATTGATGCGATCTCCACGTTGCTGACCTTCTCTTGGACCGTAACTTGTTGGATAATTTGCCGGTTCAAAAGGTTGCTGTACTTCTTCACACAGCCAGCGATCAATCGATCCAGTCTGAATATATCCCTATGCTCAAGGTAGGATCCAGGGTAACCTGTCTCTATCACATTCTCTCTAGGTTCTCAACCTTTCTCTCTCTACCACTTTCTCTTTCATCCTTTAGTCTCTCATCTCTCTCTCTACTTTCTCTCTTTAGAACTCAGTTTTTCTCTCTAGCTCAGTCTTTCGTTATTTTACATTGTTATTGTTATTTTTTTATTTCGAAGTATTGTAAGAACCTTGGATTTTTAAATGATGAATTACTTTTGTTGGTTGTGGTTGATTTCCTTCATTAGTATTTTTTTTTTGGTAGATTATGATAATTTCTCTCTCTAAAATCAAGCAATCTTGTTTTAAATCGCTTCACCATTCTCACCCCTCCACAATTTCTAAGATAAATCCGTTATTTCATGTTCATGAATCGCGCTAACTAACCCCGAGTGCGGATCAACATCCGACACGAATCCCTATACAAAGCCTGTAATTTTGCAGGAATTTTGAGGCTCGGATCACATTACAAATCTTGTTGATTCTAGGGTTTCCGTAACCAACGACGCGGAAAAATCCTACTTTCAAATGGCGCCGCCTCTGTGCTGTTTGTGAGCACCACCAGCACCCCCTACTCACCTCGCCAGTAGCCTTTAAAAGCACCACATCCTGAACCTACCTCCGAGCAACCTATTTCTCACTCTCCCACTGCTGCTTCTAACCTGGACCCTGAAGATGATCCTCATGACACTGTGTTTTGTCTCGATCGTAGGATCCCAATTATGCTAGATCTACCGTTCCTCCCCACCTCCCTTGGAGTGAGCCATAATAGTGATGAACCCATGTCTCCATCTATGGTGCCCCTAAAAGCACCGACTTCTGACCCGAGCACAGAGATACCCATTTCCATCTCTATCTCTGATGATTCTACCTCTGCACTACTTGCAGACATTCCCACCGTAGAGCCGTGTCTAGAAAATGGGCCTCCCGCTGTCCTGGACCTACCGATCCCTATCGAGGAGGAACATATTGAGTACAGGGATTGGAACATCCCTATCACATCAGGAAACATCGAGAAAGAGGTCAACAGTTTTCACCCGTGACCCTACGTCGATATTTTCGATGACCCGTGTGCCGTAGAGAGTCTAACTCAGGACTCTCCCGAAGATATATTATCCAAGTGTCATGAACACTGTGAGTCTGACTTCATCTCGGAGTCCAACATTTCTGGTATTACTGATCTGCAGGAGTTTGCTCCATTCAGATACATTCCCGCAAAACTCAATGAGTTTGCGGCTCTGCTAACCACGGTCAGAGAACCCACTACTACTCCCCTCTCAGTCTTTACTGAGAAGCTTCTATCCCTCCCCGCTGAACTAAATGTCCTTGTGGGTCTGCTCAGAGAAACCACTCCTACTCTCCTCTCAATCTTTACTGAGAAGCTTCGATCCCTCCCAGATCAACTCCGTACTTTTGTCAGTCTGCTTAGAGAGCTCAATGCCCTTCTCTCAATTTACACTGAGAAAGACCTGTTCTACACAGGTATACCTAGACAAGGGATAGGATAGTTGTCTCTGTTCCACCTTAGGTGTCAGGAAGACTGCAGATTCACTCAGTCTCCATGAGTTTTATCCTGGTTGGGGGTACTTGATATACCCCCGTCATGTCTGGCTGAAGACGTAAAACTTAGCGCTTTCGGAAAGGCAATTCCGGTATTCCTAGAGTACATGAGTCTCATGCATTTGTGATTATTGTTATATCTTTGGCAATGCAGGTACATTCATTCTTCCGATCATCAAGTATCACACACTGTCGAGTTTCTGCCGACTTGGTAACATCCTTCCTGAACTTTTGCATCATCATCACTGAATTTTTATCCTTTTATGTCCCGGTAATGAGCACCGAGGACGGTGCTATATTTTGGTTGGGGGTGGGGTATTTACCAAAACTCATGTCTTCATTTTGATAAAAAAAAAAAAACTTTTTATTTTTGGGGTAATTTCCGATGTTCTCCAAAAGTTTTCTAGAATTTCAAAAAATGTGTCAAATACCCTGACTTTGATTAGCTGAAAACCTCCATTAAGTCAGTATTGAGGATGTCAATTTTTGTTAGCGTTGAGTCAAGTCAAGAGTGACTACAGCAGGTTTGAAAACTCAGAAAAACTCATATTCGGCACAATTGTACACTATCAATATCAGAGTCATCCTAAGTTTAGAAATTCTAGAGATCCTGCGAGAATAATTGTGGAGACCAAACCCAGTGAGCTTTCGAACCTTTAATCAATTCAGAGGATTATACAACAATTCTGAGTCACAAGATGACTCACTATTCTTCATGCCCGCAATATTCGTTGAGAGATCTCATTATCTTTTGCTTCGATCATAAAACTCGGAACGACATCAACATTGGATTACTACGACAGAACCTTCTCTATATCCAGTCAAGACAGTATACATGATAGTACAAACCCTAGAAAATGATTTAGGCCATTTTTCTGAACCATTCAGCCTTTTTACTCACCTGAATTATACTTCACTAGAAACCCCTTGAACCTTTCTATAAAAGCCTTTTCTTTGTAAACCCATCAACCTAAAATCCAGTATAGCTACGAAGCATGACTGGCTACCCTTATTTTGAGATGGACAAAAGAATAACTGATATGGGTGTACAGTGAAAAGAAAAGTAAAGAAGAAGAATCAAAAGGATAAGAAAGTGGTTCAAGCTGAAAACAAAATATGAAAAGAAAGTATGAAAAAGTGCTGAAAAGAAATTGAGCAGTCTCAGAAATATCAAGAAAAATACAAAAATACAAAAAAAAAAGGAAAAAGAACCAGATAATGGTGTTACGCCGCAGGAAAAATACAAGAAAATGGCAATATCCTCTCAAGATCTTTGAAATCCTGTATACCTTTATTTTTCTACACCTGACCTAAGCCTCATTACAACCTAGGAAAGTCCTACTTGATTCTAGGATAGCACGATCATAAAATGTGGAGATTGGAGAAGGAGAAGCTATAGAGTTTGATCTAACGTTCCCGAGTGAAGTGGTATTCCAATCATGAGATCTTCTTCTGTTAAAGATGTCCTTCCTTTAAATAATACATATGTGAGATCTTTGCTTTCATATATCAACACATCTCCTCACATATAAATTGAGAGAAAAGAAGAAAACCCTTCTTGTGTGATTCTATTCTGAGTGCTGAACATGTGAGATTTGAGGTCGAGGCATAAAAACTTAGAGGTGATCTGAAAATCTTTACTGTCGGATGATGAGAATGTTGAGCACACACACACGCAGAGTCTGACTATTCTGGGTCATGATTATCAATCTGTAGTCTTGCCAAAACTTTCCAACTCTTCGCTAGCATGTAACTGTTTTTGCATCCATTCAATGATTTGACAAACGGTGTTTTCCCGGAGCTAATATGAAAAAGTGTGCAGCATGTGCAGAGCCCTTTTAAGCTCATTTATTTCGCACTAATTGCCAAGGATTGGCAATATGCTGGTTGGGGGTTGTGATATTCGCTCAAAAGTGCTTATTTTAAGCAATTATCCTTTTAGCGTTATCGCACTCTCCTACGTAAAAGGCTCTATTTATCTACTTTTCTACGTAAGAGTCTCTTCTATTGCGTAGAACACATTTTTCTGGACGAAATGGTATATTTGCATGCATTAAACACATTTTTGAAAGTCTAAATATTAAGCCATTCTGATAAAGTCTCATTACGCGCTTCTTCTGTCGCAGGAAACCCCGATGGGACGATTCTCGAGACTTGTGGGCCCAAATCGATCATGAAAGCCCATTATCAAAGCTTAACAAGCCCACATGCTATGACTAGAAGATATGGGCCAAATATGGGCTGAATAAGAGGACCAAAAAGCCGGCCCAAAGAACGAAGAGAGTAGGAGAGCCAATGACCAAGAGACGGACCAAAGCGTTTAAAGCCACATGAGTCAGCAAAGAATGATGGTCGACTCTATTGGAGAAGCGTGAGGATGGTCACAGTGAAGACCAGGGTTCCAGACCCTCCGCCAGTGCTTTTCTCTCTATTTTCTGATACTTTCTCTCTCATCTCACCTTATTCTCTCTCTCTCTTCATCTCTCGGTCCTCGAATCTACTGACCTAACCCCAGAACTCCTGCCCATCGGCTCTATCTCATCTCCCTTAGCTTTCTGACCGTTGGATCTTCCATCGAACCGTTGGATCTTCAATCGGACCGTTGGATCTCTCTAGATCCGTCGATCTACCAATCTGAGTCCCAATCAAGTCACCATCCATCCGATCGCCATCAGACTATCTGTCACATCATCTTGTGAGACAATGGACATCATCAATCCATGAGGGCCAATAACGGGCCCATCTTCATCGACCCGCTGTCCGACCAGTTAGTGGACCCCGCGAATTTCAAAATAATTTTAATTAAATGGGGGGTCCACTAATTGGGGAGATTCCCCATAATAAAGTAGGTTTTTACTTTAAAAAAAAAATATATTTTTTATTTTCAAAAAAATACCCTATTTCCATTAATGGAAATAGGGAGCTTTATAAGAGGAGGGAGAAGGGTTCGTTCGAACCCTAATCCCCCTCCTTTCTCTTCCATTCTCTCCCCAAACTCTCCTGCTCCTTCTTCCCCTCGATTTTTGGCGATTTTCCCCTCTTCTTCTTCACCTTCTTCTTCATCTTCTTCGTTATTTTTTCTCGCCGGAGTTGCAGAACTCTGGCCATCTGCAACTCCGTCCTAATCCCCCTCCAATACCGTTTTCCCATCTCCTCTCCTTTCCCCAAAACCCCCTTCTCCTTCGTCCTCCTTTCCTGGGGCCCCATTCTCCTCCTCGTCTTCATCTTCTTCACCTTCTTCGTCTACTTCGCCACGCCCTGCAGGAGTTGCAGTCTACAACTATGGTTGCCACCGCCTCTGTGCTGTTTGTGAGCACCACCAGCACCCCCTACTCACCTCGCCAGTAGCCTGTAGAAGCGCCGTCCGTTACCACACCTTACTCCGCCTCCTCTTTCATTAGAACCATCGCCTACCACCGTCCAGCCATCAACTCCGGCCACTTCCTTGGCCGGACTGTCACCACGTCCATCTCTCTGTCGTGACTCATCTCTCACTATCTCTCTTTCTCACCTCACCTCTCTCCAACGTTCCACTATTTGGCCCGCACCTGCTGGTGCATCTTCTTCACCACCAACTTGGAGGGTCAACTTGCAACAGCTCCTCCACCAACCCGGACCACCACTGGATCGAGGTCCATCCCCACGACACCGTCCACTTGCAGGTCAGCAACTTCGATCTCCTCAGGCACCACCGAACTTGCAACAGGCACTCCGCACGCCACCATATCCTTGCAGCCCTCCTCATCCTCCATCAACTGAACCAGACTGCACACCTTCAAAAGTTGCTGCCCTACACTTCATCTTCTTCGGTTACCCACGAACCAGGATGCTTGGATCATTTTCCTCCCAAACCAGCACACCACGGTTCATGGCCGCCCTCCATTGATGCGATCTCCACGTTGCTGACCTTCTCTTGGACCGTAACTTGTTGGATAATTTGCCGGTTCAAAAGGTTGCTGTACTTCTTCACACAGCCAGCGATCAATCGATCCAGTCTGAATATATCCCTATGCTCAAGGTAGGATCCAGGGTAACCTGTCTCTATCACATTCTCTCTAGGTTCTCAACCTTTCTCTCTCTACCACTTTCTCTTTCATCCTTTAGTCTCTCATCTCTCTCTCTACTTTCTCTCTTTAGAACTCAGTTTTTCTCTCTAGCTCAGTCTTTCGTTATTTTACATTGTTATTGTTATTTTTTTATTTCGAAGTATTGTAAGAACCTTGGATTTTTAAATGATGAATTACTTTTGTTGGTTGTGGTTGATTTCCTTCATTAGTATTTTTTTTTTTGGTAGATTATGATAATTTCTCTCTCTAAAATCAAGCAATCTTGTTTTAAATCGCTTCACCATTCTCACCCCTCCACAATTTCTAAGATAAATCTATTATTTCATGTTCATGAATCGCGCTAACTAACCCCGAGTGCGGATCGACATCCGACACGAATCCCTATACAAAGCCTGTAATTTTGCAGGAATTTTGAGGCTCGGATCACATTACAAATCTTGTTGATTCTAGGGTTTCCGTAACCAACGACGCAGAAAAATCCTACTTTCAGTTTTTAACCCTGATCTTCAACATTGACTTCAGTAGGCTTCATCAATCACGTAAGCCGTCGTCTTATGTCATTTGGTGCGGCTTTGAATCACTTTGGCCCGTCTCTTGGTTTTCAGTTTTTCCTCTCTCTTGGTTCTTGGTCCAGCTCTAAGATCTCTGACATGACCCGTACTTGGCCTGCATCTTCTTGTAACAGCCTGTTGGCTATTTACGCTTTGATATTAGGCTTCTATGATCGATGTGAGCCCGCAAGTCTCGAGAATCATCCAATCGGGGTTTCCTGCGACAGAAGAAGCGCATAATGAGACTTAATCAGAACGGCTTAATATCTAGACTTTTAAAAATGTGTTTAATGCATGCAAATATACTATTTTGTCCAGAAAAGTATGGTCTACGCAACAGAAGAGACTCTTACGTAGAAAAGTGGATAAATAGAACAGTTTTAAGTAGGAAAGTGTGATAACGCTAAAAAGATAATTGATTAAAATAAGTACTTTTGAGCGAATATCAGGTATAGCATAATTTGCTGAGTCGGTATGACTCACTCATTATTGCCATTTAATCTTCCCGTTGCATTTCGTGCTGTTGAGCCTTCACCGTGCTCACGGGTTCGACCTACCACGAGTTGATCAAAATGAGAGTTCATGGCAGAGAACATCTCGTGCATTTCCTTCAACATCCGATCTTGCCCAGAAGTCAAAGTCCCAACATCAGCCTCGAGACGACTAATGCGTTGATCATCCATCCCCAGCTCTGATACCAAATTATTAGGTGCATCTATGAGTAAACGCCATTTACCTCCCTTACCTCTCCCTATTCTGCTACGTGGGCCTATCTTGGTTGAGTAGTGAATAACAAAAAAATGAATAGAGAAAGTTAGGAGAGTCCGAAGGTTTTCCCGCCTCCAATAGTTTTAACTCCAATGAATTTCTTACTTGATTCTTTATTATTATCACCACTATTTAAAGAACTACAACTGTATAACAACTTAGAGATATTTTCTCTTATAAGAGATATTCTCTCAAGAAATAACTAATAGATAAGCTTAATTACTTAGAGACCTGACTTATTCAATACTTTACCCACATAGCTTCCACCTATGTAGCCCCTTCCCCCTTGATTCTCTCCCAAGTTAAGAAAAGGTCAACCAGATGCCACGTGCCCATAACAGTGTCAGGAGATTTATCTCTCGAGAACATTTTTAAAAACTTTTCTATTTGGAGAGAGGTCTGGCTAGTGACATTCCCTTGTTGGTGAAGAAGTTGAGATTTTAAGAATTGGACCTTTGCATGTATACATCCCATTTTTTTTTTCTGAATTCCAGCGTTTTATCATGTCCTTAGTCTTACTCAATTTCCGCTTGACTCGAGTCTGACTGCCTTCAGAAATTTGTTTGCTCCACATAGATTCGACAATAGTTTTGCACTCACGATGTTTGGTCCACATTGATAGAAAATTAAAAGATTTGGGTACTTTTTGAGGCTTAGGATCGGTACCCAGGAGAATTGGGCAATGGTCGGATTCAAAATTTATAAGATGGTTAATTATCTGAGAAGAGAAGGTGACATGAGGAAGTAGCAATCGCAGGATCTAGCTGCTCTTGACTAAACGCAAGACCTTGTCTACGATTTGACCAAGTATGCAGGGTTGCCAGTATATCCAATATCTAAAAGATTCGCAAATTGGAGGAAAGTTTGAAGGGGTAGACACGATAGGAAGATTTAGACAAACCTCCTTTTTTTTTCCCATGTTGTCGCTATATCATTGAAGTGACCCGTAATTAACCAAGGATATTAGATATTCTGAGAGAGAGCAAGGAGGTCACGCCATAGGATATGTTGAAATTAAGCCCGAGGATGCTTGTAGATAAGAGAGAGAAGCCAAGGGGAACTGGGAGGATCAGATTTGATGAGGAGGTGGATGTGAAAGCAACACCGAAAATCTGAAAAAAGGGCTTAGTTATAACGAACCATTCAAAGCCTTGATCTCCATTGATCTCCTCCAGTACACGTACCTTATGCAAGTCGTTTGCACAAGGAGGTTGTGTAAACGATTGCTCACGGGGTGAAATGGGTTTTTAATTGCTAAAGAGGGCGAGCATTCATTTGCCTGTGTGCATGTGCAAATTGCCGAATGCACGCGTACCAAACATGCGTGGGAAACGATTGCACGCGTCAACCTATTTGCACACCCAATTTGCATATGTATCAAACGCACCCTAAGTTTTAAATTTTGAGTAAAACTTCGGGCTGTTCTTTGATACCGACTTGGGTATCAAAATTTTGATGCTAAAGTCCCTCAATTTGCCACGTAGTAGACTCTTTCGGCCCCACTGACTCCATGAATATTTGGCCCACATCTTGGTGGACCTACACACCAAAAATCAGGGTGATTGGTGATTTCTAGCAATAGAATTTGAGCACTTTTCATCATGGGCTTTATGAACATGCCTATGAAGTGGTCCAAGCCCATGATGAAAAAGTGCTCAAATTCAATGGCTAGAAATCGCTAATCACGCTGATTTTTGGTGTGTGGGTCCACCGAGATGTGGCACACTCGGTCAGGGCCGTCTCAATACAAGTTGAGGCCTAAGGCGAAAACTTAATATAAGGCCTTTTTTATATTTAATATATTAATATATATGGTATTAATTAAAAACTTTAAACACTATATAATTGAATATCTTTATATCTTCTTGGTGATCAAAAACTACGGAAAAAAAATTGGATGCAGAGAGGAATCCATTGCAGTCGATGCAGAGGACTCTCGTGGCCTTGCATAGATAATTTTTTGGGGCGCTCAATGACTGTGTGGATGTTCAGCATACCTGTTGGTGGATTAGCACACTAAAAATCAGCTTGATTATTGATGATTTCTTGCCATTGGATTTACTACCCGAACAACATGCTAGAACCATATCCTAAAAAGTACTAAAATCTATGGCTAGAGATAATCAATTAAGTTGATTTTTGGTTTGTATATCCAATAAGGGGTGGGGGCCTTATCTCACCAAGGGGCCTTAGGTGACCGCCTTAATGGCCTTAAGGTAGAGCCGGTCCTGCTCTTAGTGGACGCTGACCGAATGGTTGTAAATCACTAATCAGGCTGATTTTTGGTTTAGAGGTCCACTGAGGGACTGGACAAACATCCATACGGTTATCGTCCACTAAGAGTGTGCCACGTGGCCTGTGATTTTTATTGTAGCAGAAGCATTGTCAGAACGCTGTGATAGAAGTTTTACTCTTAAATTTTGATGGGGGTGAAAACGAACATGGATTAGATTTCTACTGTTCCACGTGTAGCATAAGCATGGCCTCTTCATATTTCCGTTGCCTGCGGAGACAGCTATAAAAGATCGGAAAAAGATGTAACAAAGTATGCCTGAAACTATTTCATTTGCGGAAGCCGCATTTTTCGTAGTCACCGCTGCCATCTGGACCCACTGACCGTATGGATGTTTATCCCTTGGTGGATATACAGACCAAAAATCACCTTGATTGATAATCTATAACTATTAGATTTTAATATTTTTTAGCACTTTTTAAGGCGTTCTTATAGCCGTTGAATGGAACCATTTTTTGAGACTAAAACCAACGGCTAAAAATCATTAAACAAGCTGATTTTTTGTATGAATGTCTATTAAGGGGTGGGCTAAACATCCATGCGGTCAGTGGGCCCAGATGGCAGTGGTGACTACCAAAAATGCTGCTTCCGCAAATGAAAAGATCTCAGGTATACCTTGTTACATCACGACCCTAAAAAATCCACGCAGAGAGGGAAAACCTCTTCTGTTATCGTTGGAAGTAAAACTTGGCTGACTGGCGACAGTCAGCAAAGTGTGACCGCCTCCAATATAAGCCACGTGGCACAATTTTAGAGGACTTTGATCATATGGATGTTTGAAGTTTGAACCATCCCTAGGTGGACCTACAAACCAAAAACATCCTGATTACTGATTTCAAACCTTTCGATCTTGTAATCCAAATAATGGTCAATAATGCTCAAATTCCCACAGTTAAAATAAGGGTGGTGATGTAACAAGGTATACTTGAGATCTTTTCATTTGCGGAAGCGGCATTTTTAGTAGTCACCGCTTCCATCTGGGCCCACTGACCGCATGGATGTTTAGCCCACCCCTTGATAGGCATTCATACAAAAAATCAGCTTGTTTAATGATTTTTTGCCGTTGGTTTTTAGTACTCAAAAAATGGTTGCATTCAACGGCTATAAGAACACCTTAAAAAGTGCTAAAAAGTGTTAAAATCTAATGGTTACAGATTACCAATCAGGGTGATTTTTGGTGTGTATATCCACCAAGGGGTGGGATAAACATCCACACGGTCAGTGGGCCCAAATGACAGTGGTTAGTAACATAAATCGTGCGCATTTAAAACAGTTTCAGGCTTACCTTGTTACATCTTTTTCCTAAAATCCAACCCAACATTTATAAATCACTACCTTTCGATCTTGTACCCAAATAATGGTCAATAATGCTCAAATTCCCACAGTTAAAATAAACCCAAGACTCCAATCCAACATTTATAAATCACTAATCAAGTTGAATTCTGATTTGTAGGTCCACCTAGGGATTGGGCAAACATCCATACGTCAGTATCCTCTAAAAGTGTGCCACATGGCTCATATTGTAGGCGATCACTGGCATCATGGGTGGGCGAATTAGTATTACTCGTGTGGTTGATTGGATACTCACATTTTAATTTACCAGTGCATCAGATCGTGCGTTTGCACACTGCCATACGTAGACACCTTGCAACCGACTTCCTAAAGGTTTCTTAATCGAGTAAAACTTTGATGACAGGCCCTGTCATCAAGGCCGATGACAGGGTGCAATATGAGCCACGTGGTACACTCTTAGAGGACTGGACCGTATGGATGTTTGGCCAATAACTAGGTGGACCTACAAACCAAAAATCAGCTTGATTAGTGATTTCAAACCTTCGGATCTCAAATAATGGTCAATAGTGCTCAAATTTCCCACTATTTAAATCAACCCATGAAAACAATTCAAATCCAACGCCTAGAAATCACTAATCAGTCTGATTTTTGGTTTGTAGGTCCACCTGGGGATTGGCCAAACATCCATACGGTCCGAGTCCTTTAAGAGTGTGCCATGTGGCTCATATTGCGCCCTGTCATCGGCCTTGATGACAGTGCCCTATCATCTAAGTTTTACTCTTCTTAATCCTTACCACCTTATTAAGATAATTACTGTAAGTAAACCTTCGATGATACCTGCAGTCAGGGCGTCACCTTATATATTCTACTTATTAACGCGCGAAGACCTTATTGTGTGCCCCATGCTAAAACTCAATTTCTCACGCATGCCGTTATATTTTTTCTTATTTTTTTATTTATTTTATTATCTTGATAGGGGCATTCCGGTCTTTTTGGTACTAAATATCACGTCACCCTGCAAGCATACATCACTCTGCAGCTAATAAATGTCAAAAAAGTAAAATAAATTCTTATTCCTATTATGCCCTTAAGTTTCTTAAAAATTGATAAATATTGTTTACGGAAAATTGCAGAAAAGAAAATAAACTTTAATTTATTTACAAAAAAGAATACAACTTTTCACAAATCCCAAAAAAGAAAACGAAACGCCCTTTCAAAGGGCGTTTCGTCTGCTGTCAGTCCAATCAGTCGTCGACTGACTAACGAATGACTGATGGCTGACACGTCTGACAAACGCCCTTTTAAAGGGCGTTTATTCTTGAGAAATTTTAAAAAAACATCCCATAATTCCTCAACTTCTAAACCAATCTACGAATATGGGAATGATCTGAATTTTTGTGAGGATGATCTTCTCACCGTAGAGATCATCCTCACCAAAAATCAGCCATTGATTCATCTTCTGGGCGTAAAATTTGGGGTATCAAAAAACGCCCTTTAAAAGGGCGTTTGTCAGTAAAAAACGCCCTTTAAAAGAGCGTTTTCTACTGACACACGCCCTTTAAAATAACGTCTGTCAGGTTGTCAGATGTCGGACCGACACTGACAGACGTTTTTCAAAAAGGCGTTTATTACTGAAAAACGCCCTTTTAAAGAACGTTTTTCAGAAAAAACGCCCTTTTAAAGAACGTTTTTTTAATAAACATGTGCCACGTCATGAAACGCCCTTTTAAAGAGCGTTTCGTTTTCTTTTTTGGGATTTGCGAAAACTTGTATTCTTTTTTGTAAATGAATTAAAGTTGGTTTTCTTTTATGCAATTTTCCCTATTGTTTATTTTGGTTTTGGAATTTTTTTTAAATTACAAGGGTAATTTGGTCACTAAATATTTTCACATTTCAACTCAACGGTGCAAACAATTAGTGCACCTTGACGTGGCACTTATACTTTACGGAAATTTTCTAAAAAGAAAAAAAACATAAATCTATTTACAAAAATAAAAATAAAATTGTGACAATCCCAAAAAAAGTAACTAAACGCCCTTTTAAAGGGCGTTTCTCCCTAACAGAAATAAATCCCCTGATGCAAGTAGCAAAAAGCTGAAAAGGCTGACAAACGCCCTTTTAAAGGGCGTCTGTACCTGACAGACGCCATTTAAAAGGGCGTTTCTCATAGAGAATAAAACTTTTGTCCCAATACGAGCCATGTGGCACACTCTTAGTGGACGTTGACCGTATGGATGTTTGATCAATCCATTGATGGACCTGCAGTCCAAAAATCAGCCTGATTAGTAATTTGCAACCTTTGGATCTTTGCACTCAAATAATGCTCAAATTCCTACGATTAAAATCAACCCATGAAAATAACTTCAATCCAACGCTTATAAACCACTAATCATGTTTCTTTTTTGGTATGTAGATCCACCTAGTGATTTGCCAAACATCCATACGGTCATCGTCCAATAACAGTGTGCCATGTGGCTTGTATCAGGACAAAAGTTTTACTCCTCTATGGGCAAACGCCCTTTTGAAGGGCGTCTGTCAGGTATAGACGCCCTTTAAAAGGGCGTTTGTCAGCTTTTTCAGCTAGGGAGAAACGCCCTTTCATTTGGTTACTTTTTTTGGGAATGTCAGAAATTTATTTTTGTTTTTGTAAATAGATTAAAATTTGTTTTCTTTTTTAAAAATTTTCGTATACTTTATGCTAGAAACAATTAGATGCTTAAGTCTATCATCAAAATTGATAATGGATTCACAATGTGAGACACATGTTACCTTATTAGAGGCTATTGACCGTATGGATGTTTGATCCATCCCTAGATGGACTTATGTAACAAACATAAACCTGATTAGTGATTTCTAACCTCTGGATCATAATGATCAAAATCCATGGTTACAAATAAATTAAGAAAAAGACTTGATTATAAATTGCTGATCATGATGAATTTTGATATGTAAGTCCAACTAGGGATGGGAAAAACATCCATACGGCCAATGATCTCTAATATTGTGCCACGTGGCACTTAATATGACATTATTAATGGTATCAAAACTCTTTGCTAATTATGATGGATTTTGGTAGGTAGGTTCTAACATAGTTTAAAAAATGGAATATAACGGATAGAAATTGTTACGTAGACCCTGCTTTGTATCGCAGCAAATATTTGTTTGCAAACATTTACACATGTTTTTTACATTTCTAGGTGCTTGGTTGCACCCCAAAATTATTTACGTAGTTAATATTTTCCGTGAGTCCATATTTTTTACGATTTTAGCTGCTAATGTTTGCAGCCAAAAATGGCCGCAAACTTTCACTTTTTGGCTTGAATTTCCTTGAAATACATATAATATTTAGCCCCTAGATGAAGAGTAAAATTCACTCACCGCCCATGATGACTGCCGACAATATGTGCCAGGTGGTATACGTTTAGAAGCCGTTGATTGTATGGATGTTTGGTCCAAGTTTTAAATGGGGCCGTTATAATGGTATAACGGATTGGGGGCGTTGCCGTTTTTCCGTTATAACGAATTGTAATGCTCAGGGGTAAAAACGAAAAAGAATGAGAAAATAACTGAAAAAAATGGCGCTGAAATTCAAAATTTGAAATTTCAATTTTAATTTTCAAAAACAAAAAAATCCAGAAAATGAAAAAATAACGGAAAATAACGGCCGTTATTTTAAAACGTTTTAACGGTTCATAACATAATGGGGGAGGTCTGAATCCGTTATAATGGCCATTTTTTAAACCATGGTTTGGTCAATCCCTAGATGGGCCAACAAACCAAAAATCAGCCTAATTAGTGATTTCAAATCTTTGGAGGGTTGGGCTTGGGGAACCCCCATTTTTTACACCCATTTTAGCGTACCCATATAGAAGATGAATCAATGGCTGATTTTTGGTGTGGATGATCTCCTCACCATATAGATCACCCCAACAAAAAAATCAGCCCATTCTGAATTTCTAACCCCATCAAATGTGGGTTTTCAAGTTACATGGTAAGAATCGACTGTCCATAATTCTTCAACTTCTAAACCAGTCTATGAATATGAATCAATGGCTGATTTTTGGTGTGGATGATCTCCTCACCGTATAGATCACCCCAACAAAAAATAATCAGCCCATTCTGAATTTCTAACCCCATCAAATGTGGGTTTTCAAGTTACATGGTAAGAATCGACGGTCCATAATTCTTCGGCTTCTAAACCAGTCTTTGAATATCATAATGATTTGAATTTTTGTGAGGATAATCTCCTCACCATAGAGATCATCCTAACCAAAAATCAGCCATTGATTCATCTTCTACGTGGGTATGCCAAAATGGTCAAAATTGGGAGTAAAAAATGGGTGTCCCTCGAGCCAGACCCATCTTTGGATACTAGTACCCAAATAATGGCAAATAATGGTCAATAATGCTTAAATTCAATGGTTAAAATCAATCCATGAAAATTACTCCAATCCAACACTTAGATGCTCAAATTCAACAGTTAAAATCAATCAATGACATCCGTTAATCAGGTATAGATTTTTGATTTGTTGATCCACTTAGGGATTTGGCCAAACATCCATACAGTCAGCATCTTCCACAAATGTGCCATGTGGCTTATATTGTGGGCGGTTATAGGGGGCAAACATTGTGGAGGGTCAGCAATGTCACGCCCCGAATTCGGATACCCAGATACGACCCGAAAATTCATGGATCTACCTGTACCCGAACTCAGAGGTGATCCATGAATGTCCCATAATAGTCCAATTAGGTCAATTAGATTACTAAGGTTCATTCGAAAACCACTAACTAAATAAAAGTCTACATGTAGAAAATAAATAATTAAAATAATTCATAACTCAAACAATTCAATCAATCAACTAAATGTGGAGAGAAGGATGTGAGAACATGCTCTCAATCAAAGGACTACATGCCCGTGAAAATAAATAAGTAATGTTTTAGAAAAATCAAAATAAAGTCTTCTAAGGTGTGGGATCGACTTCCAAATCCTCGCCGATCTCCTCGAATGCACTGGAGTCTTACGCCTCAAAATTATCTCACGTATCAGGCTCCTCAAAATCTGAAAATGGTATCGGTGTAGCACCGTGAGCCGATGCCCAGTAATACAACAGTGTGCATGGTATGATATCATACTATACAAGTTTTAAACCAAGGTATACATTTCAATCATATAATAAAGATGACATGAATATGAGGGTGAATGCAACTAAGTACGGGATGCGAATGCAACTAGTACCCATAATCACATAGGGTCTCCATCTCCTTCCCGCACTGGGAGCGGTCTCATTGACCCATCTGTAGGATATAATAACGTCTGGGGCTTTTCACCCTACGGTACCGAACCCTGATTAATTGATAAAACCAATATAAACGTATATAATATACTTCAACCCCGTTCCCTTATGCACCCCTTATATGAAATGATGTGATGATCATGGTATGACAACAAGATAATACTAGGGTTATATGGCATAAGCACACATGTACTTAACGTTTAAATAAGAATATAAAATAAACACATGATCATCAAAAGTGATAACATGATAACGAATTAGGGTTAACCATGAATAACATGTAATAAACACCGAAGGTCACGATCAACACGGATGAACAATATAAGTGAAAATCACAAGGCAATCCAACACACCATTGCCGAACCCTATGAGGGATCCATGACACAAGGTCGAACCCTAAAGAGGATCCAAGATAATTGGCCGAACCATATGAGAGATCCAAGACACATGGGTGGGATCTCTATGCATACAAGTCTAAGTCAAACAACAAGATTAAAACATTAATATAGTCAATAATTATGATTGAACCACTAAGGGTTCTCAAAACCATTAATCGTCCAAAATTCAAGAAATAGGTAATTCACAGAAAATATAATTTCTTTTAAAAATCATAACTAAATAAATATTAATTAAAAAATATAAACTCAATGGATTTAAAAACTAGATTCATAGAAGTTTTTAGGAAAAATAAATAAAAAAATATTTAGATTCAAAATATAAGTCAAAACTCTTAATTAATTGGGCTAGACAGAATCTGAGATTCTGGGTTTTACAGAAAAGTCCCGTACATTTGAAAAGTCATAACTTAATCAATACAAATCATAAAAATACAAATTCAAATGTTATAGAAACTAGATTTATAGAGGTATTTAGAAAAAAGAAACAGAAAAATATTCAGATTTAAAATATGGGTCGAAACCCTTAATGAAGTGGGTCGGATAGAATCTAGGATTCTGGGTTTTACAAAAATGTCCAACACATTTGAAAAATCATAACTTAATCAATACAAATCAAAAAAATACAAACTCAAAGGTTTTAGAAACTAGATTGATAAAGGTATTTATGAAAAATAATTAAAAAAATATTTAGGTTAAAAATATGGATCAAAATTCTAATTGAATTGGACCGTATAAAATCTAGAATTCTGGGTTTTTTGGTAAAGTCTGACAATTTAGAAAAATTATAACTTAATCAATACAAATCAGAAAAATACAAACTCAAAGGTTATAGAAACTAGATTGATAGAGGTATCTATAAAAAATAATTAAAAAAATATTTATGTTAAAAATAGAGATCGAAATTCTAAGTGAAGTGGTCCATGTAAATATGAAATTCTGGATTTTTTTGTAAAGTCCAACAACTTAGAAAAATTATAATTAAATAAATATAAATAAAAATAATACAAACTAAACGGTTTTAAAAAATAGATTCATAGAGGTATTTAGGAAAAATAATTATAAAAATATTTAAATCATAAAAATACAACGAAAATGATAAAGAACATAGTCATCCGTTATAGGTGTAAAAGAAACCATGGCCAAACCCATCATGGTGGCCCAAAATAAAGATCAACCTAATAAGAATAAAATAAATATTGTTGAAATTAATTTATAATGAGTATCAACCATTATCTAATGAAAGAGAAACAAAATCTTGAAGAAAAATAAGTATAGGATGGATCAAACACACTTACCTCAATGTTTCTTGAATTTTAATGAAAATCAAAATTTTCTTTAAATTTGAAAGTCATCGGATTGTCCTCTCTCGGAGTATGTTCTTCTAATCGGAGTCCCCGTCAATTTTCATTCTTGCTCGAGTGCGATCGGTGCCCGGATGAAGGTTTAATGAAGCTTTCTCTATTATTCAATGGAGTTGGGTTTGTGAAAGCTTCTAAAGTTTTAGGGTTTTCATCAATAGGTTTAGGGAAGGATTAGGGTTTCTATTTTGTTGAAATTCGTAACTAGTAAAGGGATAACTTTTTTAACCCTCAAAAACTCTTATTTTACACTATTAATGGGTTAGAAATGGGCCCAAGGCCCATATACATCAATAGGCTTCATTTAAAAATATTATTAAGCCCAAAAAACCTCTAGATTGGCTATATGGGCCCACCCAACAATCATAACACAAATAATTATTAATTAATTCAATCAAATTATATTACATAATTTAAAAGTTCATACAATAAGGTATTGACACATGTCACACACATAAATCACAAAAACGTTCAAAACCCTAGAAAAGTGTCAAATTATATTGAAATGACTCGAAAGTGATTCGCGGGTCCCACACTCTTATTAAATAAATATAATATAATAAAATATCATTTTTTTGAAAAATATAAGAATAGTAGGAAAGTTTAAAAATTATGAAAATACTATTTTTGTCAAAATCCCCCAAAATCTCCCGTTAGGATTTTCATGTCTCAGGAAAGATTCTAAATTTCACAAATAAGTTGGTAAGGATAAAATATGAATATTTTTGGTGTCTCGGGCCCACAAAATAATTTTTTTATAAAAATTCTGGAATGTTAGCTGGGGAAAGAAAAAGTCCCCTGCAAGTTATGGTTCATTATTTTTAGCAAGAATTTAGCCCTAAAGAGCAAGTTTCAAAAATAGCAGGTTTTTTAAAGTTGTCAGAATGAAACCAAACTAAATACACATACTCAAGCATGAAATTAAACAATAAAAATAATAATAAGAGTCTGAAAAAGTTTCAGATTTTCATTATTAGGTGAATTTACCGTAATACCCTAGAACGAAAGTTCAGGGTATTACAAGCAAAGTTATACTCCTAGATAGACATCTAGACCAAAAAAATAACATGATTAATGATTTCTAAAAGTTGTATTGGAATCATTTTCATTGGTTGATTTTTAACCGTAGAATTTGGCATTATTTGGGGTACAAAGACCCAAAGGTTTGAAATCACTAATCCGGCTGATTTTTAGTTTGTAGGTCCACTTAGGGATTGGCCAAACATCCATACGGTCAGTGTCCCTCTAAAGTATTCCTCGTACTCAAATTGTAGGCCGTCAGCAAAGTTCTACTCGGACCAACTGATCATTATGTTCCCGCCCAAAATCAGCTTGCCTGGACCATCTCATAATTCTCATCAATTTGTTCTGTTGTTTGATTGGTTGTGATCATTCAATTCATTGACATTGTTCGTAGGTGATCTCCATCTCCTATTTTGGATTCATCAAATACTCAGAAATTTTTTGCATTGCACCCTCCACCCAGGCAGTGGAAAGTATTTGCAACTAATTTTACGAATTAATACCAAGCAACAGAAATTGTTTGAAGCTGTAAACATTTACAAAGTAAATATTTGTAGAGGTAAATATTTGCATCCTACAAATATTTACTAGATATCAAGCAGGGCTGTACTGTTAAAAGCCCAAAAAAAAACAGCCGTTATTTTCGTTATAACACTGCATGCTAAATAGTAATTCTAAAAATCTATGATTGAAAACAAACCATGAAAAAGACTCTAAAAACATCTATACGGTTAGTGGTCTCTAAATGTGTGCCACATGTAAGGTGTTGCCACGCGTAAGGTGCACGTGCATCACACGTGGCGTTCCCCTTGTTAAGATCATTATTGTGAGTAAACCTTCGATGACACCTGCAGGCAGCGACGCCATTGACTGCAGCCAATATGAGCCACGTGGCACATTCTTGTAGTGGGACCTGAACTAGGGGCCTTCTCACACCAAGGGGCCTTAGGCGACGCCTTAATGGCATTAAGGTAGAGACGGCCTGGCTCAAATCCACTGGTTAGGACTCACCAATTAGGCTGATTTTTTCATGGCAGATCCACCGTCTACCAAGGGGTTCATGGGTCAGTTGGCCCAAAGAATGTGCTGCGTGGAATTGTATGTAGGTAGGCCCATAGGACAGGCCTCTCATACATCAGGAGTCCACACGATTAGTCTCACAAGTTTCCTCCTTAAGTTTCAAAAACGTTATTTCGAAAGTAACGCCTGGAACTGAAAAAAGGGCGGTTGTTATTATGAGGAAAAAAGTTATTTTACTGTTATGGAAATTATTTTAAAAGTAATAACGATAAAAAAAAGAATTAAATAATAATATTTTGACTTATTTTACCAATATGTGTACAACGGACATAACTGTAAAGTGTCCGTTATAACGGACCCTTGATCTGCATCGCCTCCAATACACGTGCAGCAGCACCCGAGAAGTATCACGAGTTTCCTCGTCAATTTCTCATTGTTGGGAGGACTGGAAAACTCGAGGAAGCCGTCAGTCAACAGTAAGCAACAGCGGAGCCAGGATTTTGTTCTAGAGGGCACAATCCTCGTGTCCCTGACAGTATGAGCCACATGGCATGTGCTTAGAGACAACTGACCGTATAGATGTTTGGCACATCCCTAGGTGGGCATACAGACCAAACATGAGCCTGATTAGTGATTTATAACCGTGTGATATCTAGCATTATCTGAGGTACTCAGATCCAAAGGTTAGAAATAACTATAGAGGCTAATTTTTGGTATGTAGGTCGACCTAGGGATGGGTCAAACATATATACGGTTAGTTGACTCAAAGAATATGCCACATGGCTCATACTGTGGTCGGTCAAAGATTTATTCTCGAGGAAGTAACGTGCGTGAAACAGGGCCACGATGGAGAAACGGAAAGAATCTGCTCTTCAGATTGTGACACATACCCAAAGTACACTACTTAAACAAATTTCTTTTATAAGCCGGGTTAAAAGTGGGATTTTGTTAGTGTTTGGTCTTTAATAGCAAACTTTTCTTGACAAACACGTTTTCTTTTTTAACCGAACCGAATCAGAACCGGAACCAAACATTCTGCAGGTTCCTGTTCTACATTTTTGGGATATTGGAACTAAACCGAACTGATAATGACACTTCTGACTCTCGATGGTTTGATATTGGAATCGAACCAATAGGAACCCAGGGCCGGCTCTACCTCAAAGCCATTAAGGTGGTCGCCTAGGCCCCACCAACCACATGAAGTTTTAGCCCAGCCCGTATTGGATATACAAACCAAAAATCAACTTGATTGATTAGCCATATATTTTATATAGTTCTTTTTAGGACATGATTCTAGCCGTTGGATTCAAGTATGTTTTTGGGTAGTAAATCGAATGGCTAGAAATCATCAATCAAGCTGATTTTGAGTATTTTTATCCATCAATAGGTAGGCTGAACATCTATGCATGCAGTCATTGGGCCCAAAAAAGATATGTAGGGCCGCGAGAGTCCTCTGCATCGGGAGTCCTCTGCATCTAATTTTTTTTTTTGTAGTTTTTGATTATCAAGAATAATATTCATATAAAGATTTCCAATAATATTGAGTTTAATTTTTTTAATATCATATATATTAATATATTATATATTAAATATAAAAAAGGCGTCATATAGAGTTTTCATTTTATGCATCAACTTATATCGAGGCGGCCATGGAACGAAATTGAACCGGAACCGATATATAAATGAAATGTTACTATATAAATACAGTGTTAGTTTGGAACTAATGTGCCTGTATCAGGATTTGGAACCAACTATTCGGTTCCGATTTCATCATTTTGAGAACCAGAAACGATAAGAGCCGAAAACATTGGTTCGGGTTCTGAGTACCTTAGGAACCGAACCTACCGGTTGACACCCCTACGATAGCCCCCACGATAGCCCAAGCATAGCGTCTTCGTCCAAAAAAGACAAGAAAAAGGGTTTCCGTTGCAGAGTGAAAACCTTTGGAAAATAATGTAACAAGCTATACCTGATGCAGCTGGCGCCATTTTTGTTACTCACCGCTGCCCTGTGGGCCTACAGACCGCATGGATGTTTAGTCCACCCTTTGCTTGATAAAAGTACCAAAATCACTATGATTGGTAATCTCTAGCCATTAGATTTTAGTACTTTTTAAGTCATGATTATAGACGTTGGATTCAGCCATTATTCTGAGTACTAATATCAACGGCAAAAAATCATCAAACAAGCTGATTTTTGGTATGAATGTTTACCAAGAGGTGAGCTAAACATCCATGCGGTCAGTGAGCCAGTTGGCATCGGTGAGTAACCCAAAAATGTGCTACCTGACGCGAAAAAAGCGTCAGGTATACGCACGACCCAAAAATCTTTTCTGTTGTGCAAGGTTGGATTCTCTGATTTCAGTTTACCAGTGCGTGCGTGCATCCGCGCGTGCGGTTACACACTGTCACACGTACACACACCTTGACGAGAATAGAAAATCAAGTAACTAACTTCCTAAAGAGTCGCTTACCAAAAAAAACAACTTCCTAAAGAGTCCTTAGGCTGCGTTTGGCATAGCGCTTCTAATTATTGTTATTTTGCACAACAATCACGATAATCATCTGAAATTATAGTGGGATCCCTATAAATCTCATTATAATATTAAGGTCCTTTTAGATTTTTCTAAAACTTAAGACACCGTGTTAGGTACACTGGTTCTTCTTCCAAAACTCAACCAGCCAACAGGACTGATCGCCAGGCCACAATCATGCCATCCTAACCATTCATCATTGGATTTTACATACACACCAAAACCTGACCTGATCAGGGATTTGAGCATTTTCCATCATGGGCTCATGAACACGCCCATTGATGGGCTTAAAGCCCATGATCGGAAAACTCTCTAATCCAATGGCTAGGAGTCACCAATTAGGCTGATTCATTGTGGTAGGTCTCCTAAGGTTTTCATGGGGTCAGTGGGCCTAAAGAATGTGCCGCCTCTCTCTTTACGGGTGACATCGTTGACGTTAGCCAACGCCATTTTTATTACTCACCGCTTCCACCTGGACCCACTGACCGCATGGATGTTTAGGTCACCCCTTGGTAGAGATGCACACCAAAACTCACCATGATTAGTAATCTCTAGCCATTAACTTTTAGTACTTTTTAAGACATGATAATAGCTGTTGGATTTAACCTTTATTTTGATTACTAAAATCAACGGCTGAAAATTATCAAACAAGCTAATATTTTGGTATGATGTCTACCAAAGGGTGGGATAAACATCCATGCGGTCAGTGGGTCAGATGGCAGCGTTGAGTAGCAAAAATGGAGATAGCTGACGCCAAAAGCGCTCACATCTAGTTACACCGGAACCCTCTCCCTCTTTACTTGGTGTTTAGGTGAGGCTCGGGGTGCGGGAAGGTTGCGTGGGGACCAAAAGCAATAAAGCACTTAAAAAATGAAAAGTGACCTAAATGTCATAATATTACGTATAGGGAGCTTATTACAATTTCAAAGGACTACAGGGATTTCTTTGTAAATAATTTATTATTATTTTTTTTACCATTATTATTATTTTATACTGTATATATCATAACGATGAGAAAGAGAGAGAGGTTCATTCAATTTGGATTTTTAGCTGCTTTTAAGGTATCTTTTTGGATGGTTTTCATTATTTTTCTCTGTTTTCCTTTTATTCTTTGATTAACTCAAGAAAAAAGCTGTTTGGGTTTTTTCTCTTTTCATTGTCATGGGTCTTCATTAATCATTCCTTTTTTATTTTTATTTATTTTTTCCTTCCTTCAACAAGAACAATTTGGGTCGTTTATCATGTATTCAATTTTCTTCCTGTAACTTCTCTTTGATTCAATCGGAACTTTAATTGAATATTTCATTAGGGTATTTGTTCTTGAAAGTTGATTTGGAAATTTAGGTTTTTGGATCACCTAGAGAGGTTGGGTTGAATCTTCTTTTTCTGGGATTTTATGGGGTGATTTTGTTCTCAAAAAACTTTGAAAAAATGATTTTTGGGTTTGAATATATAGGAATTTTTCTCAAGGACACCAGATTTGATTGAATTCTTGGGCTAACAACAACTTTTTAATTCTGGGATTTCCTGGGTGATTCTTCTTGATGTTTTTGTGTGGTAGTTGGTTTTGGATCTTTGGTGAATTGGGTTTGTTTTGATTTTTTTTTTAGGTCAGGGTTCTTTCTTTCATCAAGATTTGTTATACGAGGAGAATTGCCTAAATTGGGTTTCATGATTTGTTTTAGTCTATGCAACAATTTTCATGGGCAGCCGGATTTCGCATTGGAGAGGTTTGGATTTCTTCTTTGCTCCTGTTAAAATGCATCCATCCATCTGTATGTTTCTTGGAAGGTTTTCTTGTTGTTCTTTTTATTATGTTCAGCCAGATTTATCTGTGTGTATATCATCTGTTGTATGGCTCTTAAATGCTTTGGAAGATTTCAGTTAGTGCCTAGAATTCTGCGTTTTCGTGGGTAGTTCTTTTGCTGTTGTTTTAGGATCGATTTGGAAACAAATTGCAGATCTTATGCTTATTTTCACAATTTTATATAAAAAATTTAGGACTTTTGCAATTTATCTCAATTATAATTCATTTTACAAATTTATCATATTTTCCTCCCTAGTCATCTAATTGGTGTATAAGAAACTAAGAATCTGAATCATGACCTGTTCTTTGTGCTCGAACATAGATTTTATTTTTGTCAGCCAAGGGACAATGGAAGACTTGGTTAGATCTTTGGTTTCCTTTTCTTTTTTTGTTGTCATCCATGTGGTGATGCTGCTCCAATTCAATTTTAAGTGTTGGGTTCTGGATGAATTGAATTGTGGGTTTCTTCCAAAAGTAAAACCTAGTTGATCTGAGGTTCTTTCCCTTCAGCGCACATCTTTGGTTTCTTGGTTTGCAAATCACTTGTGAGTTGTGACATTGTCCAATGATCTATGCCATCCAAATAGTTTTGTTGCACTCACATCTCTGAAATGTTTGAAGATCAACTCTCTAATAGAAATCTCATATCCTTTTAACATGCACAAGTGGGGGAAGGAGAAATCATCCCATGGTTCACTTTTCTCACCAAACCCACGTTTTAATTAAGAGGGAAATACTTGTAGAAGCTTTCGCTATACGATGTGAGTTACATTTAATGCCTTCGAGTAGTGGTGCTTACAATAAAGTAAGATGATCAAAGTGGGCATAAGAGAGGAAGAATTTTTTTTTTTTTTTGATTTTTAAGAGAGGAAGAAATTTGTCTGGGTATGGGTGTGGAAAGTGGAAACATAAGTAGAATAAGTATTGGACTGCCGTGCCCGATGAGAGAGGGATGGGTATCTACATCTGTTGTTTAGACAAGTACAGTGTTGATAGCTTTAGATATTGTGAGTCCACCCTGATGCTTGGGTACCATAGTTTGAGGTGGAATTTCACCTCTAAGTGCCTTTGACAGGCCCACTTTGCATTTAGGGCATGTTTGATCGCACAGAAAATTTTCCCGAGAAAATACATTTGGGAAATCCCTTAAATGGCTGACTGATTGCAACTGAGAACACATATTTCAATTTTCAATCATGTGAGAAAATAAAGGCGTATTTTCAGGTGGAAATGAATTCTCACCTATCTGGATGGGAAATGAATTCGGGCTTAGTAGGGAAAATTATCCAGATTTAAATGGCTTGGTAGGGAAAATTTTACAGATTTAAAATGGCTATCTAACAAGGGACAGTTGTGTTTTCCCAAGGAAAATGCAATTTTCCCACTTGGCAATCAAACGCGCCCTTAGAATTGAAGGGAAACTCTTATCACTTGAACTTTTATGTGGCCACACTTCACACTGTCATTTCTCTTAGGACTAATTTTGCTCTCTCAAACTTTTCACCAAAATAAGCAGGGCTCCTTGTACCACTTGTCACTAGTGGTAGACAGTATATTACTTGTTATTTCAGGATTATCTTTTTTATGATTTTTTTTTATATGTTACTGTATTAAATGCTAGATAGTTCTAAATTTCAGATTAATTTCATTTTAAATTAACATTCTTTCCTTTTCCTTTTGCAGTTAGATATCAATGGGGACACAATGTGTTCCGACTTGTTTCGTAGAGGAGTCTCCAGGATTCTTGACTCATGGAAGTTTTCTCTCCGAAGTGCCCTATAGCATCAAAAGGGAGCCTGATGCCACTTCTATAATTTTAGGCAGTAATGTTATGGAAGCTATGACTGATCCACAACCAATAAAAATGAATGCTGAGCCTAGCAGTTGTGAGAAAGTTAAGGTTAAACGGTCTCTTCGGCGTAAAAATTGGATCGATTATGGGTTATTTGACATTAGTTCTGAAGAGGAATACGATTGCAGAAAATCCATGAAGGTTATTATATTTTGTGCTAGAGTACTTTTCCATTACTTTATAGTTCACCATAGTCTTGGATACCTTGGATCCCCAACCTTCCTTGCTCCTACTTCATAAATTCTTCTTTCTCCTACCTCCAACATTAGCTACAATGTTTTCACCAAGACCACCTTTTACTTGATCCATTTGGTAAATTCTTGATATGCTAAATTCCAATGAATAAAATCACCTAGGTTAATTTATATTGCCTCATATTTAAATAAAGATGCTAACTAGTTACTCCTACTTCCTCAATGTTCCGAGACAACCTTATCCTCCACTTCCACTTCCACATCCAAATCTACCCCTGCTTTAATCACTACCTTTATTCATGGGCATAATTTCAAGCTCTAGATCTAGATGAGTTCTAAAAGTTAATTACAAGGAAAAGGAAAAGAAAAGGAAGTCTTGAGTAGTTATCATGGATTGTGTTGTTACAGTGTGTTGTATATGGCTAGAAAACCTGGAGAGATCAATGAATTTGCATTTTCTACCCATTTCATGTTCTAATAATAGCTTTCTACAGGACCACTCTTCAAGACACGCCCAGCAAAAGGATGACGCCATTGAATGCTTAGGCAGTCCCCAATGCCGAAAGGTATAAACTATTCAAGAAGATGCTACTAAGTTTTGGTGTTACATATATATAGTGTGTTATGTCTGTGTTATTGTATTGCTAAATGTTGTTTAGACCATAGTCACAAAGTCGGGATTCAGCAATAAATTGTCAAGGGGTCAAGTCGGGAAAATTCGGTAGAAATTGGCAAAAATAAAAAGTATATCATGGCATTTTTCAAGTTTGAAATGTTGTTTTTAACAAAACACATTTATATGATGAAAATCACATCTATAATTCCATAATAATAAGTCATAAGTCATAAGCATGATATATCATTCATAATTCCAAAATCGGCAAAATCGAAATCAAAAGGGGGAAAAATGGTCTCAATTGATTAATCAGCAAAATTTGGCAAAATTGCTGATTAATAGCCGAGTTTTTTGATTAATCGGAGATTTTGCCGATTTTGCTGATTAATTGGTGATTGATTCGTGAATTCAAAAAATTGGAGATTTTAAAAAAAAATCGGAGATTATTGTGACTAGGGTTTAGACCCCATGAACAGTCTACCAACAACACACGAGCACATGTTGCTTAGACATAAGGGTCAGGGACCCATCAATGGCCACCTTGGAAATCTCCTGCTTAAAAATAACCCAATTATATGACTGCGAGCATCAATACTACAGAATTGGTTCTGGATCTTGTGCATACTTTTCCTGACTCCATGACATGTTAAAAGAATGCAATAGAGTGATAGACTGAAAGGTCGTGCTGTTTGGTTAAGTCTATGTTTGGTGTAGGGTATCTCTTTGGGGTATGTGTTTCTCTTGTGCCATGTGTACTGGTGGTATGGTGTTACTGGACCGTTCTTAGCTGCTTACCTTAGATTCCCCCCTACATGGGCTTTTTGTAGATAGTTGTCCAAGTCACACATCTATAGAAGAGTTTTGCTTGTCTTGTTTTTCATATCAAAGAGGTCAAGCTTGTGCACCTGGAGCTTTATTATTTGAGATTGAGACAACTAGCTTTCAGTTATAAAAGAATTCTTTCTTTTTATACTTGTGCTTTTGTTGCAAAGCTTAACAGTTGACAGGAGCATAACCTTTGATATGTTACTTTCTTTCATCTCTTCGAATGACCATGTTCAACCTATATTTGTATGAAGCCATGAATCTTTTACTCTCTGGGTTTTACTCCCTGTATGCTTTGGATAAGAACTTGCTTCTCTAATACTCCTTATTGCCCCTCTATTCCTGACCAGTGTTTTAAATTGTGGTTGAGTTGTCTCGATATTTGTGGTTACCTGTCTTATGTAAGGAACTCACCTGAGTTGCAGTAACTTCATATGAATGTCGCTGTGAATTGTCTGCCTCCAGATTGACTAGACTGACACGATTTGTAGTTGGACACTGAAACTGAGATTTAACCCTTTCATCCCACTTCTCTGACTGAGATTAACCTGATGTTGAGATGTTCAAACAGATATCTGCTAGCTGGCATCCAAAAGAAGCATGTAGGCCCATCATCAATGAAGCTCCCATATTTTATCCAAATGATGAGGTATGTTATACAATCCTATCATAGAGGCTAGATTTCATTTCTGTATCTTTGTTGGGGTTCCACATAACATTGGTTCTCTGATGTGATTCTCCATCATCAGGAGTTCAAAGATACACTTGGTTACATTGCAAAGATACGCCAGAAAGCGGAACCATATGGTATATGCCGGATTGTACCTCCTCCTTCTTGGAAGCCACCCTGCCCTTTAAGAGAGAGGAGCATATGGGAGCACGCTAAGTTTGCTACCCGAGTCCAGCAAGTCGACAAGCTTCAAAATAGGGAACCCATGAGAAAGAAATCCAGAAGTCGTATTCACAAAAAGAGGAAACGAAGGAGGCACTCAAGGATGGGAACAAGCCAGAGACATATCAATTTGGAAGATTCTGAAGCCAGTGAGTGTGTTGCATCTGACACGGATGAGAAGTTTGGGTTCCATTCTGGTTCAGATTTCACACTTGAAGAATATCAGAAATATGCCGAAGATTTCAAAGATCGGTATTTTGGAATGAAGGATGCTAATGATAACATAAACTCTTGTGGGGTTGAACCCAACAAGAAGTGGGTGCCCTCAGTAGAGGATGTTGAAGGTGAATATTGGCGGATAGTTGAGAAACCAACAGAAGAGATTGAGGTATGTAAAGATGTTACTCGGATATCTTTTTCTCTATGTAGTGTAACTGTTTTCATCCCTCAATGTATACGAATTTATTCTGTATATCCATATTATTGCAGGTTTACTATGGAGCTGATTTGGAAACTGGGGTATTTGGGAGTGGATTTCCTAAAGCATCATCCTCGGCAACTGAAAGTGACTCAAATCAGTATGTGATGTCAGGGTGGAACTTAAATAATTTCCCACGCCTGCCGGGTTCTGTACTTGGTTTCGAAAGAGTAGACATCTCGGGGGTTCTAGTGCCATGGCTATATGTTGGGATGTGCTTCTCATCATTTTGTTGGGTAAGTCCTGGGAACTTCTATGATCAATCAAGGTTTTAATAATGAAAATAGGGGATAAAGACCAAAGAACTTGCCCTTTGTTTTTTATTAAATTCTTATTATTTATTAATAAGGAATATTGTGTTTTGTAATTTACATTACAAAAAATAAAAAAAGTACTATTAAAATGTTGTAATGGTCCTAAAATAAAGGTACGGTGACTGTTCTAATGTGCATAAAGGTAAATAGTACTGGTATATTAATCTTCATCATTCAGTGTATATAACATAAAAGAGAGGATCGGAGACCATCGTGTGAGTTATTCTGGTGTTTAATGGCTGTTGCAAAACCATGAGTTCCCAGACATGGTATCAACATGATACAATACTGATACTGGCAACTTGCAAGTTGCAAGGTTTAAAATCTTGGCCTAATTCAGCATCTCATTGTGCTTATGAAATGTGATGTTTTGACTGAAACAGAACAAGATGGAACAATATGTTGGAAAATTTTAGTACATCTATGAAGATATGGAGAATACATTAAACTTGACTATTTTCAATGCTTAATTAAGCTAAAAAAATTGTTTTTATTTTATTTGTTACAAAATATGTGTACACTATTGAAACAAGGTACTGATTACTTAAATTATGGCTGTAATCTTGGTTCCTTACCAGAACGAGGTGTCATGGCCGAGACCCTTTGAGATGGTATGACACTTTCATATAGATACTAGTACAAGATGTTTTAAATACTTGTATAATATAGTTTAACCACATAATATTTTATTATGCTATTTTCTACGCTCCTGACAAATTTTCTACTGTGTCCATTTTTTTTGTTCATAGATAGAAAAATGCATAGTAGGACGTAAATAACCTTAACACAGAAGCTCTCCTACTATCAATAGTAATTGATAAATTTAGAATTTTAGAAGACTTGAAAAGCAGTACTTAGTTTATAATCATTTCTCTATCGAAGCTGATGCCTTTTCATAATCTTGGTCTTGGGTGTGGTAACAGCATGTTGAAGACCACCACCTCTACTCGCTAAACTATTTACATTGGGGTGATCCAAAACTATGGTATGGAGTCCCGGGGAATCATGCTTCGGAACTGCAGGACGCCATGAGAAAGCATCTACCGGCTTTGTTTGAAGAACAACCTGATTTACTTCATGAACTGGTATGAGGATGATATTTCCTACACTTCTTTGTCCATGACTTGATCTGAACAGATATATATGCATGCTGGATTATTTTGTAATCACATTCACGATTAGTTTATTAAAAAATATTCAGAAAAAACTGCAAGATTTATCAAGCTTTGTATAGGTCAGGTAGTGAAATGAGATTTTTTTTAAGTATATATTTCTAACCATTTTTTCATATCTTCACATGCCCATTTTCTTCTGTTTTACCTTTTCTGTTACTTTTGTTTCTCTTTGAATTCTTCCATAGCTTGCTTTTGCCTCAATATCATATTTTATGATTATCCTACTAAAACATTGGAAATGGCATAATATTGCTATGAGTAATACTTGGTTAGGACAGGATGGAAAGAAGCTCTCTTTACATACCTGTCCTGTACAATTTCAATACAAGCAGTGGGTTCTGGACCCACCTAATGGAAGCTCCCATCTTCTCCCTTAGTCCAATATTTTAACTGACATGATCTAATTGCCCATTGATAGGGCCTTTTGCTGTGCAAAAGAATGATAATTAGATGGTTAGGATGATCCGATCAAGTTCTCGGTCATGGAAACATTGATGCAAATCAATTGTCTAGAGTCCAAAACTAACATGCTAAGGGGCAATTGAAGTGCTGGAAGGAGATGAAGAACCAAGGAGAGGCCAAGGGAACATTCGGAAACAGTGTTGCAGGTACAGAAATCAGCCCTTGTCCAACCATCCAGTCGAAGTAATTTTGTGTATGGATTGGCTTATGGGTGTCATCTATGTGTCTAAAGTTTGAGGACGATAAGGTAGCGAGAGGCGGCCAGATCAAGGAGGCTGAATGCTGTGACTTTGTGGGGTTAGTTTAAGACTCAAAATATGGTCAGTGGTCAGATGTTGATTGTTTCCTGTTAGGGTCTGTTTGGCAACCAGACACGGATTTGGAATTGAAAATAGAATTCCAGAATTTGTGATTTCTAAGAATTTGAATTTGGTTGCACCGTGGAAATTACTTGGATTTCCCAATGAATTCTAATTTTAGCTGTTTGGACATCTAACATAATTGAAATTTCTATCCATCTACATAAGAGAAATATTATCTCATGAACTTTATGTTATAATGACTGCTATTTTTTTGTCATCTATCAATTAAATGTTATCGATGCAAATTTAAAGAAAAAATTTTAAAAAAAATAATTAAATATTTTTATAATTTTTACTATGATTAACCCGTGTCGAAATATCAATGGCTAAAGCCTAAGTCGCACATATATGATGCAACAAATACAGATGTCCATCATCGACACTAATGATGGACCACATTCTGAGCGCCCCATGTGGCACATTATTAGAGACAATAGACCGTATTGATGTTTATCCCATCCCTAGGTGGACCTACATACTAAAAATCAGGTTGATTAGTTATTTCTATCCTTTAGATTTGGGTGCCCCAATATCCCATAGTTAAAAATCAACCCACAAAAGACATGAATCCAGTGGTTATAAATCACTAATACCGTATGGATATTTATCCCAACCCATGGTGTACCTACATACTAAAAATAAGTTTGGTTGGTTATTTATAAGCTTTGGATCTTCGTACCCCATTAATGCTAGAATCCAACGGTTAAAAATCAACCCATATGGATGTTTGTCCCATCCGTAGGTGGACCTACATGCTAAAAATCAAGTCGATTAAAAATTTCTAACCTTTGGATCTAAGTACCCCAAATAATGCTAGATATCACACGGTTAAGAATCAACCAAAAAAAACACCAATCCAACGGTTTCAAATAACTAATATTGCTGATTTTTTATTTATAGGTCCACCTAGGGATGAGCGTGAGAGTTGGAGCCTGATAAAAATTCTTTTGAATCGTCCACGCAGAAATAGAATTCCAGGAATTTGAAGTTTCTTCTCCCCCCTAAAACTTTTATTTCCAGGAATATCACGGAATTGGGAATATAATTCTTGGAATTCAGTCCTCCCAAACATAGATTTGTGATTCCAAGAATCACAAATCCAAATCCGGCTCAATTCCGGGTTACCAAACAGACCCTTAATGTAAAACGGGTATTTCTGTACTACTAATTCGACTTCCTCTTCCTATCTCAAAACCCTAATTTTCTTACATGGTACTAGAGCATATGATCCATTAACTAAGGTTTCTTCTTTCCTTCTTATTCTTCTCTTCTTTTCTTTTTCTTTCCTTCTTTGTGGCGAAAAATAATAACCTAGGGTCTGGTCGTGAAACCCTATGTTCTCCTATTTGTGGTGAAAAATAATTACCTAGGGTCTAGTCGTGAAACCCTATGTTCTCATATTTTTTTTCTTTCCCTTTTGTGATAGTTCCAACCACCTATATTGTGTGGATGTACAAAAGGTCATTCATTCAGATTTGAATGGATAACATTGGCCTTTATGTGTATTTGTGCATGCAACAGATGAGAAGTTGTTGCAGCATGGTGTGATTTTGTCTCCAAGGAAAATCATAAGTTCTTGTAATTTGCCACGACACATGACATGATTCCCAAGGTTGTCGTGACATGTTTCTCGATGTCGTAACATATTTCTCAAGTGTCGATTATGACACGTTTCCCAAGAATGGTATGACACATGTTTGAGGTCGTCATGATGCGTTATGAGGCCCCCCTCCACCCGGTGAGTAAATAACAGGTATTAGTTTCTCTCTTAGGCTTTCCATAGCAAATTGTAAGTATATAGATTTCTCATTTGGGCCCTTCAAAGAAATTGCATGTGTTCAAGTTTTTATCATGGACTCCTTAGAGTATATCGCAGGTATCTAGGGGGAATCAGAGGCTTTCTGGATTGAGTATAGGTGTTTTCTGACCTGGTGGTGGTGATAGAATCTATACCTAGTTTGTTGTCTTTTCTAAGATACTTGTCTTAGACGACTTCCATTAAACTTAATGGGAGTGTAATAATGTACCTTTGTCTAAATCTATACAAGTTCCTCACAACTAAAGGGAATCTAGTTATTTGACTATAGAATAACCGTCGAGGGATGCCTGTAATTATGAAGAGTACTCGAGAAAATGCTCAGATCATGACTTGGTTGTAGAAGAGTATGGATCCACACACGTATAAATGCGATGTTTTTAGACATGAGAAAACAAATATGGCAGATAATTTAGGACATGTGTTATGGTGAGAAAATTTTTATATGAGTGTATCAACTTTTTCAGAATTTTCTTACGCTACAACAAGGTGATAAAAGTCTTGGTAAATATTATGCTTATATGTGGGGAATAATTGATGAGTTGAACATATATCATCTTACTGCTACTAATCTAGAGATCTGACGATAACAACTAGAGGAGTATCGAGTTACAAAGTTTTTTTTTGGCCTAAGAGCTGAATTTGAGCCCGTTCAAGCTCAAATCCTTAGTAGCGAAGAGTTATTCTTGATAGAAGGTTACTCTTGCCTTCAATGGGTTTCCCACTCTACCATTAGTGCCACAACAACTGACAATTCCACCCATACAGCTTTAGATAATTTTCTTGTCTCGGGGAGAAGCACCTTTACTAGTTGTGGTGGTCGGACAAGTGGTAGAAGTCGTGCAGTTAGTAGAGACTAAGGGGGAGGCCGCTTAGAGGATGTGGTACTCATAAGTGTACTCATTGTGGTTGTGATGGTCAAATTTCTGATATGTGTTGGAATCTTTGTGGAAAATTGGCATGGACCAAGTAGGATTCTACTGTAAGTGTTGGGGCATACTCCGGACTATACAGTTGCACCATTCCCCACCACTTGTTACTACTATTTTCTTGGAGGAATATACCAAGTTAATGAAAGTCCTACAGTCCATTGTTTCCTCCAGCCAACAGTTTATTACTTCCACCAGCCCAACATATATATAGGACTCTTAACCTATATTCCCACACAAAACATTAAACACAAAATACTACTCTCAAACTTGACTAACAAACTCCTACAATTTTCTAGACCAACTTCCTACACTTTCTAGACTTGTACTAAGTCCCAAAATGAACAACAACTTCCAATTCAAATTGCAAGCTCTCACATTTGACTACCAACTTTCAAGACCCAAGTTCCCACACCTAGTTTAATAACATCACTAACCTTAGCATCTTCCCACAACTCAATTTTCTTCAACTAACTACAATCTCCCATGCATAGTAACTACACTTTCTTTTCCCAACATTATGAACTCAAATGTTGGGTCAATCTAGGGAACTCATGTCTCATTTCATCATGGATCCGAGATCCATCAACACCATCTAATGGTGGGGGTGGCTGTTCCTTCATCAAACTCTCCGTTGTTTCCTCTAGCCAACAGTTAGAGAGAAATCACCCTCGAGTTCATCCAAGATAATTCTCCGCCTTTTCATGAACCTTATCGGAATGCCCCATGATGTCGACTTTGTCATTGCCTGTTTGGTACATACCTAGACACATATCACAACTAAAAAGGATCTCTTCTTCGGGTTCAAGCATCACGTCCCTACAATAACGATGTCTTGCTCCAACTCCACACATTGTACACATTACCAAGCACTCAGGCCACCATTGGACATCACCGCTCACAAATGTGTTCTGTGGTATCCATCATTTCCTCCATAACATTTGATCCAACAGAACTTTTGATATTACCCACCATGTCTTCCATCATTCCTGTGATACCCATCGTTTCTTCCATAACATTTGATCCAACTGAACTTTTGATATCGCCCATCGGATCTTCTATCAGAGTATCGTCGTCAATTTCCATTTTGTTTTCATTAGAATAGATCTCATAATTTTGTAGGAAATCCAAATCAAGGGTTTCCTTCATGACCATCTTTTCTTCAACGACTTTCGTATTTTCTTTATCCGAATAGTCATCATAAATTGGAGGAGAATCCCAATCGACGAATTCTTCCGAATATTGCAACTTCAAAAAGAAAATCTCTTTCCCTTTCCTGACTCCTCGTGCAGAGCACATGCATGGAATGAATTAACATAAATCTCAGATGTGAGATCAACATCTTCACAATTCTAAGTTTCAAATCGCTCAAAGCATTCGGTAAGCTATACGTCCCTTGAATCATTTTCCACTCGCCTCTGATCGCCACTTCTTGTTGCCATTACAAGCTATAAGTTGTTAGCAAAAATTCTGAGGAACGTGATCCGTAGCTCTGATACCAAATGATGCGGAACGGAGACGATCAAATGGCAAAATAAACTTAGCATAGGATGATGGTGTGGAAAAGGGCATCAAAGAGAAGGCTTGCAATACCCTTCTACTAAAAGTTGTGAACTTTGAATCTATGATACCCGGATACCTGTACTAGTGCCTCGTACCAATGTCGTGTCGTGTCGACATGAATACGGACACCGGACACTCTACTGACACGTATCCCCATGTATGGGTATCCGGGCATCATAGTTTTGAATTATTCGCAAATCCAAGAATATTTGGAAGAGTTTGAAGAAATTCGTTTTCTTTTGGGAGAAAGTTCCAAAAGAATTTGCAGGGTATGAGGAGCCGAGTCTTCTGTCGAAGATCAACAACTACTCCAAGTATCTTGAAGATGATGATTGGTGGAAGACCTTGTAATACTACTCCTGAGAGAGGATTTTTGGTGCTAAAGCCAAATGAGTCCTAACTATCTAAATGTCCAGATCAGTTCGTCTACATCTGAATTCGAGGTCGAATTCTTTTCTTAAGGTCATGGTTGGAAAGAATTCGACCTCGAATTCAGTTGCAGACGAACTGATTTGGACCTTTAGATAATTAGGACTCCTCCATTGGCTTTAACACCAAACTTCTCTCTCAACAGTAGTATCACAAGGTCTTCCACCAATCATCATCTTCGAGATACTTGGAGTAGTTGTTGATCTTCGACGGGAGACTCGGTTCCTCCTTGCAAAGCATCCGCACCTTGCAAATTCTTTTAGAACTCTCTTCCAAAAGAAAAAGAATTTCTTCAATCTTCCAAATATTCTTGGACTTGCGAATGATTCAAAGTTTACAACCTTCAGTAGAAGGGTATTGCAGGCCTTCTCCTTGATGTCCTTTAACACACCATCAATAACTTGATCTTCTCACTTGCTTCTAGCTACTCGTTAAGCAATCCCATCTTGTCTCTTGTAGCTTTAAAAAAAAATATGTACCCATAAAATTAACGTACCCATGAATAGTAAGAATAATAATCGTTAAGCAAACCCAACTTGGTAACATTAGCATGAATAGTACACGTGAACAGTAAAAAAATAAAGAGAGGAGAAGGAGAAGAGATGGTAGGATTTTTTGGCTCTGATACCAAGTTGACGCAGGATGATGGGTCGTTTTGCAATTTCTGGGAAAATGAGAGGGTGATAGAGAAAGAGAGAGACATAAATATAAGGATTAAGTGTGGGAATCGCTCCCTAGGCCTTACGCCAAACCCATCACGGGGAAATCATGCTTAAAAGCATCTTCATAATAATTTATTGCTTAAATCAAAGGATTACATCACTATTTATCAACGTCCTCACATAGCTTTCCTAATTCTAATCAACTGAAACAAGAAAGTCATACTACAATTCTAGTAAGTATAATCAATCTAAAATCCTAATTGGAAATAAAATTTAATTTCAATTGAAAATCCCAATTTACTATTAATAGGAATATCGTGAATTTACTGTAAATAGTAAAAATGGGGTCCACTTGCTTGGCCGTTATTGATTGTGTAGTTGCAGACCATTGTAGTTGAATGCTCTTGCATCAAACCCATGACCCATTTCATCATGGATCCGAGATCCATCAACACCATCTACCAGTGAGGGTGGGTTGGGACAAGGGTACAGGTTGTAGAATCCCAAAGTCAACTTGTGAATGTCTACAATATGAAATACATGTTGTAACTTGGAACATAGCAGAACGACAACCTATCTTGACACTTGCTAGTGCAGTACAACTAGCTGCAGAAGTTGAAGGACAACTTTCCCTGAGTAGGGTAGAGACTACTCTTGCTGATTAGAATATTGTAATTTGGGTCATGGAAAAGGAACAGAGTAGAGTTGAGTTGTGGGACAGCAACCCATGAGGATCAACCAACCCTTATGGATCGATCTAACCCTCATAGGCCAAAAATTTATTGTTTCAAGTGTGGGAAACTGAGGCACAAATCTTTAGATGGATGAGGGAGGAGGTGCATTTAGTGGCTTGTGGAGGAAATGGGGATAACAAATCAATAATAATATAGAAGAGGAATCGTTTAGGGAAGGGGAAGGATATAATATAATCCAGCTGATTATGAGAATTTTAGTTATTTGGAGGGTTGTGGTGGGCCTGGTGGCCATGAATATTTTTAGAACACATTTACAAGGAGAGGAAAATTGTGCATTGTCATAAGTGATGGTGGTGGTTGTGTTAACTTGATATTGAATGAAATGGTTGAGAAGTTGGAATTAAAGGCGAAGAAAATTCTTGAAATTTACATAATTAGATGGTTCAAAAAGGGAGGCAAATTGATGATTAGTATCTTTAGTGCCTATCCAATAGCACTTATATGTAAAGTGCTTGAGTTAAGCTGTTTTGTCCGTTTGGTAACCATACAAGAAAAGTGCTTCTTTTCTTAAAAAGTCCTTCTATGGTGTTTGCTCAAAAAGTGCTGTTTTGGTGTACGGTGAAAAATAGTTATTAGTATTACAAAGTTTTTTAAGGATAAACTTGTAAAGAAATTTTTTTAAGAACGGCTTCTCTCAAAAGGAATTAGTTGGGCTTTAAAAAAGTGCTTTTTAAGTTTTACCAAATATATAGTTTTTCGTTATATATTTGGTAAAAGTGACTTATTGCGGTTTTTAAGCTTACCCAAACGCAGCCGAAGAGGCATTTAAAGGGCTGGAAGAAGAAGGGGTTGTAGGAAATGCTCAAAAACATTGTTGCAGGTACGGAAAATCATCCCTAGGCGATTGAGTGTATCACCTCACGCAATCATTCCATTGAAGTGAATTGTGTACGGGCGGGCTTATGGTAGTCTTCTAAGCAATTAAAATTTGAGAACGTCTCGATGGCGGCAAGGAAAATTTGGAATTTTCTGACTATCTTTTGAGTTTTGTTCAAGACTCAATGGTAAAACATTGACCCATCAAAGGGAATATGGATGGCTTATTGGTGTCCTATGTTTATAAAAATTGAGTACAATTGGGCTTGACCAGATATGTTGTTTAAGTGGGGGTATAAACTATGGTTTAAATTTGGATTTTTGACAAATCTAAGTCTGTTTTTTATGGTAGTTGATTTTAGGTCTAGGAGTCATTGTATAGTTTAATTGCATGTGGTGTCCACTAAAGGAATCAAGAAGTAGTTACTTTATTTTGGAAGTAATAGTAAGAGGCATAGTTTAGAAAGGTTTGAATGGAGTTAAAAAAAAGTTTTGTCTATATGAGCTAGTATTATGGACTTCTGAATGGAGTTTTTTTTAAAAGCAAAACAATGCTGTTCAACTAGACCTTTGGCCAACTTCTTTCCTTGTTCAATCTATATGGTAAGGAGATCATCCTCACCAAAAATCAGCCATTGATTCATCTTCCATGTGGGTACGCAAAAATTGTTGTGCAAAATGTTGATGAAATTGTTGTCCCCCAATCCTGACCCATATATATATATTTGAAATGGCACTATTTCATAAATTGGTTTATGATTCACCTTCTGGAACAGGTCACTCAGCTATCTCCTTCAGTTCTAAGATCTGAGGGCGTGCCTGTTTATCGAGCAGTCCAGCATTCTGGGGAGTTTGTACTCACTTTCCCAAGGGCATACCACTCTGGATTCAATTGTGGATTTAACTGTGCGGAGGCTGTGAACGTCGCCCCATTCGACTGGTTACCACATGGACAAAGCGCTGTGGAGCTCTACAGCGAACAGTGTCGCAAGACATCTGTGTCCCATGACAAGTTGCTCTTTGGGGCAGCTCGGGAAGCCGTCCGGGCCCTCTGGGAGCTCTTAGTACTCAGGAGGGAAAACCCAGGAAATTTAAGTTGGAAAAGTGTTTGTGGGAAGAATGGGGTACTTACTGGGGCAATTAAGGTAAATCCCTTTATTTATGTTCTTACAGAGAGTGGAGCTTCTTACTTAAATCTTGATTCTAACTTCTTCATTTTCTAGACCCGAGTTGGGATGGAGCAGGAAAGAAGAGATTGTCTTCCAATTCTTCTGCATGTTCGAAAGATGGACAGAGACTTCGATATGACCCACGAGAGAGAATGTTTTTCTTGCTTCTATGACTTACATCTATCTGCTGCCGGCTGCAAGTGTTATTCCGACCGATATGCATGTCTTAAACATGCAAAACTTCTCTGTTCATGTGAACCAGGCCAGAGATTTTTTATTTTCCGCTACAATATTGATGAATTGAACACTTTAGTCGAAGCTTTAGAAGGAAAATTAGATGCCATAAGTCGTTGGGCATTGGACGACCTTGGATTGGTTAACACCAATGGCATAGATGCTGGTATCTCTAACTTGGATCAGAAAAATGAGATATCCAGACCCGAGGGTCTCAAGAAGGAAAATCCATTTTGTTCTCAAGGAATTGAAGAAATCCCTGACATTAATGAGCTTTGTAAGTCTGACTGTCATAATGTTTCAAAAGCAGTTCAATCAAGCTGGCAAGGAGGACCATATAGTTTATGTTCATCACATGTCAAGGCAGAAGGGGAGCAAGGGATCTTGAATGAAGAAACTTTGATTATAAAAGATGAAGGTGAAGTGGGGCAGGACCGATGTATCGATTTAAATCTTGAGGATATGTCAGATGAACATGGACTTGGGGTGCAAGAAATATCTGTTCGCTGTAATGATAAGGCCACCATTAATGTGGCTAAGTGTACATCAATGGTTAAGCAAGAGAAAGTTCATAGTTCTGATGTGTTAAGAGAATCTGAGGCTATGGACCTTGACAGTGGTGGTAGGGTCCAATCTGTTACAACCCGCTCAAGTTTCGATTGTGACTCCATGGTTTCTCTAAATCATTCCATTGAGTTAGCTTCTCCTGTTCTTTCCAACGGAAATCACTTGTCGCGTTCGAGGGATACTGAACATCTTTGTATATCTAGTGGGACTAAGCTGTTTGGGGTTGATCTATTGAATCCACATCCATGTTCAGCTGCACCATCAACCAGTACGGTCAAGACTCAGGATGTACAGCCCAGTTCAAGCCTAGAGACTCATCTGAATAGCCAATGCTGTCCGATACAGAAGTTAGATTTGTGTGTCGAGCCTCTAAATTTTGGAGCAGTAGTGCCCAGAAAGCTATGGTGCAGTAAGCTGGCCATATTCCCAAAAGGTATACTGCCGAGGGACCTCCATAAGCCTTTCAGATTATTTGTATAATTGTAATTATTTATTATTTGTAGAATCTGATTTGTTTAATTTCTTGATGGTTGTCCTTGCAGGATTCAGAAGCCGTGTCAGATTCTTTAGTGTCCTTGATCCAACACAATCATGTAGCTATATTTCGGAAGTCCTGGATGCTGGCCTCCTTGGGCCTCTATTTAAGGTGGGGTTTCTTCTCAATTTCTTTTTTCAAATTTCATATAACAAAATCATAGGTAGAAGAAAACTCATTTCCTCTTGCAAATACATTATATATTCTTAGTGATCTCTGTTATATAGTCAACAATATCTTAGCCCATGTATGTTACATTGCTTCTTCTGACATTTGGAAGCCGTGAATTTCAGGTTACCATAGAGGACTGCCCGAGTGCAGTTTTCACTAATGTGTCGGCGGGGAAGTGCTGGGAAATGGTGCTAGAGAGACTGAAACAAGAAATCGTAAGACTGCGTAGCCTTGGGAAACAAGGGTTGCCCCCTTCGCAGCCTTTGCAAAGTTTTAATGGGCTTGAATTGTTTGGGTTTTTGTCTCCACCCATTGTTCAGGTAAAGATATCTTCTTTAATGCTCCTTTTTTTCCCAGTAGGCAAACAGGGTGAATGAAGATGCGTTTCTAACTGAGGTGTAGTTTTGGTGTATATCTTTCAAGTGCCTTAACCACATTAATTGCCAGTATTAAAGGACAAATCCCTCTGTATTATGACTAGAGAGGAAATCTATGTCCATTGGATAGACCCTGAGAATGTTCTGACTAAGGATTGATGGGTTCCACCTAGGAGATCATATAGTCTGGATTGACCACGTCAGCCCTCCACGTGACAAGTAAACCCGTCGCTCCATTAAGAGGTTTAGGGTATTGCTCAGAAAACCTTTTACCGTATACATATTTATGTACTTATATGAACTAATTTCTTAAATCCCTATAATATCAACATACATTTCCTTGTGATAAATTACATAGCATATTAGATATCTGATTTTAGGTAAAATGTTTCTATGATGGTTCTAGATTCTAATAAGAGTTCTGCAGGCTATTGAGGCTCTTGATCCTTATCATCGATGCGTGGAGTACTGGAATCAGAAGCTGAGTTCTACAGGGGAAGATTTGAATACCATCCCTACTCTAGATTTTGCGAGTGCTGCAAATGATAGTGAGCCATACCCTATTGTGTCAACTTGCTCTATTGGGGAAACAAGGACGAAGATTTTTGGTCAGGATTTGACAAAGTGGGACCATGACAAATCAAATATAGGAATTCATCAATCAGTTGATGAGGTAGAGTGTATACTGGGAGGATTGTTCAAGAAGGCAAATCCCAATGAACTGAAGATGATGCAGAGGATATTCTGCAGTGAGTCAGGGAGCACTGATTGGAGATTGGCATTCAGAACTTTGATGGAGGAGATCCAGAAAAAATGTACATAAATAAGAAAAAAAAAATAATAAGCCACCATTCTTTCTTAGTATAGCTGACATCTCCACTTCCCCCATTTTGTTAGATCTATTCTTTCGAAACTTCATAGAGATCATGGCCGTGAATCTGGTTTCATATATTTCACAGCACCTGTTCATGATCATATGGGGTTCTTTGTTTTGATGCCATTAACCGGTCACAATTGAGGCTGCTTGTACATTCAAATTAATTGACTATAAATCAAGGAAAATATTCTGAATCTACGAAATATATGTCCGTCATTTTACTGTTGCAGGATCCATTTTGAAGACGTGTGATTGATGTTGATTTTGAAGAAGCAGAATGCTGATAAGCAACAAGAAGGTTGAAAGAAAACAGAAAAGATAAAAGAACACAATGACAGCCAACTTACAATTTATACTGGTTAGGATATTTTGACATCGATTTTTTTAACATCAATTTTTAACATTGCTCTGTGGGGCCCACATGGAGATTAGTTGAGTTTTTATTTTTATTTTCTGTAGATGATCTCCCCCGTAAAGATCACCCTCAGCAATAATCACCCGATTCTGACACTTCTAGTCCTAGAAAAGTGGATTACAAGTTGAATTCTGGACTGTCCATTTTACGGTAAACTTTAAATCCACTTTTGACGGTTAGAAATTTCACAATATGAGCCATGTGGCACATTTATAGAAGACACTGACACTATGGATGTTTGGTCAATCCCTAGGTGGACCATGGTGGAAGCCCGCATTCTTTTGTACACTTGTGTGGCGACTGGTATTTCTGAAATGATGTTGTCCACCATAATCCTGTATTAGTTCTTTTTATAGTAACAAAAGAGACCTTATCCCCCGTCAACCAAACCAAAAAAACTTGGACCACCACCCTCGTGCCGGTCACCTTAAATTAAATAATGATGCGGCTTGGGTCTCCAGTCTCCACCTCCAAAATTATTGATATGGGATTTATTCTTCGTAATAGTGAAAATAGATGCATTTTAGTAGGCAGCAGCCGAAGAGGCTGAGGCAAAGGCTTTAAAGTTTGGGCTCGATCGGGATCATTTGAAGTTGGATGGGCGTCTTCTGCTATTTGCTCTGATATTTAGGACTTACAATACTCTTCTTTTTTATACTTTGCTTTTAATCCTAGGACTTGTAGTGGTGCGGCTCACTCTATAGCTGGTAAGGATAAACTATGGTTCTTTCCCCAATTTTGGTCCATGGACTTCCCTCAATGGCTTAGTGATGATATTTTGAGTGATGGGAGCCATGCAATGTAATAGTGGGGGTGTTTTTTGGTTTGCTTTTTAATACACGGGCACATGAAATCGATGGATTGGACGGTTATGGTAAACGATTAGTTTGATTTTTAACTTAGGATACCTCTGCTTAAAAACACTTAGGATATCATTAGGCTATATATGGTGTTGATTCATCCACTCTTGTGTCATGAAGATACTATGGTGTTGCGCACCCTGCTATTGACCAAGCACTCTTCGACTGGGAGAGCCAAGTTTGCACTTAGGGGCTACCAGTGTCTGCACTAAGCCTGTGGTCTATGCCCACACAAGATAATGTGCTTGAGAGAACCCATGATTCTTAACGCATCCTAGGCCTCTCCTAGAGATGGTACGGTGCCTCTCTCTCTCCTTTGCGTAAGAAGCAGTGTCAGTACGACCACAATCACAGGTGGATGTTTGAGGTAACTATTCTGTCTTAAATATGTCATCTAGCAATACCAGAGATTGAGTTTGATGTCCCCCCAGGCCTTCAAAGTTTAAAGTCCCCCTCCAAAAATGCCACGTACAGCCCAGTTCATATGTCTGATTGAAGAATGGAGAGTACTTTGTGTGGGTACCAAATTTATGACATCCATGCAAACCGTCAGGATGATGACACGTGGACATGGCACTAGCTTGATAGTCCAAGACCGGGAACAGATTATGTGGCAGAGGCCGAGACCTTCCTGGCTATCCGAGGCCGAGATCAACTTGATCGTCCGAGGCCGGAACCAGATTATGTGGCCGAGGCCGGGATCAGCCTGACTTTCCGAGACCGAGATCAGTCTCTATGTCCGAGACCGAGACCATCGAGGGTCTAGGCAGAGACCAATTTGTGTGCCCTAGGCCGAGATCAGCCTGGGTCTTCGAGGAGTATAGAAGTATGATCGATGCCGAGATGCATAGATCTTGAAGACGAAGCACGAAAGTCCTACGCCGACAAGAAATATGATAACTTGGTAAGACACGTCGAAGACGGAATAGAAGAGTACAGAGTTGGTAGACTAACAGGTAGGTGGTTATCCCTGTCAGAGAGCAAGTCAATCGGTGGTAGGTGAGGGAATGATGGGATCGCACAAGAGCAGGTAGTTAACCATGTCAGTAGACATAGTAGTCGGCAATAGGCATGTCAGGGCATAGTAGTTAATACGGCCACAAACATTTGTTTCTGACAATGTGATGGGCTGATTGATTTCGTCAGAAAGGAAAGTCAGTGCCAGAGAAGACGTGTACGCCGAAGGAAGAGTGCAACAAGGGCAACTGACACATCAGCAGGTGAATGCCTATAAATAGAGATTGATGAGAACATTAGAGGGGTATTGAATTTTTGAGCCTAAACTCTGTCAAATTGAACTTGGAATTTATTGCTAACTTGATCGTTGGAGGCTCTACCAGTGGGATCCCCTCCCCAACTCTCTTCTCGGATTCCACTGGCAAGAGTTCTTGCAGGGATCACGGAGTCCTCAGCTCAAAATCAGACTACTCGGCTCGGTGGCAGACTTCTCGGATTGAGGTGGCGGAGACCCCGGACAAGTACAAGACTTCTCGGCCAAACTAGGCTGAATCAGAATTGAGGCTGACTAGTCACCAGAAGGGTGAAGGCATTAGTCTACACTCACCCTTTGGGGGTGTGCGGGATTTTTCTCCCAAATCTTTTGGCGTCGTTTGTGGGAAATCGACGGTGATTGAGCTACATGTTCTTTGGAGCTATCTACGGATAGACGGCATTGACATGGCTGCCCCTAAGAAAGAGAAGGGCGGAGCTAGAAGATCGAAAGAGATTTTTGTTGAGGACGTTAAGGAAAAGGAGGAAGTCAACCATGCTGAGTTTGCTCGTTGACCAGATCAAAAGGATGAGGGAGGACATGGAAGAGGTGAAGAAGGAAAACTCGTAGCTGAGACAGTAACTGCTAGAAGAGGCTGCCAAAAGAAGGGAAGGGGTTAGAACTTATCCACTAGGGAATGATTTTCCCGGGGTCAAACTTGGCCGGAATGAGGACTTGGGGCATAGCTCCAACCAGAGGGGTGACTCTTCAGCCGACGGGCCCTTACGCCAAGAGGAGGCAGGGGTCGGAGTCGTGTTGCCTCCTCCTGGCCAAGACAGAGAGGCTGGCCGAGTAGAGCAGCCAGCCGAGAACAACATTAATTTGATCAAGTTGGAAAAAGTAACAGAGATGATCAGAAAGGAGAACGAAAAGAGACCGGATCCAAGAGAGAAAATGGCTGCTGGGGCTGCAAGAGAGGCCTTGAAAGCTCTAAGGGCCTCTCCATTTGCAGAAAACATTTTACGCTCAGCGGTGCTGAGAAAGTTTGTTCAACCGAAATTCGAGATATTTGACAAAACCGCCAACCCCTTGGAACACATGTACCATTACAAGCAGATGATGGTGCTATGGGGAGACCCTGCCTTCGACGGGTTGAGGTGCCGACTATTCCCTACTAGCCTGAAGGGAAGTGCTCTAGTCTGGTTCCACACCCTGAGGGCGGGAAGTGTCGAGCGATTCAAGGACTTGGAGGAAGAGTTCGTGACACATTACATCCACCAGCAGAAGAGAACCGTCTGCGTGACTGCCCTTCTAAGTCTTAAACAGAACAAGGGAGAAGCACTCTGGGATTACCTTACCGGGTTCAAGCAAGAGGTGGTCCATGTCGACCAATTAGATGAGAAGACTGCGGCCTTCGCGCTGCAGATTGGAATTTTAACAGGAAGTCGGGTCCATGAGAAATTGTCATAAGCAATCCTTATCGTTTGGAGGATGCTTATATGATCATGGAGGAGTACATCAGAGTAGAAGACTCTGTCAAGGCACGTTCCGACGTGCCGAAAGCAAAGGTGAATGAAACAGGGATGTTCAAGAAGAAGGACATCGCCAAGAAACAAGAGAAGAAGAAGGGTGCTCGGCCTATGGCGGAGGACCGAGACCAGGGGCGAAGAGATTCCAGGGGAACAGAACTTGGATCCCCTACCAGCAGAGGGATTATACTCCCCTGTTGGTGACGCCGTCAAGAGTTCTAGAGGATGAAAAGTCTCTGTTGTCAAATCCCAAGAATACTTAGTTCTTTGGTAAATATATGTATTGTTGTGCCTCGAATCCCCTGAAGACTGAAGCATCAAAAATCAAGTGCACTTTGACAAAACAAAAGAAGGATTAAAGCTGAAGAAAAAACAACCCAAGTGTTCAAGATCAACTGAAGACAAAGTCAAGATTATCAAGTACAACTGAAGACAAAGTCAAATGATCAAGCTCAACTAAAGACAAAGTCAAAAGTTCAAGTACGTTCTCACTCAACGAACGTTCAACTATGAAGAAACTCGTGTTGCGGTTACTTACGCAAATCTGAGGGTAAAATCACGCATTGCCAGCAGATATTGTTGTACCCTAGATGGTTAAATTTTGGTTAGGGTTTGTGCGTGTGATGAGAAGAGAAATTCTTAGAATTTAGGTAGCATTCGGCTATGGACAAAATTGTCCAGCCGACCGGCTCATTTGTACGGACGACCGAAGGTCCGGATGACCGGCCAAAATGGTCCGGTCGACCATAACTCTCGGGTTCGAGAAAGTTGGCTTAAAGCCTGAGCGGGCGACCGACTAAAGGCTCGGTCGACCGGCCAATAATGCGGTTGACCCCGCCAGTTTCGGATCTCATTTGACAAAATCTTTTATGCAATTAGAAGTGCATTTTGGTCCTTCAAACGGTTATATTCGGTACGGTTCTAGCAAAGGGAGGCCTGCTTATAAATAAGAGCCTTCCCCCTTTGATAGAATTAACCCAATCAAGAGATCTCTACTTTACTTTACTTGATTATCATTTTTTAAGTCTAGAGATCTGAAATTTGTGAGAGCTTCACCAAAGCAAAGCTGAGAATTCGTTGTGAAGTCTCTAAGTGTTTGGAACAGACTATTTGGTATTGTTAGTCTGCAAGAATCTTCTTCCAAGAAGAGGACTACTCTTGGCAGAGCGTCTCTTGGGCAAATTCTTCTCTAAAGGATTTTTCATTCGATCGTTTTCATCAAGAGGTAAGCGTTTCTATGAACCAATATCTTGTTGATAGAATTCGATATTTGTGAACACTATTATTTTGTGATTGGTGGATGAGTGTGGACTCATCTAACTGAGTTGTGGATTGTAGATCCAAGAGAAATTTTTTTTTCTAAATAGACTATTGGCCTAGGCTGACTCTCTAGGTGAGCGAGAAGCGATTCTCGTTAGATTGAGACTAAGTGTAATCTTAGTTGGTTGATTATTTATTTCGATTGAAAATGTTGTAATGCATGATTGAAATAATATAATACTACTTGTGGTGAGTATTGGACAGTGGACATAGGTGTAGAGTCACCCAACCACTATAAACCTGAGTCTCGTGTGATTGTGAATGTTTGCATAATTGTTTCTCATTCTATGTTTCTGTGGATGATTGATATATTAATTGCTTGATCCTTTTTCGCCTTGTGTGATCAATAATTTTTTAATCCATAAAGAATTCGCAGAGGAATTAAAAATTATCCTATTCACCCCCCTCTAGGACTTAACCTGGTAATTAAAAGGGAATTTCAATTGGTATCAGAACAAGGTCACTTTGTAAAGGGCTTAAACAACCCAAGTGTGATCTTTAGTTCCCTTAGAATAACCATGAGTCAAGATGGTTACTCTGTGTCTAGACCTCCTCTATTCAATGGTACTAATTACGCCTACTGGAAGGTTAGAATGAGGATTTTCTTAAAATCCCTAGATGAACGGATTTGAGAAACAATAGAAATAGGATGGACATCCCCTACAGTAGCAACGACTGTTGGAAAATCAACTACTATTGCTGTTAAACGAAAAAGAGACTGGAGTATAGGAGATTAAGATGCATACCAATATAATAATCGTGCATTGAATGCAATACATTGTGCTTTATCTCCTGATGAATTCAAAAGGATAATTACTTGTGAAACCTCAAAACAAGCATGGGACATTTTGGAAATGACCCATGAAGGAACAAATTCTGTCAAAGTGTCAAAACTTCAAATGCTCACAACTCAATTTAAAACTATTAGAATGAATGAGGATGAAAGTTTCACAGACTACTACACCAAGCTGAGTGAAATAGTTAACTCCATGTGGGGTCTTGGTGAAGCTATTCCTGAGCCTAAAATTGTCAGAAAAATTCTGAGCTCATTACCTGATAGGTTTCATCCTAAAATTATAACTATTGAAGAAAGTAAGAATGTTGATATGATAAGATTAGAAGAACTGATAGGATCAATTCAAACATTTGAACTGAAACTTCATACACCCAAAAAGAAAGGATTAGTTCTAAAAACCTCTAAGAAATAGTTGAGAGAAGAAAGTGACTCTAATGAGTCTAATAACATTGATGATGAAGTTACCCTCTTTGTTAAAAAATTTAGAAAGTATTTCAGAAACAAGGACAAGAAAAATTTTACACAAAAGAATAGAAAACCTTTTGAAAAATTTATAAAATACAAAAAGGGAGAAAATAACAAAGATGAAATACAATGTTATAAATGCAGGGGGTTTGGTCATATCTCTTCTAACTGTCCTAATAATATTAAGAAAGGAAAAACTAAAGCTATGAAAGCTACTGCTTGGGACATAAATAGTGATGATTCCGATAATAAAATGAACACATCAAGTGATAGCGGCGAATCATCTAATATTAGAGCACTAATGACTATAGCTAATCTGAATGAAAATTATAATTCTCAAAATGCTATAATGGAAAATGAAACCGATTTAAGTGATGATGAATGTAAAGAAGACATTTAGGTTGCTTTTGATAATTTGTATAAGGAAAGCTTAATTCTAGTAAAATCCTATGATAATCTAAAGAAAGAGAAAACTATTGTGTGTTGCAAAAATGCTTCACTAAAAATTGAGTTAAGAGATCTATATCACACTATAATGAACAAGGAAGATGAAATAACTCAAATCTTAAACAGAGAAAATGAACTTGAAAAAGAAATTGAGAAATTAAGTCTTGAAAGAAATGATTTTGAAATGAAAAATACAACTTTAATTAGAAACATCACTCAAGGAAATTCTAGACTGAAAAATTTATTAACCGTGGGGAAAGCAAACCATGACAGGAGAGGACTTGGTTACATTGGAAAATCAGCTAAAAATTTAAATTATAAAACTATTTTTATAAAAGCTACTCTGGATTCAACTCAAGATGAACAAATTAAACTAAATATTATTTGTCATTATTGTAGACACTTTGGACATACAAAATACAATTGTCATATTCTTGAAAATAAATTAGAATTCCAAAAGAAAAAGGAAGAGAATGATTTAAAAAGTTTGGAGAAAATCAGAAAACTAAACAAGCAAAAGGAATTGTTTAAAAAGATAGCAGACTTAAATGCTAAAGCTAAAAATAGAAAAGAGAATCTTAATAACTCTCAGATCAATCGGTCTAGTAATGCTTCTATGAAAATTTAGAACAAGAAAAATGTTGAAAAATATTTAGTCATCCATACTGCTCTTATTGCTAATGAAACTTCTAAGTGGTATTTAGATAGTGGATGCTCCAGACATATAACTGGAAAAAAATCTCATTTCTATTTTCTTGATGAATGCCATGATGGTGAGGTTATATTTGGAGATGGCAGTAGTACTAAAATAATTGGTAAATGGACTATCCAAGGTCCAGGAATACCTAAGATTGAAAATGTCTTGTGCATGGATGGTCTAAAACATAATCTTCTAAGCATTAGTCAGATTTGTGACAAAGATCAAATCTGCAAGTTTTCAAAAGAAAAGTGTGAAATCAAAGAAAAATCTTCCAACAAAGTTATTATTCAAGGAAGAAGGAATACTGATAATTGCTATATCATTGAGACTGGTGGTTCGATTAAATACAACATGGCACTATCAAATGAGACCGAACTATGATACCAATGTCTGTGACACATTAACTTTAAAGACTTAGCCAAAATTAGTAGAAAAGAATTAATAAGAGGTGTTCCTAAACTCAATAAGAACTATCAAACTGTTTGTGGGTCGTGCCTAAAAGGAAAATAAATTAGAAACCCTCGCAAGAAGATAAAGCATATTGGTACCTCTAGAATTTTAGAATTGTTGCATATGGACTTTGTTGGACCTAATAGAATTAAAAGTCTTTGAGGAAAAAGATATTTCTTAACTGTTGTTGATGATTTCTCAAGATTTACTTGGGTAACTTTTCTTAAAGAAAAATCTGAAGCATTTGATGAACTCATGAAGATTTGTAAAAAGATCCAAAATGAGAAAGGTTTGTCTATTCTCAGAATTAGAAGTGATAATGGGAGAGAATTTGATAATCACGAATTTGATGAATATTGTGATGAAAATAGGATTAAACATGAATTTTCTACAGCCAAAATACCTCAGCAGAATGGTGTGGCTGAAAAGAAAAATAGGACTCTTGAGGAAATGGGCAGAGTTATGCTTACTAGCAAAACTCTAACAGAAAATTTGTGGGCTAAAGCAGTCAATACTGTATGATATTCAATCAATCGTGTTTATTTGAGAACATGAACTTTGCAGACAGCCTATGAAATTTGGAATGAAGTTAAACCAAATATGAAGTATTTCAGGATCTTTGGGAGTATGTGCTTTATGCTAAGAGATAGAGAAAACCTTGGAAAGTTTGAATCCAAAAGCGATGAAGGTATTTTTCTAGGATATTCTACTAGAAGCAGAGCTTATAGGATCTTTAACAAGAGAACCTTAACCATAGAAGAATCAGTCAAATTGGTCATTAATGATGAATATCTAGAAAGTGGTGATAATACAGATAAGATGGTAGAACTTACGAATACTGAGAAAGGTGAAACTAATATTCATAATCCAGAAAAACCCAAAGAATGGAAATACATTAAAGATTATCCTAGTTCAGAAATTATTGGAGACAAGGATATTGGTGTACGTACAAGACGTCAATTGGAAAATATATCCAGTCATTTATGCTTTACCTCTAAGATTGAACTAGGAAACATTAAAGAAGCTCTCTTAGATGAACATTGGATAAATGCTATGCAAGAAGAGTTGAATCAATTTAAGAGAAATGATATTTGGTTTCTAACCCCTAGACCCTTGAATAAAAATGTGATATGAACTAAATGGATATATAAGAATAAACTTGATAAGAACAGAGTTATAACTAGAAACAAAGTCAGATTAGTGGCTCAAGGATACTCTCAAGTTGAAGGGATTGATTTTGATCAGACATTCGCCCTAATGGCTAGACTAGAATCAATTAGGATTCTTTTAGCGTTAACCCGTGTCCTAAAATTTAAACTCTATCAAATGGATGTTAAGAGTGCTTTTCTGAATGGGATTTTGGAAGAAGAAGTCTATGTAGAACAACCTAAAGGTTTTGAAGACCCTTATAAAAGTAATCATGTCTATAGACTTAAGAAAGCATTGTATGGGTTGAAACAAGCACCAAGAGCTTGGTATGAAAGATTAACTCAATTTCTATTAGAGAATAGATTCACAAGAGGAACGGTTGATAAAACATTGTTCATTAAGAAAATAGATAATGATATTTTGATATCTCAAATATATGTTGATGCTATTGTTTTTGGCTCAACCACTGAGATACATGCTTTAGAATTTGCTCAAGCCATGAAATCTGAATTTGAAATGAGCATGGAAGGTGAACTGAATTTCTTTCTAGGTCTTCAAGTTAAACAATTAGAAAATAGTATTTTTCTTTCTTAATCTAAATATTCTAAAGAATTGCTTAAAAAATTTGGCCTAGAATCATCTAAATCTGCTCACACTCCTATGAGCACTAGTATTAAACTCACCAAGGATTTGAGTGGTAAATCAGTTGATCAGACCCTGTACAGGAGTATGATTGGTAGTGTAATACCCTGAACTTTCGTTCTAGGGTATTATGGTAAATTCACCAAACTTAAATCTTTTTTAGACTCATATTATTATTTTTATGGTTTAATATCATTGTTGAGTATGTATGTTTAATTTGGTTTCATTCTAACAACTTTGAAAAACCTGCTATTTTTGAAACTCGCTCTTTAGGGCTAAATTTCTTACTAAAAATAATGAACCATAACTTGCAGATGATTTTTTATTGCCACAACTAACATTTTAAAACTTTTATAAAAAAATTATTTTGTGGGCCCGAGACACCAAAAATATTCTTATTTTATCCTTACCAACTTACCTATGAAATTTGAAACCTTTTCTAAGACATGAAAACTCTAGTCAAAGATTTTGGGAGATTTTGACAAAATAGTATTTTCATAATTTTTTAAACTTTCCTACCATTCTTATATTTTTTAAAATTAATATTTAATTATATTTTATTTATTTAATAGGAGTGTGGGACCCGCGAATTACTTTCGGATCATTCTGATGTCATTTGACACTTTTTTAGGGTTTTGAATATTTTTATGATTTATGTGTGTGACATGTGTCAATACCTTATTGTACGAACTTTTAAATTATATAATATAGTTTAATTGAATTAATTTATAATTATTTGTGTTATAATTGTTGGGTGGGCCCGTATGACCAATCTAAAGGTCTTTTGGGCTTAATAATATTCTTAAATGAAGCCTATTGATATATATCGGCCTTGGGCCCATTTCTAACCCATTAGTAGTTTAAAATATAAGTTTTTTAGGGTTGAAAAAATCATCCTTTCGATAATTACGAATTTCACTAATATAGAAACCCTAATCCTTCCCTAAACCTATTTTATGAAAACCTTAAAGCTTTAAAAGCTTTCACAAACCCAAACTCCATTAAAGAATAGAGAAATCCCCATTAAACTTTCATCCGGGCACCGATCGCACTCGAGAAAGAATGGAGAATTGACGGGGACTCTGAATGGAAGAACATACCCCGAGGAGAGGATGATCCGACGACTTTCAAATTTGAAGAAACTTTTAATTTCCATTAAAGTTCAAGAAACCTTAAGGTAAGTGTGCTTGATCCATCATATACTTGTTCTTCTTCAAGTTATTACTTTTCTTTCATTATATAATGGTAGATCTTCATTATAAATTAATTTGGGCATAATTCAGTATATTTTTCTTAAGTTGATTATTGTTTGGTGCCACCATGATAGGTTTGGTAATGACTTATTTGGCACCCATAACCAATTGCCATTTATTTATAATTTTCATGATATTTTTAGAACTTAAATATTTTTCTAATTATTTTTCCTAAAATCCTCTATGAATCTATTTTCCAAAACAGTTGAGTTTGTATTTTAATGATTTATATTTATTTAGTTATGATTTTTCTAAGGTGCTGTCCCTTTCTTCAAAAACTTAGAATTTTAGATTTTGCACGGTCCATTTCACTTGGGATTTCGATCTATATTTTTAATCTAAATATTTTTATAATTATTTTTCTTAAAACCCTCTATGAATCTATTTTCCAAAACAGTTGAGTTTGTATTTTTATGATTTATATATATTTAGTTATGATTTTTCTAAGGTACTGTCCCTTTCTTCAAAAACCCAGAATTTTAGATTTTGCACGGTCCACTTCACTTGGGATTTCGATCTATATTTTTAACTTAAATATTTTTCTAATTATTTTTCATAGATACCTCTATCAATCTAGTTTCTAGAACCTTTGAGTTTGTATTTTTCTGATTTGTATTAATTAAGTTATGATTTTTCAAATGTTCTAAACTTTTCTATAAAACTCAGAATTCCAAATTTTACACAGTCCACTTCACTTGGGATTTTGATATATATTTTTAACCTAAATATTTTCTAATTATTTTTCATAGATACCTATATCAATCTAGTTTCTAGAACCTTTAAGTTTGTATTTTTCTGTGTATTGATTAAGTTATGATTTTTCAAATATGCTGGACTTTTCTGTAAAACCCAGAATTCCAGATTCTGTCCGGCTCAATTAATTAAGGGTTTCGACCTATATTTTGAATCTGAATATTTTTTTATTTATTTTTTCTAAAAACCTCTGTGAATCTAGTTTTTAAATCCATTGAGTTTAGATTTTTCTAATTAATATTTATTTAGTTTTGATTTTTACAAGAAAATGTATTTTCTTCAAAAAACTTATTTCTTGAATTTTGGACGATTAATGGCCTTGGGAACCCTTAGTGGTTCGGTAATTACTTATTGACTATTAAAGGGTTTAGCCCTTGTTGTTTGACTAAACCCTAGATTGTTTGACCTATACTTGTATGCATGGGGATCCCACCCATGTGTCTTGGATCCCTCATAGGGTTCGGCTAAATGTCTTGGATCCCTCTTTAGGGTTCGACCTTGTGTTATGGATCCCTCATAAGGTTCGGCCATGGAGTATTGGATTCTCTTGCGATTTTCACTTATATTATTCATCGATGTTGATTGTAATATTTGGTGATCGTTTACATGTTATTCATGTTGTTTAACCCTAGTTCGTTCTCATATTATTATTCTTGATGATCATGTGTTCATTTTATATTCTTATTTAAATGTTAAATACATGTGTGCTTATGCAATGTAAACCTAGTACTATCTTGTTGTCATACCATGATTATCACGTCATTTCATATAAGGGGTGCATAAGGGAACGGGGTTGAAGTATATTATATATGTTTATATTGGTTTTATCAATTAATTAAGGTTCGGTACTCTAGGGTGAAAGGCCCCAGACATTATTATATCCTGCAGATGGGTCGATGAGACCGCTCCTAGTGCGGGAAAGAGATGGAGACCCTATGTGGTTATGGGTACTAGTTGCATTGGGATCCCGTACTCACTTGCATTCACTCTCATATTTATGTCATCCTTATTATACGATTGAGATGTATGTCTTGATTAAAAAAACTTGTATAGTATGATATCATACCATGCACACTGTTATATTACTAGGCCTCGGCTCGCGGTGCTACACCAATACCATTTTCAGATTTTGAGGAGCTGGGTACGTGGGATGATTTTGAGGCGAAAGACTCCAATGCATTCGAGGAGATCGACGAGGATTTGGGAGTCGATCCCACACTTTAGAAGACTTTATTTTGATTATTTTAAAATATTATTTATTTATTTCACGGGCATGTAAACCTTTGATTGAGAGCATGTTCTCACCTCCATCTCTCTATACTTAATTGATTGATTGAATTGTTTGAGTTATTAATTATTTTAATTATTTATTTTTTACAACTTATTTTTTTATTTAGTAGGTTTTCGAATGAAGCTTAATAGTCTAATTGACGTAATTTGACTACTAGGGGACATTCATAGATCACTTCTAGGTTCAGGTACGGGTCGATCCATGGATTTTTGGGTCGTATCTGGATATCCAGATTCGGGGCGTGACAGGTAGTCTTCTATATCTCACAGCTAGCAGACCTGATATTGCTTTTAGTGTAGGAGCCTGTGCTAGATATCAATCTGATCCAAAATAATCTCATCTCTCGACTATTAAAAGAATTATTAAATATGTCAGTGGTACTATCGAATATGGTCTCTGGTATCCTCTTGAGACTAACAGTGAAATTGCTGGTTATTCAGATGCCGATTGGGCAGAAAATACTGATGATTGTAAGAGCACTAGTGGTGGGTGTTTCTATATTGAAAATTATTTGGTCGCTTGGCACAGCAAGAAATAGAATGCTATATCTTTGTCTACTGCTGAAGCAGAATATATTGCTGTAGGCAGTTGCTGTGCCCAATTGATTTGGATGAAACAAATGTTGTTGGACTATGGAATCAATCAAGAATCTATGAATTTATTCTGTGATAATACGAGTGCGATCTGTATTTCTAAAAATCATGTACAACACTCTAGAACCAAACACATATATATCAGACATCATTTTATTCGAGAGTTGGTTGAAGAATAGATAATTTCATTAGAATATGTAAATACTGAAATTTAACTGGCTAATATTTTGACTAAACCTTTGGATTCACTCAGATATAAATATCTGAGAAAATCTATCAGAATCTGTCCCATTGATTGATTTGTGTTGATATTGACTGAAATATTTAATTATCATTTAAAATCATAGTATAAATATTTCAGTTAATTCTTGAGTCGACTCATTTGAAATAATGATTGGCTAATATTGTTTGGAATTCCTTGAAAATCTTGATTGTTTGGGAAAATTTATTTTATTTTGAGATGATTTGTGTTTAAAATGATATTCACAAAAGTCAGCCCATTGGAGTACATTTTGAGGCGTTTGGGTTTGCGAATTTATAATTTGCGTTGCTGGGTCGACCGAACAAAAGGTCCGGTCGACCAGAAATATTTGTTAGTTTTTGCGATTTGATTGGTTGCAGGGACGGGCCGACCGAACATTTGGTCCGGTTGATCGAACATGTCCGGTCGACCGACCATTATGACCGGTTGACCGCGCCTCGCACCCGAACGGGTTATACTTTTCGCGGGCGGGTCGACCCATGCCCGGTCCACCGCCCTTGTTTATATATAGTTTATAATCGATTTTGGGTCATTTGATACTCTATTTGAAACCCTAGAAATTGTCTTTGGAGTCTCCTATCCTCTTTGAGTAATCCTTAACTTTCTATTCTAAATCTCCTTCTAGAGATTCTTATTTTCATCATTTTCTGTGGTGAAATTTTCTCTGTGATTTCTAAATGACTTCAAAGGGGAAAAGAACAAGAGGGGAATCATCTTCTAGTGATCCCTATCCCCTTAGCTTGTTCATCAATCCTATGGCTAGGGCTAGCTTCATGAAGAATTATATCAAAAGAGCCGTTGCCATTGAGCGTGGGGTCATCGAGAAAGAGTTGACAATGACTGGTATTCCCAACCTTCTTAATTCGGTAGGTTGGACTAAATTTTTATCAATTTTTGATGTTGCATATCCTGAATTAGTTAGGATGTTTTATTGTAATTTGAATAATCATGATCCAGATGGTCCTTTTCTTTATTTTGAGGTTCGAGGTATTCGTTTTAAAATTATATTATCTTTGATCTCAAAGATAACAGGTCTTCCTCAAATGCCTAATGGAGGAACTTTCCCACCTTCCCTACCTCTCAAGAACAAAAAGGCTATTTCAAGAGCTATTTGTGGGAAGGTAGTTCATTGGTCATCTGATTTGGCTACAAGGGAATTACTTCCCATGTATCATTTGCTAGGTTTGATTTTCTCCTACAACTTGGTCCCTAAGGCGGGACATCGGAGTGAAATTGGACCCTATATCCAGTATCTTCTGTATTGTGTCTCTCAAGGCATGAAAATTTGTGGTCCATCAGTAATTTTTCATCTCATGGTTGAGAATTTGGCGATTGAAAATCGCAAGCGATCTTTGCCTTTTGGTATTTTAGTTTCAAAAATTCTAAGTCATTACAAAGTTCCTATGTTAGACTCTGATGAAACTATGCATCCCATCTCACCTATCAATCAAGCTACTTTTAGCAAGATGTTGGTTGCTGAATCGTCTATGTCTGCTCCTGTTTCTACTTCTACTTCAAGTTCTGGATCTCGTCGTTCCTCTGTATCTGCATCTATTGTAGGTCTCTCGTCCAAGTTGGACAATCTTCGTGCGTCGATTGACAAATTTTCTCGACGTCAGCAGCGTATGACTTCATTCCTTAGGTCTCAGCATCCTGACTATCCAGAGTCTTCACCTGAGGAGACGACTGTGCCTTCAGCAGCTGGCGATTATGAAGAAGAAGATGAAGACGAAGATGAAGATGAGGAAGAAGATGAAGAAGAAGGAGATGATGCAGATGACGATGATGGTGATGACGATGACGATGAGGATGATTATGACTAGAGCACGCTTTGCTTTTTCTCTCTTTATAGATCAGTAGTACATGTTGTGTTGATGTATTATGTGATACTATTAGTCTGTACTATTTGATACTGATGTACTTTGGCTACTTTGTGTGGATGTTGGATATTGGTCACTATGTTGACCGGTTTACTTTATGATATATTTTGATATAATTTGGTATGATTTTTTTCTGTATGATTGATTAGCATTGTCTTATCATCACAGGTTGGAGTTCTTCCCTTTGTCAATGTATGACAAAAAGGGGGAGAAATCGATTATAATGTGGATTACATTGATAATAACACTTGTTGCTTTTACTATCTTATTGAACTGCTTGTCATAAAATATCTGTGATTCTTACTTAGTTCTATTTGACTAAATGTACTGAGAAGACGTTTTTGGTATGTTTTTGACTAATATACTAATGAGAAGCTATTGTCAAAGATTTTTTTTCTGTCTAGTTGATTATTTTGTAGCTATAGGTTGTTTGCAATAAGTGTGGTACCAATCATGATACTAATCGTGAGCTACAGCGTTGCCTCCTTGTACTTAGGGGGAGCATTATTGATTTGTTTTGTAATGGACAAAAAGTGTAATATAATTGGGTTAGTATTTGTTTTTGTCCTGACATTGACAAATGGGGAGATTGAAAAGTCTCGGTTGTCAAATCCTAAGAATACTTAGTTCTTCGGTAAATATATGTATTGTTGTGCCTCGAATCCCCTGAAGACGGAAGCATCAAAAATCAAGTGGACTTCGACAAAACAAAATAAGGATTAAAGCTGAAGAAAAGACAACCCAAGTGTTCAAGATCAACTGAAGACAAAGTCAAGAATATCAAGTACAACTGAAGATAAAGTCAAATGATCAAGTTCAACTAAAGACAAAGTCAAAAGCTCAAGTACGTTCTCACTCAACGAACGTTCAACTATGAAGAAACTCGTGTTGCGGTTACTTACACAAATCTGAGGGTAAAACCACGCGTTGCTAGCGGATATTGTTGTACCCTAGATGGTTAAATTTTGGTTAGGGTTTGTGCGTGTGATGAGAAGAGAAATTCTCAAAATTTAGGTAGCATTCAGCTATGGACAAAACTGCCCGGCCGACCGGCTCATTTGTACGGGCGACCGAAGGTCCAGTTGACCGGCCAAAATGGTCCAGTCGACCATAACTCTCGGGTTCGAGAAAGTTGGCTTAAAGCCTGAGCGGGCGACCGACTAAAGGCTCGGTCGACCGGCCAATAATGCGGTCGACCCCGCCAGTTTCGGATCTCATTTCATAAAATCTTTTATGCGATTAGAAGCCAATTTGGTCCTTCAAACGGCTATATTCGGTACGGTTCTAGCAAAGGGAGCTTGCTTATAAATAAGAGCCTTCCCCCTTTGATAGAATTAACCCAATCAAGAGATATCTACTTTACTTTACTTGATTATCATTTTTTAAGTCTAGAGATCTGAAATTTGTGAGAGCTTCACCGAAGCAAAGTTGAGAATTCGTCGTGAAGTCTCTAAGTGTTTGGAACAGACTATTTGGTATTGTTAGTCTGCAAGAATCTTCTTCCAAGAAGGGGACTGCTCTTGGCAGAGCATCTCTTGGGCAAATTCTTCTCCAAAGGATTTTCCATTCGATCATATTCATCGAGAGGTAAGCGTTTCTATGAACCAATACCTTGTTGATAAAATTCAATATTTGTGAACACTATTATTTTGTGATTGGTGGATGGGTGTGGACTCATCTAACTGAGTTGTGGATTGCAGATCCAAGAGAAAGAATTTCTCTAAATAGACTACTGGCCTAGGTTGACTCTCTAGGTGAGCGAGAAGCGATTCTCGTTAGATTGAGACTAAGTGTAATCTTAGTTGGTTGATTATTTATTTTGATTGAAAATGTTGTAATGCATGATTGAAATAATATAATACTACTCGTGGTGAGTATTGGACAGTGGACGTAGATGCGGAGTCACCGAACCACTATAAACTTGAGTCTCGTGTGATTGTGATATTCGCTCAAAAGTGCTTATTTTAAGCAATTATCCTTTTAGCGTTATTGCATTCTCCCACGTTAAAATACTCTATTTATCTACTTTTCTACGTAAGAGTCTCTTTTGTTGGGTAGAACACACTTTTCTGGACGAAATGATATATTTGCATGCATTAAACACATTTTCGAAAGTCTAGACATGAAGTCATTCTGATAAAGTCTCATTACGCGCTTCTTCTGTCGCAGGAAACCCCGATGGGACAATTCTCGAGACTTGCGAGCCCACACCGATCAGGAAAGCCCATTATCAAAGCTTAAAGAGCCCACATGCTATGACTAAAAGATATGGGCCAACTATGGGCTAAATAGGAGGACCAAAAAGCCGGCCCAAAGAACGAAAAGAACAGGAGAGCCAATGACCAAGAGACGGACCAAAGCATTTAAAGCTACATGAGTCAACAAGGAATGATAGTCTACTCTACTGGAGAAGCGTGAGGATGGTCACAGTGAAGACCAGGGTTCCAGACCCTCTGCCAATACTTTTCTCCATTTTTTTGATACTTTCTCTCTCATCTCTTCTTATTCTCTCTCTCTCTTCATCTCTCGATCCTCGAATCTACTGACCTAACCCCAGAACTCCTACCCTTCGGCTCTATCTCATCTCCCTTAGCTTTCTGACCGTTGGATCTTCCATCGGACCATTGGATCTTCAATCGGACCGTTGGATCTCTCTAGATCCGTCGATCTACCAATCTGGGTCCCAATCAAGTCACCATCCATCCGATCGCCATCAGACCGTCTGTCACATCATCTTGTGAGACAATGGACATCATAAATCCATGTGGGCCAGTAGCCAGGCCCATCATCATCGACCCGCTGTCCGACCAGTTAGTGGACCCCGTGAATTTCCAAAGAATTTTAATTAAATTTCAAAAAAATGGGGGGTCCACTAATTGAGGAGATTCCCCATAGAAAAGTAGATTTTTACTTAAAAATATATATATATATATATATATATATATATTTTTTTTTTTTATTTTCAAAAATACCCTATTTCCATTAAAGGAAATAGGGAGCTTTATAAGAGGAGGGAGAAGGGTTCGTTCGAACCCTAATCCCCCTCCAATCTCTTCCTCTCCTTCCCCCAAAACTCCCCGGAGGTTTTCGGCGCTTTCTTCCTCTTCTTCTTCTTCTTCTTCTTCTTCTTCTTCTTCTTCTCAACCGGAGTTGCAACCTGCAACTCCGGCTGGTGCAACTTGCTGCCATCTCAGGCGCTCCTTGGAGTCGCAAGACCGCTGCACAACACCCTTTCATCACCGTTCCACCCCACGTCCTCTCCTCTTTCCCTCCTTATTCTCCTTCTTCTTCTTCAATTGGTTACCGGAGTTGCAGACCTGCAACTCCGGCAATCAGATCTGCAACTCCTTCCTCTTTCTCCATCGTGGATTGGAACACTGCCTGAGGCGTTCCTTCTTCATCGATGAACTCCATCTCCGCCTTCTCCTATAGCAGCACCCAGTTGCAGACCGTTATCTTCATTTTTTTTTGTGGAATACCTGCAACTGTCTTCTCCTTCACGGCTTGCACCTGTTTCACCGCCTCTTGCTATTGATTCCGGCGAGAAGCTCGCCGGAATCTTCACTACACCTACCAGCAATACCTCCCTTCCTCTTTGCTTCACCCATCATTCCACCACATATCCTTGCTGGCCAAACCAGCAGGAACGTCAACACGTTCTCTCCCTGGTGTTGCTTCTTGATCTCCCTAAACCTGCTCCTTGGACCAGCAACGGTCATTTCTTCCTTTCTCGGACAGCAACCCCTCCTCTTGCTGCCAGCCACCATTAGCTTGTCTTCTCCAACCTGCATCTCCTACTAGTGCGCCCACCAACTCAAGCGAGCCACCACGAGACAGTGCGTCTCCACTCCTCCCTGATTTTCATCCCTAATTTGCAATCCTTGGACGAGACCAGCGACTCCAGCAAGTTTCTTCTCAGGCTGATCAAAACACGCATGCAAAAGTAGACAACAGCAGGTCATATTCCTCTCTTCCACGTGGCTCACACAGGGCAGCACCCTTCTCTCTAGCCCAATACCACCGTGTAGCTAAGGCTGCATCACAATTTCCTCACCTTGCTGTACGTCACAGCAACATCTCGGGTTAGTCCAAGGATTGACTTACAACAGCATGCACCCTACGGTCTTGGCCTACATATCTCCTTGCTCACAACCGGGCTGCGTACATCACCTTCACTCTGGGTAGATTGTCGCATCACCCTTGCGGCACTTTCATCCAAGGTTTGATCTCTCTCCCTTTTCTTTCGCTAAATCCTCTCTTTTTCTCTATATCTCTTTTTATCTCTCTATAGAGTAGTCTCTCTTTCTAGAGATCTCTTTCTCACTTTCTCTCTCTACTTCATTTTCTCTCTCTAACTCTCTTTAGAATTTTCTTCTTTAAAATTGCTTTTTAGTTTATCTTATTTTATTTTATGTTCGATTCAAGTATTGTAATAGACATTTTGATTACTTAATGATGAAGTTTATTTTTATCTATTATTTCTTGAGATGGTCCGTCAGTTTTTGTTCTTATTCACGCTAATCCGACTAATCCCGAGTGCGGATCGACATCCGACACGAGCCACTGTGCAAAATTGCCCATTTTGCAGGTTAAAAGTCTCGGATAAATTAAAAATGTGTTGAAGTTAGGGTTTCCGTAACCAACGACGCGGAAAAACCCTACTTTCAGATTGTCAATGTTTGCATAATTATTTCTCATTCTATGTTTCTGTGGATGATTGATATATTAATTGCGTGATCCTTTTCCGCCTTGTGTGATCAATGATTTTTTAATTCATAAAGAATTCGTAAAGGAATTAAAAATTATCCTATTCACCCCCCTTTAGGACTTAACCTGGTAATTAAAAGAGAATTTCAGAGGAGATCAAGGGGGAGCCTTACTTCAGACCCCCGAGGAAGCAGCATGAAGACTGGCCCGAGAAACAGTTCTGCGCCTATCACAACTTCCGAGACCATCCCACTGACGAATGTTTCGCTTTTAGGGGCTTTGATCAAGGATCTCATTCGAGGGGGATATCTCGACAAGCCAAGACAACAGACAAGGAGGAGAAGGCGGGCCAGCCCACACAAAAGGGGGGCCAGCTCGAAACGTTATCAACATGATCTATGGAGGAGAAGCAGAGAGTCGGAGTACTCACAGGGATAAGGTAAGGAGAACAATGAGCGTCCAAAAAGTTATGGACGTCTTGGCAGATCCCCGACCTGTGGAGTTATTGGGTGAAGGCCATGATCCGAGAGCAACCATTTGGTTCTTGGGCAAGGATTTTGAAAAGGTCTTGTTGCCGCCCATGACACATTGGTGATTACTCTGCCGATAGGAAACTTCTCGGTAAAGAGAATTCTGGTGGACTGTGGGAGCTCGGAGGAGATCTTGTTCAAATCGACATTTGATGGGATGGGGATAGACCAGTCGGAATTGGCGTTGTCCTCGGCATCGGTCTATGGGTTCAACGGAGCAGCTTCCGAACCGATTGGAGAAATCATCCTGCCCGTCTCGGCCAGACCCATAACCTTGCCCACCAAGTTTCTGGTGATCGACGCGCTGTCAGCTTACAACGTGATCTTAAGAAGGAGGTGGACACATGCCATGAGGGCTGTCCCTTCGACCTACTATCAAGTGGTCAGGTTCCCTACCCCTTTGGGGCAGTACGAGATCCGGGGTGATCAGAGTGCAGCCCAGAGATGCCTGAGAGTTAGGTTTTTCCGCGTTGTTGGTTACGGAAACCCTAGAATCAACAAGATTTGTAATTTGATCCGAGCCTCAAAATTCCTATAAAATTACAGGCTTTGTATAGCAATTTTGTGTCGGATGTCGATCCGCACTCGGGGTTAGTGTGCGTAATTCAAAGACATGAAATGATGGATTTTGATCAAAAAACATGGAGAGGTGAGAATGGTGATGGATTAAAACATGATTGGTTGGTTTTAGAGAGAAAAATAGCTATTCAAACCATAACAAAAATTACGAAAACAACCTTAACTTTTATTCATCAAATTGGAATGTTGCATACAACTTCTTGAAAGGTGGAACAACAATTACAAACAATCACGATGGTAGGGATGGTATTGTGGTGGCTAATCAGTGGTGGAGATGTAACTTTCTTGGATAGCCAGCAAGGGGACGTTGCTGGATATGGTGGCAAGTGCGTGGAAGGGCAGCAAATGGAAGGTACGACCTCTCCTCTCCTCTTCCCTTCTTCTTCTCTTTTCCTTTTTTTTTTTTTTATTTTTCTAGTTTTGTCTTTCAATTCAAGAGAGAGGTGAGGATTTTCGGTGGACTGGAGGAGAGATTTTTTTGGGAGAGAGGCACGGCCAGATGGTGGTGGTGGAGAGGTGCGGGGAGGAGTTGCTGGATCGTGAAGTTTGCACCAGTAGGTGACGGTGTGGAGGTGGAGCAGACCTGCAACTAAAAAGTTGCAGGTCGTATGGAGATGTGGCTGTAGAAGCGGTGATGAGGTGTAGCAATGACTGGGGGTGCAAGAGAACAACAGCAGGTGCGTGGAGTTGGAGATGCAACAACGTGGAGTTACAGGCTGGAAGTGAAGATGGTTTAGGCGGTGTTGGGCGGAGGAGACAACCGGCGTTTGCAGCAGGTGGGTCGTTATGAGATGGAACACCGGTCGGAGATGGTGGCGACTTGCTGTTGCTGGTAGCTGCTTGGAGGGGTCTGTTGATATTCGCTCAAAAGTGCTTATTTTAAGCAATTATCATTTTAGCGTTATCGCACTCTCCTACGTAAAACTGCTCTAATTATCCACTTTTCTACGTAAGAGTCTATCTCATTGCGTAGAACACACTTTTCTGGACGAAATGGTATATTTGCATGCATTAAACACATTTTTAGAAGTTTAGATATTAAGCCGTTCTGATTAAATCTCATTACGCGCTTCTTCTGTCGCAGGAAACCCTGATTGGATGATTCTCGAGACTTGTGGGCCCACATGGATCATGAAAGCCCATTATCAAAGCTTAAAGAGTCATCAGGCTATGTCTAGAAGATATGAGCCTATTACGGGCTGAACAAGGGGATCGAAGAGCTGGCCCAAGGAACCACGAGAGCGGGAGAGCTGATAACCAAGAGAAGGACCAAAGCATTTAAAGCCACATCAAATGATGGCCTGCTCTACTGGCAAAGCTCAAGTGAAGAACAATTGAAGACCAGGATTCCAGACCCTCTGCCAATACTTTTATCTCCATTTTCTGATACTTTCTCTCTCATCTCTCCTTATTCTCTCTCTCTCTTCATCTCTTGGTCCTCGAATCTACTGACCTAACCCCAGAACTCTTGCCCATCGGCTCTATCTCATCTCCCTTAGCTTTCTGACCGTTGGATCTTCCATCGGACCGTTGGATCTTCAATCGGACCGTTGGATCTCTCTCGATCCGTCGATCTACCAATCTGGGTCCCAATCAAGTCACCATCCATTCGATCGCCATCAGACTGTCTGTCACATCATCTTGTGAGACGATGGACATCATCAATCCATGTGGGCCAGTAGTCGGGCCCATCATCATCGACCCGCTGTCCGACCAGTTAGTGGACCCCGTGAATTTCAAAATAATTTTAATTAAATTTTAAAAAATGGGGGGTCCACTAAATGGGGACATTCCCCAAAGAAAAGTAGAGTTTTACTTAAAAAAAAAAAATTTATTTTTCTTAATTTTTATTTTCAAAAAATCCCTATTTCCATTAAAGGAAATAGGGAGCTTTAAAAGGGGAAGGAGAAGGGTTCGTTTGGACCCTAATCCCTCTCCCATCTCTTCCTCTCTTTCCCCCAAAACTCCCCCTAAGTTTTCCCCTTCTCCTTTTCATTCTTTTTCTCCTTCCTCTTCTTCTTCTTCTTCTTCTTCTTCTTTTTCTTCTTTTTCCGGCGAGATCCTGCAACTCCGGCAGGCTTGTCCTCTTCTTCTTCTCCTTTTTCCTCTTCTGGTTCTTCTTCTTCTACTTCTTCTCTTCTGTTTTCGCAGCTGCTCTTTCCTCTCGCATGCGTGCAACACAGCACCAACAGGAACACCGTCCTGCTCCTCCACCTGTGCTGCCTCCGCCCACTTCCTCCGCCTACAGCAACGTTGCTCCACCCTCTTCCTCTTGTAGCACCTCCACCGCTGCGAGCTCGATCGCCTGCAAGCTCCTCCTCTCGCCTGCGTGCAGCACCATTGCTGCAACTCCTTCCTCCGGTTGGGAATCACCACAAACGGCCACTCACCATTACTGGTTCAAGCTGCGTCTTGAGCCACCACTTGCAGCACCATTACCGCCTTCTTCCTCTTCACCCAATATAGCTGCTCCTCCATTACCAGCTACACTTCACCGGCGCGCCACCACTTGAAGATCCAGCACCGCCAAGGCTTTAACGGTGGTTCCTCCATCGGTTCACTTTCCACCTCAAAAGGAGCACCGCCTCCTCAACGGTCTTCATCTCGTTGCTGCCTCTCTCTTGGGCAGCAACGCAGGTCTTGCCAAGAACGGCTTCAAATGGTGGTTCTTCCACCGGCTCGTCACCATACACCGGAGTCTTCTTCCTCACCAGTCCGCCCCCACCATCATCACCGCCTGTTGCAACCGGCCAGCAAACCCCTCTCACCTGCAACTTCGTCAGCACCACCAGCCACAATGAAGCATCTTTGTTGATCCACGGTCAGCCAAGCAATGCTCGTTGCCGCTGTCTCCATTCTTGCAACCGCCTCAAGCCATCTTCATCTCCATCATCGTGGTATCCAGTCGCCTCCTCCATGGCACCACCAAACCAGCATGCATCCACTCCTCCCCGGACCACCATAGGTTTGGGTTTCATCCTCATGACTTGCTGATCTTGGCCTGCAATTCCTCACCATGTCCTCTAGCTTCTTCCTCTCCATTGCACCACGTGTGCTTCACCATCATCAATGGCCGAAGCAACCCCCGATAAGTTTGGTAAGTCTTACCATTTCTCTCTCTTTTCTTTAGTTTCTCCCTCTAAGCTTCTACTATCTCTCTCTAGAATGCCTTCCCTCTCATCTTCTCTCTCACGTTCTCTCTCTTACTATCACTTTCTCTCTCTATTTCTCACTTTCTTTCTCTACCTACTTTCTCTCTCATTTATAATTTTCTCTCTCTAGTTTCTAAAATTCTCTCTCTAGTTTATTCTATTTTTTTTATGCTTTATAATTTAGTTATTTTGGTTTGCTTTTCATTGTAAGAGACATGTTCGATTGAATAAAATTGAATTAAGTTGATTGAGTTACATTCTCTGTAAATTTCCCGTCATTTTATGTTCATTATTGTGCTAATCCGACTAATCTCGAGTGCGGATCGACATCCGACACGAATCCCTATACAAAGAACTAAAATTTTGCAGGATTTAAGAATCAGATCAAGTTACAAATGTGTTGAAGTTAGGGTTTCCGATCCGACGACACGAAAAAACCCTACTTTCATCCGTGAAGGAGATCAGAGTGCAAGAGAGGAGAAGAATAGGACGCACTGGTTCTGCGGGCCAGAGTTGCAGACCTGCAACTCCGGCAAGAAAAGAAAAAGAAGAAGAAGAAGGAGAAGAAGCAAAAGAAGAAGAAAAGGAGAAAGAAGGAGAGAAAGAAGGGTAGAACGTGGGAGAGTTTTTGGGGAGAGAAAGGAGTAGAAAGGAGGGGGATTAGGGTTCAAACGAACCCTTCTCCTTCCCCTTTTAAAGCTCCCTAGTTTTCATTAATAGAAATTAGGGATTTTATTTTATTTTTAAGTAAAACCTTACTTTTCTTTGGGGAATTTCCCCATTTAGTGGACCCCCCTTTTTTATTTAAAAATAATTAATTTAAAGCGTTTGAAAATCGCGAGGTCTACTAAATGGTTGGGCCACGGGTCGATGATGATGGGCCCGACTACTGGTCCACAAGGATTGATGATGTCCATCGTCTCACAAGATGATGTGACAGAAAATTTGATGACGATCGGATGGATGGTGACTTGATTGGGACCCAGATTGGTAGATCGACGAATCTAGAGAGATCCAACAGTCCGGTGGAAGATCCAACGGTCAGAAAGCTAAGGGAGATGAGACAGAGCCAATGGGCAGGAGTTCTGGGGTTAGGTCAGTAGATTCGAGGACCGAGAGATGAAGAGAGAGAGAATAAGGAGAGATGAGAGAGAAAATATCAAAAAATGGAGATAAAAGTATTGGCAGAGGGTCTGGAACCCTGGTCTTCACTGTGACCATCCTCACGCTTCTCCAGTAGAGTAGACTATCATTCCTTGCTGACTCATGTGGCTTTAAACGCTTTGGTCCGTCTCTTAGTCATTGGCTCTCCTACTCACTTCGTTCTTTGGGCCGGCTTTTTGGTCATCTTATTCAGCCCATATTTGGCCCATATCTTCTAGTCATAGCATGTGGGCTCTTTAAGCTTTGATAATGGACTTTCCTGATCGATGTGGGCTCGCAAGTCTCGAGAATTGTCCCATCGGGGTTTCCTGCAACAGAAGAAGCGCTTAATGAGACTTTATCAGAACGACTCAATGTCTAGACTTCTGAAAATGTGTTTAATGCATGCAAATATACCATTTCGTCTAGAAAGTATATTCTACGCAACAAAAGAGACTCTTACGTAGAAAAGTAGATAAATAGAGCATTTTAACGTAGGAGAGTGTGAAAACGCTTAGAAGATAACAGTGGAAAATACGCACTTTTAAGCGAATATCACAACCCCCAACCAGCATATTGCCAATCCTTGGCAATTAGTGCGAAATAAATGAGCTTAAAAGGGCTCTGCACATGCTGCACACTTTTTCATATTAGCTCCGGGAAAACACCGTTCGTCAAATCATTGAATGGATGCAAAAATAGTTACATGCTAGCGAAGAGTTGAAAAGTTTTGGCAAGACTACAGACTGATAATCATGACCCAGAATAGTCAGACTCTGCGTGTGTGTGTGCTTAACATTCTCATCATCCGACAGTAAAGATTTCCAGATCACCTCTAAGTTTTTATGCCTCGACCTCAAATCTCACATGTTTAGCACTCAGAATAGAATCACACAAGAATGATTTTCTTCTTTTCTCTCAATTTATATGTGAGGAGATGTGTTGATATATGAAAGCAAAGATCTCACTGAAAGTAGAATTTTCCGCGTCGTTGGTTACGGAAACCCTAACTTCAACACATTTGTAAATTGATCCGGTTCTTAAATCCTGCAAAATTTTATATCTGTATAGGGATTCGTGTCGGATGTCGATCCGCACTCGGGTTAATGTTAGTGCACTAAGGAGCATACAATATCAGAAAATTGTCACAAAATAATGGAGAATATGGTGAGGTGAGAATGGTGGATTTATTGGTGTTAAAACGTAATAATCAACTGAATTTATTCATTAATCAAAAAGTTCTTACAATCATTAGACAAGAAATGAATCTAACTAGAAAGCATATAAAAGAGAGAAACTAAAGAGAGAGTGGGAGAGAAGAGAGAGAAAATTAGAGAGAGTAAGGATTTGGAAGGGATTTCTAGAGAGAGAAATAAGAGGATAGAGAGAGAAAAATAGATGAACATGGAGCGAGAAACCAAACTAATCTTAGAGAGAGGAACTCGATGATGAAACCTAGAGAGAGAAAGGTTGGGATTTAGCAAGGGGAATTAGAGAGAAAGTGAAGGTTCTAGAGAGAGAACCTAGGGAAGAGAGAGAAAGAAAATTTACTTATTTTTTTATTTTTATTTTTATTATTTTTTTTTATACCTTTCGACTTACCTTGAGTGGATCAGCCCGAGAATTGGGTAGCTATGAAAGCGGGCCAAGTGAGACCGTGGTGGTTTTGTTGGAGGGAAAAGATGAGGAAGGAGGCGGCCACAGCCTGCACTTGCAGGCCATGTAATGGTGGTGGTTTCAGTGACGTGGTAGCCGGAAGGGAGAAGGAGATGGTGTGCTCACGGTTTGAAAGAAGGATGATGGTGGTTTTTTTTTTTGAGGATGGCAACTGAGGGTGATAAAACCGAAGGGTTTGATGGAGATGGAGAAGGTGGAGGTGCATACGGCTAGATTTAATGGGGAAAGAGGTTGAGAATGTAGAGGATAGAGGTGATGGTGGTGTTGTAGTGAAGACCGGCGAGTTGCAGCCGTTGATGGTTGTTCGGGTGCTCCCAACAAAGGAGCAAAGGGAGAGAACAGACCTGCTGAAGTCGCAAGTCCTTCTGATGATAAGCTGAACGGTGATTGGTGATGTAGCTGGCCAGGAGGTGGAGAAGATAAAGAAGAAGAGGCGGTGTAGGCGGTAATGGTGGCCGGAGTTGCAGAGGCAGGAACGACTTGAGGAGGATGGGAGTTGCTAGCTACAACTCGTGAAGGCAGAAGAGTGCAGACAGTGGAGGAACATCGTTGGGGGGGGGCAGACTGGAGTTGCTACCTGCAACTCCGGTTGGTGAACACGGTGGTGACAAGAACCAGTCCGCCGGAGTTGCAGACCTGCAACTCCGGCAAGAAGAAGAAGAAGAAGAAGCAGGAAGGAGGAGGAGGAAGAAGAAGATGAGGAAGAAGAGAAGGGAAGAAGGAGAGGGGGATAGAGGAACTCTTACCATTGGAATGTGTTGCAGGTGGGGGCGTGGTGAGAACCGGGAAGGAGCTCGCTGGTTTTAATGGTGAGGTGGTTGCTGGTGGTGCGTTGATGGGGGTGACGGCTTGCTGGTTAGCCCCTCTGTACCTGCAACAGAAGAATGGAAGAAGGAGAAGAAGAAGAAGAAGAAGAAGAAGAAGAAGAAGAAGGCGAGCTCCACCAGTTCGCCGGAGAAGACCACGGCGAGAAGACAGAAGGAGTCGAAAGAAAGAGAGGAAGGAAGAAAAAGAAGAAGTCCCTAGGGTTTCTAGGGGTTCCTCCTTTAAGGGAGAAACCGTGGGTTTCTCTCTTAGAAATCCACGGTTTCTAAAAAAGGATTTTTTTTTTTTTTTTTTTTTTTTTTTTTTTTTTTTTTTTTTTTAATTTTCTTATTTTGATAAGTGATAAGTGGGTTACGGGCTTGGGCTCGTGGGCTATTTGGCCATGAGGTTGATTGATCACTGGCCGAGAGATGATGTCACGTGTCGGCCAGTGGTTGGCCGAGAGATGACGCCACGAGTCGGCCAGTGGTTGGCCAATGGGAACGCTAAAAATCGTGGGCCCAGAGTGCATCAGCCATGGGCCAGAAGGTAGGTGAGAAGGATAGTGGGCCACTGGGCTCGATGGATGTGGGTTAGGGTGTGTTTGGTTGCCAGGGGAGAAAAATGCATTTTCCCCTTGAAATACCCATCAAGGAAAAATGTATTTTCCTTTCTTCGGAAATCGAGCTCTACGCTCTCAATCATCTGAGGCATTTCTCTACAATCAAACCTGCCTTAGGGACTGATATTTTACAATGGAGATCGGGTGGTTGATAGGATGGATGATCGACTGATCGGTAGCACGATCGGATGGTCGGATGCATAGAATTAATAGATCAGATGGCGATCTATAGAGATTCAATGGCCCGATGGAAGATCCAACGGTTAGAAAGCTAAGGGAGATGAGACAGAGCCAATGAGCAGGAGTTCTGGGGTTAAGTCAATAGATTCGAGGACCGAGAAATGAAGAGAGAGAGAATAAGGAGAGATGAGAGAGAAAATATCAGAAAAAGTATTGGCAGAGGGTCATGAACCCTGGTTTTCCATTGTTCTTCACTTGAGCTTTGCCAGTAGAGCAGGCCATCATTTGATGTGGCTTTAAATGCTTTGGTCCTTCTCTTGGTTATCAGCTCTCCCGCTCTCGTGGTTCCTTGGGCCAACTCTTCGATCCCCTTGTTCAGCCCATAATAGGCTCATATCTTCTAGACATAGCCTGTGGACTCTTTAAGCTTTGATAATGGGCTTTCATGATCCATGTAGGCCCACTAGTCTCGAGAATCATCCAATCAGGGTTTCCTGCGACAGAAGAAGCGCGTAATGAGACTTAATCAGAACGGCTTAATATCTAAACTTCTAAAAATGTGTTTAATGCATGCAAATATACCATTTCGTCCAGAAAAGTGTGTTCTACGCAATGAGATAGACTCTTACGTAGAAAAGTGGATAATTAGAGCAGTTTTACGTAGGAGAGTGCGATAATGCTAAAAGGATAATTGCTTAAAATAAGCACTTTTGAGCGAATATCACTCACATATGTAGTATTTAAAGGAAGGACATCTTGAACAGAAGAAGATCTAATGATTGGAATACCACTTCACTCGAGAACGTCAGATCAAACTCTATAGCTTCTCCTTCTCCAATCTCCACATTTTATGATCGTGCTATCCTATAATCAAATAGGACTTTCCTTGGTTATAATGAGGCTTAGGTTCGGTGTAGAAAAATAAAGGGATACAGGATTTCAAAGATCTTGAGAGGATATCTCTATTTTCTTGTATTTTTTCTGTGATGTAGCACCATTATCTGGTTCTTTTTCCTTTTTTTTTTTTTCATATTTTTTTCTTTTTCTAGATATTTCTTAGACTGCTCAATTTCTTTTCAGCTCTTTTTCATACTTTCTTTCCATATTTTGTTTTCAGCTTGAACCACTTTCTTTTCCTTTTGATTTTTCTTCTTTACTTTTCTTTTCACGATACACCCACATCAGTTATTCTTTTGTCCATCTCAAAATAAGGGTAGCCAGTCATGTTTCGTAGTTGGACTGGATTTTAGGTTGATGGGTTTACAAAGAAAAGGCTTTTATAGAAGGGCTCAAGGGGTTTTTAGTGAAGTATAATTCAGGTAAGTAAAAAGGCTGAACGGTTCAGAAAAATGGCCTAAATCATTTTCTGGGGTTTGCACTATCATGTATATTGTCTTGACTGGATACAGAGAAGGTTCTGTTGTAGTAATCCAATTTTTGATGTCGTTCCGAGTTCCATGATCAAATAATAGGGTAATGAGATCTCTCAACGAATATTGCGGGCAAGAAGAATAGTGAGTCATCTTGTGACTCAGAATTATTTTATAACCCTCTGAATTGATTAAATGCTCGAAAGCTCACTGGGTTAGGTCTCCACAATTATTCTCACAGGATCTCCAGAATTTCTAAACTTAGGATGACTCTGATATTGACAGTGTACAATTGTGCCGAATATGAGTTTTTCTGAATTTTCAAACCTGCTGTAGTCACGCTTGACTTGACTCAACGCTAACTTTAAACAAAAATTGACATCCTCAATACTGACTTAACGGAGGTTTTCAGCTAATCAAAGTCAGGGTATTTGACACATTTTTGAAATTCTAGAAAACTCTTGGAGAAAATCGGAAATCACCCCAAAAACAAGAAGTTTTTTTTTTTTTTCATCAAAATGAAGACATGAGTTTTGGTAAATACCCACCCCAACCAAAATACAGCACCGTCCTCGGTGCTCATGACCGGGACATAAAATGATAACAAATCAGTGTTGATGATGCAAAGATTCAGGAAGGATGTTACCAAGTCGGCAGAAACTCGACAGTGTGTGGTACCTGATGATCGGAAGAATGAACGTACCTGCATTTTCAGAGATATAACAGTAATAACAAATGCATGAGACTCATGTACTCTAGGAATACCGGAATTGCCTTTCCGAAAGTGCTAAGTTTTACATCTTCAGCCAGACATGACGGGGGTATATCAAGTACCCCCAACCAGGTTAAAACTCATGGAGACTGAGTGAATCTGCAGTCTTCCTGACACCTAAGGTGGAACGGAAACAACTATCCTATCCCTTGTCTAGGTATACCTGTGTAGAATAGGTCTTTCTCAGTGTAGACTGAGAGAATGACAGTAAGTTCTCTGAGCAAATCCGAAAAAATAGCTAGTTCAGTTCTCAGTAAAGACTGAGAGGAGAGTAGTAGTGGATTCTCTGACCGTGGTTAGCAAAGCCGCAAACTCATTGAGTTTTGCGGGAATGTATCTGAATGGAGCAGACTCCTGTAGATCAGTAATACCAAAATTGTCTGACTCTGAGATGAAGTCAGACTCAAAGTGTTCTTGACACTTGGATAATTTATCTTCGGGAGAGTCCTGAATTAGACTCTCTATGGCACACGGGTCATCGATAATATCAACGTAGGGTGGCGGGTGAAAACTGTTGACCTCTCCCTCGAGGTTTCCAAATTTGAGAGGGATGTTCAAATCCCTACACTCAATATGTTCAGCCTTGGTGGGGAGCGGTAGGTCCAAGACAACAGGAATCCCATGTTCTAGACACGGCTCATCAGTAAAAATGTCTGCATCCAGGACAGAGAAAGAATTATCAGAGATAGAGATGGAACTGAGTTCCTCTGTGCTCGGTTTAGAAGTTGGTATTGTTAAGGCCACCATAGATGGAGACACGGGTTCATCACTATTATGGCTCACTCCAAGGGAGGTGGGGAGGAACGGTAGATCTAGCACATTTGGGATCCTACGATCGAGACACAGCTCAGTGTCATGAAGATCGACATCAGGGTCATTGATATTCGCTCAAAAGTGCTTATTTTAAGCAATTATCCGTTTAGCGTTATCGCACTCTCCTACGTAAAAGGCTCTATTTATCTACTTTTCTACGTAAGAGTCTCTTCTATTGCGTAGAACACACTTTTCTGGACGAAATGGTATATTTGCATGCATTAAACACATTTTCGGAAGTCTAGATATTAAGCCGTTCTGATAGAGTCTCATTACGCGCTTCTTCTGTCGCAGGAAACCCCGATGGGACGATTCTCGAGACTTGTGGGCCCAAATCGATCATGAAAGCCCATTATCAAAGCTTAAAGAGCCCACATGCTATGACTAGAAGATATGGGCCAAATATGGGCTGAATCAGAGGACCAAAAAGCCGGCCCAAATAACGAAGAGAGCAGGAGAGCCAATGACCAAGAGACGGACCAAAGCGTTTAAAGCCACATGAGTCAGCAAAGAATGATAGTCGACTCTACTGGAGAAGCGTGAGGATGGTCACAGTGAAGACCAGGGTTCCAGACCCTCTGCCAGTGCTTTTTTCCATTTTTTTTGATACTTTTTCTCTCATCTCTCCTTATTCTCTCTCTCTCTTCATCTCTCGGTCCTCGAATCTACTGACCTAACCCCAGAACTCCTGCCCATCAGCTCTATCTCATCTCCCTTAGCTTTCTGACCGTTGGATCTTCCATCGGACCGTTGGATCTTCAATCGGACCGTTGGATCTCTCTAGATCCGTCGATCCACCAATCTGAGTCCCAATCAAGTCACCATCCATCCGATCGCCATCAGAATGTCTATCACATCATCTTGTGAGACGATGGACATCATCAGTCCATGTGGGCCAATAGCCGGGCCCATCTTCATCGACCCGCTGTCCGACCAGTTAGTGGACCCCGCGAATTTCAAAATAATTTTAATTAAATGGGGGGTCCACTAATTGGGGAGATTCCCCATAGAAAAGTAGGTTTTTACTTAAAAAAAAAATAAAAATATTTTTTATTTTCAAAAAATACCCTATTTCCATTAATGGAAATAGGGAGCTTTATAAGAGGAGGGAGAAGGGTTCGTTCGAACCCTAATCCCCCTCCAATCTCTTCCATTCTCTCCCCCTATCAATCCCGCACGGATTCCCTCCTCTTTGGCCCCATTTTCTCTCTTCTTTGCTTCATCTTCTTTGTCACGCCCTCTACCGGAGTTGCAGCCTGCAACTCCGGCTCGCAGCACCGTCCACCGCCTCCTACCTACTAGTTCCGCCACCAAACACCACCACCAGCCCCTTGCTCACCTCTCCACCGACCTGCAAGCCATCAATCCACCTCTTCGCCACCTCTACTCACGGTGCTGCACACACCGTTCTGGTGTTGCAAACAGCAACACCACCACCTGCCGGAAAACACCGCGCCTTCTTGCTGCTTGTGTGCGTGCCCAGCTCGCCCCACCTGCAAGTGTTCACCGGAAACTCCACAGTCCGGTGAACCATCCCCTCAAACCGTGAAAGCCACCCCTCTATCTTACCGTCTTCCCCCATCTCTTCCCAAAAAAAAAAACAAAAAAAAAAAAAAAAAAAGAAAGAGAACCAGGAAGGATAGAAGAAAAAGAAAAAGGGAGGAGGAGGCACCCTTACCTGTTACGCTACCGCCCAGCCTGTCTACCATCTTTTCTCCTACGTTGCTACTAGTGCAACGTTGTGGACTGCCTACATTACGCCGTGCAAAGCCGCTGCCCAACAGTCTACCATCTACCATATTACAGCCACGATTCAGCCTGCTCCTCCATCACCAGCCATGCTACTCACCAGCGGTTTCCCCTCCTAGTGCTGCCCTTCACCATTAAAGCTGGCAGCCTACACTCCATCTTCTCCAAGCGTGCACCGGTGACTCGCATCACCGGCTATACAACCCCACACCGCCATGACCTCACCATCTCCATCATTCGCACCCCGAGCATCACCATTTTCCCCGGCCAATCCTCCAATGGTAAGTGACCTTTTCTTTCTTTCTAGAAACATTCTCTCTCTAGATCTCAACTTTTTCTCTCACTAGACTTTCTCTTACTAGGCTGTAGGACTTTCTCTCTCTACCTTTACATTTTTTTTAGGCTAATATTTCAAACTTTCTAGTTTAATCTTGTGTTATTCATCTTGTAATCTCAATTATTTTTAATGAATAAATGTCTCTTTTCCATTTTGTGTCTTTGTTCCCGTTTATTTATATTGATTAGTTGATAAAATTATCTCTTTTAAATCACTAAAAGATGTTTTTAATCACACCATCATTCTCACCTCTCCACCATTTTTCTAGCAATATTCTGTTATTTTAAATGTTTGAATTGCGCGAACTAACCCCGAGTGCGGATCGACATCCGACATACTTTCCTCTGTGCAAGAATTCTTAAATTTTGTAGGAATAAAACTGGATATATTACAAATTGTGTTGAAGTTAGGGTTTCCGTAACCAACGACGCGGAAAAAACCTACTTTCAAATGGCGCCGCTGCCGCTCGGGTGTTCGGGAGTGCGAAAAAGGACGTAAAGACGGAATTGGAAAGTTGCTGAAGCGAAAAGCTGCTCAATTTGGCCAGCCCGACCTTTTCGGGAAACTTTCTATTTTGTGTTTTTAGGGATTTTTTAGCAGTTTTTAAATTACTATTTTTAATGCCTCGAAAGGCCGAGTGCAATTTGTAATAATTTAGGAATTTTACTGCTTTCCATATAACTGCTAGATCTTGTTCTAGGGTTTTTTAGAAACCCTAGATTAAGTGGAAATTACCAAAAAAATTAAAAAAAAATCAAAATTCAAAAAAAATTAGGGTTTTATATTCTGTAGATTTTTAGAAATCACCAATCAAGGATTTGCGATTTTTGGAAAGATTCCAAAATCTTGATACTCTGCTTAATTAGGGTTTCCCCTCTTAGAAGTTTCCTCTTTAGAAGAATTTCTATCTTTAGAAATCTTCCGAATTTGGAAAAGTCTGCAAAAGGAAACGCCCCAAATCTAGCAGAATTTCAATTTTGGGAAATTTCCCAAAATTATAAGGGATCTCGCAATCAAATCTTTCTTGGAAGATCTCCACAGTTCGGGAAACTTTCCAATCTAGGTATTTTCCAATCTGGGAATTCCTAAATTTTAACCCATCTCGAATTTGGAAACTAATTCAAAAACTTGCCTAAATTCAGTGCTTGTTCAGTGAACCCTAAAAAGGCAAGGATCTTCCAAATAGAATCCCACATACCTAGACCGTGCGATCTAACTTGTCTGCAGGAACACGATCCAGTGTGGGTAGAGAGCGAAAGCTCAAAGAGGTGGAGTCGGGCCCAAGCCCATTAGGATACCCCTCTCTAACACACGGAGGAGACCCCGTGGCGTGGCCCACGGGAGGTAAGTCTCTATCCTCGCCTTGAGTGCGATACAGAGCATATTGGGTGCATCATTGCCGCTTGTCTATTTGCTTTCGCATCCATATTCTTCGACTTGCGTGGCGTGGCCGTTAATCAATCAACTCTAAGAGAGCAGACCCAGCTCCAAATTGAAACTGGTGGGATTTCATCACCCACCTCATCACTCCAGCTGAAAGTGATCCCCAGGATCCATTTAATTAAAAAGAATCAAGAAGTAGAGCCAATTAGCCTGGTGTTCGAGGAAAACTCCACGCAAAACGAACCCGCTTAACATCCAATCGAAATAAGACCACGAGCGCGGGTCCCTGTTGTCTAACACACCCATAAGTCCCTGCTACTCAAGTACACTGAGCTCGACGTGGCATCTTGGATTATTCGGCGGTTAGTTGAGTGTGGACTAGGAACACACATCAACCCTAGCTTAACCCGAGGGAACACTCTTCTTATACACTTGACCAATCCGGTTAGTCTGGGACGTACTTAAGTCAGCCATTGTGCCGCACGTCTGTCTAGGCTTCGGATTGCCTTGTTGTTAACTAGAGTTAGTACTAAAGGATTCGCTCTGAAGAGTGTAGCCTGGTGAGAACCTCTGAGTGCAAAACAGTTAGTCCGGCGGTTAAAAGATAAACCAGTGGTCCGCCTACTGTCATAATCTACTCTAGCCCCAAAACTAACTAAGATAATTCCTAAAATATATCCTGATTGCTTAGAATAGGATTATCTGTGCTTGGTGTGCATCATTTAGGATAGTGTTCCTCTCTGGCAACTTTTTGCCAAGTATAGAGCTTGCCTCATTCGCGTATGCCCGTTTGGAATCGTCCGAACAAGCGCTTGATTCGATCTGAGAATCACGTCCCTACAGTGGATCCTCCACTGAATTCTTCCCCATCTCTTTCCCCACCCGCCTCCCCCAGTACTACTACCTTTGTAGTCATGGCAGTCGAACGACCTCTTATCGAGACGTTCGCTCCTATCTCTGCCAATCCGCCCATTTGCATTGTTCTCCCACCTACTACTGCAGTACAGTTTGAGATCAGACCGCAGACGATCCAAATGCTGCCTACTTTTCGTGGTCTCCCAAGAGAAGACCCATATTCCCATATTAGGGAATTCCAACATGTCATCCTACTTTTCAAGAATCAGAACCTTGATGATGACAATGTCCGTCTGCGAGTTTTTCCATTCTCGCTCAAAGACAGAGCCTCAGATTGGCTCTACTCCTTACCCGCTGATTCAATCAGCAGTTGGAAAGAATTGGTGGGCAAATTCATGTCTAAATTCTACCCCATGACTCGGACCAACCAAATGAAGCAACTCATTCAGGACTTTAGACAGAAGTCCGATGAGAAATTTTTTGAAGCATGGGATAGATTCCAAGACTACCTGACTAAGTGTCCCCACCATAGCATCGACAAGGGCAATCTTGTCCACATCTTCTATAAGGGACTTACTGATGAGTCCCGGACCATGGTAGAGTCAATGTGCCAAGGTAAATTCCTGCACCAAACTCCGACCGATGCATACAAATTCTTGGGAGAGTTAGGAGAAAACTCTCAACATTGGACGACTGACTCAGAGTTCAGTCGAACCACTTCGGTCCAAAGGACAACCAAGGGACATGATGCTACAGCCGATACTGAGCTTCGATCAGTCATTCAAGAGTTGAGCAAGTCAGTCTCGGCACTGGCTGTGTCTGTACAAAAGCCTACTCAACAATCTACCCCAGTCATGCATGTGGGACACGAGAGCCCTATGGAATCCTGTACCCTCTGTCTACAACCCTCCCATACTACAGAGCATTGTCCTTTGAATGAAGGATGGTCTAATCCTCTTCAGGAAGAAGTTTGTGCTTTCAGCACATACAAACCTCCTACTCAGAACTCGTATAGTCAATCCTATCATCCGGAAACGAGAAACCACCCTAACTTCTTTTGGAGGCCTCAGTCTACTCCACCACAAGCTCAACCTCCGCGTCAGCCTCAAGGCATGTATCCTCCTGGGTTCAATCAACCTACTAGGCAATTCAATCAGGGTCAGTACTAGCAGAGTCAGTACCCATCTACTCAGAACCATCAGTTCCAACAGGGTCAATACTCTGGACAATCGAGCACATTTCAGAATCAGCAAAGAGTTCCCCAGAACTTTCAGAACCAACAGATTGTCCCAACTAATTCTTCCGCCTATAACTATAATGTCCCGATGAGCTCGAGTCGCGAATTGGTGCCTCAGCTCCCATTAGCTGCCCCCCAACAGTCGGTCCCCAAACCTGGTATTGAGGACCTTCTAGCTCAACTCATTACTCAATCTATGCAACGCCTAAAGCAACAGCAACAGCAATCCATGCTTCGTCTAGAGCAACGTCTAGGTAACTTGGAAGCTGAGAAGGCTAAGGGGATCTTTCCTAGCCAACCCATTGCCAACCCTAAAGGAAATGCCAAAGGGGCAGTATATGAGATCGGATCCCAATCTCAAAGCCAGAATGAGAATTGTCAAGGGGAGGTGCAAGCTGTAACCACCCTACGATCTGGAAAAACTGTGGACATGGGAGTCCAACCACCACCGGTGCCATCTCCAGCACCCATCACTCGTACAAAGGAAACTAGTACCAATCCTACCTCTGCTTCTTCCACCTCTGCACCAACATCTGATATCCCTGTGCAGAAATCTAAGGCTAAAGACAAATCCATTTGTCGAGTAAAGCCTCCCTTCCCGGACAGACTTGTCCAAGATAAGCGGGATCAGCAATTCTCTGAGATCTTAGATGTCTTTAAAGACGTCCAGATCAATATCCCATTCCTTTCTGCTATCAAGCAAATCCCTTCCTATGCCAAATTCCTCAAGGACTTGTGCACAGTTAAGCGGCGTACGCATGTACCCAAAGCTGCCTTCTTGGCCGAAAAAGCTACAGCGTTCATTCAACGCAATAGTGTGATCAAACACAAGGATCCAGGTAGCCCAACTGTCCAATGTGAAATTGGTGACAACTTTAGCTGCACTGCCTTGCTAGATTTAGGGGCTAGCGTTAACCTCATACCATTCTCGGTATATCAGCAGTTAGGACTGAAAGATATGAAGCCTACCAATGTCACCCTGAAATTGGCTGATCAGTCCATCAAGATTCCAAGAGGAATCATTGAAGATGTCCTAGTAAAAGTCGCTGACTTTTATTATCCTGTGGACTTTATCATTCTAGACACCGAGCCGTGTCACGACAACCGCATTCCGGTCATCTTAGGCCGTCCATTCCTTGCCACCGCGAACGCACACATCGGGTGCCGGGACGGAAACATGTCCATTGCTTTCGGTAACCTCAAAGCTGAGGTCAACATCTTTCGTTTAATGCAACAAGATGCCGATCGCGAAGTGACCGATGAAATGTGTGCCATTGAGAGTCTAATCCCGGACTCCACCGAAGATATTCTTAAGCAGTGTCTAGAACACTTTGGAGCTGACTTTGCAACAGAGTCAGCCATTTTTGATCTCAATGATCTTTTGGAAACTGCTCCATTGCTAGAGATCCCCGCTCTACTCATCGAGTTCGAGCCTCTGATAACCATGGCCAGAGAACCCATCCTTCCTTTACCTACTGAAGTCAAACCTCTTCAATCCGTGTCTTCTGTGACACCTATTCCTACTCCATCCACTCCAATATTGGAGCTCAAGCCACTCCCAACAGATCTTTCCTATGCCTATCTTGGTCCTAAGGAAACCTACCCTGTCATTATTGCTTCCGCTTTGTCTGAGAGTGAACGTAAAAAACTTCTCGAGCTGCTCAACGAGCACAAATCTGCGATAGGTTGGACTATAGATGATATTCGAGGCATAGACCCCTCGGTGTGCCAACATCACATCTATCTCGAGGATGAATCTAAAACCTCTCGAGAACACCAGAGGAGGTTGAACCCCGTCCTGAAGGATGTAGTCCGGGATGAGGTCCTTAAACTGTTAGATGCGGGTATCATTTATCCCATCTCCGATAGCAAATGGGTGAGTCCTATTCATGTCGTCCCTAAAAAGGCAGGATTCACAGTTTTGGAAAATGAGAACAAGGAAATGGTAACCCAGCGCCTGAAGAAAGGGTGGAGAGTCTGCATCGATTACCGACGACTCAACACCAACACTAGGAAGGACCATTTTCCTTTACCCTTCATAGACCAAATGTTGGAGAGATTAGCAGGTCACTCCTATTACTGCTTCCTCGATGGTTACTCAGGGTATAATCAAATACCAATCGCCCCTGAGGATCACGAGAAGACAACCTTCACTTGTCCCTTTGGCACTTTTGCCTACAAGCGCATGCCCTTTGGCCTTTGCAATGCACCCGCGACCTTTCAAAGGTGTATGATGAGCATATTCTCTGACATGGTGGAAAAATTCCTCGAAGTCTTTATGGACGACTTCTCAGTGTTTGGGTCATCCTTTGATGACTGTCTGAACCATCTAGGGCTTGTACTTCACCGCTGTCAGGACAAGCGACTTGTCCTCAATTGGGAGAAATGCCACTTCATGGTGAAGAAGGGCATTGTTCTGGGACATGTCATTTCCCATCAGGGCATTGAGGTCGACAAAGCTAAAATCGATATCATCTCGACCTTGCCCATTCCTAAGTCCGTGCGTGACATCCGATCCTTTTTGGGACACGGAGGATTCTATAGGCGATTCATCAAGGACTTCTCTCAAATCGCTCGACCTCTGTCCCATCTTCTAGCTAAAGATAGTCCTTTCGACTTTAATGCTGACTGTGTCAAGGCATTTGAGCGTCTCAAATCTGAGCTCACTACTGCGCCCATTATCCGTCCCCCGGACTGGACTCTACCTTTCGAGGTAATGTGCGATGCTTCTGACTACGCATTAGGCGCCGTTCTAGGGCAGAGAGTTGACAAAAGGTCACACGTGATCTACTACGCGAGCAAAACTCTTAACTCTGCCCAAATGAATTACTCTACCACTGAGAAAGAACTCCTGGCGGTAGTCTTCGCCCTTGATAAATTCCGTCAGTACCTCTTAGCCACTAAGGTGGTTGTGTACACTGATCATGCAGCCCTTCGTTATCTCATGTCGAAAAAGGAAACCAAACCTCGATTAATTCGATGGATTCTCTTACTGCAGGAATTCGACCTCGAAATTAAGGATAAGAAAGGAACTGAGAATGTAGTGGCTGATCACTTGTCTAGACTGACTTTAGAGTCATCCTTCGACACCCAGCCCATCCCTGAGACCTTTCCAGATGAACAACTGTTCGCCATCTCTGTTAATCCTTGGTATGCTGACATTGTCAACTACCTTGTCACCGAAGAAATGCCGTCACACTGGTCAAAACAGGACAAAAGCCAATTCCTAGCAAGAGTTAAGTACTACTCTTGGGATGACCCTTATTTGTATAAATACTGTCCTGACCAGATCATTCGTCTCTGTGTCCCTGAGTCGGACCAACTCAATATCTTATCCTCGTGCCATGACCAACCTTGTGGTGGTCATTTCAGCACTAAGAAGACTGCAGAAAAAGTGCTGCAATGCGGATTCTACTGGCCCACATTATTTAAAGATGCCCACATCTACAGCAAAACCTGTCCTAATTGCCAGCATCTAGGCCGCATCTCCCAGAGGAACATGATGCCCCTCACTCCCATCCAGGTCGATGAAATATTTGACATTTTGGGCATCGACTTCATGGGCCCCTTTCCCATTTCCTATGGTTTTGAGTACATTCTCCTTGCGGTAGACTATGTATCCAAATGGATAGAAGCCATTCCCACCAAGACCAATGACCACAAAGTGGTGGTCAAATTCCTAAAGGAGTTCATCTTCGCTCGATTCGGTGCCCCTAAGGCCATCATTAGTGATGGGGGCACCCATTTCTGCAATAAGATATTCGAGAACTTAATGAAGAAGTATGGGGTAACCCACAAGGTCGCCCTAGCTTATCATCCGCAGACTAGTGGTCAAGTAGAGGTTTCTAATCGTCAGATCAAGCAGATCTTGGAGAAGACAGTCAATACCACACGTAAAGACTGGTCTACTCGTCTCACTGATGCTTTATGGGCATACAGAACCGCCTACAAGACCCCACTCAATATGTCTCCCTATCGTCTGGTCTTTGGGAAACCCTGTCATCTTCCGGTAGAGATTGAACATCGTGCTCTGTGGGCCATTAAGAAGCTCAACTTCGACCTAGACTCCGCAGGGGAGGAGCGGAAACTTCAAATGAATGAGTTAGAAGAACTCAGAAATGATGCCTACAACTTGTCCAAGAATTACAAAGCCAAAATGAAGTGGATACATGACAAGAGCATCCTCAGGAAAGAGTTCCATCCAGGACAGAAGGTCCTTCTTTATAATTCTCGTCTCCATCTCTTCCTTGGGAAACTGAAATCTAGGTGGACCGGTCCTTATACGGTCACCGCAGTCACACCCTTTGGGGCAATCACTATTGAGGATCCCAAGGATCACTCCTCTTTTCAGGTCAATGGGCAGCGTCTAAAACAGTTCCATGAACTTGACGTATTGTTCATTCAGACTTTTGAGATCGATCTCATCGATCCTGCCTATGTCGACTGATGATCTACTCAGTCTCCTGTGCTCCAACTTGGTTGGGGGTGCCTGTCACCCCCGTTGTGTCTGGCTGAAGACGTAAAACTTAGCGCTTTCAGAAAGGCAATTCCGGTATTCCTAGAGTACATGAGTCTCATGCATTTGTTATTACTGTTATATCTCTGGAAATGCAGGTACATTCATTCTTCCGATCATCAGGTACCACACACTGTCGAGTTTCTGCCGACTTGGTAACATCCTCCCTGAACCTTTGCATCATCGTCACCGATTTTTCATCATTTTATGTCCCGGTCATGAGCACCGAGGACGGTGCTGTATTTTGGTTGGGGGTGGGGTATTTACCAAAACTCATGTCTTCATTTGGATAAAAAAAAAAAATGTTGTTTTTGGGGTGATTTCCGATATTCTCCAAAAGTTTTCTAGAATTTCAAAAATGTGTCAAATACCCTGACTTTGATTAGCTAAAAACCTCCGTTAAGTCAGTATTGAGGATGTCAATTTTTGTTTAAAGTTAGCGTTGAGTCAATTCAAGCATGACTACAGCAGGTTTGAAAACTCAGAAAAACTCATATTCGGCACAATTGTACACTATCAATATCAGAGTCATCCTAAGTTTAGAAATTCTAGAGATCCTGTGAGAAGAATTGTGGAGACCTAACCCAGTGAGCTTTCGAGCCTTTAATCAATTCAGAGTGTTATACAACAATTCTGAGTCACAAGATGACTCACTATTCTTCATGCCCGCAATATTCGTTGAGAGATCTCATTATCTTTTGCTTCGATCATAAAACTCAGAACGACATCAACATTGGATTACTACGACAGAACCTTCTCTATATCCAGTCAAGACAGTATACATGATAGTGCAAACCCTAGAAAATGATTTAGGCCATTTTTCTGAACCATTCAGCCTTTTTACTCACCTGAATTATACTTCACTAGAAACCCCTTGAACCCTTCTATAAAAGCCTTTTCTTTGTAAGCCCATTAACCAAAAACCCAGTTCAGCTACGAAGTGTTACTAGCCACCCTACTTTTGAGAAGGATAAAAAATAACTGATGTGGGTGTACCGTGAAAAGAAAATTAAAGAAGAAAAATCAAAAGGAAAAGAAAGTGGTTCAAGCCAAAAACAAAATATAGAAAGAAAGTATGAAGAAGAGCTGAAAAGAAATTGAGCAGTCTCAGAAATATCAAGAAAAAGAAAAAAAAAAAAAAAATATATATATATATATATATATATATATATATATATATATATGAAAAAAGGAAAAAGAACCAGATAATGGTGTTACGTCGCAGGAAAAATTCAAGAAAATGGAAATATCCTCTCAAGATCTTTGAAATCCTGTATACCTTTATTTTTCTACACCTGACCTAAGCCTCATTACAACCCAGGAAAGTCCTACTTGATTCTAGGATAGCACGATCATAAAATGTGGAGATTGGAGAAAGAGAAGCTATAGAGTTTGATCTGACGTTCACGAGTGAAGTGGTATTCCAATCATGAGATCTTCTTTTGTTAAAGATGTCCTTCCTTCAAATAAAACATATGTGAGATCTTTTGCCTCTTTATATTAAATACATCTCCTCACATATAAATTGAGAGAAAAGAAGAAAACCCTTCTTGTGTGATTCTATTCTGAGTTCTAAACATGTGAGATTTGAGGTCGAGGCAGAAAAATTTAGAGGTGATCTGGAAATCTTTACTGTCGGATGATGAGAATGTTGAGCACACACACACGCAGAGTCTGACTATTCTGGGTCATGATTATTAGTCTGTAGTCTTGCCAAAACTTTCCAACTCTTCGCTAGCATTTAACTATTTTTGCATCCATTCAATGATTTGACAAACGGTGTTTTCCCGGAGCTAATATGAAAAAGTGTGCAGCATGTGCAGAGCCCTTTTAAGCTCATTTATTTCGCACTAATTGCCAAGGATTGGCAATATGCTGGTTGGGGGTTGTGATATTCGCTCAAAAGTGCTTATTTTAAGCAATTATCCGTTTAGCATTATCGCACTCTCCTACGTAAAAGGCTCTATTTATCTACTTTTCTACGTAAGAGTCTCTTCTATTGCGTAGAACACACTTTTCTGGACGAAATGGTATATTTGCATGCATTAAACACATTTTCGGAAGTCTAGATATTAAGCCGTTCTGATAGAGTCTCATTACGCGCTTCTTCTGTCGCAGGAAACCCCGATGGGACGATTCTCGAGACTTGTGGGCCCAAATCGATCATGAAAGCCCATTATCAAAGCTTAAAGAGCCCACATGCTATGACTAGAAGATATGGGCCAAATATGGGCTGAATCAGAGGACCAAAAAGCCGGCCCAAATAACGAAGAGAGCAGGAGAGCCAATGACCAAGAGACGGACCAAAGCGTTTAAAGCCACATGAGTCAGCAAAGAATGATAGTCGACTCTACTGGAGAAGCGTGAGGATGGTCACAGTGAAGACCAGGGTTCCAGACCCTCTGCCAGTGCTTTTTTCCATTTTTTTTGATACTTTTTCTCTCATCTCTCCTTATTCTCTCTCTCTCTTCATCTCTCGGTCCTCGAATCTACTGACCTAACCCCAGAACTCCTGCCCATCAGCTCTATCTCATCTCCCTTAGCTTTCTGACCGTTGGATCTTCCATCGGACCGTTGGATCTTCAATCGGACCGTTGGATCTCTCTAGATCCGTCGATCCACCAATCTGAGTCCCAATCAAGTCACCATCCATCCGATCGCCATCAGAATGTCTATCACATCATCTTGTGAGACGATGGACATCATCAGTCCATGTGGGCCAATAGCCGGGCCCATCTTCATCGACCCGCTGTCCGACCAGTTAGTGGACCCCGCGAATTTCAAAATAATTTTAATTAAATGGGGGGTCCACTAATTGGGGAGATTCCCCATAGAAAAGTAGGTTTTTACTTAAAAAAAAAATAAAAATATTTTTTATTTTCAAAAAATACCCTATTTCCATTAATGGAAATAGGGAGCTTTATAAGAGGAGGGAGAAGGGTTCGTTCGAACCCTAATCCCCCTCCAATCTCTTCCATTCTCTCCCCTTATCAATCCCGCACGGATTCCCTCCTCTTTGGCCCCATTTTCTCTCTTCTTTGCTTCATCTTCTTTGTCACGCCCTCTACCGGAGTTGCAGCCTGCAACTCCGGCTCGCAGCACCGTCCACCGCCTCCTACCTACTAGTTCCGCCGCCAAACACCACCACCAGCCCCTTGCTCACCTCTCCACCGACCTGCAAGCCATCAATCCACCTCTTCGCCACCTCTACTCACGGTGCTGCACACACCGTTCTGGTGTTGCAAACAGCAACACCACCACCTGCCGGAAAACACCGCGCCTTCTTGCTGCTTGTGTGCGTGCCCAGCTCGCCCCACCTGCAAGTGTTCACCGGAAACTCCACAGTCCGGTGAACCATCCCCTCAAACCGTGAAAGCCACCCCTCTATCTTACCGTCTTCCCCCATCTCTTCCCAAAAAAAAAAACAAAAAAAAAAAAAAAAAGAAAGAGAACCAGGAAGGATAGAAGAAAAAGAAAAAGGGAGGAGGAGGCACCCTTACCTGTTACGCTACCGCCCAGCCTGTCTACCATCTTTTCTCCCACGTTGCTACTAGTGCAACGTTGTGGACTGCCTACATTACGCCGTGCAAAGCCGCTGCCCAACAGTCTACCATCTACCATATTACAGCCACGATTCAGCCTGCTCCTCCATCACCAGCCATGCTACTCACCAGCGGTTTCCCCTCCTAGTGCTGCCCTTCACCATTAAAGCTGGCAGCCTACACTCCATCTTCTCCAAGCGTACACCGGTGACTCGCATCACCGGCTATACAACCCCACACCGCCATGACCTCACCATCTCCATCATTCGCACCCCGAGCATCACCATTTTCCCCGGCCAATCCTCCAATGGTAAGTGACCTTTTCTTTCTTTCTAGAAACATTCTCTCTCTAGATCTCAACTTTTTCTCTCACTAGACTTTCTCTTACTAGGCTGTAGGACTTTCTCTCTCTACCTTTACATTTTTTTTAGGCTAATATTTCAAACTTTCTAGTTTAATCTTGTGTTATTCATCTTGTAATCTCAATTATTTTTAATGAATAAATGTCTCTTTTCCATTTTGTGTTTTTGTTCCCGTTTATTTATATTGATTAGTTGATAAAATTATCTCTTTTAAATCACTAAAAGATGTTTTTAATCACACCATCATTCTCACCTCTCCACCATTTTTCTAGCAATATTCTGTTATTTTAAATGTTTGAATTGCGCGAACTAACCCCGAGTGCGGATCGACATCCGACATACTTTCCTCTGTGCAAGAATTCTTAAATTTTGTAGGAATAAAACTGGATATATTACAAATTGTGTTGAAGTTAGGGTTTCCGTAACCAACGACGCGGAAAAAACCTACTTTCAGTCATTAGAGGTAGAGTGAGAAATAGGTTGCTCTGGGGTAGGTTCAAGATTTGGTGCTGTTAAAGGCACCGTATAAGGATACATTGGTTCCTCAATAATCGGGCTTGATCTAGGGGTGGTAACAACTTCTATTTCATCCTGTCAATTCTGGTACTTGGTCCAATTGTGTTACTCCTCATTATAGACAGTGGCCATATCATTCTCCTCAGGATAGGCTATTGGTGGGCTAGTGAAGTTGACTTCCTCTCTCTCATTTTCTAATTGAACTAGATGTTGCTCCAAGCTTTCATAGATTGTTGTTGTTGGTGCTCTAGACCTTGGAAATACTGTTGTTGCTGGGCAATGTACTGAGAGAGAAGGTCCTCTAGACAGGGTTTAGTAGCCAACGAAGGTGGTTCAGCCAAGGGGAGCTGAGGTGCCAACTCTTGATTGTAGTCCGACTGGGTATGAAAGTTATAAGGCAGAGTGGAGTCTGGGACTAGCTGCTGACTCTGGAAATCCTGAGGGGCCCACTGTTGATCAGAATAGTCATTCTGTGGATATGACGGGTACTGGAATTGCAAGTATTGCCAGTCATACTCTCCATTGGGTTGATGGAACTCGAAAGAATAATTGTCCTGCGGAAGTTGCTGCGGGAGGGCAGACTGTTCCCAACCAAAGTTATGGTGACTCCTATTGTCCAGATAATAAGTGTTGTCATAGGAGGTCTGCATTGGAGATGCAAAGGTACAGACATCTTGCTGGATAGGAGGGTAATATCCTACAGATTGGGAATTGTGCATAGGTTGTTGGACCGCGGTACGAAGGACGGAAACTGAGTTTTTAAGCTCTTGGAGTACAGAATTGTACTCTAGATCTTGGTGATTATCATACCCTGTAGAAGTGTGCGATATTGGAGTATCATGATGATACGCAGAATTGTCATACCAATGTTGAGAGTGATCACCTAAATTTTTGCAAAAGCTGTAGTAGGTCTCATACAGAGGCCGTTCATCTGCCATCAAAGGAGATAGAGGGGTGTGGTGGACTAACTCTCAGATCGAGTCAGTCAAAGGTTAGGACAAGTCCAACCGGGCTTCTACTTGAAAAAGCAAGCCCAAGATTTGGCAAAAAGTTGTCAAAAGGAGACACTGGAGTAGTGATCCTAAATGATGCACATCAAGCACAGATAATCCTATTCTAAACAATCAGGATATATTTTAGGCATTATCTTGTTAGTTCTGGGGCTATAGTAGATTATGACAGTGGGCGGACCACTGGTTTATCTTTTAGCTGCCGGACTAACTGTTTGCACTCAGAGATTCTCACCAGGCTACACTCTTCAGAGCGAATCCTTTAGTACTAACTCTAGTCAACAACAAGGCAATCCAAAGCCTAGACAGACGTGCGGCACAATGGCTGTCTTAAGTACGTCCCAGACTAACCGGATTGGGCAAGTGTTTGAGAAGAGTGTTTCCTCGGGTTAAGCTAGGGTTGGTGCGTGTTCCTAGTCCACACGCAACTAACTGCCGAATAGTCCAAGATGCCACGTCGAGCTCAGTGTACTTGAGTAGCAGGGACTTATGGGTGTGTTAAACAACAGGGACCCGTGCTCGTGGTCTTATTTCGATTGGATGTTAAGCGGGTTTGCTTTGTGTGGATTTTTCCTTGAACACTCGGCTAATTGGCTGTACTTCTTGATTCTTTTTATTATAGATGAATCCTGGGGATCAATTTTAGTTGGAGTGATGAGGTGGGTGATGAAATCTCACCAGTTTTAATTTTGGACCTGGGTTGGCTCTCTTAGAGTTGATTGATTAACAGCCACGCCACGCAAGTCGAATAATATGTATGCGAAAGCAAATAGACAAGCGGCAATGATTCACCCAAATTACTCTGTATCGCACTCAATGCAAGGATAGAGACTTACCTCCCGTGCGCCACGCCACGGGGTCGCCTCTGTGGGTTAGGGAGGGGTATCCTAATGGGCTTGGGCCCGACTCCACCTCTTTGAGCTTTCGCTCCATACCCACACTGGATCGTGTTCTTGCAGAAAAGTTAGATCGCACGGTCTAGGTATTTGGGATTCTATTTGGAAGATCCTTGCCTTTTTAGGGTTCACAGAGCATGTATTGGATTTAGGCAAGTTTTTGAATTAATTTCCAAGTTCGAGATGGGTTAAAATTTAGGAATTCCCTGATGGAAAATACCTAGATTGAAAAGTTTCCCAAACTGTGAAGATCTTCCACGAAAGATGTGATTGCGAGATCCCTTACAATTTTGGGAAATTTCCCAAAATTGAAATTCTGCTAGATTTTGGGTATTTCCTTTTGTAGACTTTTCCAAATTCGGAGGATTTCTAAAGATAGAAATTCCTCTAAAGTGGAAACTTCTAAGAGGGAAAACCCTAATTTAGCAAAGTTTCAAGATTTTAGAATCTTTTCAAAAATCGCAAATCCTAGATTGGTGATTTCTAAAAATCTGTAGAAGATAAAACCCTAATTTTTTTTAATTTTGATTTTTGATTTTTTTGGTATTTTTCACCTAATCTAGGGTTTCTAAAAAACCCTAGAACAAGATCTAGCAGTTATTTGGAAAGCAGCAAAATTCATAAATTATTACAACTTTGCACTCGGCCTTCCGAGGCATTAAAAATAGTAATTTAGAAGACTGCTAAAAATTACTAAAAATAAAAAATAGAAAGTTTCCCGAAAAGGTCGGGCTGTCCAAATTGAGCAGCTTTCCAATTTAGCAACTTTCCAATTCTGTCTTTATGTCCTTTTTCGCACTCCCGAACACCCGAGCGGCAGCGACGCCATTTGAAAGTTAGGTTTTTCCGCGTCGTTGGTTACGGAAATCCTAGAATCAACAAGATTTGTAATTTGATCCGAGCCTCAAAATTCCTGCAAAATTACAGGCTTTGTATAGCAGTTTTGTGTCGGATGTCGATCTGCACTCGGGGTTAGTGTGCGTAATTCAAAGACATGAAATGATGGATTTTTATCAAGAAAACATGGAGAGGTGAGAATGGTGATGGATTAAAACATGATTGGTTGATTTTAGAGAGAAAAATAGCTATTCAAACCATAACAAAAATTACAAAAACAACCTTAACTTTTATTCATCAAATTGGAATGTTGCATACAACTTCTTGAAAGGTGGAACAACAATAACAAACAATCAACTAGAAAGCAATGTAATGGATTACTCTAGAAAGCATGTAAGAATGAGAGAGAAAATAAGTCTAGAGATAGAGAGAGAGAGAGAAAATAGAACACTATCCTAGAGAGAGCAAACTTAGTGTTCTAGAGAGAGAATAGAAAGAAGAGAAACAAAGTGAGAAAAATGGAGAGAGATAGAATGATTCCTAGAGAGAGAGTGAGGTGTCTACCCTAGAGAGAGGAGAGAGAAAGAAAAGGAGAATGGAAGGGAGGTTTACCTTAATGCTGTAAAGAGGAGGCACATGGTTCACCTTGTGGATTCCAAGCTTGCCACCAAGCGGTATGTGGAGGCTTTAGGAGCTTAAATGGCGGTGTGATGAACCTGTGAAGATGGTGGTCCGACATGTCAAACCAGTGAAGAGGACGCTGTGGAGACTTGCTGGTTTGGTGGGAGAGAGCACCATGGTGTTGCTGTTTGTGCGACTTGCAGGTGGAGATGGAAGGGAAGAAGGAGGAGCACCCCGCACCAAGACGTTGAGGCAGCAGGTTGGTGGTGCAGGGGTTAACGGCCTGCAATGGTTCCAGGCCGTGAACCAATCGATTGAGGGGCGGCTGAGAGAGGTAGAAAAGAAGGAGAGTTGATTTCAGTGCCGGAGTTACAGTCCGCCGGAGGAGATGAAGATGTTGGCTGGAGTTGCAGCAACTCCAGCACCCTTACCGTTAAAAGATTTGTAGGTTTTGCAAGTGGAGGGCTGCACTTAGAGGGCTGCGATGAGGAGGAGCAACAGGAAAGCCAGCAAAGAGAGGGACCCATGGCGGTGCAAAGAGGTGTACCACCGTTGAAGGTGGTGGCTGGCGAGGAAGAACCCACGGCCAAGAGAGGGAGAGAGTGATGATGGAGAGAAAACGTCTGTGGTGTTGCAGACCTGCTATTGCAGGTGGTGGTGAGCGGCAGATTGTGAAGGAGAAGGAGTAGAAGAAGAACCAGGAGAAGAAGATGCTGGTGATGGTGATGCCGGCCGGAGTTGCAGGCGCAACTCCGGCGAGAAAAGAGAAAGAAGAAGAAGAAGAAGAAGAAGAAGAAGAAGAAGAAGAAGAAGAAAGAAAGAAAGAAGAAAGAAGAAAGAAGAAAGGGAAGAGAAGAAGAGGAAAGAAGAGAAGGAAGAGAAGAGAAGCTGAAGAAGAAGGAGGAAGGACGGCTGGAGTTGCAGGCCTGCAACTCCGGCGAGATCAAGAAGGAAGAAGGAAGAAGGAAGAAGAAGAAGAAGAAAAGAAGAAGAAGAGGGAGAGAAGAAGTGAAAAACGTTGGGGGAGTTTTGGGGAAGGAGAGGAAGAGATTGGAGGGGGATTAGGGTTCAAACGAACCCTTCTCCTTCCCTTTGTAAAGCTCCCTAGTTTCCATTAATGGAAATTAGGGAATTTTTGAAATAAAAAAAATTTTTTTTTTTTTTAAGTAAAACCTTACTTTTCTTTGGGGAATTTCCCCATTTAGTGGACCCCCCTTTTTTATTTAAAAATAATTAATTTAAAGCATGTTAAAATCGTGGGGTCCACTAAATGACCGGGCCGCGGGTCGATGATGATGAGCCCGGCTGTTGGCCCTCAAGGACTAATGAAGTCTATCGTCTCATAAGATGATATGATGCGTGATTTGCTGATGATCAGACTGAAGATGACTGGATTAGGATCCAGATTGGCAGGCCGACGGATTTAGAGAGATCCGACGGTCTGATGGATGATCCAACGGTCCGATAGCTTAGGGAGATGAGCCAGAGCCAACGGACAGGAGTTCTGGGGTTAGGTCAATATTACAGAGGACCGAGAGATGAAGAAAGAGAGAATAAGGAGAGATGAGAGAGAAAATTTGGGTGAGGAGTGAGAAAATATCAGAAAATGGAGATAAAAGTATTGGCGGAGGGTCTGGAACCCTAGTTTTTACTGTGACCATCCTCACGCTTCTACAATAGAGTAGACCATCATTCCTTGCTGATTCATGTAGCTTTGAACGCTTTTGTCCGTCTCTTGGTCATTGGCTCACCTTCTCTCTTCGTTCTTTGGGCCGACTCTTTGGTCATCTTATTCAGCCCATATTTGGCCCATATCTTCTAGTCATAGCCTGTGGGCTCTTGAAGCTTTGATAAAAGGCTTTCCTGATCAATATGGACTCGCAAGTCTCGAGAATTGTCCCATCGAGGTTTCTTGCGACAGAAGAAGCGCGTAATGAGACTTTATCAGAACGACTCAATGTCTAGACTTCTGAAAATGTGTTTAATGCATGTAAATATACCATTTCGTCCAAAAAGTGTATTCTATGCAACAAAAGAGACTCTTATATAAAAAAGTAGATAAATAGAGCATTTTAACGTAGGAGAGTGTGAAAACGCTTAGAAGATAACAGTGGAAAATACGCACTTTTAAGCGAATATCAATGCCAGATGATGATGATCAAGGATGCTGGCTGGGGAAAGACAACAGAGAGTGATATTCGCTTAAAAGTGCGTATTTTCCACTGTTATCTTCTAAGCGTTTTCACACTCTCCTACGTTAAAATGCTCTATTTATCTACTTTTCTACGTAAGAATATCTTTTGTTGCGTAGCACACTTTTCTGGACGAAATGGTATATTTGCATGTATTAAACACATTTTCGGAAGTCTAGACATTGAGTCATTCTGATAAAGTCTCATTACGCGCTTCTTCTGTCGCAGGAAACCCCGATGGGACAATTCTCGAGACTTGCGAGCCCACATCGATCAGGAAAGCCCATTATCAAAGCTTAAAGAGCCCACATGCTATGACTAAAAGATATGGGCCAAATATGGGCTGAATAAGAGGACCAAAAAGCCTGCCCAAAGAACGAAGAGTGCAGGAGAGCCAATGACCAAGAGATGGACCAAAGCATTTAAAGCCACTTGAATCAGTAAGGAATGATAGTCTACTCTACTAGAGAAGCATGAGGATGGTCACAGTGAAGACTAGGGTTCCAGATCCTCTGCCATTACTTTTTTCTCCATTTTCTGATATTTTCTCTCTCATCTCTCCTTATTCTCTCTCTCTTCATCCCTCGGTCATCGGATCTACTGACCTAACCCCAGAACTCCTGCCCGTTAGCTCTAGCCCATCTCCCTAAGCTATCGGACCGTTGGATCTTCCATCGGACCGTTGGATCTTCAATCGGACAATTGGATCTCTCTAGTTTTGTCGATCTACCAATCTAGGTGATATTCGCTTAAAAGTGTGTATTTTCCACTGTTATCTTCTAAGCGTTATCACACTCTCCTACGTTAAAATACTCTATTTATCTACTTTTCTATGTAAGAGTCTCTTTTGTTGCATAGAACACACTTTTCTGGACGAAATGGTATATTTGCATGCATTAAACATATTTTCGGAAGTCTAGACATTAAGTCATTCTGATAGAGTCTCATTACGCGCTTCTTCCGTCATAGAAAACCCCGATGGGACAATTCTCGAAACTTGCAAGCCCACATCGATCAGGAAAGCCCATTATCAAAGCTTAAAGAGCCCACATGCTATGACTAAAAGATATGGGCCAAATATGGGCTAAATAAGAGGACCAAAAAGCCGGCCCAAAGAACGAAGAGAGCAGGAGAGCCAATGACCAAGAGACGGACCAAAGCGTTTAAAGCCACATGAATCAGCAATGAATGATAGTCTACTCTACTGGAGAAGCGTGAGGATGGTCATAGTGAAAACCAGGGTTCTAGACCCTCTGCCAATACTTTTATCTTCATTTTCTAATATTTTCTCTCTCATCTCTCCTTATTCTCTCTCTCTTCATCTCTCGGTCCTCGAATCTACTGACCTAACCCCAGAACTCCTGCCCATTGGCTCTGTCTCATCTCTCTTAGCTTTCTGACCGTTGGATCTTCAATCGGACCGTTGGATCTTCCACCGGACCATTGGATCTCTCTAGATCCGTCGATCTACCAATCTGGGTCCCAATCAAGTCACCATCCATCCGATCGCCATCAGATTGTCTGTCACATCATCTTGTGAGACGATGGACATCATTAATCCATGTGGGCCAGTAGCCGGGCCCATCATCATCGACCCGCTGTCCGACCAGTTAGTGGACCCCGTGAATTTCAAAATAATTTTAATTAAAATGGGGGGGTCCACTAAATGGGGAAATTCCCCAAAGAAAAGTAGAGTTTTACTTAAAAAAAAAAAACTTATATTTTTTTTTATTTCCTAAAATTCCTAATTTCCATTAATGGAAATTCGGAGCTTATATAAAGGGGAAAGGAGGGGGACGAACCCTAATTTTCCTTCACCCCTCTCGTCCTCTCCTCCCCCCTTTCCTTCTCCCCCTTCCATGGCTGGAGCACCACCACACCGCACGAACCACCACCATCGTCTTCTTCACAGGCTGCCACCACACCAAGCATGCATCTCCACTACCGTCATCCTCCTCCTAGCGTTCTTCACCGCCTGTAACCAGTCCACCACCACCATGAATGCTTGCAAACGGCGCTCCTTTGAGTGATCATCGCCCCCCCATCTTCCCCATTCTTTTTTTCTTCTTCTTCTTCTTCTTCTTCTTCTTCTTCTTCTTCTTCTTCTTCTTCGTTTTCTCCATCTTCGACCAGAGTTGCAGGTCTGCAACTCCGGCCGTCAGCGCCCCCCTCCGCCTGCTCCTCCGTCATCTCCAACAGGATAGCCCCGTAGCACCACTAGCCACCGTTTTCTCTCTTCCCAAGCGCCTCCACCCTGCTGCTGTTGTTGCCTCGTCTCACGTCCCCACGTTTTTACCCAGTTTTCGGTCTCCTACGGGCTGCAACTTTGCATTCCAGCAACCCCCCCAACTTGCTGCCATGAAAGCACCACCACTTGCTGCCATGAAAGGACCACCACCAGCCAGTAGCAGGTGCGCCTCCACCCGAACCAGCAAGGAGCTGCCCACTGTTGTAGCAACTTCACATCACCGATCTGCTGTCCATCACAACCGCCCTTTGCTCCTTCATCAACGGTGGATGACACAGCTCGTGCACAACTTGCAGCTCTAGATCTGCACGTCCTCATCTTTGTAGGTCATGTTCGACCCATGCCTTGACCTAAAACGCCTCTCCAACCTGTGCATCCTTTGGTTCAAACACTTGCTACACGGCATCGTTGATCATCTCCTCTACCGCAAAGAGGAACCGCTCTCTATCCATTGGCTGTGCACCATCACCTTGACCATCCATCATCTCCATAGCAACTCCAGCCAATATCTTATCCTCCATAGCAATCATGGCTGCATCCCTACTCATGGCGCACCCTCATGTGCACTTTATCGCATGGTCGATCAACCGGGCCGAACCACTCATCGGGCGATCCGAGCACTCAATGTGAGTTCTCCAAGGTTACGTCCACTTTCTCTCTCTAGAAACATGTTATCTCTCTAGAGTTCATGTTTTCTCTCTTTAAGTTCCCCAGGCTGATCGCCTTTTTGCACCGCCGACTCCGTTCAGTGAATGCAAGAGGGTGAGTTTTTCTCTCACCTCTACCTTGTCAGCTGGTAAACGATCGAGGTGTGAAAAATCTCTCTCTACCTTCTTCTTCTCTCTCTAAAATCTCTTTTTACATGTTTTCTTACATGCTTTCTAGAATAGATTTACCGCTTTATTTATTTCTGTCATTTATTTCATGTAAGCAACAGTTTGATTAATGCAATTTGATTTCGATGATTTTAGTCTTCTCTGGATCTTATTTGGAAGTGTTTTAAATCGACTCGCCATTCTCATCTCTTCCATCATTCTCCTTTTTCTCTTGTATATTATCTGTCATTTTGTGTTCTTATTCGCGCTAATCTGACTAATCCCGAGTGCGGATCGACATTCGACACGAGCCACTATGCAAAATTGAATATTTTGCAGGATTAAAATTCGGATCAAATTACAAATCTTGTTGGAATTAGGGTTTCCGTAACCAACGACACGGAAAATTCCTACTTTCAAATGGCGTGTCTCAATCAAGTCACCATCCATCCGATCGCCATCAGATTGTCTGTCACATCATCTTGAGAGACAATGGACATCATCAATCCATGTGGGCTAGTAGCCGGGTCCATCATCATCGACCCGATGTCCGACCATTTAGTGGACCCCGTAAATTTCAAAATAATTTTAATTAAATTTTAAAAAAATGGGGGGTCTACTAAATGGGGAAATTCCCCAAAGAAAAGTAGGATTTTACTTAAAAAATAATAATAATAATAATAATAATAATATTTTTTCTTTTTATTTTTGAAAAATACCCTATTTCCTTTGAGCTTTATAAGAGGAAGGAGAAGGGTTCGTTTGAACCCTAATCCTCCTCTAATCCCTTCCATTCTCTCCCCCAACTCTCTTGCCCCTTCTTTCCCTCGGTTTTTGGCCGTTTTCCCTCCTCTTCTCCACCTTCTTCTTCATCTTCTTTACCAAGTTGTTGCCGGAGTTGCAGGCTGCAACTCCGGTCGATCAAGATCTCCTCCACCATCTCTTGCTGGCCACCCCTTACCCCTCCATTAACTCCCCACCATCACATCTCCTTGCTGTTAACGCAGCCAATACCAAGCCGCTCCACTCACGGACTGCAAGTCCGTCATTAGTGCCGCCCTCCACCGGACTGGTGGCCCCAAACCGGCAAACCTTTGGCACAACTCACGGTTTGTTTATCGTGAGTGCTTGCTGCCTCGTCCAACAGATTAGGGCACTGTCTCCAACATTAAACCGGCGACTTGCAGGTGCGCCTGGTGAATGGACAACAACTCCATACCTGCAACTCCATTCGAGGGTGCTGCCTCCCACACCATTTTTGCTCTCCACGAGCTTCTCCACCAGCAGGCCGTCCAAGTGTCCTCCATCTCCGCCCCACTTCCTCCTCTGTTGTCTATCTTCCATTGAAGACCTGCACGTGCTACCTCTTCGTCTTCCCATCACCATCACCGCTTACCACCACTTCTCTAACGTGCTGGAGTTGCAACCTGCAACTCCAGTCCGTTTCACTGGAAAAAAAAAAGGAAAAAAAATAGAGAAGAAAAGAAGAAGAAGGGAAGAGGAGAGGAGGCTTACCTCCACAGCACCTTCTTGCTCCACCTCCTGTAGCCAACACCAATCCGGCTAGCCGCCACCCAGCAACTCTCCCAACGCAAGGTGGTACACCATAGCTCCACCATGGTGCACCCTCTTGACCGTTGACCTCTCGCTGGCCATCCAAGACCTTGTGCCCGATCTCTCCTCACAATCCACAGTGGGTGCCTTGTCTCTTTCATCGATTTCAAGTGTGCCGTGATCACCACCACCAATCATTGCCTTTGATCGAATCATTTATGATCATTGATCAAGGTTAAGCGGGTCCCCATTCATCAAAGGTGAACTCTCTCTCTTCTTCTTCCTCTCTCTATGTTATTCTCTCTCTAAAAATCTTTTAGTTTTTATTTTCTCTCTCTAAATCTCCTGTCTCTCTCACTAGCTTATTTCTCTTACTACTCTCTCTATCGCTTTCTAGTTTAGTTTTGATTATTGCATAGTTTAATTCAAGTCTTGTAAGAACTTTTCAGATGAATGAATTTAATTAGCAGTTTGTTTCTTTAATTTCTTTTATGCTTTTCTTAATTACAGTAGTTCATCTTTCTAAAAATCATAGAATCCTATTTTAAAAATCTATCTCACCATTCTCACCTCTCCATTTTCCTTAGTATCAATTTCTGATAAAAATCTATCATTTTATGTGTTCTTTATTGTGCTAATCCCGAGTGCAGATCGACATCCAACACGAATCCCTATACAATATCTCCATATTTTGCAGGATTAGCGGATAAAAATTACAAATCTTGTTGATTCTAAGGTTTCCGTAACCAACGACGCGGAAAAATCCTACTTTTAGAGGGAGAGGAAGGAGTTGGCACTGCCGACCAATAGCAACTATAGTAGACCCTCCCTGACGTAGAAGTTAGGAAAGGGAGGAAGACCATTAAAGAAATAGAGCCCGTTGAGCTGGGTGCTGACAGAGAAAGGAAGTTTGTTTACATCAGCTCAGAATTGAGCCAAAAGGAGAAGTGGGAATTGATATCCTTCTTGGAAAAGAACATAGACTTTTTTGCATGGTCCATGAAGGACATGCCAGGTATCATCAGCCTAGAGGTAGTGACCCACCAGCTGAGAATCAGGGAAGGAGCTTTGCCTATGAAGTAGAGACTGCGGAGAATCTCACCTCGGCTAGCCAAGGTCGTGTCTGAAGAGGTCGACAGGCTGGCCAAGGCTGGGATCATCTGGGAAGTCAAATGCCTCGAATGGATCGCGAACATTGTGGCAGTACCAAAGAAGAACGGGAAGGTCCGAGTCTGCATCGTCGATTTCACAGACTTGAACAAGGTTTGCCCAAAGGACAGGTACGTCATGCCAAGAGTGGATGAGCTTGTTGATCGAACGACTGGATTCGAGCTCTTGTCCTTCATGGATGGCTACGCTGGCTACAACCAGATATTGATGCACATGCTAGACTAGGAGAAGACAACATTTTATACAGACAAGGGCACGTTCTACTATGTTCGAATGCCGTTCGGACTGAAGAATACCAGGGTGACATATCAGAGGCTGGTGGAGGGTATGTTCCGAGATCGACTGGGGGACACAATGAAAGTTTATATTAATGACATGTTAGTAAAGAGCAAAAAGAGAGCCCAACACCTAGAGGACCTGGGGGCGACTTTCTAGAGACTACGAGACTACAAGATAAAACTAAATCCGAAGAAGTACGCGTTCGGAGTGTCTTCCGGGAAGTTCCTTGGGTATCTAGTGACTAGGAGAGGCATAGAGGCGAACCCCGATCAGATCCGAGCTTTACAAGATATGCCTTCTCTGTGTAGTAAGAAACAGGTCTAGAGGCTCACTAGCATGATAGCGGCACTTAACAGGTTCATCTCAAAGTCCTCCGACCGATGCCGACCTCTGTTCCACCTTTTAAGGAAGCACAGCAATTTCGCATGGTCGGAGGAGTGCGAGGAAGCATTTCAGAATTTGAAAAGGTACATGGGGAAGCCTCCTATCCTGTCGAAGTCGAATCCAGGAGAAGAGTTGATTTTTTATCTATCGGTCTCAGAATTCACGATAAGCTCAGTGTTGATCTGAGAAGATGAATGACGAGAAAAGTCGGTATACTTCCTGAGCAAAACACTTTTAGAGGCCGAGACCCGTTATACTCGGTTAGAGAAGGCGGGGCTTGCATTAATGTTCTCGGCCCAAAGATTAAGACCTTATTTCCAGGCACACCCAGTAGTGTGCTGCTAAGTGTGAGAAATTAGGGAGAATGGAGAAATGGGCTGTGGCGCTGGGTCAGTATGACATCGTGTACAGACCTCGGACAGCCGAGTAGGGCCAAGCAGTTGCCAACTTCCTAACTGACTTCCCAGCAGAAGACTCATTCGGAGAAGAGGAGTCGGAGCCGGTGATCACGGAAGAAGAGCCAATCGGGCAACTGGACCCTTGGGATCCGAGGATAGGCTGGAGACTGTTTGTGGACGGATCAGCAAATAGCAGCAGAGCCAAAATCGGGATAGTCCTCGTGACGCCCGATAATACTAGAATCAAGCTGGCAAAAAGACTGGGGTTCTCGGCCTTGAATAATGAAGTCGAATATGAAGCCCTAGTGGCAGGGTTGGATATGGCTGAGGAGCTACAGGTTTGATCACTTACAATCTACAGCGATTCACAGCTGGTTGTTAACTAAGTGAATGGAGGGTTTATGGCTAAGAGCGAAGCGATGGCCAAATACTTGGAGCTTATCCGAAAGAAGATGGAAGATTTTGAGAAAGTCGAGTTGTACCGCATCAACAGGGGAGAGAATAGGCATGCCGACACGTTAGCCTACGTAGCCGCAATGCTGGGAGAAGCTGAGACCAAAAAATTGATATTGGGTTCACGGCTCATCCCAGCATCGGCTGACGAGAAGAGGTCTGTGATGAGATCGGCACCGAGGAAGTTGGCGTCGAGGCGGAGGAAAATTGGATAACCCCCATTGTCCGGTATCTGAGGGATGGAAAAAGGGACCCAGATCAGAGGACTGCTCGAAAGATTGAGCAGAAGGCCATAATGTATCTACTGATTGAAGGAGATATGTATCGAAGCTCAGACCTCTGCTGAGGTGCATGACGTCTCGGCAAGCCCAGCTAATCCTGGCTGAGATCCACGAAGGAGAATGTGGAAACCACAAAGGAGGGAGATCCCTGGGGCATAAGGCTTGGACTCAGGGATATTACTGGCCCTACATGCAAGAGGATGCAAAGAAATTAAGATCTGGAGTTCAGCATTTGCCGGTAGGAGAATAGCATCTGCAATATATGGTTGCACTAATTCCACGTATCGGTGCACATGCAGTGTCTACATTAATATATATATATATATATATATATATATATATATATATATATCTATTAATTTAGAGAATTGAGAGTAAAAATTGTATTTTACAATCAAAACACCATTATGGAATAACTTACATCCACATGTTGTACTACTTCTGAGGCAGATCTGGACAGATACGGGGGATACTAATTGCTAAGTACCATCTTACATACTCCAGGGAAGTGGTACCATGATGGAGGGATCCATCCACCATATGCAAATTATCATTACAAAAGTCCATCCACATACCCACCTAAACTGTTAATTCCTTAGTGTAATCTTTATTTTCCTTCACCTGAAAGATCCTAACATAACGTGGTGGTGGTTGAGGTATGTTCTGCTGAAGACCAAACTGTCTCATGACTCTATCCGGCAATTACATCTCTACCGTATTGAAGTGAATTAGCCAAGTCCGTGCACAGCCAGCAATTGTTCCAATCTCATGTAGGATAGGAGTACGAGTCAATGAGTCATAGGGCTGCCAATCAACCTATGCAAAATCATCAAATATCAATAACGTAATATAATAACCAAGCATACATAATAGAGAAAAACTCCAAACAAGAGTCTAACTTACATAGTCATCGTCCATGTCATCTAGTGCCCTTCGGAGAGTAGCATAATTGTGGTGATGATAATTATTCTGACTTCTCTGGACCCACTTGCAAGCCAATAAAAATACCCAACGTTGCTGCCTATGCAGGGGTCGACCAATAGAGTCTTTCAAATGCCCAACACTACATATATTGAATAAATGATACATTAATATCACAACACCTTATTATGTATTTTAAAAAATACATAACAGTATACTAATCGTGAGCAATGTCATAGACCCTCCAAAGTTCATTCGATGCTTCAACACACTCTTCGTCAGGGACTTGTATAAGTATGCTAAGGCTGCAGCTCCCCAAGCATACTCCCCACACGCCGTAAAATCATCAATTAAGGGAAAGTACATGGTATTAACTAGATATGACCCGGGCTCAGAAAATAAGGTCGTGCCAAGAATATATAAAATGTAAGCCCGAGTACTGTCACGCCCCGAATCCGGATACCCAGATACGACCCGAAAATCTATAGCTCGACCCGTACCCGAACCCAGAGGTGATCCATGAATGTCTCCTAGTGGTCCAATTAGGTCAATTAGACTACTAAGATTCATTCGAAAACCCACTAACTAAACAAAAAGTCTAGATGTAGAAAATAAATAATTAAAATAATTCATAACTCAAACAATTTAATCAATCAATTAAGTATGGAGAGATGGAGATGAGAACATGCTCTCAATCAAAGGACTACATGCCCGTTAAAATAAATAAGTAATATTTTAAAACAATCAAAATAAAGTCTTATAAAGTATGGGATCGACTCCCAAATCCTCGCCGATCTCCTCGAATGCACTAGAGTCTTTCGTCTCAAAATCATCTCACGTACCCGGCTCCTCAAAATCTGAAAATTGTATCGGTGTAGCACTGTGAGCCGAGGCCCAATAATATAACAGTGTGCATGGTATAATATCATACTATACAAGTTTTTAACCAAGGTATGCATCTCAATCATATAATAAGGATGACATGAATATGATGATGAATGCAAATAAGTATGGGATGCAAATGCAACTAGTACCCATAACCACATAGGGTCTCCATCTCCTTCCCGCACTGGGAGCAGTCTCATCGACTCATTTGTAGGATATAATAACGTCTAGGGCCTTTCACCCTAGGGTACCGAACCCTGATTAATTGATAAACCAATATAAACGTATATAATATACTTCAACCCCGTTCCCTTATGCACCCCTTATATGAAATGACGTGATGATCATGGTATGACAACAAAATGGTACTAGGGTTACATGGCATAAGTACACATGTATTTAACATTTAAATAAGAATATAAAATGAATACATGATCATCAAAAGTGGTAACATGGGAACGAATTAGGGTTAACCATAAATAATATGTAACAATCACCGAAGGTCACAATCAACACGGATGAACAATATAAGTGAAAATTATAAGACAATCCAACACACCATGGCCGAACCCTATGAGGGATCCATGACACAAGGTCGAACCCTAAAGAGGGATCCAAGACACCTGGCTGAACCCTATGAGAGATCCAAGACACATAGGTGGGATCTCCATGAATACAAGTATAGGTCAACCATCTAGGGTTTAATCAAACAACAAGGGATAACCCCTTAATAATTAATAAGTCATGACCGAACTACTAAGGGTTCCCAAAGCCATTAATCGTCCAAAATCCAAGAAATAGGTAGTTCACAGAAAACATAATTTCTTATAAAAATCATAACTAAATAAATATTAATTAGAAAAATATAAACTCAATGGATTTAAAAACTAGATTCACAGAGGTTTATAGAAAAAATAAATAAAAAATATTCAGATTCAAAATATAGGTCGAAACTCTTAATTAATTGAACTGGACAGAATCTGGAATTCTAAGTTTTACAGAAAAGTCCCGCACATTTGTAAAATCATAACTTAATCAATATAAATCAGAAAAATACAAACTCAAATGTTATAGAAACTAGATTTAAAGAGGAATTTAAAAAAAAAATAGAAAAATATTTAGATTCAAAATATGGGTCGAAACCCTTAATGAAATGGGCCAGACAGAATCTAAAATTCTGGGTTTTACAAAAAAGTTCAGCATATTTGAAAAATCATAACTTAATCAATTTAAATCAGAAAAATACAAACTCAAAGGTTCTAAAAACTAGATTGATAGAGGTATCTAGAAAAAATAATTAAAAAAATATTTATATTAAAAATATAGATCAAAATCCCAAGTGAACTAGACCGTGTAAAATCTAGAATTCTGGTTTCTTTGGTAAAGTTTAACAACTTAGAAAAATCATAACTTAATCAATACGAATCAGAAAAATACAAACTCAATAGTTCTAGAAACTAGATTGATAGAGGTATCTATGAAAAATAATTAAAAAATATTTAGGTTAAAAATATAGATCAAAATCCCAAGTGAATTGGACCGTGTAAATTTAAAATTATGGGTTATTTTGTAAAGTCTAACAACTTAAAAAAATCATAACTTAATCAATACAAATTAAAAATACAAACGAAATGGTTTTGGAAAATAGATTCATAGAGGTATTTGAGAAAAATAATTATAAAAATACTCAAATCATAAAAATACAACAAAAATGATAAAGAACAAAGTCATTCGTTATGGGTACAAAATAGACCATGGCCAAACCCATCATGGTGACCCAAAATAAAGATCAATCTAATAAGAATAAAGTAAATATTGTTGAAATTAATTTATAATGAGTATCAACCATTACCTAATGAAAGAAAAATAAAATCTTGAAGAAAAACAAGTATAGGATGGATCAAACACACTTACCTCAAGGTTTCTTGAACTTTAATAAAAATCAAAAGTTTATTCAAATTTGAAAGTCGTCGGATCGTCCTCTCCTCGGAGTATGTTCTTCTAATCGGAGTCCTCGTCAATTTTTCCTTCTTGCTCGAGTGCGATCGGTGCCCGAATGAAGGTTTAATGGACCTTTCTCTATTCTTCAATGGAATTGGGTTTGTGAAAGCTTCTAAAGCTTTAGGGTTTTCATAAATAGATTTAGGAAAGGATTAGGGTTTCTATTTGAATGGAATTCGTAACTATCAAAGGGATGACTCTTTCAACCCTCAAAAACTTATATTTTACACTACTAATGGGTTAGAAATGGGCCCAAGGCCTATATACATCAATTATGCTTCATTTAAGAATATTATTAAGCCCAAAAGACTTTTGGATTGGCCATACGGGCGCACCCAACAATCATGACACATATAATTATTCATTAATTCAATTAAATTATATTATATATTTTAAAAATTCATACAATAAGGTATTGACACATGGCACACACATAAATCACAAAAAGTAGTCTACAAACATAAAAATCATAAAAAAGTTCAAAGCACCGGAAAAATGTCAAATGACATCGGAATGACCCGAAAGTGATTCGCTGGTCCTACACTCCTATTAAATAAATAAAATATAATTAAATATTAATTTTAAAAAAATATAAGAATTATATGAAAGTTCAAAATTACACAAATACTATTTTTGTCAAAATCTCCCGAAATCTCCTGAAATCTCCCGCTAGGGTTTTCATGTCTCAAGAAAAGTTCCAAATTTCACAGGTAAGTAGCTAAGGATAAAATATGAATATTTTTGGTGTCTTGGGCCCACAAAATAATTTTTTTATTAAAGTTCTGGAATGTTAGCTGGGGAAAGAAAAACTCCCCTGCAAGTTATGGTTCATTATTTTTAGTAAGAAATTTAGCCCTAAAGAGCGAGTTTCAAAAATAGCAGGTTTTTCAAAGTTGTCAAAATGAAATCAAATTGAATACACATACTCAAGCATGATACTAAACCATAAAAATAATAATAAGAGTCTGAAAAAGTATCAGGTTTGCATTCTTAGGTGAATTTACCATAATACCCTAGAACTAAAGTTCAGGGTATTACAAGTACAGTGTTGTCTCTTGGGGACCTGCCCCCACTGGCACCTCAGAGAATTCTTCTCTTAGCCAGGTCAAGCTGACACAAGATCCTTTAACCATATTCGATTCTTCAGTCGGGGGCACGTCCGAGATACAGCTCTAGCCATTCATATGCATTTCTCAGTGTGTGTCCAACAACAACTTTTCCTACATGACTCGGTCCTAAGATGAGCACCACATCCTCTAAAGTGATTGTCATCTCGTAGTGCCGCATGTGGAAGCTGTTGGTTTCAGGGCGCCACCAATCCACCAGGGCAGTCAATAAGTAAGAATCCATCTGGAAATGACCAATCCTTCGTAGATAGTCAAATCTAGCAATTTTTACCATCCTTTCTTGATACTCATCCAGCCTCCACATTTCTGTGACCTTATTATGGTCGTTTGAACGGATGTGGGGTCTTACCTACAATAATAACATAAAATTAATAATTAAGGTTACAACCTAACTAAGATATACACATGTACTCATAATAAGATATACTTATTTTTCCTGCCCATATATTTTCTGTAATATGTTCTATTTGATTGTATAAGATGGAGGGGTCTCTTGGCCCTAATTGGTTTCTTCTTCCTCATCCCATGATGTTATGATTTATAACATTTCATGATATTATCTACCAAAGGTATATAGACTACCAATTTCAAAAATCAAATACCAAAATAAAAAGATAGGACTTCTTACCAAGGACTATTCGAGATAAGAAGTCATGTCTTTTATTTGAAGCCATATTAGAGGAGCATGATAAGCATTAAGAGCCTGTAGGTTCATTCATTTATAGATGTCTAAATATCATCTATATCAACTTGTTGCTTCATAATATGAGATGTTGTCCATATAAACATTAATTACTTAAACTTCAACTGATAAGCATTGTTCACCTACTAAATAATTGAGTTTTTTTTATTTATATTAAGATAATATGAGATCACCAAGTTTACTAACCCTTGCAAGCTATGTTTGCAAAGATTGTTTCACTAAGTTTATAGTCTCTTTGTCAATAATATTTTTTAGAAACTAGTATATAGACTACTAGTTTCAAAAATTAAATATACCAAATAAAATGCGGAACTTCTTACCTAGGGCTATCCCAGATAAGAAGTTATGCCTTTTATTCGGGGCCACATTAGGGGACCCAGCACAATAGAAACACTCAACAATTAATATAAATATACCAAGTGTGTCAAAGGAATGCAAAACAGTTCAAGAGTGCCAAAGGAATACATGCTTAGATCCATAAGAATCAAAAAAATAAGAAATTACACAGACAAATAGAAAATGACTCAAATAAATCCTCACATTATTAGAGAACTGAGAACACATATCAGATTTAAAATGATAGAGGGGTATCACCAACATAAACACGTGGAACCAGAAATATTACACATAATTCGGCATTCCACCAATGAGAACATAGCATCGATTTCAATAATAACAACTTATGCCAGTTCAAATTTATTGATACACTCTAAATTCAAAAAAAAAAATCAATTCACTAGTATAAAAGATAAAACCCAACAATAGAAATCTAAAATCTAAAAATTTACACAGAAAAAAGTACCAAATTCGAAGTTAAAATCAAATGGGCATATATCAAAATACTTAAGCTAAATAATCACATAATTTAAAGTTTTCAAAAGAAACACACATCAATCACAAATAAAAAAATTTCTCTTGAATCAATCAAGCCTCAAAATCAGCAAAAAAAAAGAAAGTAAAAAAGAACCCTAGGTTACATATAAAATTCTACCGGTCCATTTTCTTTAACTCAATATACCTAGAAGGGGGGTTGATTAGGTATTTAAAATTAATTATATCTACATAGTTTTACTGGTCGATGGTAAAGGAATAAAATCGTATGCCTTGGTTGTTTGATAAAAGATTATCACAACCGACTCAAATCAAATATACCTCTGTGGTATATTGTCTTTTTATCGTTTGATCTAATCAAGATAGATTGCAGCATACAAACAAACAATCACACAAGACAAGAGATTTTTACGTGGAAACCTTAGCCAAGGAAAAACCACGGGACCACGTCCAGACAGAAAGTATCACTAACTGAAAAGTTAAACGAAACAAAGATTACCTATGCAGCACCGTTGCAAATACGGCTTTCAACCTTAGCCAAGGCCTACTGTCGATGCGTCCACGTCCTCTGAATCAACGCTACGAATCCACGTGCGCCCATCCAGCCAAGAAGCCCTATCCGCTTGTTCAGTTTGATACACCCCAAACCTACCGTCGATCAGCTCCTCCGATCTTAATTCTCAACACTCCCGCCTTTGCAGAAGGTGAAGAATTCAGTACACCCTGAATCCTAAGTTGCTCAAAAGGTGTTAAGTCACACTGGTACACTCAGGCTTACTAGGTTGAATATGAAAGTGGAAAACCTAGGCTGAGTAAAGGATCAAGCTCTTGGCTTTGATCAAGAAGAGAACAAGCTCACAAGAAGTGAATGGAAAAGAAGCTTCTTGCTCTTCGAATGGACACTCTAATAAATAAAAGCCTTTGCTTCTCTCTCTTGAAGATTGAGTCACTCTGTGTCTCTGTGTGTATTTAGAGAAGGCATAGAAGGGTTTTATTTATAGAATTCCAAGACCTTTGAGTCGTGTGGAACGTGGGATGATAGAACCTAGAATTTTGGATCTGAGAAAGACCAATTCTCTTCAAGGTCCAATTGATTGGGGATAAGTGTCCAATCGATTGGGCTCAATAAGTTTTCTGTTCCGAAGGCACCAATCGATTGCACAGGGTTCTCCAATCGATTTGACTAATAAAACTTTCTGTCCCGAAGACTCCAATCGATTACACAGAGTCTCCAATCGATTGTACTCAAAAAGATTTCTGTCCCGAAGGCTCCAATCGATTTCATAGAGTCTCCAATCGATTGTGCTCAAATAAGTTTCTGCCTTGTAGTTTTCAATCGATTACACAGTGTCTCCAATCGATTGGGCTATGTCTAATCGATTGGCAATACATGTCCAATCGATTGGACTATCCCACTAGTCAATATAATTGACTTTGACTCAGGTCTGTCCAATGACTAAGTATGACCATTATATTTTGTTCATTTTAATCAACTCCTATGGCCACTAAGTCACTTACCTTCCTAATCGAGCGTACACGATCGTTAATTGACAAATCGGCCGTTACTCAAATGACTCCTGTCGTCAACCGTCTGATTCTTGCTATCTCTGTCTTTTTAGTCTTTACGTAGTTGGCGAAGTATGCGTACCACAACATCTTCACACTACACTAGTGTTCATAGGAACGGTTACAAGAATGTTTTTATGTCAAACAGAATTTTTGCCAAATTGAATATGAAAATATTCCTTACAACATAAACAGAAACCCTAGGTTACATAACAAACGAATATCATGAAACCTAGATACAAGCAAAAAGATCAAATCCTCATATAAAAATAAGAAATCGAAAAAAAATAGGAGCTCGACCTAGCATTTCTCTTCGCGAGTTCCTCTTCGTTTTTCTCTGCAGACCTAGAACTTCTTTATCTTTAAACAAAAAAGGAGGTCAGTAGTATAAGTGATGGAGAGCACAGGAAGAAGGGGCGTTTCTCTTCTTCCTCCCTGTTTTCTTCTTCCTCTTCGTTTCTCTTCTTCCTCCTTGTTTACTACTTTTCCTCTCTATTTTCTTCTGTTCTTCTTTCTTCAGTTCAAGGTCTTGAAAACGGATGTAACTTGTCAAGGCGAAAACTGAGGTGCAGATGGCGTAAAACACAAGGTTGTCTAGCCCTGCGATGAACAAGGGTATTTTCATCCACTGGTACACGTTAAAGCAAACGTCCGTCTTCAAATAGACTTTTTGGTCTTTCATGTGCAAAAGCACGATCAAATGGTCATCCAATTTTTTCTACGGCTGTTTTCGACCCACAAGACGCACACTACGGACGATACGGTAATTCTCTGAAAAAAAAAAACAGATTTTAACGGAAATTAAATGGATTTTAATGGTCATTTAAACGATTTAAATAGCCGTTAAAACAAAAAAAGGGCTGTTAAAACAGAAAAAAAGGCCGTTAAATTCAAAAACGTTAAAACGTGTTTAAACGGTTTTAACGGAAATGGGCTTGGGGCGTTACCGTTTAAACGGCCGTTTTTAAAACCATGCATGAAATAACTGTGCCTTCTTTCTTCGATTCTCTTGTCCCCCTTTCCTTTTTCTATCAAATTTAGTAGATGATATCAAAGCTGAAATCGATTGTTGACAATGGGAGTCTCATTTTCAATCAAAATCTTAAGATCACCCAATTGGCCAAATCGGGCCGAATCCAAGAAGCCATTAAAATCTTTGAGACAATGACGAACCGAAACCCTGTAACATGGAATTCCATGATCTCTGCCTACGCCAAGAACGGTAGAATCAGCAATGCGCGGTACCTCTTCGATCGAATGCCTCGAAAGAACTTGATTTCTTGGAACACAATGATCGCTGGCTACTTGCATAACGATCAAGTGCGCGAAGCCGCTGAACTGTTTGACAAAATGCCCCATAGAGACCTCTTTTCTTGGACTCTGATGATAACTTGTTATACCCGAAACGGGGAGCTTGAAAAGGCAAGCTACCTCTTCAATTGGCTTCCAGATAAGAGAAACCCAGTTTGTTGGAACGCCATGATCGCAGGTTATGCAAAGCACCGGCAGTTGGATGACGCTCGGAGATTATTTGATGAGATGCCGGTGAAGGATTTGGTCTCATGGAATTCAATGCTTGCAGGTTACACACAAAATGAAGAGATGGGTCTAGCGTTGAAATTTTTTGACCGAATGGAAGCGAGAGATGTTGTTTCTTGGAATTTAATGGTCCACGGGTTTGTTCAGGTAGGTGACTTCGATTCTGCGTTGCACTTCTTTCAGAGAATTCCAAACCCAAATGTTATTTCTTGGGTCACAATGTTAAGTGGTTATGCAAGGAATGGTCAGATTGCCGAAGCACGGAGACTCTTTGATCAAATGCCAGAAAGAAATGTGGTTGCTTGGAATGCAATGATTACAGGTTACCTGCAGAACTGCCAAATCGATGAAGCTGCACAGCTATTTACAGAAATGCCAGTGAGGAATTCTGCATCTTGGACTGTGATGATCAATGGATATGTTCGTATTGGGAAGTTTGATGAAGCGAGGGAATTACTAAATCAGATGCCTTATAAGAATGTCACAGCTCAAACCTCAATGATCTCTGGGTATGTACAGAGTATGAGGATGGACGAAGCTCGTCAAATTTTTGATGATATTGGTTCCCGAGATGTTGTCTGTTGGAACACTATGATTGCAGGCTATGCCCAGTGTGGAAGAATGGACGAAGCAATTGAATTATTTAAACAAATGCCGAAAAAGAATTTAGTTTCATGGAATACTCTGATTGCTGGTTATGCTCAGGAAGGAAAAATGAATGGAGCACTTGCAATCTTCAAGGAGATGGGGAAGAGGAATACAGTTTCTTGGAATTCTCTGATTTCAGGTTTCACCCAAAATGGGTTATACACGGATGCACTTAGATATTTTGTGTTGATGAGAGGGAAGGAGAGAAACCTGATCAGTCTACCTTCGCATGTGGTCTTAGTGCTTGTGCCAACCTTGCAGCTCTGCAAATTGGGAAGCAAATTCACCATGCTATTGTGAAGAGTGGTTATGTTAATGACTTGTTTGTTGGGAATGCCTTGATCACTATGTACGCAAAGTGTGGAAGGATCTTGAGTGCAGAACAAGTGTTCAATGATATTGATGGCGTCGACATTGTTTCTTGGAATTCTTTGATTGCTGGATATGCATTGAATGGTTACGGAACAGAAGCGATTCGACTCTTCCAAGAGATGGAGATCAATGGGTTGTGCCCTGATCAGGTCACCTTTGTTGGGGTTTTATCTGCATGCAGTCATGCCGGGCTGATTGGTCAGGGTTTAAAATTTTTTAAATCCATGACTGAAGATTATTCCATAGAACCTGTGGCTGAACACTATGCCTGCATAATTGACTTGCTTGGCCGGGCAGGGAGGCTAGAAGAAGCCTATAAACTAGTGATGGGAATGCCAATCAAAGCCAATGCAGGAACATGGGGTGCATTGCTTGGGGCATGCCGGATACATCGGAACCTAGAACTTGGGAAGTTTGCCGCTGAGAAGCTTTTTGAATTTGAATCTCATAAGACTTCAATTTATGTTCTCTTGTCAAACATACATGCTGAGGCAGGTAGATGGCACGAGGTGGAGAAGTTGAGGATGTTAATGAAAGAGAGGGGAGTGGAAAAGCAACCTGGTTGCAGCTGGGTCGAGATCAAAAATCAGGCTCATGCATTCTTCTCTGATGATTCAGCACAACCAAGGACGGCAGAGATTTGTGAGACATTGAAGATTTTAACAGCGCATACAAGAAACACTGGTTACATGTCTGACATCAACTCTTTTCTATTTGACTCTGGGTGATTGATTATAATTGAACTCTCTGCTCTTTTAAATGTACATTATCATTTATTAGAAGCCCTAGTGGGTATTTCGGTTTCCTTTTTTATTTTCAAGTAGTATCAAGTATTTTAAGGATTTATATAGATTTTCTCTTATCTTTATGAGTTTTTTTTGTAAACCCCTCTATATATAGGAACTAAGCCTCTTTCTTTTGTTTACTACAATTATACTTTCGAAGACATACCACTTTTGCACTGGGTTACCAATAATCTTTACTAGAACAAGCTCCACGAACAAAATCTTATTCATGTCTCTGAACACAATCCGATAATCCTCAATCTCTAAGATCAATTTAATTGCAGCATGGCATCCACCACAACACCGAAGATTTTCCATGACTTGGATTAGTGACCCTTTGACAGTACAAATCACCCCAAATTCCACAGCCAACATCTCTGTGTGGTGAAGTAGAGAGTGTACTCCATATCATGCAAAACCGTACATACCGAACTTCCTTCATTTTGCTCTTGAGTTCCTCTAACTTCAAGCATACCGAGTCGATCAGCGGGGTGGGACTTACCCTTGGCCTCAACACAGCTTTGACCTTGATCGAGAAGGTTCTACACTTCAGTCTCTCATCACTGTTAGCACATCCACCTTTTGATCTGGCATGCCCATTGTTGCATGAATACTTGATAGAAGAACATAGGCAGATGTGTCCTCCGGCCTCATTTGCAAGATCTCCATTGCAAATTTTCCTAGTTCTAGTTTTGTTTAGGAACAAAAGAAATGATACAAAGGCAGAGAAGGAAGTTGAGGATGAAAAGTCTCTGTTGTCAATCCCAAGAATTAGTTCACTACAACAAATTATGCTTATTATGGCATTAAGTTCATGATATTTAGAGGAAAACGCCATTAAATTTTAAGTTATTACGGCATTCATTTTGTGAACGCAGTTAATACCTATTTTAAGTCCTTTATCGTAGGCCTAAGAAAAAAAAACATATAATTGACGACGTTCATTAGCAGAACGCTAATAACCCTTTGTCTAAAATATCGGGCAAAACCCTTAGTTTTCATCTGGCTTTCCCCATTCCTGCACGTTCTCTTGTTCATGCCCCTTCCTCTTCATCTCCTACCTTCTTCTCCATCTCAGCAGAAATGCCCCACCACCGTTAGCCCTCTTCGTCATCCTTGGTCTCGTCTCCGTCATCTCCTCTTTTGCCACTGTCGATGAACAAAGCTCCATCTCTGTGAAACCCATGGTGATCATCGAGGCCATTGCATGAGAAAGGGAGAACAAAAGAGAGAGAAGCCCTGAGAAGTTGATGATGTCCTCTTCTTCTCTCATTTTCTGACCTTCAAACCTCCACAAACCCTTGGTCCTCTCTTCTACTTCTTGAAACACTAAATTATATAGCAGTAATTCTTTCTCTCTCCCTCTCATTATCTCACTTCCTTCTAGTGTCTATTGATAGGTTTTTTTTTATACCTTTTGATTCTTTTCCACTCGGTTTACGGTATCTGTTGATTCTTCTCTTGAAATTTCTAGTTGGTTCTAGTATTAAGGTTTTGATCTCTCATTCTCGAGAGCTCAATCGATCTTTGCAAGTGCAAACGCACTTTAATGGCGGCCACAAAAGAAGAAAGAAATGTTACCATTCAATTGGATGAAGAAACAGAAGAGAATCATGAAGAGTTTGGCAATTTCTTCTTCGAGAAGATTGGTGAAACCGTCCCTCTGAAGCCTCACGATTCCAATTTTGATCTCGAAATACCTCCGTCCCAGTCGCTGGCTGTCTCCGACCACTTTCGAGCCATATTCATCGCTCACTTTGAAGGTTAGTTAGTTTTTTCCTTCTATTGTTGGTTCTATTTTCTGTTAGGCTTTCTTCTTTAATTTACAATGTTGATTGTTTAGGTTTCTTCTACTTTCTATTTTCTTTGGATTTATTTCTTCTTTAAACACACGCTGACATGTGTTTGGTCATTGCTTCATTTTTCTTTGTTTAGGGTTTAGGGTATTTGATCTCTACTGGTTTAGGTTTTTTTTATATCTCTGTTAGATCTCTGTTTTTTCTGCTTTTATGGAATTATTTTGGTCTTTCTAGTAGCCATAGAGTGTTTTTTTTCATTTGATCTCTATTTTTCTCTGTTTTTGATAGAGTTTTTTGTCTGTTTTCTCTTTGTTGCATAATGGCTTTCCAATCCATTTAATGCTTGGAAAATTTGGGCATTTGATGGATATAAAAGTATTGTAGGATGCCCGAGAGATGAAATCCTCTTCATCCATTTGAGGATAACATGTTGTAATAGAGTCATGACATTGAAAGGATATCAAAACATCCAATCTAGCATCTTCCTTGAACCATGAGAGAACCTTAGGATTGTGAGATTGGATTTTGGCAAGTGCATTAGAGGATAACAGGTTGTAAAATTATTTTTGTTTTTAGGTTATAGAAGTGAAGAGAAGACAAGTTTCTATAAGTTTTGGTTCTAAATCTAGGACAAGGTAGTGCTTGTGGAGGATGTAACTCTACAAAGTGTTTTTATGGTTTGGATAAAGTTAGCAATGGCCATTGACAAAGATATGAGAGCTGAGATCTCTGCCCAGGAGATCTGATGATGCAAAAGCTCGTTGCTTATTTTACCCAAGTTTCACCCAACAAGGGATGAAGGTTAAGTACTTCTATTCTCGTTGCAAAAGCTCATTATCCTCAACAATCTTTAGAAACCATTGACTCTGAGGTTCAAGGCAATCTTAAGTTTGTTTGTTCAAGGAACATCCAGTTACCATTGAATTTGCAACCAATCACATTTCATTGTGACACTCTTGTCTTACTTCCAGCATGTAGATGTTACCGTGATACTCTTTTTCACACGAATGAAGAAATAAAGTTGTTAAAGCTTCTCTTTTAGCTTATCAGTTTTCTTTTCACTCTTCTCTGTTATAAGTTTATCAATGGTGTCATTTTTCATGAAAAGATTATCTTGTTTTATATTGTAGTCATGCCTTTTAGCTTTCCATGTTTTCTAACTAATAAGTATTTTTGTAAAATAATACATGGTGTACAGAGGTCAAGCAAGATGCTAGTGATGGAGACCCAGAGCACATTGCCGACATACGGCTTCTTTCCAAGCTATGTGAAAAAGTACTCCTATATACTTTTATTTATAAAAGATTACTCTTTTTTATATCTTCTTCTTGGTTCTTAGGCTTGAAATAATGTGTATTTATTTGCCCGATGCCTAACATGGATATCATTGCATCATACTATCTGTTTCATATGTGAAGATTGTGAGGTATATCATCATCGCTTGTGATTCTTATTTTATACGCTTGTTGTATTTCAGGCCTGGACTTGTTTATCCTTCTTTGAATGTTTTAGAATTGGTTTTGCAATCATAATCTGTGGTTGGATAAAATTATAGGTAATATTATGCATGATTCTAAGTTGCAGGAAGCTTCCATCCAAATTGTTGTTCCCGCTTTGGAAGTCTGGTCTTGCTCCTGTTGGCCCCTACTTCAAAACCCACTCTTATTTTGTGGTTGAACTAGTTAGCTATGTTGAACAAGTAGGTTTGCTTAGGGCCATGTACTAACATTACTTACTTTTTCATAAGTAGCTTTATAATTATGTTGTATTGATGAAAATGAATTTACAAAGTTCCATATGCATAGAAAATATTTATTTACACCATTTTTAGCAAGAGAATCTGCTACCTCATTTGCACTTCTTAGAGCATGGAAAAAAATAAGGTGTCACCCTATCAACAACTCTCTAGACTCTAATACATATATTTAAAGAAATTATCTGTTATCTATGCATAACACATGTTGGCAATATCGATACTTTGCATTGCTGAAATTCTTAGTTTAAGTTTGATCTGGGAACCCCAGAACACATTATGCCCATTTTCAGTTGAATACTCTTTTCAGTGTCGCAGCCCTGAACCAATTTTGAAGACATTTTTTCATCTGAGTTAAGCAGATAGAACCAAGGTAGTTAAAGGCGCAAGGCACACTTAAGGCGCTAGGACCTCTAGCTCCTGATGCACAAGGAGCAAGGAGCAAGGCGAGGCACGCGCCTGATTGAAGCGAGGCACAATATTAAATAAATATAAGAAATATAAAAAAATAAAGAAAAATAACATCATAAAATAACAAAATAAGTAATCATTAGGTCATAAAACATAAAAGATAGCAAATGTCGAAAATCTCAAGTAGCCCAAAAGTAGTTCTGGTTAACATTGTCATTATCTAAATACAAAATAAGTAATCAAAAAGCCATTAAACATAAAAGATAGAAAATGTTCAAAATTTCAAATAGCCCACAATTAGTTCTAGTTAACATCGCCATCATTTAAAATATAATTATTAGCTTCATCCCATCATCATCAAATGTGTTAGCCTCCTCAGTATATTCTTCTTCTTCTATCTCCTCCGAATTGGCCTCTTCCTCTTCCGGCTCCCTTATTAAAGCCATTGCTCTTTGGCTTTGATTGTGATCTAGTATTTGATGTTGATTCACCAACTCCAACAGTTCTCGCAACAACACTCCATGTCAAGCTATCATCCTCAAACACCATTTCATCTTCTGCTACTCCACCTTCTGTTTCTATCTCCCCAAGTAGTCATTCATTGCTTTCATCAATGTCTTTCAATGAGGTAGGTTCAATTGTATCTCTCACAAGTCGTGCCCATTTCAAGTCTCATATTATCTTATGTCTCAGAGAACTGTGGAAGCACGATGTTTGTTACTCACCGCTACCTTCTGGGCCCACTAACAGCAAGGATGTTTAGCACATCCCTTGGTAGACATTCATACAAAAAATCAGCGTGTTTGGACCTAAAACTTCTGTCACAACCCACAATATGAGCCATGTGGCACACTCTTAGTGGACTCTGACTGTATGGATGTTTGGCCAGTCCCTCGGTGGACCTACAAACCAAAAATCAGCCTGATTAGTGAATTCTAAGCATTGGATTGAAGTTATTTTCATGGGTTGATTTTAACTATAGGAATTTGAGCATTATTGAGCGTTATCTGGACGCAAAGATCCAAAGGTTGTAAATCACTAATTATGCTAATTTTTGGTTTGCAGGTCCACTGAAGGACTGGCCAAACATCCATACGGTCAACATCCACTAAGAGTGTGCCATGTGGCTCGTATTGTGGGTTGTGACCCGCTTTGGTCACAACCTATTGTGACAGAAGTTTTGCTCATTGTTTAATGATTTTTAGCCATTGGTTTTAGTACTAAAAAATAATGGTTGAATACAACGGCTAGAATCATGCCTTAAAAAGTACTAAAATCTAATGGCTAGAGATTACCGGTCAGGGTGATTTTTGGAGTGTATATATATCCATGAAAGGGTGGGCTGAACATCCATGGGGTCAGTGGACCCAGATTGTAGCATTGAGTGATAAAAATAGCACGCAAGTATCCCTTGTTACATCTTTTTCCAAAAAAAATAATTAGTTAGATATGTTTTCTCTCTTTTCAAAGCAATCAAATACTATTACTTTCCATTTCTTTTTTTCATCACACGATGCTCATTGGTCATACTGATAGTAGGCTTTCTAATACCATCCATTTTATTTTGGAAGTTGAATTAGATCAATATTATTATCCAATTAAATTTATTTTTGGCGCAGAATATCTCTTAAGACTCATCAAATGGTTGGCCAATCATCAAAGAGAGCCTAAAGTTTGGTTGTAAGCGAGATGCCATTTTTCGCATAGTTTTGTAAATGCCAAAAATAAATAAATAAAACTTAAATTGGAAGCTAGATATAGCGTTGGTGTGCACCATCTACTTAAAGAGAGCATGTTTTCTAGTATTTTGAAATCCAAACTCGCCAACCCAAGTGCTCTAACACTAGTTCATCTATCAGGCCAACCCAAGTAATTCATCATATCAATATCACAAGACATCAAAATACATATAGGGTCATGATGTAACAAGGGAGGCCTGAAGCCATTTAGAGCCATGTTTTTACTCCAAGTGCCCTCTAGGCCCATTGACCAAATGGATATTTAGCCCAACCCTAGTAGATCCTCACACCAAAAATCAATTTGTTTGTTGATTTCTAGCCTTTGGATTTAGTACCCAAATTTTTTTTAAATAAACTACTGCATTGTTTTGAATATAAGGGTATTCTTGACAATTTGACAAAATCCAGAAGTTGAAAGTTGGTTTTGCCAAACAACAATACTAATTTCTACGCATAGAACATCACTTCTCCAGCAAGGTTTGCCAAACTCTATTATAGAAAAAAAACGTTTCTCAACAACTGCTTCCATAGCTTCTGCAAAAGCTTTTTTCTGTAGTACTTCTGCAGAAGCATTCCCAAACAAGGCTCGGGTTTGGGTTGTTCTATGATTTTTGTTAAGCATGTTCATTCTTTATATTAACTAAAAAGCATACAATAATTGTTACGGGAATGAAAATATGAGTATTATTTTAGATGACTATTATTGTATTATTTATTATAAATATTATGATCTATAAATTAAGTTAAGCACACATATATTCTAGGGTTTATCCGATGTGTTGGTTGTGTTCGAGCACGCCCGGTAGGTCCTTGGGTGGTTATGTTAGACCCTAAAAATTAAGTAAGCATGGAACAAAGAGAAGTCCTTGGGTGCAAAACCCTGAATCATCAATGATCACGTGACTATTCATATGTCGGATTTATTGACTTAACTTCGACACGTCGGATTAATTAATATTAATCCATTAGTAGTTCATCATGTATCAAGATTAGTATGTTTCCTAATATCTGTATGCATGATTAGTTTAACTATGAATGAGATAAATGTGTGAACAATTACGTATTTGATTATAGAATTATTTAGAGACATTACTACAATTGTGATTAATCTTGTTAATTATTGTTTGACGTAGTGCACACACAATATCATGGCACATGCACGTGGTTAGTTAGTGTTTAGCTTGCAAGTCTGATGGACTGATATTCGCTCAAAAGTGTTTATTTTAAGCAATTATCCTTCAAGCGTTATCAAACTCTCCTACGTAAAACTGTATTTTTTCTCAACTTTTTACATAAGAGTTTCTTCTGTTGCGTAGAACACACTTTTCTGATCGAAATGGTATATAGACATACACTCATACGTATTTATTTGACCCACATGCGAAGTCATTCCCATTACATGATTTTTTTCTATCGCATGAGCACTAATCGGATAATTCTGACGAAATGCGGACCCACAATCAAACGTCAAGAGCCTTTGATCAAAGCATAGAAAGCCAGAGGACTTGGACAGAAAGATGTAGGCCAAAGACGGGAAGAGCCAAAGAATCGGAAAAGCCTGAGAGGAAATCAGAAGAGAAGAGAGACAAACCCTCAATGAAGAGACCAAGGAGATAAAAGCTTAACTAACACCAGATGAGGACTTGCTCAGTTGGTAAAGCATGCAGAAGATCTAGTCAAAAACTAGGGTTCAAGACCCTCTGCTAGCATTTTTCTCTTTATTTTGTAATATTCTCTCTCCTCTCTCCTCTCTCCCCAAACCCTCATTTTCTCACTCATCTCACTATCAACCATCTGATCCTTCATCTTATCTCTATCACTCTATCCTACCGCCTACCTTGGCTAAAATCCAATGTCCGATGATCCATCCAATCATCACCTCCCATCTCATCATTCACCACCTTAGGATCCAACGACCGCATTTTCATTCTTCTAGATCTTACAGTCACGATGACAAGCTACAAAGTGATCATGAGATGGATGGCCGATGATTAAGAAGAGATTTCTTGGTGCAAAAAGGGAGAAATTAGTTTTGGAAAGTTTTGATATTCAAAGAAAAGAATTTTTAAGATAGAAAAATATATTTTGAAAATGACCTTTAAAGAAGATTTCCAAAACTTTTAGAAGATGCCATTTTTTGGGCTATGGCCGTTTTTTACAAAGGATTCTCGTTTTAAGGAAAGAAAAAAAAATTAATTATTTCTTTGGAAATAGGCTTCAAGGGTTTGAAAAATAGGCTGATGTGGCACGTGATAATTAGTGCCAAGGCATAGGCGTGGAGAGGAATGAAGAGGTGAAGTGGCAGCAACCCATAAGGGGAGCACGTCTTGAAAAGAAGGGAAACGAGCCAAAACAAGAAAACAAAAAAGAAAAGGAAAGAAACCTAACGCCTCCCCCATTCCTCTCTCTTGATGTTTTCACAAAAAAAAAAAAAAAAAAAAAGAAAACAAAACCATCCGTTACCCCTCACCCCATATAAAAGAGGAGGAGATAGAGAAGAGAAGGTTGGCCCCCCACGTTTTGGAAGAAGATTGAAACCCTACCTGCTAGCAAGTGCTGGGAAAAGAAGAAGCCATCCACCATCTCCACGTTCCAACCCCCATCTCTCCTCCATTCAAGCCCAAGCCGTTAAACCACTTCCTACCGCCAGCAGCTTCTTCACTTGCAGCCTTCAACACCCACAACCTCAAGCCGTCATCCTCCAATCTCGTTCTCATTCAAGCCTCACTCCAACAACCATCACCATCTTGCCAAAATCGTCCTCACCCTACTCGTCTCATCCCTGATTCTTCTCAAATCCAAGGAAAACTAGAAAAAAGGAAAACAAAAAAAAGGGAAGAAGAAAAGGAGAAGAGAGAAAGGAAGAGGAGAGTAAGATACCTCCATTGCCGCCAGCTCCACAGCCACAGCCCACAGCCCTCATCCACGTTCCAGAATCCATCCAGCGCCTCTCCTTTTAACACCCATCCAAGCCGTCCATAGTAGCATCGCTCAAGACAATCCACGTCTTGCAGCCATCATCGCCTGGATCATCTCTCCTACTCGTCAATCCCAGCATGTCCTCCACATCAACACCATCCACCTTTCCTTCATCAGTCTCCTGCACCGCCTGGTCTCTTGACCAATCTTCACGGTCCCCTTACTGGACGTTTAATCCCAGCCGTTAGTGATCTGTTCGCCTTCCTCATGCTTCTCGTCTTCTCCTAAAAAAAAAAAAAGAGGTAAAACAGAAAGGAAGAGAGGAAGAAGAAGGGGGAAGTTGCAACCTTCTCCACTAACTGTTCGGCATCTCCTCGTCCTACTGCACGCTCTCCACCATTTAAAGCACCACTAGCAAGGTACTTCCATATCCAACCGGTGGTCCCATCCACATTGCTGCATGCAACTCCGGAAACCACCTGCAAGTGCACCGGCCAAATCTCTATGACCCAAAGGCCAACTACCACTTCATGACCATTGGATCTCTTTTGAGAACTAGCAGTCATGAACGTTTGGGAGTGGGTAAGTTCATTTTCTCTCTCTTTTGGTCCTTAATTTCCACTTTCTCTCTCATCTTGTTCTCTCATTGAACTCTTTCTCTCTCTAGCCTTTCTAGTTACCACATTTTTTAGTGAAGTTTTATTTTATTTTTCCTTGAGTTATTATAATAAATTTCAAGATTAGAAGCATTGTAATTTCTTTGATTTTCAATAAAGTTAGTTTGGAGTTAATGAATTTTACTTTCTATACTTGATGCAAATGTTAGTTTAGCATGAATAAAATTCTCTTTTGATCCTCTTACTTTTATGTTGTTAGTGATTAGTAATGATCTCCTCAATTTCAAAAAGCGTGTTTTAATCCTCTCTCACCACTCTCATGCCATCAATATTTTCCACAATCTCAACAAAAAAAAATCCGTCATTGCATGTTCATTGTTGCACTAATCTGACTAATCCCGAGTGGGGATCGACATTCGACACGAACCCCTATACAAGAATTACCATTTTTACAGGGTTAAAAACTTGGACAAATTACAAATCTCGTTGATTCTAAGATTTTCGTAACCAACGACGCCGGAAAAACCCTACTTTCAAATGGCCCCGTTGCCGCTCTAGTGTACGAGAGTGCGAAAAGGATGTAAAGACGGAATTGGAAAGTTGCTAAAGCGGAAAGCTACTCAAGTTGGACAGCCTGACCTTTTCGGGAAACTTTTTATTTTTGGTTTTTAGTGATTTTTAGCAGTCTTTTAAATTACTATTTTTAATTCCTCGGAAGGCCGGGTGTAGAGTTGTAATAATTTAGGAATTTTATTGCTTTTCAAATAATTGTTAGATCTTGTTCTAGGTTTTTTTAAAAACCCTAAATTAAGTGATAAATACAAAAAAAAAATCAAAAATCAAAAAAATTAGGGTTTTATATTCTGCAGATTTTTAGCAATTAACAATCAAGGATTTGTGATTTTTGGAAAGATTCCAAAATCTTGGAACTCTGCTAAATTAGGGTTTCTCCTCTTAGAAATTTCCATTTTAGAAGAATTTTTATCTTTAGAAATCCTCCGAATTTGGAAATATCTGCAAAAGAAAATATCCCAAATCTAGCAGAATTTCAATTTTGGAAAATTTTCCAAAATTGTAAGGGATCTCGAATCAAATCTTTCTTGGAAGATCTTCACAGTTCGGGAAACTTTCCAATCTATGTATTTTTCAATCTGGGAATTCCTAAATTTTCACCCATCTCGAATTTAGAAAATAATTCAAAAACTTGCCTAAATCTAGTGCTTGTTCAGTGAACCCTAAAAAGGCAAGGATCTTCCAAATAGAATCTCAAATACCTAGACCGTGCGATCTAATTTTTCTACAGCATACGATCCCAATATGGGTAGGGAGCAAGAACTCAAAGAGGTAGAGTCGGGCCCAAGCCCATTAGGATACCCCTCCCTAACCCACGGAGGCGACCCCGTGGCGTAGCCCACAGGAGGTAAATCCCTATCCTCGCCTGGAGTGCGATACGGTGTTATTAGGTGACTCATTGCCGTGTGTCTATTTGCTTTCGCATACATATTATTCGACTTGCGTGACGTGGCCGTTAATCAATCAACCTTAAGAAAGCAGACCCAGCTCCAAAATTGAAACTGGTGGGATTTCATCACCCACCTTATCATTTCAACTGATTTGATCCCAAGGCTCCATTTAATTAAAAAGAATCAAGAAGTAGAGCCAAGTAGCCCGGTGTTCAAGGAAAACTCCACACAAAGTGAACCCGCTTAACATCCAATCGAAATAAGACCATGAGCGCGGGTCCCTATTGTCTAACACACCCATAAGTCCTTGCTACTCAAGTACACTGAGCTCGACGTGGCATCTTGGACTATTCGGCGGTTAGTTGCGTGTGGACTAGGAACACAGACCAACCCTAGCTTAACCTGAGGGAACACTCTTCTTAAACACTTGACCAATCCGGTTAGTCTAGGACGTACTTAAGACAGCCATTGTGCCGCACGTCTGTCTAGGCTTCGGATTGCCTTGTTGTTAACTAGAGTTAGTACTAAAGGATTTGCTCTGAAGAGTATAGCTTGGTGAGAACCTCTGAGTGCAAACAGTTAGTCCGGCGGTTAAAAGATAAACCAGTGGTCCGCCTACTGTCATAATCTACTCTATCCCCAAAACTAACAAGATAATTCCTAAAATATATCCTGATTGCTTAGAATATGATTATTTGTGCTTTGTGTGCATCATTTAGGATAGTGTTCATCTCTGGCAACTTTTTACCAAGTATAGAGCTTGCCTCATCAGCATATGCCTGTTTGGACTCGTCCAAACAAACGCTTGATTCGATCTGAGAATCACGTACCTACAGTAGATCCTCCACTGAATCCTTCCCCATCTCTTTCCCCACCCGCCTCTCCCAGTACTACTACCTTTGTAGTCATGGCAATTGAACGACCTCTTATCGAGACGTTTGCCCCTATCTCTGCCAATCCGCCCACTTGCATTGTTCTACCACCTACTACAGCGGTGCAGTTTGAGATCAGGCCGCAAATGATCCAAATGCTGCCAACCTTTCGCGGTCTCCCAAGAAAAGACCCATATTCTCATATTAGGGAATTCCAACATGTCATCCTACTTTTCAAGAACCAAAACCTCGATGATGACAATGTGCGTCTGCGAGTTTTCCCCTTCTCGCTCAAAGACCGAGCCTCATATTGGCTCTACTCCTTACCCGCTGATTCAATCAGCAGTTGGAAAGAGTTAGTGGGCAAATTCGTGTCCAAATTCTACCCCATGACTCAGACCAACCAGATGAAGCAACTCATCCAGGACTTCCGACAGAAGTCCGATGAAAATTTTTTTGAAGCATGGGATAGATTCCAAGACTACCTGACTAAGTGTCCCCACCATAGCATCGATAAGGACAATCTTGTCCACATCTTCTACAAGGGACTTACTGATGAGTCCCGGACCATGGTAGAGTCTATGTGCCAGGGAAAATTTTTGCACCAAACTCCGACCGATGCATACAAATTCTTGGGAGAGTTAGGAGAAAACTCTCAACATTGGACAACTGACTTAGAGTTCAGTCGAGCCACTTCGGTCCAAAGGACAACCAAGGGACATGATGCTACAACTGATACTGAGCTTCGATCTGTCATTCAAGAGTTGAGCAAGTCAGTCTCGGCACTGGCTGTGTCAGTTCAAAAGCCTACTAAACAATCTACCCCAATCATGCATGTGGGACACGAGAGCCCTATGGAATCCTGTACCCTTTGTCTGCAACCCTCCCATACTACTAACCATTGTCCTTTGAATGAAAGATGGTCCACTCCTCTTCAAGAAGAAGTTTGTGCTTTCAGCACATACAAGCCACCCACTCAGAACTCGTATAGTCAATCTTATCATCTTGACACGAGAAACCACCCTAACTTCTCTTGGAGGCCTCAGTCTACTCAACCGCAAGCTCAACCTCAGCGTCAGCCTCAAGGCATGTATCATCCTGGGTTCAATCAACCCAATAGGCAATTCAATCAGGGTCAGTACCAACAGAGTCAGTACCCATCCACTCAGAACCAGTAGTTCCAACAAGGACAGTACTCTGGACAACCGAGCACATTTCAAAATCAACAACCTTTCAGAACCAACAGATTATCCATACTACTTCTCCAGCTTATAACTATAATGCCCCGATGAGCTCGAGTCGAGAATTGGTGCCTCAGCTTCCATTAGCTGACCCCCAACAATCGGTCCCCAAACCCGGTATTGAGGACCTTCTAGCTCAACTCATTACTCAGTCTATGCAACGCCTAGAGCAACAGCAACAGCAATCCATGCTTCATCTAGAGCAACGTTTAGGTAACTTAGAAGCTGAGAAAGCTAAGGGGATCTTTCCGAGCCAACCCATTGCGAACCCTAAAGGAAATGCCAAAGGGGCAGTATATGAGATCGGTTCCTAATCTCAAAGCCAGAATGAGAACTGTCAAGGGGAGGTGCAAGCTGTCACCACCCTATGGTCAGGAAAAACTGTGGACATGGGAGTCCAACCACCGTCGGTGCCATCTCCAGCACCCATCATTCGCACAGAGAAAACTAATCCCAATCCTACCTCTGCTTCCTCTACCTCTACACCAACATCAGATATCCCTATGCAGAAATCTAAGGCTAAAGACAAATCCATTTGTCGAGTAAAGCCTCCCTTCCCGGACAGACTTGTCCAAGATAAGCGGGATCAGCAATTCTCAGAGATCTTAGACGTCTTTAAAGACGTCCAAATAAATATCCCATTCCTTTCTGCTATCAAGCAAATGCCCTCCTATGCCAAATTCCTCAAGGAATTGTGCACAATCAAGCGGCCTACGCATGTACCCAAGCTGCCTTTTTGGCCGAAAAAGCTACCGCGTTCATTCAACGCAACAGTGTGATCAAACACAAGGATCCAGGTAGCCCAACTATCCAATGCAAAATTAGAGACTATTTTAGCTGCACTGCCTTGCTAGATTTAGGGGCTAGCGTCAATCTCATACCATTCTCGGTATATCAGCAGTTAGGACTGAAAGATATGAAGCCTACCAATGTCATCCTAAAATTGTCTGATTAGTCCATCAAGATTCCAAGAGAAATCATTGAAGATGTCCTAGTAAAAGTCGCTGACTTTTATTATCCTGTGGACTTTATCATTCTCGACACCAAGTCGTGTTAAGATAACCGCCTTCTGGTCATCTTAGGCCGTCATTTCCTTGCCACTGCGAATGCACACATCAGGTGTCGGGACGGAAACATGTCCATTGCTTTCGGTAACCTCAAAGCTGAGGTCAATATCTTTCGTTTAATGCAACAGGATGCCGATCGCGATGTGCCTGATGAAATGTGTGCCATTGAGAGTCTAATCCCAGACTCCACCAAAGATATTCTTAAACAGTGTCTAGCACACTTTGGGGCTGACTTTGTCGCAGAGTCAGCCATTTCTGATCTCAACGATCTTTTGGAGACTGCTCCATTGATAGATATCCCCGCTCCACTCATCGAGTTCGAGCCTCTGATAACCATGGCCAGAGAACCTATCCTTTTACCTACCGAGGTAAAACCTCTTCTATCCGTGTCCTCTGAGACACATTCTTCCACTCCATCTGCTCCGACATTGGAGCTCAAGCCTTTTCCAACATATCTTTTCTATGCCTATCTTGGTCCTAAGGAAACCTACCCTGTCATTATTTCTTTCGCTCTGTCTATGAGTGAACGTAAGCAACTTCTCGAGTTGCTCAACGAACACAAATCTGCGATAGGTTGGACTATAGATGATATTCAAGGCATAGACCCCTCGGTGTGCCAACATCACATCTATCTTCTTCAAACTGCTAGAAGCGGGTATCATCTACCCTATCTCCGACAGCAAATGGGTGAGTCCTATTCATGTCGTCCTTAAAAAGGCAAGATTCATAGTTGTGGAAAATGAGAACAAAGAAATGGTCACCCAGCGTCTGAAGAAAGGGTGGAGAGTCTGCATCAATTACAGACGACTCAACACGAATACTAGGAAGGACCATTTTCCTTTACCCTTCATAGACCAAATGTTGGAGAGACTAGCAGGTCACTCCTACTACTGCTTCCTTGATGGTTACTCAGGGTATAATCAAATACCTATCGCCCCTGAGAACCACGAGAAGACAACATTCACTTGTCCCTTTGGCACTTTTGCCTACAAGCGCATGCCCTTTGGCCTCTGCAATGCACCCGCGACCTTTCAACGGTGTATGATGAGCATATTCTCTGACATGGTGGAAAGATTCATCGAAGTCTTTATAGACAACTTCTCAGTCTTTGGGTCATCCTTTGATGACTGTCTCAACCATCTAGGGCTCGTACTTCAACGTTTTCAGGACAAGCGACTTGTCTTCAATTGGGAGAAATGCCACTTCATGGTGAAGAAGGGCATAGTTCTGGGACATGTCATTTTCTATCAGGGCATTGAGGTCGACAAAGCTAAAATCAATATCATCTCGACCTTGCCAATTTCTAAGTCCGTGCATGACATCTGGTCCTTTTTGGGACACGGAGGATTCTATAGGCAATTCATAAAGGACTTCTTTCAAATTGCTCGACATCTGTCCCATCTTCTGGCTAAAGATAGTCCTTTCAACTTTAATGATGACTGTGTCAAGGCATTTGAGCGTCTCAAATCTGAGCTCACTTCTGTACCCATTATCCATCCCCCAGACTGGACTCTACCTTTCGAAGTGATGTGCGATGCTTCCAACTACGCGTTAGGAGCCGTTCTAGGGTAGAGAGTTGACAAAAGGCCACACGTGATCTACTACGTGAACAAAACTCTTAACTCTGCCCAAATGAATTACTCCACCACTGAGAAAGAACTCTTGGCGGTAGTCTTCGCCCTTGATAAATTGTCCCTACCTCTTAGCCACTAAGGTGGTAGTGTACACTGATCATGCAGCCCTTCATTATCTCATGTCGAAAAAGGAAACCAAGCCTCGATTAATCCGATGGATTTTATTACTGCAGGAATTCGACCTCGAGATTAAGGATAAGAAAGGAACGGAGAATGTAGTGGCTAATCACTTGTCTAGACTGACTTTAGAGTCCTCCTTCGACAACTAGCCCATTCATGAAACCTTTCCAGACGAACAACTGTTCGCTATCTCTGTTAATCCATGGTATGCTGACATTGTCAACTACCTTGTTACCGAAGAAATGCCTCCATACTGGTCAAAACAAGACAAAAACCAATTCCTAGCGAGAGTTAAGTACTACTCTTGGGATGACCCTTATTTGTATAAATACTGTCCTGACCAGATCATTCGTCTCTATGTCCTTGAGTCGGACCAACTCAATATCTTGTCATCATGTCATGACCAACCTTGTGGTGGCCATTTTAACACTAAGAAGACTGTCGAAAAAGTGCTGCAATGCGGATTCTACTGGCCCACTCTATTCAAAGATGCCCACATCTTCAGCAAAACTTGTCATAATTGCCAACATCTAGGCCGCATCTCCCAGAGGAACATGATGCCCCTCACTCCCATTCAGGTCGATGAAATATTTGACATCTAGGGCATCGACTTCATGGGCCCCTTTTCGGTTTCCTATGGTTTCGAGTATATTCTCCTTGCGGTAGACTATGTATCCAAATGGATAGAAGCCATTCCCACCAAGACCAATGACCACAAAGTAGTGGTCAAATTCTTGAAGGAGTTCATCTTCGCCAGATTCGGTGCCCCTAAGGCCATCACTAGTGATGGGGGCACCCATTTCTGCAATAGGATATTCGAGAAATTAATGAAAAAGTATGGGGTAGCCCACAAGGTTGCCTTAGCTTATCATCCACAGACTAGTGGTCAAGTAGAGGTTTCTAATCGTCAGATCAAGCAGATCTTGGAGAAAATTGTCAATACCACACGTAAAGACTGGTCTACTCGTCTCACTGATGCTCTATGGGCATACAGAACTGCCTACAAGACCCCACTCAATATGTCTCCCTATCGCCTGGTCTTTGGGAAACCCTGTCATCTACTGGTAGAGATTGAACATCGTGCCCTGTGGGCCATTAAGAAGCTCAACTTCGAGCTAGAAACTACAGGGGAGGAGCGTAAACTTCAAATGAATGAGTTAGAAGAACTTAGAAATGATGCCCACGACTTGTCCAAGAATTACAAAGCAAAAATGAAGTGGATACATGACAAAAGCATCCTCAGGAAAAAATTCCATCTAGGACAGAAAGTCCTTCTTTATGATTCCCGTCTTCATCTATTCCCTGAGAAACTGAAGTCTAGATGGACCGGTCCCTATACGGTCACAGCCATCACGCCCTTCAGGGCCATCACTATTGAGGATCCCAAGGATCACTCCTCTTTCCATGTCAATGGGCAGCGTCTAAAGCAGTTCCATGAACTTGATGTATTATTCATTCAGACTTCTGAGATTGATCTCATCGATCCTGTCTATGTCGACTGATGATCCACTTAGTCTCCTATGCTCCAACTTGGTTGGGGGTGCCTGTCACCCCTGTTGTGTCTAGCTGAAGACGTAAAACTTAACGCTTTCGGAAAGACAATTCTGGTATTCCTAGAGTCTCATGAGTCACATGCATTATCTTTATCACTACTATAATTTTCTGCCCATGCAGGTACCATCACTCTGGCACTACTCTGGTACTTTCCACAGTTGATATCCGGCAGAATTGGTAAAACCCTTTCTTCACACTCGCATCATGAACTTATCGTTTTCACTATTTGTCCTAGTCATGAGCACCGAGGACAGTGCAATATTTTTGTTGGGGGTGGGTACTTTACCAAAAACTCATGTGACTTTCACAGAAAAAAAAAAAAAAAAAGATGAGAAAAATACATTTTGTGGTAATTTTCGGACTATTTTCAAGGTGTCTTTTGTTGATTTTAGCAGTGTTTTCAAAAACTATTACAATGATGAGTTAAAATTCTTCACAAAGTCTATTTATTGAAAAGGATGTCTACTTTGAGAAAATCACTTATTAGCTCTTAGTTCGGTTTGGAAGAATATTACAGCAGAGTTAAACTCTTGGAAAACTCAGATTCAACAAGAATTTTCACAAATCAACATCAGAACTATCTGTAGTTTGAACAATCTAGAGATCCAAGAAGAACAACTGTGGAGACCTGACCCAATGAGCATTTGAGCCTCTCTTCACTTCAGAGGGATATAAATAACTCTGAGTCACAAGATGACTCACCTTTTTTTTCTAGTCCCCAACTATTCCTTTGTAAGATCTCATTAATCCTTTCTTTGGTCATAGAACTTGGAGCGACGTCATAGACGGATCATTACAAAAAGAACCTTCTCTCTATCCATTCGAGACATCACAGATGAAAGTGTAAAACCTAAAAAATGATGTAGGCCATCTTTCTACCCCAATCAGACATTTTTGGCTTACCTAATATCTACACCATTAGCAACCCATTTGAGCCTTATGATGAAAACCTTTTCTTGATAACCCATCAACCAAATCCAATCCCCAAAAATGAACACAACTCAAAAACCTACTTCTGAGAGAGATAAAAAATTTTTCGGTATGATCACATCATAAAGAAAAAAAAGATAAGTGGATCAAGCAAAAAGGAAATATGAAAAGAAAAGAAAAAAGGAAATAAAAGAGAAAAAGAAAGTTAGTAGAACAAAAGTCAAAAAGATGATCAAGTGAAAAAGGTAGAAGAAAGAGAAATCAAAGAATTGGTGTCACCATCCTCGGGAAATGCTGCAAAGATGCCCTCTCAGAACTTTCGAATCCCTGAAGGCCCTCATCTTTTTGACCTTTTCCTAAGCCTCTATACAACCCAGGGCAAGCCCTATTTGATTCCAGGTCAGCACCATCACAGAATGTGGAGAATGGAGAAAAGAGAAACTATGGAGTTGATCCGACACTCCTGAGTAATATGACATTCCAATCATGAGATCTTTTGAATCTTCTATGTCTCATTTCTAGATAATATATGTGAGATATTGCCAGCTCAAACATCTATCTCCTCACATATAACTTGAGAGAAAAGAATAAAACTATTTCTGTGTGATTTACTTCTGAGTGGTATACAAGTGAGAATTGAGGTCGAGGCATATAATCTTGTAGGTGATCAGAGAATCTGACTGCCAGATAGCGATGATGTTGAGCACACAGACACATTGAGTCTGAGTAATCTTTGGTTCAAATGTCCACTAGTAGATGTGCTACATTTTACTGACTAAGTTCTAATTTCTGAATGATCAATTGCACCCTTGAAATGAACTGACAAAACAGAGTTTTTCTGAGTAATGAGAATAAGTTTTCCAGCATGTACCAGGCCCTTCTGAGCTCTTGTATCTCGCACTAATTGCCAATGATTGGCAATATGCTAGTTGGGGGTTGTGATATTCGCTCAAAAGTGCTTATTTTAAGCAATTATCCTTTAAGCGTTATCATACTCTCTTACGTAAAATTATCTTTTTTATCAACTTTTCTATGTAAGAGTTTCTTCTGTTGCATAGAACACACCTTTCTGGTCGAAATGGTATATTCACATGCACTCATACGCATTTATTTGACCCACATGCGAAGTCATTCCCATTACGTGATTTTTTTCTATCGCAGGAGCACTAATCGGATAATTCTAACGAAATGCGGGCCCACAATCAAACGTCAAGAGCCTTTGATCAAAGCATAGAAAGCCAGAGGACTTAGACGAAAAGATGTAGGCCAAAGACGGGAAGAGCCAAAGAGTCGGAAAAGCTAAGAGGAAATCAGAAGAGAAGGAGAGACAAACCCTTAAAGAAGAGACCAAGGAGATAAAAGCTTAACTAACACCAGATGAGGACTTGCTCAGTTGGTAAAGCATGCAGAAGACCTAGTCAAAAACTAGGGTTCAAGACCCTCTACTAGCATTTTTCTCTTTATTTTGTAATATTCTCTCTCTTCTCTCCCAAAACCCTCATTTGCTCTCTCATCTCATTATCAACCATCTGATCCTTCATCTTATCTCTATCACTCTATCCTACCGCCTACCTTGGCTAAAATCCAATTTCCGATGATCCATCCAATCATCACCTCCCATCTCATCATTCACCACCTTAGGATCCAACGATCGCATTTTCATTCTTCTAGATCTTACGGTCACGATGACAAGCTACAAAGTGATCATGAGATGGATGGCCGATGATTAAGAAGAGATTTCTTGGTGCAAAAAGGGAGAAATTAATTTTGGAAAGTTTTGATATTCAAAGAAAAGAATTTTTAAGATAGAAAAATATATTTTGAAAATGATCTTTAAAGAAGATTTCCAAAACTTTTAGAAGATGCCATTTTTTGGGCTATGGTTGTTTTTTACAAAGGATTCTCGTTTTAAGGAAAGAAAAAAAAATTAATTATTTCTTTGAAAATAGGCTTCAAGGGTTTGAAAAATAGGCTGATGTGGCACGTGATAATTAGTGCCAAGGCATAGGCGTGGAGAGGAATGAAGAGGTGAAGTGGCAGCAACCCATAATAGGAAGTATGATGGGTTTCTAAATAGAAACCCACGGTTTCTATTAAGGGGAGCACGTCTTGAAAAGAAGGGAAACGAGCCAAAACAAGAAAACAAAAAAGAAAAGGAAAGAAACCTAACGCCTCCCCCATTCCTCTCTCTTGCTGTTTTCAAAAAAAAAAAGAAAAAAAAGAAAAAAAAACCATCCGTTACCCCTCACCCCATATAAAAGAGGAGGAGATAGAGAAGAGAGGGCTGGCCCCCCACGTCTTGGAAGAAGATTGAAACCCTACCTGCTAGCAAGTGCTGGGAAAAGAAGAAGCCATCTACCATCTCTACGTTCCAACCCCCATCTCTCCTCCATCCAAGCCCAAGCTGTTAAACCACTTCCTACTGCCAGCAGCTTCTTTACTTGCAGCCTTCAACACCCACAACCTCAAGCCGTCATCCTCCAATCTCGTTCTCATTCACGCCCCACTCCAACAACCATCACCATCTTGCCAAAATCGTCCTCACCCTACTCCTCTCATCCCTGTTTCTTCTCAAATCCAATGAAAACTAGAAAAAAGGAAAACAAAAAAAAAGGGAAGAAGAAAAGGAGAAGAGAGAAAGGAGGAGGAGAGTACGATACCTCCATTGCCGCCAGCTCCACAGCCATAGCCCACAGCCCTCATCCACGTTCCAGAATCCATCCAGCGCCTCTCCTTTTAGCACCCATCCAAGCCGTCCATAGCAGCATCGCTCAAGACAATCCACGTCTTGCAGCCATCACTGCCTGGATCATCTCTCCTACTCGTCAATCCCAGCACGTCCTCCACATCAACACCATCCACCTCTCCTTCATCAGTCTCCTGCACCGCCTGGTCTCTTGACCAATCTTCACGGTCCCCTTGCTGGACGTTTAATCCCAGCCGTTAGAGATATGTTCGCCTTCCTCATGCTTCTCGTAAAACAGAAAGGAAGAAAGGAAGAAGAAGGGGGAAGTTGCAGCCTTCTCCATTAACTGTTTGGCCTCTCCTTGTCCTGCTGCACGCTCTCCACCATTCAAAGCACCACCAGCAAGGTACTTCCATATCCAACCGGTGGTCCTATCCATATTGTTGCATGCAACTCCGGAAACCACCTGCAAGTGCACCGGCCAAATCTCTATGACCCAAAGGCCAACTACCACTTCATGACCATTGGATCTCTTTTGAGTACCATTAGTCATGAACGTTTGGGAGTGGGTAAGTTCATTTTCTCTCTTTTGGTCCTTAATTTCCACTTTCTCTCTCATCTTGTTCTCTCTTTGAACTCTTTCTCTCTCTAGCCTTTCTAGTTACCACGTTTTTTAGTGAAGTTTTATTTTATTTTTCCTTGAGTTATTATGATAAATTTCAAGATTAGAAGCATTGTAATTTCTTTGATTTTCAATAAAGTTAGTTTGGAGTTAATGAATTTTACTTTCTATACTTGATGCAAATGTTAGTTTAGCATGGATAAAATTCTCTTTTAATCCTCTTACTTTTATGTTGTTAGTGATTAGTAATGATCTCCTCAATTTCAAAAAGCGTGTTTTAATCTCTCTCACCATTCTCACGCCATCAATATTTTCCACAATCTAAAAAAAAAAAAAAATCCGTCATTGCATGTTCGTTGTTGCACTAATCTGACTAATCCCGAGTGCGGATCGACATCCGACACGAACCCCTATACAAGAATTACCATTTTTGTAGGGTTAAAAACTTGGACAAATTACAAATCTCGTTGATTCTAGGATTTCCGTAACCAACAACGCGGAAAAACCCTACTTTCATGGACTCACCCTTGTATAGGATATCTTTTTGCGAACGTGACAGGTAGATCTGGTGAGGACTTAGATTAATATATAAACAGTAGCTAGGAGTTTGGGGATTAACAGAGTAGTTTTTGTTAGTGGCTTAACAGGAGGTTCACGAATTATTGCTTTTTAGATTATTTTGGGTTCTTGTACAAATTCAGTTTAGTTGTTTTTCGCATTTGGTTTAGTTGGACCCGTTTTATTTATATTTCAGATATTATATTTTGAGTTGGCTTTTATATTGATCTACAAGTACGCGGTTGATATTGTGGATCTCATGATGTATTGGGATTTGTTCCCAGCTCGCGCCTCGGGATTCGTGCACGAATAGAGATATTCTGGTGTACAAGTTGCGGGACATGACACGAACAGGTTCTGGTCTAGCCTTGAATTCTATCACTCGAATCACACAAGCATTAACAAACCAATGGTGGTCACAAACTCTCCACTAAGAATTAATATGAATCAATGGATTCTTAGAACGATCTGAAGCTTAGAAGGTTTAAGCTAAGCTAAGATTTTGAAAACTCAAACTTTTGATCTCAAAATAAGGTTGGAGTTCATAGGTTTTTGTCCAAACTATTCATATATATAGTACGAACGAACTAACCTCCAAAATAGAAGGTAGTTTGGCCTAACGAAGAAACAAAACGGAACTGTTAGATGCATTTTGTGGCACTCCCTCCTATTTTAGATGATTGTATATGTTGTTACTAGGACTGAAACGGGAGAGGGTGTAATGCAAATGGGTAAAAGGGGTTTATGGAAGGTAATGTAAATGAGTGTAGGAATGCGTTTACACTATTGTGGTGGGTATCTTTCTTTACTATGACTTACTTTCTTGTCAACCAGTCAGGATGCCGTTTCAACAAGAGCGTAGTAACGGGAACCGTTGGATCCTCCTCGGTCAATTTCAACGAAGATGGTAAGTTAAGATCGAAAGAGTATTTACACCACAGAGAAACTTCGAGATACAAAGAAAACAAAAGAGAGGCGGAGATAGTCTCTGGAAATCTCGAAACCGGCCAATGAGAAGGAAAGTAGAACTTTGCTGATGGACGTCCCTCATCAACGTTGACGACGAATATCTCTTAGTAACGCGGACTATAATATCAGCCACATGGCACACTTTTAGAGACCATTGACTGAATGGATGTTTAGCTCTTCACTAGGTGGACATATATACCAAAAATTAGCTTGATTAGTGATTTCAAACATTTGGATCTTTGTACCGCAAATAATGCTCGAGTCTACAATTAAAAAATCAACTCATGATAACAACTCCAATCCAACGCTTAGAAATCACTAATCAAGCTAGTTTTTGTATTGTAGGTCCACCTAGGGTTGGGCCAAACATCAATATGGTCAGTGATCTCTAATAGTGTGCCACGTGGTTTGCATTGTGGTCCGTCAGCAAAGTTCTACTCAATTGTTCTCTCTGAACCCCAATCTCTAGTGAAAAAAATTTACCTTGACGAGACTTTTTCTTGAGGGGCTATGGGCCGCATATATGTGGCCATGTGGCACACTCTTTTCTTACTTACTCATGAGTGATGGTCTCACCCCTTATCGAAATTGAGCAATTTTTTGAAGGGTATGTTGTAGGTGCGATCATGCGCCAATGATCGCACCCCACATATACCCATGGTTATTTTTTTTAAAGTTTGTTTAAAACCAAATCCTAAATCACAGGTACATGTGGCTGGCGATCATTGGGCGCATGATCGCCGCTTCAAAAATCCCACCCCTTCAAAAAATTTCTCCCAGAGCTATACGCTAAGAATCAGCCTGATTGGTGATATGTAGCCATATTCGAGTCTTTTTCATGAGGTGATTTCTACCTGCTTGATTCGAGGTTTTTTTTTTTTTTTTTTGTGTACTAAGATCAAGTGGCTAGAGATCACCAATCAACGATCATGTGCCCAATGATCGCGCACCACATATGCCCATGGTTTAGACTTTGGTTTTAAAAGACTTTTTAAAAGCAACAATGGGTATATGGCCTATCATATCATTGGCGCATGATCGCTGCTTCGAAAATCACGCCGCTTCAAAATTTCTCCACATATGCCCATGGCCTAGACTTTGGTTTTAAAAAGTAACCATGGGTATATGTGGCATGCCATCATTGGCGCATGATCTCGCTGCTGCTTTGACAATTTATTTTTGAAGTGGGGAGATTTTTGAAGCAGCAATCATGCGCCACATATGCCCATGGTTTAGGGTCTGTTTGGTATGCACGCAAACCATTACATGTGCAATGATTTGCACACCAATTTTTTTGCGTTTGGTTCACACCACCTTTACATAATCAAATTTCAAAATTTTCGCATTATTCATATTTACCACCATTTGGTTCTTGTGCATGTGCAAATACAAAATTTTTAAATTAAATTGCATATGAATATGTACTAAGACATGACATATTAAATAAACAAATAGGGAAGTGTGGGACCCCCATTCATTTCAAACAAAATCACCCGTGGGACTTTACTTTTCTTTCTTTGTTGAGCATTCGTGTGCATATGCAAATGGCTGAATACACGCATTCCAAACATGCGTGGGAAACGATTGCATGCGTTTGCACACCTGATTTGCACGTTTTCCAAACGCACCCTTGGACTTTGGTTTTAAAAAGTAAACATGAGTATATGTGGCGTGCCATCATTGGCGCATGGTGGCTACTTCAAACATCCAGGCGGTTCAAAAATTTTCTCCCCAAAGTGTGTGCCACGCTGTATTGCGTCCACAAGCCCCACAGGAACAAGGAAAAGTTTTAGATGCAGAGGATTTTGGATGCAGTCGACGGATAGGGGTCTCGTGGTCCTATATGACTCATTTGTTTGGGCCCACCAACCGTATGGATGTTTACCCCACCCCTTGTAGATATTTTTACCAAAACTCAGCCTGGTTGTTAATTTATAGCCGTTGGATTAAGTGGCCAAAAATATGCAAGAAAACATATTTGAATCCAACGGCTACAATCAATCCTATAAAATTGTTATAATCTATGGGTAGAGAAAATCAATTAGACTGATTTTTTGTATATATATCCACAAAGGGGTGGGCTAAACATCCATACGGTTAGTGGGCCCCAAAAAAGAGCCATGTAGGGCCACGACACCCCTCTGCATCGACTGCATCCAAGGTCCTCTGCATCTAAAACGTTTCCCAGGAACAAGGTCTCCTCGGGTAAATTTTCTCATCTACGACCTTCCTAAGCACAACACAGCAAATACATAAGAAAGCGCCACATGTAAAATAATACCACGTGTACTTATATCATTGGGTACTCCGTACCTTTCCACGTCCAACTCTATTTCTTAGCAACTTATAAAAGCCTTCTCTTCCAGTCTCCTCGCGAATATTCAAAACCGAGATCCGTCTCCCTTCCTGTTTTTTTTCTCGAACTCTCGATTCTCTCTTTCAGACCTCGCAGAGAGAAATCAAAGCCCTAATTCGTATCCAAGCTTTCAGGTCAGTTTTCATGGCGGTAGTTCTCAACACATTCTCTTGCATAGAGGTTCAACTGTAGTAGTTCAGACACAATATTTTTCTGGGTTGAAACGCGATCCTCAATGGAGATCTGGTTTAAAATATGTTTAGTTATTTCAATTCTTTCAGTACTTTTGATTCCATCAGAATCAGCTGTTTCGAGTATAGATCTAGGTTCGGAATGGTTGAAAGTCGCTGTTGTGAATCTAAAATCCGGACAGAGTCCGATTTCGATAGCCATTAACGAGATGTCAAAAAGGAAATCCCCAGCGCTAGTTGCATTTCAAGGTGGAAATCGACTTGTTGGTGAAGAAGCAGCTGGAATTATCGCTAGGTATCCCGATAAGGTATATTCGCAAGTTAGGGACATGATCGGCAAGCCATTTAAATACGTGAAGGATCTTGTTGATTCCTTGTATCTACCATTTGATTTGGTGGAAGATTCGAGAGGCATGGTGGGTATTAGGATCGATGATGGTGTTACTGTTTATTCAGCTGAGGAGTTGGTAGCTATGATACTTAGTTATGGTCTTAATTTGGCGGAGTTTCATTCCAAGGTGCCGATCAAGGATGTGGTTATCACGGTCCCACCATATTTTGGGCAGGCACAGCGGAAGGGGTTGCTTCAGGCTGCTCAGCTGGCGGGTATCAATGTGCTGTCGCTTATCAACGAGCATTGCGGTGCGGCTCTCCAGTATGGGATTGATAAGGATTTCTCAAATCAGTCACGGCATGTCATATTCTATGATATGGGTTCGAGTAGTACTTATGCTGCTCTTGTCTACTTCTCGGCTTATAATACGAGGGAGTTTGGGAAGACAGTCTCAGTTAACCAATTCCAGGTAAATCTTGATGCTAGTAAGGATTCCTCTTGTGGTTGCTAATATGCGAAATGGGTTTCCCCATATTCACAATTAGCCCCTAGGAAGGGATTGAGTGCCAATACTGTGGAAAGTCTCTAGAGCAGTATATAGTGACTAGATGTTGTCTTATGCAAAACTAACATACATCCTTTGTTGGCTTGTTGCATTGGCTACATTTTAGAGTAATGGCTTAGTATCTCATTAACCTGTTGCCATTTATCTGTCGATTTTCTTTTGACTATCCGATTGGTTGACACACATGAAGCATTGCTTCTGAATCTTCTCCCTCTATATTGGGTGCTTCATTATTTGTTTTCTTGATTGCTTAGGAGTATGTTGCATTCTTAATACGATTTCCATATGCAAGATTTCAAATTTGTACAGTTACATCTAGGGAAGATAATAAATTATTATTTTTAGTTCTTGTTATCATCAATTCATGGAATGTCACATGATTGAAGTCCATCATCTGTTCTGTAGTAACTTATTTTGTACGTCTTGTATTTTAGATACATTCAGTTGATTGCAAATGGTGATGTTGAGGGCTCAAAAAGTCTTTCAGGATAACATGCCTCACAATTGGACAAGAGATTGTCATTATTTTCCTCTTTACATGTTGCTTCATTCTAGAGAAATTCAAAGGAAAAATGTGTCTGCCATTTCCAAGCTGTCCTATTAATGCCTCTCTATGGGTCAAATTGTGAAATGTTTTAAACAGATCTTTAATGCCTTCTAACTGTTTAGTGTAACACTTCTGAATCCGTTAATTTGTTTTAGCAAGCTCCTGGCTAGAGAGAAACATTTATCTAGTTTTTTTGTGGTGATGACCATGAGGGCTTAGTGGGCAAAGGATTGTATGAAGAAGAGGTGGTTCTCTCTAAAAACAAACTTAATCATTCTTATACATTCTTTGTATGGTGAATTCTGTTGACAAACATCTTTTGTATGTTTTTTTGTTTCCTCTTTCATTTAATTCTGTTAGTTATTGGATAGGAAGGAAAAAAATACACTCCCAAATCCACCATAAATGAGCCACCATGCCGTGGACTGAACTTCACATTAAAAAAAGAACTTTTGCACTTGGTTGAGTTTTCAATTAGTTCAGTCTTCGCATCAAAACAGTTTTTCAGTATTAAATGATAGAAAATGTAATTAGGTCAGATGGAACAGCATACTGGTAGCCCGAATAGCTGATTCTCCCCATGAAATCCCAGGTTCTATACTTTTTCTAAAAAATGAAAATCTCCAAAACCAGCAATAACCAACCAACATTTTCTGTGATAGGGAGTTTGAAGGATTTAAATTTTGTAGCAAATTGTTTATGGGAGTTGAAGATCTATAAGTTTTGTTGAACCACGAAATACATTTTTTGAGACAATTTAAGATTTAGATTTATGAGACTTAGTGTTAACTGATGAATAATGCTTGGTAAAATAACCAGTCATTTGAATTTTGTTTGTGTTTGAGAGAGGGCATCTGTAGAAATACTTTGTGAATAAGGTGGTTTACCCTAAGTTTCTTATTCCTTTTTGAGGTGGGTGTTTCTACTATTGATTCTTCTGGACTCAATTTTTCTTGTAAGCGTTAAATCCTAGATATATTATTTTAGTGCAAGCAGCATTCACCAAAATTGTTCCGTACTATCTCTCTGTTTTACTCTCGTGTAAAAAGGACATGTCCCCTTACCCATTTTTGGTTGAGTCAACGTGTTTCGACACGGTAGTATCAGTACAGCCTGACACAAATCCTGACTGAACGAAAATATCACCCTTTACTTTAATTTTTTTCTAATGAAATGGTTTCTAAAATTGGGCTGGTTTTTTCCTCCATCCTCCATATGCTACTTTATTAAGTTGTTAAACACATCAATACACCCTGACATAAATCCTGACTGAATGTCAATATCATCCTTTGTTTTATTTTTATTTTTATAATAAAATGATTTCTAAAAGTGAGCAGGTTGTTTGATAGTCTTCCCTCGTATGAATCTACTTATACTTATTAGGTTATTAGATAGCTTCTAGTGTATTGAAATGTTTTCCTTTGCTTTTCATATTTTTCCGTATTCTTATTTTTAAAAACCTTATAACTAAATTATTACTAAAATTTTATATTCTAATACATGTTATGGATATGCTTGCATTTTGAGCATCTCAAAGGTGCTGTGTCCTACACTTCAGACGCCTCGTATGTGCTGGACACCAACACGTGTTCGTGTCATTGCTATATGTGTTTTACTTGTTTGTGCTATATGTATCCATAAAAGTGGTTTATGCTTATTTGGACTAATATACACCCTTTAACATGTGTTGTAAACTTCTGACTTTTAAGAACATAGGCTTGTTGTTACAATGATTGTCAATTGCTATTATAATTTCTTGTGTTTCATTATATATTTCATGTTTATTTAGTCTCTACTAAAAGAAATTGATTTTTTTCTTGGACTAATATCAATCCTTTCACATGTCGCATATTTTTTTTAATAACACAAGTCTGTGGTCGCTTCGGTTGCCATGTTAAACTTTTTTGTGTTGCATCATTTATTTCATGTTTGTAGACAATCTTCTGCATTTGTCAGTAGCATTGGGTTCTTTTCTTACTCCAAGATTTGTTGCAGGTCAAGGATGTTAAATGGAACACGGAACTCGGGGGTCAAAAAATGGAATTGCGTTTGGTGGAGTACTTTGCAGATGAGTTCAATAATCAAGTTCGAAATGGGGTAGATGTGAGGAAGTCCCCCAAGGCAATGGCTAAATTGAAGAAACAGGTTAAACGTACCAAAGAAATTTTAAGTGCAAACACAATGGCTTCAATATCAGTTGAATCTCTTTATGATGATCGTGACTTTAGGTGGGCAGAATCTTAATCACCTTCAGCATTTCCTTTATTATTCTTATTCTCATTATTACTGCTGTTGTTTTATTGTTAATGTCGATAACTAAAGAAAGATTTATGGAAAAGGGAAAAGAAAGACCTGGGGAACTCGCTACCATGTATATCAAAATGATATGTTTCCTGCCAAAGAGAGCAAGATCTCTAGCACTACGTAATATGTAATAGAAAATGAAACTCCATTTTGACACAAAATTCAAACTACTAATGTTCACTGATCAACATTTCCTTTATTATTCTTATTCTCATTATTATTACTGTGGTTTTGTTATTAACATCGATAACTAAAGAAAGATTTATTGAAAAGGGGAAAGAAAGATCTGGGGAAGATAGTTCACTACTATGTATATCAAAATGATATGTTTCCTGCCAGAGAGAGCTAGATCGGTAGCACTACGTAATATGTAATAGAAAATGAGAACTCCATTTTTACAGAAAATTCAAACTACTATGTTCACTGATTTTCATTGACCCAGCTTCTTTGGTCCTCTAGCCTCTGATATTGTGTAGCAGGAATCTCCCTCTACAACAAACAAAAATTAAACTGTCCAAGCATTGCAATAACTCTAGGTCCTGCCTCATTTGACCCTTTTTCCCTAACAGGCCCAGAGAAGATGTATAGAATATTGAAGTTATGGGCTTGAGCCTGTAGCTCAGTTGGTTGATATGTTGCACGACGACCAAGAGATTGCGACTTTATTCCAACTGATCAACAATGAAAAAAAGGATATTTAAGCTATCATCTCCATTTACCCCATGAATCTTTACTAGCCTGGGATTGCCCAAAAAAATTCCTTCAAATAACATCTTCCCCATTACCTAGTCGAGCCCTAGAAGGTGTGAAGGTTACTTTTCTCTACCCACTATGCATAAGGACTACCAACATCTTTCAAAGTCTTCCACCTTGAAGTTGAAAAAAAAATCATTAAGGATGCAAACTCGTTCCACAAACATCCTTCAAAATAGAATAGATAACCTCCTTAATGATCATGGAATGGTAGACCTGTTTTCATGACTAGTATGGAAGATCCGCTAAGGCCATATTTCAGATTTACATAGTTGTGTTACTGGCTTTTAGGGGCAGTTGTGCTGATGATTGACGAGGGTGGGGTGCCAACATAGTTCGGATGCCTCCTCTTATGGTGATGCAGTCCTCTCCCTAATGTATCCTTATACCTGTTCTTTTTTCCTTTAATAAAATTTCCTTATTCAGCAAAAACAAAACCTCCTTAATACTTCTAGACTTGTCTTCGAAGCTTCTCAAGCTTCTTTCCATTCATATATCAATAAAGTGCCAAGTTAAAGAATGCACCATAAAATATTACCTCCACTCTGAATTCAGCTGCCGTGCAAGGACCTCACAAATTCACTAGGGAATAACAATTCAGTGCCATAAAGAACAAGAACTAAACCTCCAATCTTTACTTGTCACAAAAGGAAAAAAAGAAAATAAATTTTACAAACTAAACCCACCTTCCAATGGAAAAACATGGTTAATGCTATTTCCAAGCTCCTTGCACATGATACTTGGGGTCTTATTATGCTCATGCTAATTTATTAGCCTGTTTGTATGCTTTCTTTATTTTACTTTATTTTATTTTTTTATGTTTTCACCATATATCTGTAAGAGTTTCCGTGGTATGACATCATATTTTGTTTCTTTTACAGTTCCCTATAACTACAGATATCATATGGTTCCCTATAGCGATAAACCACTTCATAAAATTGCCAACTCTTTGACCATATAAGCAACCATGGTACTATACTACTATCACACAACACATAACAAGGATACTTGACAAAAGGCTATATTAAGAACTAACATTTGTAGTATTTTATGGGGGGTATCACTCTTTTAATATCTTATGCCATGGTTGTAACTTGTAAGTAAGCTAGCTATTCATTCTATTTTGATTTGCATAACTATTAAGTTTTTCCACATGTATCCACCTTACTTGTAAGAAGCTTCGATCCTAGGTGCTGCTCCTGCCACAGAATTTCTCCATTGCTTGTGCTATTTAAAATCCAATTAGAACTTGTTTCCAACAATCACTTCCTCACTCCCACACTTGAGTCTTCTCCCGCACCCACTCTTGCTTTTTGGAACTAAGGTATCCACTCTTTAGTATGTGGTTGTTGTGTTAGTAATATCGAAGTTGTCCATTCCTTTTGTGGTTCACTTTGCCAATTGGACCAGGGCATTGTAACTTGGTAAAATGGTTTATAAGGCTAAAGTGGGGAAATCAGTAGGAAAATGACCAAGCTAGAAGTTTATAACTAATCTCATGTTGCCAGGCCAGCAAAGAGAGAAGTGGATCCAATGGCCAGCTAAACCACGTTAGCAGCCTAGGCCATGTATCTATCTAGCCTCCAGTTGAAGGCATATGGATAGGATGTGATGGCAATCTCTTACATGGTACAATCTCTCTCTCTTTGTCAGGCACTAGTCTAAAATGGTGTTGCTAACTTACTATAGGAAAGAAAAGGATGCCTTGAGGACTGTGTTGGGCTTTGGGAGCTTGATGCTTTTGTGGCCGTTGAGTTGCAGGCTTTGTGTGCACATATCACCTTGTGTGGGCACTAGGCCACAAGATTAGTTTTGTGTCTATGCTATCCACGAGATCTCACTTGGTTTTCCTAATAGTTAAGAGGGCATCTTATTTATTTATTTATTTATTTTTTCTTGGCCACCAAATGTATAACCCTCTTGGCCACCACGTTAGCAGCTTAGCGCCGTGGATGCGAAGACATTTGGATTAGGTGCATAGTGTCTTTGTCCTGCGGAAGCAATCTTTCTTGGATGAAACTAATTGTGAGGCATTGATGCATCAAGGAATTGTGTTTGAGCGAGGCATGTGGTGTCTTGGTGCTGTGAGGTAAGCATGTTTGGAGGGGCAGGTTGTGCCGTAGAGCCTGTGGGGCGAGTCTATTTGCAATTAGGGCAAAGCTTGATAGAGCTCATGGTGTTGAGGCACTGGAGCTCGGGCCATGTGTGCCATGATCTAGCCCTCCAGCTCGAGGCATCCGTACAACTCTTCTCATTAACTGTTTTCTCTATCATTATCTAAAACATTTAGAAAATGAAATTTTGTTTGGGGTTTCTTGTTTGTTCACATCATACGCAGTTTAGGTGTTACAAATTGATTCCGATTAATTGGGCTTATATCCTATATTTTCTTTCCCTCAGAAGCACTATAACTCGTGAAAAATTTGAAGAACTCTGTGGAGACCTGTGGGAGCAATCTCTTATCCCTGTGAAAGAAGTGCTCAAGCATTCTGGTTTGAATGTTGAAGACCTGTATGCAGTAGAGCTGATAGGCGGTGCCACTCGCATGCCAAAGTTACAGGTCAATGTCTACATTTTTACTGCCTATGATTGTAATCTGGATGATCCAAAACAACATGATCACATTTTCTAAGCCATGGGAAACAAAAGTTTACATTGTTCCAAACTGCATGGTCATTGATACTCTGAAAGAGTTTGACTTATAACCAAATATAGTTTTTCATGCATTCTTTTTATAAGATCTTGTGGTATTATTCTAAATTACTTTCTAAGCCCTCTCACTTTTGAATTTTCTAAAGATTAGCGGTTTCCTGATTTGACTCCAAAGTCTGCTTCCACTCCTGCTTTGTGAAGTTTTCTGATTTTTGAATTATATTCTATACCATTCCTAGAGTGCTTCATTGATCCTGTGCACACTCAAGGTCCTAAAACATGAATGGCTATATGGATAATTAGTCGTACGTCTGCCTCCTTTTATGGCTTGAATAAACTTCCCTGTTAGTATTTCTAACAATTTACAATGCATATGGGGGTTAGTCTTTAGGAGATTTCTACTTACATGTACATACCAGTTCAGAAAAGGAAAGTAGAAAGTGTATATTATTCACCAACGACCCATTTCGGAACACTCAACCTACTTGAATGGTTCGGAAGGCTGTGCATATACACTCTTGCTGTGTTCACTAACTCTTACCCTTGACATGCACAAATTTAGGCCTATATTACTGCTGAGTTCATATATCTCAGTCGTATTTCGACCAAATACTTCTTGTAGTGTACAATTGCACGAGGAATCCCACATCTTGTAGTGTACAATTGCATGTATGAAGATCATGGTTCAAAGTACACGGTATCATCTGGTAACGTTTATGGGCGATACCGAAACGTATCAGAAGTATCGTTCGGTTTCGGATAATGAAATGTTAGTGCAAATTTACATATAAGATGAAGTATCATTCGGTTACGGACGAAACAACCGAAACGTATGTAGTTTCGTCCTATAGCGAAGTTGAAACGAAACGGATGAAACATTTCGGTTTCAGTCAAAACTTTGAACCATGATGAAGATTTTTTCATCTTGTTCATGGTTTTGAGTATTTATAATGACATATCTATATCTGTTGTAACTAATGTGATCATGTTCTGGCTCATACAGAATCGACCATGCCAGTATAATGTCAATACCCCTCAATACCAATATAGTGTGTACCACATCAATCCTTATCGATTAATATTTAAAACGATGATCTTTGTGTGTGTGAACATGGTTCTCATTTTTCCTTATTCTTACAGGCCAAGCTTCAGGAATTTCTTAGGAGGAAAGATCTGGACAAACATCTGGATGCTGATGAAGCTATAGTACTTGGTGCATCTCTTCATGCTGCAAATTTAAGTGATGGAATCAAGTTGAATCGTAAGCTAGGAATGATTGATGGTTCTTCATATGGTTTTATGATCGAGTTAGATGGTCCTGATCTTTCGAAAGATGACAGTACTAAACAGTTACTTGTACCGCGAATGAAGAAAGTCCCTAGCAAGGTAAGAACATGGTAATTTGAATCTCTGTTGTTATACGTCACATCAAACATTAATTGAAACTTAGATTCTAGACATTTGGCTTCTTGCTGATCATGTTTGAATTCATTGGCCATACAGATGTTCAGGTCCATTAAGCATAACAAAGATTTTGAAGTTTCGCTTACTTACGAGAGTGTGGATGAATTACCACTGGGGGTTTCTTCTGATAAGTTTGCCCAGTATGCAGTGTCTGGTTTGACAGATGCTAGTGAAAAGTAAGAGATTAGTAACTTCTTGAGTCATAACTAGATCAGAATTCTTAATACTTTTAAGCAGTGACACCCATGACTCTATGAAAATTGTGAACTAAATTCTAGGTAAAACGTAAGTATGATATTGTATATTGTGTTTTCTCTAGGTATTCATCTCGCAATCTCTCCTCTCCCATCAAGGCAAATCTGCATTTCTCTCTCAGTGGAAGTGGAATAATTTCTCTCGATCGGGCAGATGCTGTTATTGAAATTACGGAATGGGTGGAAGTTCCCAAAAAGAATTTGACTATGGAGAATTCAACTACTGTTGCGCCTCCCATATCAGTTGAAGCGGGTCAAGGGAACACTTCAGAAGGGAGTAAAGGCGGCACGAGCAGTGATGGTGGGATTAATAACACATCCAATTCCAATGTAGGAGAACAAAGTAGAGTGGATTTTGTCACAGAAAAGAAGCTGAAGAAGCGAACATTTAGGGTTCCCCTGAAGGTGCAAGTTGGATAACTACTTAAAACTTATAGAGATTCTATTAATGTAGAGTTGCTGCAGTTTGACCAGAAACTGTTCTCAATTGACTGTCTTTTAGTCTGTTCTGTCACTGTTGTTTCACTAATCCTTTTCTGTTTGACAATTGTAGATAGTTGACATAACAGTGGGTCCTGGAGTGTCTCTTTCAGAGGAATCTCTGTCTGAAGCTAGACTTAAATTGGAAGCTCTGGATAAGAAGGATGCGGAGCGCAGAAGAACTGCAGAGCTCAAAAATAACTTGGAAGGATACATATATTCTACTAGAGAAAAGGTTTAAAGTCCCTGATAAATCATAACCTAGTATTTCCAAAAGAGATTGGTTTATCCAGTAAAATGTTTTGCATTCTTTTCTGTAACCCTGTTTTGGTAATTCAGGATTTTGTTAATTTTGTTATGCTTCTTATGCTTATCTCGTCTTCTGTTGTGGGCATTGTCACTTATCCCAGCTTGAATCGTCTGAGGAGATTGAGAAAATTTCAACTGAGCAGGAAAGGCAATCCGTTATCGAGAAGCTTGATGAGGTTAGTCTGTGCCTCACAGGGCCTAGTTATTTTCCTCTTACTTACAGTTCTAATTTGACTATGGTATATTGTTAAAGGTGCAAGAATGGCTGTATACTGATGGTGAGGATGCTACTGTAACCGAGTTCCAAGAACGCCTTGATTTATTAAAAGCTATTGGTGACCCAATATTTTTCAGGTCAGTTCCTATGTCCACTAGTTTCATGGGATGCTTTTGCAGGCATTGAACATGTCCTGATATTGTCTGTTTTATGTAGATTGAATGAGCTTGCTGGACGGCCAGCGGCATCTGAACATGCTCGAAGATATCTTGGCGAGCTTCAACAGGTACTTAATATAGAGGGTAGTATTACTATGTGATAACCAAGAACATGTTGGACTTTTGATTTGGTTTTCTAGTTAACAAATCTTAGATAGCTAATAACTGATCTAACAGATATATCCACAATTAGAATACCAGAATCTATGATGCAGGAGCTGATTCAAGAAAGCCCATTTGTCCATGGGGGAGTAAGAAGTGTGGAATCAGAACCCTCTGTGGCATGATATTTTAGGAGATTATTTTTTTCAACGGAGTGTTATTTGAGTTCTTATTAATTAGGAAAATTGGTGGATTGAGCCCTTTATTACTTAGTAAGTACTCTAATTTTAGTAGCTGGGTCTAATTAGGAGGAATCTTTGTGCTGCCATCCAGCACTCTTAGAAATATTCCTGTATATTTCATAGTTGAGTATTTTTTGAGAATTGAAGAAAAGTTTAGATATATGCTGTCAAGTGGTTTGAAGCCTCTCTTTGAAGGTGGCACGACTCCATTTGAGTAGGTGCAAGGAATCAAGGATAGGTGTGACTCATTCCTCTAGCCCTAGTGCCCTACGAATTGTGAAGACACCAAATTTCCATCTTTGTCACTTTCTTTTTAACTTTCCTATTCTTGTTTTCTTTAATTTTCTACTCATCAAGCATAAATCATGCTCAAGCTATGTAACGTTACAATTGTTGGTTGTGGAAATATAATTGGCATAGATTTTATGAATTTTTCAGAAAATAATAAATCAGGTTTGATTTATTAAGGATCATCACATGAACCTTATGGATCCTATGAGAGGGTTTATAGTTGCTTCGCGCTAGCTCTCCAAGTGTGACCTTCTAAAATTCACACCGATTCACGTACCCTTGCTTTTCCTCTCTTAGAAAATCGTGGAGAACTGATGGCATTCTCCTTTAAAGTGGGTCATTCCTTAGGGTTTACTGTGTAACACCTTAGTAAAACCTTTAAGGGAGAGAGTGGAAAGAGAAAGACAAAGCACCAGAAAGCTAAAATCGTTGGCTTATGTGTATAGATCTCCTTTCACACACCTTTTTTTATAATAAAAGTCCCATAGGTTTCCTAAACCTAGCTGTTTCCAATTTGAGAGAAATGAGTGAATTATAAGTGTAGGATCTTACCTCTTTGGCCCTGAGCAATTAATGCAAGTTTGACTTGCAATAGAAATTGGAAACACTTCCCCACGATTTTTCCTTTATGGGCTTGTGCTATTTTTAGCATGTGCCCATGGACATTACAATAAATTTCTTTATTATTTATTAATAAATTATAAGCCACTGAGAATGAATATTAATCATTTTCTAGTCCCTGGCTTATGAATTATTTATTATTTCATTTTATTCATCATTTATTGGACTCTGAGAAAAACAAAAACCATTTTGTATGAAACGATTTCATTTACTAATAAATAAATATATAAAAAGATTTCAATAAGACTCTTTAATCAAAACATTACTAGATCTGGATTTGGGAGTCCAATCCTCGACGAAATAACTACTGAATATAATCTCTTAAATTAGGAGTGGTAGATTCCTTATTGAGCGTTTAACCCTCTTCATGCATTCTCTGCATAACCCAACATTCCCATGTATAACCCTCGATTAAGCATCAATGGTTGGTAATGTCAAAGTCATACTTATAATACATAAGAGAGAGTAAACCTCTCTGGTCTAAGGATAATTTGTAAATAAAACTACCCTTTGATCTGAAAGTGATCACTCCATAGGGTGTTCTGTAGTTGATCCTTTTAGTGCATGTACATAGTATATACACCTACATATCTGCTTTAGGGTCACCACCCTTTATGGTGGAGATACACCATAACTATTAACTATCATATAGCAGCATAACATGTATAAGCTATAATGGAGTGAGATGCCCAATCATCACTCAGCTTAGCAGTGTTTTAGGTCTACAAGGAAATAGAGAACCATATCTCCTGTAAAGGTTCACTAACCTTACATGGCTCTCCTAAAATGTTACCTAAGGAACCTTATGTGACTATGGCACATTTAATGTACCCATAAACATTCATGATTGACAGAATAATTGGTAGTTGTATTGAATAATGTAATTTAATCTAATTAAATAACATGTTTTTTCTTTGAGGACATATAACACTAACAACAATGACACAGATACGTGTGTCGGTGTCCAACACAGATACGAGGTGTGTGACATGACGCCTTTAAGAAGTCTAGCACATAAACGCGTCCGTACACATGTATTGTATTATAATATGTTAATTATATTTGAATCAAAAGTAGCTTTTACTAAAAATAGGGCAAGAAATATATGAAAAGTAAAAGAAAACTTTTTTATACGTCATGGAGCTATCCAATAACATAAACAATATTCGTAGATTTATAATAGGGAAGACTATTAAACATATAACAAAGTATTATATGGAGGATGGAACACACTAACCCTCTAATAGAGTACATTTATTTAATAAGTCATTAAAATAAAGGGTGACACTGCCGTATGTGTCAAGATTTGTGTGGGATGTGTTGACGAGCATGTCATGCCCGACATGGATAAAACCCTATAAAGTGCCATGTCCTTGTTACATAGTGCTCAAGAGACTTCAGCTAGTTTTTGTTCAACATTAGTGATAAATCTTGCTGTATTGTCTCAATTTTGGCATCGGAGCAAGTTTGCTCCTAGCACTTGCTGCAGTTTTTACAGTGACTTTGGCAAATAGCATGAAGTTTTTTCTTTCTTGCCACCTCTGAAGTAGTCCGAGGCAACCCTTTGTCACTGCTCTTTCAACTGCAAAAAAATTGTTTCAGTGCAGAAAGACATTTTCTGTGGAAAGAAATTTTTTTGTGACCAATTGTTGCCCTCCATCCTCGCCATGAACTCTTTCATCGCATCAGCTGTCTGCCACAACAGTTCTTACCTCGGCCTGATCTTTCATTGAGATTCTGTAAAGCCACGGGCCTCATTTGTTAGCCTGCGTATAGACCAGCAGACCAGATTTGTCGACTAAGTCAACAGCTTAGGCCCAATAAAAACTACAAATAAGATATAGAATTTTGAACAACTTCATGTATTATTGTCGTAGGGAAGCTCCCTAATCGTGTAATTGAGATCCTTCTAGTAGTGAGAATTATATTTTGCGAGTATGCTAGAAGAAATTCACTAGACTGGATGTGTTTACTATCGGTAACAGCAATGGATTGATGTCACATACTTGTGGGTCAAAAATGGATTGAAATACAGGGTGCAGTTTATGGTCACGATACTCATCCTTAGAGCTTCCTCAAGGACAGACACAAGATCAGTTTAAAGGGAAAGATTCTAGAGAGTATAATTGATGCTCTAGTTGATGCCTAGGCAAGCACTTTTGTGAGAAGGGACATCTCGTGACTTTAATATCTGCCATCTAAGCTTTTTTGGACCCCATATAGTAGTTGTCGCTTATAAATTAAGGATATCCTATGCATGTATGTAGCAATGACACGGACACGTGTCGGTGTCCTACATAGGTACAAGGTGTATGACATGTAGACACGTTTGTAGACCGTTAATATAATGTTTTAGTTACATATCAAAAGTTTCTTTAATAAAAATAAAGAAGGAAATATATGAAGTAAGAAAGAAACATTTCTATATGCGCTGAAGCTATCCAATAACATAATAAATATGAGTAGATCTATAAAAGGGAAGGCTATCAAATAAATATAGCTATGTTTAACAACTTAATAAAGTATTGTATGGAGGATGGAACACACCAACCCTCTTTCAGAAATTGTTTATTTAATAAAAGGATCATTTGAATAAAGGGTGAAACTGCCCATATGTGTCAGGATGTGTACGTGTGTCGACATTCAGACACATCAAAAAACCTACAAGTGACGCATCCTTGTTACATAACTATGCATAAGAAACCAGCAGTCAATAATTTTTGATAAAGTGGATTTGATATTAAAGAGGGAAAACCCAAAACAAAATACACCAGGGATCTCAAGGCGAGATACCCCCAAGCCAAAACAAGAACACCAGCAGTCAATAATTGCCCATGTTAGAAAAACACTACCTTCATCATTTTATTTGCAGAAGGCTTTCATGGGTTAGTTTTCAGCAGCAAAAGTGATATTCTGCTTCAGCACATGCTCTGTGTGCTAACTCTTCAATTTATTACCTGGCTTTGAGTTAGTTTTGTATATCGATTCTGTGCAGCTATTGACACCAGTGCCTTGACTTCCTTTTAACCTTATGCAGATTATAAGTGGTTGGGAGAAGAGCAAATCTTGGCTTCCCAAAGCTAGAATAGATGAGGTAGTTTATTGATATTTCATAACTTTTTATTGATTATATTGGATTAATCTTCAGCTATTGTGTTAAGATGCTATGACTGTAGAAACTCACTATTGTAACCGTACCCGTTAGGTTCTGAGTGATGCTGACAAGGTCAAGAATTGGTTGGAAGACAAGGAGGCCAAACAAAAGAAGTATGTGCCTCTTATTTTTGTGTTTATTGCTATTTTAATGAGTTCTTTTAATAAATTTTATTTTGTCGTGTGAGTTTTCTTTTCAAGCATAAAATTTTAGTATTTTTATTTGGGTTTTATCATGCAAGAATATCACCCTTGTCATGTAATCCTTTTGAGAGCATTTTTGGGGCAAGGTGTCAATCGAGAAAAAAAGCTTTCCATTTGAGCTCAGTGTCCGACGACTCTTTGGCCTTAGGAGTTATCTGCTGTGTTGGATTACAAGGTAGATTGTGGCCTCATTGAATGCATTAGTTTACTTCTGAAGCTGGTGATTCAAATGCACATTATTGGGTCCTTGTAGTGAGAAGAATGGAGAAAATTACCATCCTTTAGAAAAGTGACTTTTTATCATTAATGTCAATTTCATCCAACACTTCGAAAAAAAAATTAGGGGAAGGAGAAAATAAGTGCCTTAGGTGGATGTTTGAAAGCTGAAAGTGGATAAATAGTGAAGTCAGTCCTTGACATTTCCTGATGATGGTTTTAGGAAACAATCAAAGTAGCAAATGAAAGAAGAAAAAGAAGAGAAAAGAAGGCCATGCGACAACAAACTATGGATTCTAGCATTGTAAAGAAATAGGGTACATAATGTTATTTGCTTGTGTTTACGGTATGCCCTTTGGTTGGGTTGTGGTGGGTTCACTTTCACATTTGGTATGACATTTGTGTTGAGTTTGGCGACTGATTGTTCTGGTGACACCTTATGACTTTTTCCAGACTTTTTAAAGATAGAAGGTCAGTTAGTTGCTTTCAGGTTAGGGTGTCATTATTTGTTGGACGGTAAAGTTTCATTAGGTCCCCGTGAGAAGAGCCCTAATAATGTTCGTTTTTGGTTTCATCAGCATACCGACAAGTTTACAGAGTTTACTTGTGGGGTCAGACTATAGTTCAAACCATCCACATTTACAGAGTGGTGGGTAATGCCGTGGCAGATAACTTGGCTAATCAAGGTGTTGAGCTGCCCCCTTCTATATTTGGGATTTGGCCCTATCTAACAGAGGTCCGTTCATGTCGTACTGCCATTTTGAATCGGTTACTTTACGATCTATGGACAAGGAGAATAGCATACAATTTCTTGTGCTTTGCAGATACCCCAAAGCATGGCCTGTTAAGTTTTTTGTAACTCGAGAAGTCCTGGAATTATCCATCCCCTCATGGAGTTTGGCCTGGCTTTGAATTTCTTATTCCTTCTCTTGACTGTTTCTGTGTTTGTAAATCTATGACAATAGTTTCTCTCTCTCTCTCTCTAATATATACATCTGGTAAATGGGTATTTTTTTCACAGGATTTCTGGATTTAGCACGCCGGTGTTCACGTCTGAAGAGGTATATGGAAAGATATTTGATCTCCAGGACAAGGTAACGCAAATTTTCTTCCTTGCTTGAAAAAAAAAAAAATGTAATAAGTTCTGTCAAATGCTTCATAATCACTTTTAACAAGAAGAGAAACATCAATATAGGTCGCAAGCGTCAATAGGATCCCTAAGCCGAAGCCAAAAGTTGAGAAGCCTCCAAAGAATGAAACTGAAAGTGGGGGAGAGAAGGAAAATACCTCCAAATCAACTTCTGAGAATTCCTCCCAAACTGACCAATCTGCAGAAGATCCTGTTTCAGCTAATGATGAAGCAATTCCGGAAACTGAAGCTCATGATGAGTTGTGACCAAACCATTATAAGGTATAACGCTTAAAGGTAGTTGTATGCATTTTTATTAGCGATTATGGATTATCGCTACTTGAAAGATACAGGAGAGGTGGTGGTAGTTTCTGGAGCCCAGCAGTTTTGATAGGCAGTAGAGTTTCAGACTGAGTCCTGTGTGGGAAGGCTTTCCAAAATGTCCTTGAGATCCATACATTGTCCATCTTCTAGAGTTTGAAGAGTAGAAGCACGTTTCCGGGTGGGTTCCCCTCTTAAATGAGATGTTTGGGAATCATAGTTTCTTTCCTTCTTTCTCATATGTACCATGGGAATGTTTGTCCTAATTATCATATTCAATTATAGATTACAATATAACCTTTTTTGGTAGATAATTTCAGTACAAGTCCTTTCTTGCCCTTACAATGGTTTTACATCAGTTGATCAATGTTGTTGGATTGTGTTACAAAAATCTAATATTTCATTATTTTGTTATGAGATGCCAGACTTCGATTGAAAATAACTTCCAAACATGTAATTGATGACCACCCCAAGACAAGAAAAGAGCACACCCTTAACTAATCCAAGATCATCTCTAAAGACCAATCCCAGACTTCGACTACTTGGGTTACCTTTAGAAGCCCCATCACAATTCAATTTAATGATGCCCCGAAGAGCAGGGTCAACATGCAAGCTCTGATTGAGGGAGCATTGCGAGGCATAGGCAAGAACAAAGTTCATGAGCACGTCCAGATCTGGCCCAAAAGAGTAATGGGGCAGCTTGATATGAAGATCGACATCTTTAACAGCCAGCAAGATCGCATGAAGGATAGAATCAGCAGAGGTGTTAAGGTCATCAAACACGGCTCAATTTCTAGTCTTCCAAAGGAGCACAATGCAATGGACAACAGCTGTGCGCCAAAGAACTTTTCGTATGGGCCCCCGGTCACAACTGAAACGTCTCTTTTGTCAATCTCAGGACCTTTTGGTTCTTCTGTAATTTATCTCGCTAGTTAGAAGTTCTCTAAAGACACGAGTGTCAACGATCAAGTGGATTTCATCAACAAATCAAAGAAGAACAAAAGCTGAAGAAAACTAACCCAAGTAATAAAGCTCAACTGAAGACAAAGTCAATCTCAATCATGAAGATTCGAAGCAGATATTCAACATACGTTCTCACTCAATGAATGTTCAATTATTAGAATCTCGTGATGATCTTACTTGCTTATATCTAAGGGATCAGCGCTCGTGCCAGCAGTTCTCCATGACCTAAGATGTCCTTCGCACTTAGTCTTATTTGTTTGGAGGTTATCTTACTCTCATAGGATGGTTTCAGTGATTTTTGGTTAATTTGTCAAAGGGTTCAACAGATCGGCCGACCGGACACTTTGAGGGGTCAATCGGCCACTTTGTCGGCCTCGGACAGATGTCTATCACTGACCAAGTCTATCGGTCAAAATGTGCGGTCGACCCCCTTTACCGCTCGTTTTGACTTCATCTTTTATACGTATTTAGGCATACTTAAGCCAATTAAACGACTCTTTTAGATCAGTTTCTATTGTTTGGGAATAGCCATATATATTATAGACTAAACCTATCAATAATGAACACCAATTAAGCTATATCTTGGACTCCCATTCTTTGATTAACATCTCTTGAGTCTGAAGATTTAAAATTTGAGAAAGCTTCAACAAAGCAAACATAGTGTATCTTTTTTAAAGGCTCTATTTGTTTGACAGACTATAATATGTGTAATTTCTACAATCATCTTCTACCAAGAAGATGATCATCTCTGGCAGAGTATCTCTATGGCGAATTCTTCTACGATGAATATTCTCCATTTTATCGAATTCATAAAAGGTAAGTGTGTCACGCCCCAAATCTGGGTATCCAAATCCGACCCAAAAATCCATGGGTCAACCTCATACCCGAACCTAGAGATGATCTATGAATGCATCTTAATGGTTCAAGTATGACTATAAACCACTAAGATCCATTCTCAACAAGTCATCAATACCACAATTCACTAAATTTCGGTAATTAGACCTTAGAATGAATTATAGAATAAATTATGAGAAAAATATTAAATTAATTATTTTTTAATTTTAAACTATATGGCATTAACCCACTATATATGAGAAAGTCTCAAACCAAAAATTAGGTCAAACGAAGAAAATAAATTTTCCTCCCATTTTTCCTGTACTTATAGTGCATTTGGACAGCGCTGTAGTAAAACAGCCGTCATTTCTTTGTTCGATGTCCGATTTGGCTATTCTAAAGCCCATTGGATAGCTCTCTGAGTTGGCTACAACTCTTATATTGAGGTCAGAGCTCAAATATACCATATAAAGGATCGAAACTAGGTCTGTTTGGCTCGGGTTCAGAATAGACTAGTTCGTACCACAGTCAGTGTTTTGGCCATAACTTTCTGTACAAAAAGAATCTGTGAAAACCGTTTATATCGTTGGAAAACTAATTGACAGACCTTCGAAAAGTCCTTCCGTGATAATCACAAATTCTATCAGTTACCTTATCAAAAATATGTTACAGTTCGAAAATTATTGTTCTGTCTTATATAGTATTTCTAGTGCTTTTAGTCTCTTGAGTCCAAAACTCGGTCTAGGTCCATTAAGGGTCGATTTTCTATTATTAACCACTAATCTACTATCATCATATAAATAACATAATGTCAAATCATTATGTTTATCGAATAAAATAACCAAGCATCATCCATAAGATAAAAGGGATAGGTTCCCAAAGACAAGCCCGAAATCAAAATCAAAGATAACTAGTTTTTATCAATAAAGAGTTTAAAGGACTAAAACTTCTCCAATGCCTCCAAAGGCTCGCCGTGATCACCATCCTCGTACACCTCGTCATTGGGTACTTCCCACGAAGAGTCATCCGTCGGGTTAAAGCCCAACTCGTCTGTGTGGTATCACAAAACACCGTGAGTCCAACGGACTCAGTAGTGCAACGGGTAACCCTAAGGCACTCTTAATCCACATATAATGTTAACTAAGCATAATCATAAGAAGCAAGGATAGAATAAAGCATGTGATAAGCAAGACATAACAATCAATATACAATGAATAGTCTACAAGGTATGCAAAGTACGATGACATCCCATCCCAATAACTCAACTACTAATGGGTCTCCATCTCTTCCCTAGTTGGGAGCAGCCTTATGGCTCATCTGCAGGATTGTTTGGGGTCTTTCACCCTAGGGTTTTCTAGCCCTTCTTGCTTAACGACAAAAATAATAAACTTCCTCTCATATATAAACCTCCAATGAACATGATAAGCGTAGCGTAAATCAATGTCAAAATAACTATAACGAGATGAGGGTTAAAGCTAAAAACGTTTTTACTTAGAGGTGTTCTCATGATCGATCCACTAATGAGAACTATCCGTAGTTTCCATTAGTGCATGGTCACGGCACGTTTTCACCCCTATCCTTCTCTCCAAATCAAAGATAATATACAAGAAGGGGGTTGCAAGGAAAGAACAATATAATATTCAGATAAAAAGAAATAGAAGCATATGTGAGTAATTGAAAACAATCATTCAACCACTTCCTACCCATAATGAACATGCTTAGAGAAAATAAAATATGTAAAAGAAGATATGCACGATAGGGGTTACCTACCTCTTAAATAGACAGTAGATTCGTATTGTAAAGCTTGAAATAATGGTGGAAGGGGAGTTCCACATTTTCTTTGAGTTCTCCGATGCCATTGATTCCCAACTATGTTAAAGAGGTCGATGAGAGGGTTTGAATACTAGGTTTTGATCTCTTTTTTGATAGTGGGATGATGGTGTTCTAAGGCTTGAAAATGTTCTTTAATAAAGGTTTAATGAAGGTACTTCAATGGAGGAAGAGGGAAGAGAATGAGAGATTTTTTTTTTGGAGAAATAAGGGAGTGGTGGTTTAGGGTTTGTGAAAGCTCCCAAGCCTTAAGGTTTTCTTAAATAGGTTTAGGAAGTAATCTTTAGGGTTTCTATTATAGGTGAAATTCGTAACTCTTAAAAGGGTGACTTTCTCAACCCTAAAAAGCTCATATTTTAAGTTACTTATTGGTTAAAAATGGGCCCAAAACCTATATGTATCCATTGGGCCTCATTTAAGATTATTCTTAAGTCCAAAAGGCATCTAAATTCGCTCTACGGGCTCATCCCACAATTATAGCTCAATAATTTATGCAATTACTTGTATTAACAATTTAAATATTTATTAATTATAATTATGATATATTCCATAAAAAGGTGGTGATTTAATATATATAATACATGTGGGTCCAATACTATATATTATAACATAATAATATACAACAATCATGTATTAATTCAAATAAACTATATTATAAAATTTGAAAGTTTATACAACAAAGTATTGGCACATGTCACACACACATAAATCACATGAAATAATTTAAGTACACAAAAAAATCACAAAAATGCTCAAAGTCCCGAAAAAGTGTCAAGATGACTTCAGAATGACCCAAAATTCGAGAGATGGGTTTTCAACCCTAAGATAAGGTAAGTAGGTTATTTTTGGAAAGTTTTCAGGGCCCGGGGTCAAAAATATTTTTATTATCTTATTAGATCAAGTATATCATCTAGTGTCTAGAAAAATCCCCTGTGAGTTATTGTTCATTATTTTTAGTAGGAAAGTAGTCCTAAAAGTGAGTTTCAAAAATAGCAAGTTTTTCAAAGTTGTCTGAATCCTACCAAACTTGACACATGACTTAATATAGGATATCTAAGAATGAAAGTAAGTTCAAACTGTCAAAATTATTTATATGAGGGTCAAATTACCATAATACCCCTAGCTGAAAGTTCGCGGTATTACAAAGTGTTTCTAGCATCCAAAAAAGGAAGGCCAATCCTTAGCATCCAATTGCAGGTTTAGCAGCCTCCCAAGATAAGACCAAATGCCCATAGAGAAGATGCAATCAAAGAACTTCTAAAAATATAATGCCATTTCAAAAAGAAAAATTTACGTTGAAAGCAAACCCAACAAAATTGTGTAATGGTAAAAGGGAATTTTTCCACCAAAGGTAACATTATCTTGTTCAAAGGTGTAACCTCTAAACTCTTCCAAAGAAGTGAAAAGACCCAGGTCTATGTATTCAAAAGGCCTAGAGGGTTGAAAAGGTCCGATTACTAACTAATAATTATTAACGTAAGACATTGGTTTATGATCCGGGTAATCTATCGCATGCAATGCTAGAGCGAAAACAAATTGAATCGACCAACTTTAATCTTAATATATCAAAGATATACTATTCTTAAAGTTGTTCAATTAGTTTTCTTAATTAAATAAATAAACAATCACACAAATAACACACGATATTTTATGAGGAAGACTCAATCGAAAAAACCTCGGGACCACGTCCAGATGGTAAAGTGCATTAATAGAAGTTAATGACTATAGACGTTATACCACGTGAAAGTAGGATTTTTCCGCGTCGTTGGTTACGGAAACCCTAAAATCAACGAGATTTTTAATTTGATCCGAGTTTTAATCCTGCAAAATATTAGATATTGTATAGGGATTTGTGTCGGATGTCGATCCGCACTCGGGGTTAGTTAGCGCAAAGAGAGACATAAAATGACGGGAAAATTGCAGATAATGTAACACAATCATACTTTAATCATATTTATTTAACTGAACTTGTCTCTTACAATGAAAATCAAATAAAAATAACTAATCTAAAAAGCTTTAAGAGAAAATAGGCCTAGAGAGAGAAAGAGAGAACTAGAGAGAGATCTAGAGAGAGAAAGGAAAGTAAAAGTAGAGAGAGAAAATGGAGGTTTGTACCTTTGGACTTACCAAGATTTGGCCAATGTTTTAATCGGCCATGAGAGCATGATGAAAGTGATAGGCCATGTGATGGTGTATTGCCCATGAGTGGTTGCGTGGTGCATGATCGGGAGTTGATTGCAGCGATGACGAGCAGCCTTCCAAGATGAAGATGTTGAGGGAGAAGAGATGGAGGAGCCACCAGCCGTGGTGGATCTAATGGCCTGTTCGTGGAGAGGACAGCAGCAAGAAATGGTGCGTCCTTGCTGGTCGAACCAGCAAGGGAACAAGCTTACGGCTAAGAGGAGGGGAAAGGTGCTGGTGCGCACATAGGGAGGTTGTGCACTTGCAAGCAAGTTGCAAACGGATGGTGATTTGGGCAGCAGATCGCACCGGCTTCGATGGAGGTCGCCGGAGTTGCAAGTTGCAACTCCAGCAACTTATGAAGAGGATAAATGATGGAGGGTATGGTGGAGCCAGCATCACCTGCGTGGAGAAGATGGGAAGAAAAGAAAAGAAGGAAGAAGAGAAGGGCTGTATTTGTAGGCGGCCGGAGTTGCAGGTGTGCAACTCCGGCGAGCAGATGAAGAAGAAGAAGAAGAAGAAGAGGAGGAAAAGGAGCTTACCATTGCTGGTGTGCTGAACCAGGCTCGCTGGAGTTCATGGAGGCTGGTGACGCTGGTGTTGGCGCTCCAAATCGTGGATCAGCAAAGACGTGAGAAGGGACAGGTGATAGCGTTGAAGGGGGGGGGGGCGGACTGGAGTTGCAACCTGCAACTCCGGTCGTTGAAGAAGGTGGAGGAGTTGCAGACGGTGTGAACAGGGCTCCACGGTGCTGCAAGAGATGAGGTTAACGCATCGTAGGTCCGTCGACGTTGCAGGGTGGTTCGCCGGTAGATGGAGGGCGGTTTTGGGCGGATGGTTACAGGCTGTACTACTGGTAGATCGGCAAACTCTGGCAGGAGGAGGAGGAGGAGAAGAAGAAAAACCAGGAGAAGAAGAAGACGAAGGCAGGAGTAAAACCAGTTCGCCGGAGTAGTGGCTGGGATGATGACCGGAGTTGCAGGTTTTGCAACTCCGGCGGAAGGCGTGAGAGGAGAACGTTCAGCAGAAGAAGAAGAAGAAGAAGAAGAAGAAGAAGAAGAAGAAATAGAAGAAGAAGAAGAAATAGAAGAAGAAGAAGAAATGGAAGAGAGGAAGAGGGCGCCCAACTCGCCGGAAGAACCCGCCGGAAAAGAGAGGAGAAGTCGAAGGAAGGAAGAGAAAGAGATTGGAGAGGGATTAGGGTTCGAACGAACCCTTCTCCCTCATCTTATAAAGCTCCCTATTTCCATTAATGGAAATAGGGTATTTTTTGAAAATAAAAAATATTATTTTTTTTTTTTTTTTAAGTAAAAACCTACTTTTCTATGGGGAATCTCCCCAATTAGTGGACCCCCCATTTAATTAAAAATTATTTTTGAAATTCGCGGGGTCCACTAACTGGTCGGTCAGCGGGTCGATGAAGATGGGCCCGACTATTGGCCCTCATGGGTTGATGATGTCCATCATCTCACAGAATGATGTGACAGACAGTCTGATGGCGATCGGATGGATGGTGACTTGATTGGGACTCAGATTGGTAGATCGACAGATCTAGAGAGATCCAACGGTCCGATTGAAGATCCAACGGTCCGATGGAAGATCCAACGGTCAGAAAGCTAAGGGAGATGAGATAGAGCTGATAGGCAGGAGTTCTGGGGTTAGGTCAGTAGATTCGAGGATCGAGAGATGAAGAGAGAGAGAGAATAAGGAGAGATGAGAGAAAAAGTATCAAAAAAAATGGAAAAAAGCACTGGCGGAGGGTCTGGAACCCTGTTCTTCACTGTGACCATCCTCACGCTTCTCCAGTAGAGTCGACCATCATTCTTTGCTGACTCATGTGGCTTTAAACGCTTTGGTCCGTCTCTTGGTCATTGGCTCTCCTACTCTCTTCGTTATTTGGGCCGGCTTTTTGGTCCTCTGATTCAGCCCATATTTGGCCCATATCTTCTAGTCATAGCATGTGGGCTCTTTAAGCTTTGATAATGGGCTCTCATGATCGATTTGGGCCCACAAGTCTCGAGAATCGTCCCATCGGGGTTTCCTGCGACAGAAGAAGCGCGTAATGAGACTTTATCAGAACGGCTTAATATCTAGACTTCCGAAAATGTGTTTAATGCATGCAAATATACCATTTCGTCCAGAAAAGTGTGTTCTACGCAATAGAAGAGACTCTTACGTAGAAAAGTAGATAAATAGAGTATTTTACGTAGGAGAATGCAATAACGCTAAAAGGATAAGTGCTTAAAATAAGCACTTTTGAGCGAATATCACAACCCCCAACCAGCATATTGCCAATCCTTGGCAATTAGTGCGAAATACATGAGCTTAAAAGGGCTCTGCACATGCTGCACACTTTTTCATATTAGCTCAGGGAAAACCCCGTTCGTCAAATCATTGAATGGATGCAAAAAACAGTTACATGCTAGCGAAGAGTTGGAAAGTTTTGGCAAGACTACAGACTGATAATCATGACCCAGAATAGTCAGACTCTGCGTGTGTGTGTGCTCAACATTCTCATCATCCGACAGTAAAGATTTCCAGATCACCTCTAAGTTTTTTCTGCCTCGACATCAAATCTCACATGTTTAGCACTCATAATAGAATCACACAAGAAGGGTTTTCTTCTTTTTTCTCAATTTATATGTGAGGAGATGTATTTAATATAAAGAGGCAAAAGATCTCACATATGTTTTATTTGAAGGAAGGGCATCTTTAACAGAAGAAGATCTCATGATTGGAATACCACTTCACTCGGGAACGTTAGATCAAACTCTATAGCTTCTCCTTCTCCAATCTCCACATTTTATGATCGTGCTATCCTAGAATCAAGTAGGACTTTCCTAGGTTGTAATGAGGCTTAGGTCCGGTGTAGAAAAATAAATGGATACAGGATTTCAAAGATCTTGAGAGGATATTGCCATTTTCTTGAATTTTTCCTGCGACGTAACACCATTATCTGGTTCTTTTTCCTTTTTTCGTATTTTTCTCTTTTTCTTGATATTTCTGAGACTGCTCAATTTCTTTTCAGCTCTTCTTCATACTTTCTTTCTATATTTTGTTTTTGGTTTGAACCACTTTCTTTTCCTTTTGATTCTTCTTCTTTACTTTTCTTTTTCACGGTACACCCACATCAGTTATTCTTTTGTTCATCTCAAAATAAGGGTAGACAGTCATGCTTCGTAGCTAGACTGGATTTTAGGTTGATGGGTTTATACAGAAAAGGCTTTTATAGAATGGCTCAAGGGGTTTCTAGTGAAGTATAATTCAGGTGAGTAAAAAGGCTGAATGGTTCAGAAAAAATGGCCTAAATCATTTTCTAGGGTTTGCACTATCATGTATACTGTCTTGACTGAATATAGAGAAGGTTCTGTCGTAGTAATCCAATGTTGATGTCGTTCCGAGTTCCATGATCGAAGCAAAAGATAATGAGATCTCTCAACGAATATTGCGGGCATGAAGAATAGTGAGTCATCTTGTGACTCAGAATTGTTGTATAACACTCTGAATTGATTAAAGGCTCAAAAGCTCACTGGGTTAGGTCTCCACAATTCTTCTCACAGGATCTCTAGAGTTTCAAAACTTAGGACGACTCTGATGTTGATAGTGTACAATTGTGCCAAATCTGAGTTTTTCTGAGTTTTCAAACCTGCTGTAGCCATGCTTGACTTGATTCAACGCTAACTTTAAACAAAAATTGACATCCTCAATACTGACTTAACGGAGGTTTTCAGCTAATCAAAGTCAGGGTATTTGACACATTTTTGAAATTCTAGAAAACTTTTGGAGAACATCGGAAATCACCCCAAAAACAACCTTCTTTTTTTTTTTTTTTTTTTTTTTTTTTTTTATATATATATTTATCAAAAGGAATACATGAGTTTTGGTAAATACCCACCCCCAACCAAAATATAGCACCGTCCTCGGTGCTCATGACCGGGACATAAAATGATAACAAATCAGTGATGATGATGCAAAGATTCAGGAAGGATGTTACCAAGTCGGCAGAAACTCGACAGTGTGTGATACCTGATGATTGGGAGAATGAATGTACCTGCATTTTCAGAGATATAACAATAATCACAAATGCATGAGACTCATGTACTCTAGGAATACCGGAATTGCCTTTCCGAAAGCGCTAAGTTTTACGTCTTCAGCCAGACATGACGGGGGTATATCAAGTACCCCCAACCAGGATAAAACTCATGGAGACTGAGTGAATCTGCAGTCTTCCTGACACCTAAGGTGGAACGGAAACAATTATCCTATCCCTTGTCTAGGTATACCTGTGTAGAACAGGTCTTTCTCAGTGTAAATTGAGAGAAGGGCATTGAGCTCTCTGAGCAGACTGACAAAAGTACGGAGTTGATCTGGGAGGGATCGAAGCTTCTCAGTAAAGATTGAGAGGAGAGTAGGAGCGGTTTCTCTGAGCAGACCCGCAAAAACATTTAGTTCAGTGGGGAGGGATAGAAGCTTCTCAGTAAAGACTGAGAAGGGAGTAGTAGTGGGTTCTCTGACCGTGGTTAGCAGAGCCGCAAACTCATTGAGTTTTGTGGGAATGTATCTGAATGGAGCAGACTCCTGCAGATCAGTAATACCAGAAATGTTGGACTCCGAGATGAAGTCAGACTCACAGTGTTCATGACACTTGGATAATATATCTTCGGGAGAATCCTGAGTTAGACTCTCTACGGCACACGGGTCATCGATAATATCGACGTAGGGTGACGGGTGAAAACTGTTGACCTCTCCCTCGATGTTTCCTAATTTGATAAGGATGTTCCAATCCCTACATTCAATATGTTCCTCCTCGGTGGGGATTGGTAGGTCCAGGACAGCGGGAGGCCCATTTTCTAGACACGGCTCTACGGTGGGAATGTCTGCATTCAGAGCAGAGAGAGAATTATCAGAGATAGAGATGGGACTAAGTTCCTCTGTGCTCAGTCCAGAAGTTGGTGCTGTTAAGGGCACCAAAGATTGCGACTCGGGTTCATCACTAATGTTGCACAATCCAAGGGAGGTGGGGAGGAATGGTAGATCTATGACAGTTGGGATCCTACGATCGAGACACAGCTCAGTGTCATGAAGATCGACATCAGGGGCAGTAGAGGTGGAGTGAGAATTAGGTTGCTCTGAGGTAGGTTCAAGATTTGGTGCTGTTAAAGGCACCGAAGAAGGAAACACTGGCTCCTCAATAGTCTGGCTCGATCTAGGGATGGTAACAACTTCTATTTCATCCGGGCAATTCTGGTACTTGGTCCAATTGTGCGACTCCTCATTATAGACAGTGGCCATGTCACTCTCCGCAAGATAGGCTATTGGTGGGCTAGTGAAGTTGACTTCCTCTCTCTCGTTTTCTAATTTAACTAGACGTTGCTCCAAGCTCTCCATAGATAGCTGTTGTTGGTGCTCTAGACCTTGGAAATACTGTTGTTGCTGGGCAATGTACTGAGAGAGAAGGTCCTCTAGACCGGGTGTAGTAGCCAACGGAGGTGGTTCAGCCAAGGTGAGCTGAGGTGCTAACTCTTGATTGTAGTCCGACTGGGTATGTAAGTTGTAAGGCAAAGTGGAGTCTGGGACTAGTTGCTGACTCTGAAAATCCTGAGGGGCCCACTGTTGATCAGAATAGTCATTCTGTGGATATGACGGGTACTGGGATTGCGAGTATTGCCAGTCATACTCTCCATTGGGTTGATGGAACCCGGAAGGATAATTATCCTGCGGCAGTTGCTGCGGGAGGGCAGACTGTTCCCAACCAAAGTTATTGTGACTCCTATTATCCGGATAATAAGTGTTGTCATAGGAGGTCTGCATTGGAGATGGAAAGGTACAGACATCTTGCTGGATAGGAGGGTAATATCCTACAGACTGGGAATGGTACACAGGTTGCTGGACTGCGGCACGAAGGGCAGAGACTGAATTTTTAAGCTCTTGGAGTACAGAATTGTACTCCGGATCTTGGAGATTATCATACCCTGTAGAAGTGTGCGAGACTGGAGTATCATGATGATACGCAGAATTGTCATACCATTGTTGAGAGTGATCACCTTGATTCTCACAGAAACTGTAGTAGGTCTCATACAAAGGCCGTTCATCTGCCATTAGAAGCGATAGAGGGGTGCGGTAGACTAACTCTCAGATCGAATCAGTAAAGGTTAAGATAGGTCCAATCGGGCTTCTACTTGAGAAAGCAAGCCCAAGATTTGGCAAAAAGTTGCCAAAAGGAGACACTGGAGTAGTGATTCTAAATGATGCACACCAAGCACAGATAATCCTATTCTAAACAATCAGGATATATTTTAGGCATTATCTTGTTAGTTTTGGGGCTAGAGTAGATTATGACAGTGGGCGGACCACTGGTTTATCTTGTTAACCGTCGGACTAACTTTGTCGCTCTTAGGTTCTCACCAGGCTACACTCTTCAAAGCGAATCCTTTAGTACTAACTCTAGTTAACAACAAGGCAATCCGAAGCCTAGACAGACGTGCGGCACAATGGCTGTCTTAAGTACGTCCCAGACTAACCGGATTGGTCAAGTGTAGAAGAAGAGTGTTCCCTCGGGTTAAGCTAGGGTTGGTGCGTGTTCCTAGTCCACACGCAACTAACCGCCGAATAGTCCAAGAGGCCACGTCGAGCTCAGTGTACTTGAGTAGCAGGGACTTATGGGTGTGTTAGACAACAGGGACCCGCGCTCGTGGTCTTATTTCGATTGGATGTTAAGCGGGTTCGCTTTGCGTGGATTTTTCCTCGAACACCGGGCTAATTGGCTCTACTTCTTGATTCTTTTTAATTAAATGGAGCCTTGGGATCAAATCAGTTGGAATGATGAGGTGGGTGATGAAATCCCACCAGTTTCAATTTGGAGCTGGGTCTGCTCTCTTAGAGTTGATTGATTAACGGCCACGCCACGCAAGTCGAAGAATATGGATGCGAAAGCAAATAGACAAGCGGCAATGATGCACCCAATATGCTTTGTATCGCACTCAAGGCGAGGATAGAGACTTACCTCCCGTGGGCCACGCCACAGGGTCGCCTCCGTGGGTTAGAGAGGGGTATCCTAATGGGCTTGGGCCCGACTCCACCTCTTTGAGCTTTTGCTCCCTACCCACACTGGATCGTGTTCCTGCAGAAAAGTTAGATCGCACGGTCTAGGTAGTCGGGATTCTATTTGGAAGATCTTTGCCTTTTTAGGGTTCACAGAACAAGCACTGGATTTAGGCAAGTTTTTGAATTAATTTCTAAGTTCGAGATGGGTTAAAATTTAGGAATTTCCAGATGGAAAATACCTAGATTGGAAAGTTTCCCGAACTATGAAGATCTTCCAAGAAAGATTTGATTGCGAGATCCCTTACAATTTTGGAAACTTTCCGAAAATTGAAATCCTACTAGATTTATGGTGTTTCCTTTTGCAGACTTTTCCAAATTCGGAAGATTTCTAAAGATAGAAATTCTTCTAAAGAGGAAACTTCTAAGAGGGGAAACCCTAATTTAGCAAAGTTTCAAGATTTTAGAATCTTTCCAAAAATCGCAAATCCTTGATTGGTGATTTCTAAAAAATCTGCAGAATATAAAACCCTAATTTTTTTGAATTTTAATTTTTTAATTTTTTTGGTAATTTTTACTTAATCTAGGGTTTCTAAAAAACCCTAGAACAAGATCTAGCAGTTATATGGAAAGCAGTAAAATTCCTAAATTATTACAAATTGCACTCGGCCTTCCGAGGCATTAAAAATAGTACTTTAAAAACTGCTAAAAATCAACAAAAACAAAAAATAGAAAGTTTCCCGAAAAGGTCAGGCTGGCCAAATTGAGCAGCTTTTCGCTTCAGCAACTTTCCAATTCCGTCTTTACGTCCTTTTTCGCACTTCCGGTCACCCGAGCGGCAGCGGCGCCATTTGAAAGTAGGATTTTTCCGCGTCGTTGGTTACGGAAACCCTAAAATCAACGAGATTTTTAATTTGATCCGAGTTTTAATCCTGCAAAATATTAGATATTGTATAGGGATTTGTGTCGGATGTCGATCCGCACTCGGGGTTAGTTAGCGCAAAGAGAGACATAAAATGACGGGAAAATTGCAGATAATGTAACACAATCATACTTTAATCATATTTATTTAACTGAACTTGTCTCTTACAATGAAAATCAAATAAAAATAACTAATCTAAAAAGCTTTAAGAGAAAATAGGCCTAGAGAGAGAAAGAGAGAACTAGAGAGAGATCTAGAGAGAGAAAGGAAAGTAAAAGTAGAGAGAGAAAATGGAGGTTTGTACCTTTGGACTTACCAAGATTTGGCCAATGTTTTAATCGGCCATGAGAGCATGATGAAAGTGATAGGCCATGTGATGGTGTATTGCCCATGAGTGGTTGCGTGGTGCATGATCGGGAGTTGATTGCAGCGATGACGAGCAGCCTTCCAAGATGAAGATGTTGAGGGAGAAGAGATGGAGGAGCCACCAGCCGTGGTGGATCTAATGGCCTGTTCGTGGAGAGGACAGCAGCAAGAAATGGTGCGTCCTTGCTGGTCGAACCAGCAAGGGAACAAGCTTACGGCTAAGAGGAGGGGAAAGGTGCTGGTGCGCACATAGGGAGGTTGTGCACTTGCAAGCAAGTTGCAAACGGATGGTGATTTGGGCAGCAGATCGCACCGGCTTCGATGGAGGTCGCCGGAGTTGCAAGTTGCAACTCCAGCAACTTATGAAGAGGATAAATGATGGAGGGTATGGTGGAGCCAGCATCACCTGCGTGGAGAAGATGGGAAGAAAAGAAAAGAAGGAAGAAGAGAAGGGCTGTATTGTAGGCGGCCGGAGTTGCAGGTGTGCAACTCCGGCGAGCAGATGAAGAAGAAGAAGAAGAAGAAGAGGAGGAAAAGGAGCTTACCATTGCTGGTGTGCTGAACCAGGCTCGCTGGAGTTCATGGAGGCTGGTGACGCTGGTGTTGGCGCTCCAAATCGTGGATCAGCAAAGACGTGAGAAGGGACAGGTGATAGCGTTGAAGGGGGGGGGGGGCGGACTGGAGTTGCAACCTGCAACTCCGGTCGTTGAAGAAGGTGGAGGAGTTGCAGACGGTGTGAACAGGGCTCCACGGTGCTGCAAGAGATGAGGTTAACGCATCGTAGGTCCGTCGACGTTGCAGGGTGGTTCGCCGGTAGATGGAGGGCGGTTTTGGGCGGATGGTTACAGGCTGTACTACTGGTAGATCGGCAAACTCTGGCAGGAGGAGGAGGAGGAGAAGAAGAAAAACCAGGAGAAGAAGAAGACGAAGGCAGGAGTAAAACCAGTTCGCCGGAGTAGTGGCTGGGATGATGACCGGAGTTGCAGGTTTTGCAACTCCGGCGGAAGGCGTGAGAGGAGAACGTTCAGCAGAAGAAGAAGAAGAAGAAGAAGAAGAAGAAGAAGAAGAAGAAGAAGAAGAAGAAGAAGAAGAAGAAGAAATAGAAGAAGAAGAAGAAATAGAAGAAGAAGAAGAAATGGAAGAGAGGAAGAGGGCGCCCAACTCGCCGGAAGAACCCGCCGGAAAAGAGAGGAGAAGTCGAAGGAAGGAAGAGAAAGAGATTGGAGAGGGATTAGGGTTCGAACGAACCCTTCTCCCTCATCTTATAAAGCTCCCTATTTCCATTAATGGAAATAGGGTATTTTTTGAAAATAAAAAATATTATTTTTTTTTTTTTTTTAAGTAAAAACCTACTTTTCTATGGGGAATCTCCCCAATTAGTGGACCCCCCATTTAATTAAAAATTATTTTTGAAATTCGCGGGGTCCACTAACTGGTCGGTCAGCGGGTCGATGAAGATGGGCCCGACTATTGGCCCTCATGGGTTGATGATGTCCATCATCTCACAGAATGATGTGACAGACAGTCTGATGGCGATCGGATGGATGGTGACTTGATTGGGACTCAGATTGGTAGATCGACAGATCTAGAGAGATCCAACGGTCCGATTGAAGATCCAACGGTCCGATGGAAGATCCAACGGTCAGAAAGCTAAGGGAGATGAGATAGAGCTGATAGGCAGGAGTTCTGGGGTTAGGTCAGTAGATTCGAGGATCGAGAGATGAAGAGAGAGAGAGAATAAGGAGAGATGAGAGAAAAAGTATCAAAAAAAATGGAAAAAAGCACTGGCGGAGGGTCTGGAACCCTGTTCTTCACTGTGACCATCCTCACGCTTCTCCAGTAGAGTCGACCATCATTCTTTGCTGACTCATGTGGCTTTAAACGCTTTGGTCCGTCTCTTGGTCATTGGCTCTCCTACTCTCTTCGTTATTTGGGCCGGCTTTTTGGTCCTCTGATTCAGCCCATATTTGGCCCATATCTTCTAGTCATAGCATGTGGGCTCTTTAAGCTTTGATAATGGGCTCTCATGATCGATTTGGGCCCACAAGTCTCGAGAATCGTCCCATCGGGGTTTCCTGCGACAGAAGAAGCGCGTAATGAGACTTTATCAGAACGGCTTAATATCTAGACTTCCGAAAATGTGTTTAATGCATGCAAATATACCATTTCGTCCAGAAAAGTGTGTTCTACGCAATAGAAGAGACTCTTACGTAGAAAAGTAGATAAATAGAGTATTTTACGTAGGAGAATGCAATAACGCTAAAAGGATAAGTGCTTAAAATAAGCACTTTTGAGCGAATATCACAACCCCCAACCAGCATATTGCCAATCCTTGGCAATTAGTGCGAAATACATGAGCTTAAAAGGGCTCTGCACATGCTGCACACTTTTTCATATTAGCTCAGGGAAAACCCCGTTCGTCAAATCATTGAATGGATGCAAAAAACAGTTACATGCTAGCGAAGAGTTGGAAAGTTTTGGCAAGACTACAGACTGATAATCATGACCCAGAATAGTCAGACTCTGCGTGTGTGTGTGCTCAACATTCTCATCATCCGACAGTAAAGATTTCCAGATCACCTCTAAGTTTTTTCTGCCTCGACCTCAAATCTCACATGTTTAGCACTCAGAATAGAATCACACAAGAAGGGTTTTCTTCTTTTTTCTCAATTTATATGTGAGGAGATGTATTTAATATAAAGAGGCAAAAGATCTCACATATGTTTTATTTGAAGGAAGGGCATCTTTAACAGAAGAAGATCTCATGATTGGAATACCACTTCACTCGGGAACGTTAGATCAAACTCTATAGCTTCTCCTTCTCCAATCTCCACATTTTATGATCGTGCTATCCTAGAATCAAGTAGGACTTTCCTAGGTTGTAATGAGGCTTAGGTCCGGTGTAGAAAAATAAATGGATACAGGATTTCAAAGATCTTGAGAGGATATTGCCATTTTCTTGAATTTTTCCTGCGACGTAACACCATTATCTGGTTCTTTTTCCTTTTTTCGTATTTTTCTCTTTTTCTTGATATTTCTGAGACTGCTCAATTTCTTTTCAGCTCTTCTTCATACTTTCTTTCTATATTTTGTTTTTGGTTTGAACCACTTTCTTTTCCTTTTGATTCTTCTTCTTTACTTTTCTTTTTCACGGTACACCCACATCAGTTATTCTTTTGTTCATCTCAAAATAAGGGTAGACAGTCATGCTTCGTAGCTAGACTGGATTTTAGGTTGATGGGTTTATACAGAAAAGGCTTTTATAGAATGGCTCAAGGGGTTTCTAGTGAAGTATAATTCAGGTGAGTAAAAAGGCTGAATGGTTCAGAAAAAATGGCCTAAATCATTTTCTAGGGTTTGCACTATCATGTATACTGTCTTGACTGAATATAGAGAAGGTTCTGTCGTAGTAATCCAATGTTGATGTCGTTCCGAGTTCCATGATCGAAGCAAAAGATAATGAGATCTCTCAACGAATATTGCGGGCATGAAGAATAGTGAGTCATCTTGTGACTCAGAATTGTTGTATAACACTCTGAATTGATTAAAGGCTCAAAAGCTCACTGGGTTAGGTCTCCACAATTCTTCTCACAGGATCTCTAGAGTTTCAAAACTTAGGACGACTCTGATGTTGATAGTGTACAATTGTGCCAAATCTGAGTTTTTCTGAGTTTTCAAACCTGCTGTAGCCATGCTTGACTTGATTCAACGCTAACTTTAAACAAAAATTGACATCCTCAATACTGACTTAACGGAGGTTTTCAGCTAATCAAAGTCAGGGTATTTGACACATTTTTGAAATTCTAGAAAACTTTTGGAGAACATCGGAAATCACCCCAAAAACAACCTTCTTTTTTTTTTTTTTTTTTTTTTTTTTTTTATATATATATTTATCAAAAGGAATACATGAGTTTTGGTAAATACCCACCCCCAACCAAAATATAGCACCGTCCTCGGTGCTCATGACCGGGACATAAAATGATAACAAATCAGTGATGATGATGCAAAGATTCAGGAAGGATGTTACCAAGTCGGCAGAAACTCGACAGTGTGTGATACTTGATGATTGGGAGAATGAATGTACCTGCATTTTCAGAGATATAACAATAATCACAAATGCATGAGACTCATGTACTCTAGGAATACCGGAATTGCCTTTCCGAAAGCGCTAAGTTTTACGTCTTCAGCCAGACATGACGGGGGTATATCAAGTACCCCCAACCAGGATAAAACTCATGGAGACTGAGTGAATCTGCAGTCTTCCTGACACCTAAGGTGGAACGGAAACAATTATCCTATCCCTTGTCTAGGTATACCTGTGTAGAACAGGTCTTTCTCAGTGTAAATTGAGAGAAGGGCATTGAGCTCTCTGAGCAGACTGACAAAAGTACGGAGTTGATCTGGGAGGGATCGAAGCTTCTCAGTAAAGATTGAGAGGAGAGTAGGAGCGGTTTCTCTGAGCAGACCCGCAAAAACATTTAGTTCAGTGGGGAGGGATAGAAGCTTCTCAGTAAAGACTGAGAAGGGAGTAGTAGTGGGTTCTCTGACCGTGGTTAGCAGAGCCGCAAACTCATTGAGTTTTGTGGGAATGTATCTGAATGGAGCAGACTCCTGCAGATCAGTAATACCAGAAATGTTGGACTCCGAGATGAAGTCAGACTCACAGTGTTCATGACACTTGGATAATATATCTTCGGGAGAATCCTGAGTTAGACTCTCTACGGCACACGGGTCATCGATAATATCGACGTAGGGTGACGGGTGAAAACTGTTGACCTCTCCCTCGATGTTTCCTAATTTGATAAGGATGTTCCAATCCCTACATTCAATATGTTCCTCCTCGGTGGGGATTGGTAGGTCCAGGACAGCGGGAGGCCCATTTTCTAGACACGGCTCTACGGTGGGAATGTCTGCATTCAGAGCAGAGAGAGAATTATCAGAGATAGAGATGGGACTATTAAGTCACTTACCTTCCTAAGCAAGCGTACACGATCTATAACCGACAAATGGGCAGTTACTCAGATGACTCCTGTCGTCAATCGTCTGATTCTTGCTGTCTATATCTTCTAATCTTCACGTAGTCGACGAAGTATGCGTACCACGACATCTTCATACTACACTGGTGCTCGTAGGAACGGTTACATGAATATTTTTATATCATACGGAATCTTTACCAAACTTAAAATATGAAATATGCCTTACAATCTCCCCCTTTGGCAATTCCGTGACAAAAAATATTTAATCATATAGAAGGTAAACACAAATTAATTATAATTCCACCCTCTTACATGATTCACTCACTATCTCACAATATCTCGGAGATAATCGAACAGATAATAGAATAGTGGCTTTTGATCTGTTCCCTACACATTCTGCCAACAACACATACCATGTAATATCATCGGCAAAAATAATAAATAAACTAATAATAAAAAATGCAGCGAGTTAATTATATACATCACAAGGTAGAGAAATAAGTAAAATAATGAACAATTTTATACCCCCTAAATTTTTTATCCCATATCTCATGCAGCTACTAGTTTGCCTTATATGATTTTCTCTCCTCCCTTTTGTCACAGAAGGACAAAGGTACAAAAAAAAAAAAAAGATAAATAACATGCATAATATATTATCATGAATCATAAGTACATAAGGAACATGATAATAAGTATAAAGACTAAAAGATAAGTATGAAGCATAGTTTAAATACATCAATGGTTTAAATTTCGGTGAAACCATCTAACCAATCATAAATATTTTTCAAATGAATTTTAAAATTTTAAATCATCTATGAAAATATTTACAACTCACAAAACTCAAATCAGATCAATCCGGATTAAATCGAATAAAAAGGTCAAATCTGAAGTATGCTGAAATACATGAAAAGTCAAGTTAAATACAATACATAATGAGTTTCAATGTGATTGACACTAACAAATATCAAACCTAAAATTTTAGACTTAACTACATAATTTAATTTTGAATAGTTTAAATATAGTTAATTTAGGCCATTTATCAGAGCCAGTTAGTCAAACTAGTTCACTTTAATTGAATTTTCAATTTCTTTCACTTGGGTGTATAGTGATCTGACTTTCCACATCCTAGGGTACAAGATAGATGTTAGTAAAAATCTAAATACTTTACTCAAAATCTGGAGATATCTTGTATCCAATCATAAATTTTCATTAGAGCTAATAGGTTCTCACTTAACTCTCTATTTTCAAGTGTATTTGCCAATATGATTTCACATTACTTTTGTAGCAAACATGGCTATTTTTTTACTCACTTTTACTGGAATTTCAATTTCAAGTTCTCATCTTTTGACACTTGGTCGGTATGGTAGCTTTCACACTCGGTCGGCATGGTAATCTCTGCAGCATTATGTAATCAGATTTTTATATATATCGGGGCCATACAGATTTTACCATATCTACTTGAGGTATCTTTTTTCATGGAGAACTATCACATAGGGAGGCCAACAGTCGATTATATTGTAATTTCGAAATTAACTGAAAGTAGTTATACAACTAATTTGAAGTTATGAAAAATAGAAATTTATTCATGATTCTCATAGAGTACTAGATTTGTTACATCTATCAAATCCAGTCCCAACCAGTATCAGTTAGTGTGCATGCGAAGAACAAGTTAAAACTTATGAACATTCACTATCTGAGAATTAGTAAAATAGATTAATCTTCTAAATTTTCTACAATGATCTAGTTTCAATTTACCTGGTGTCAAGTCCTGGTTTTAGAATTTTCTAGAGCCAATGCCCATCATATTAAGAATAATTATGCAATGCACAACTCTAAAACAAAATTCTAAACAAGACACAAAATAATTTTTGATTTTTAAATTTTCTATTTTATTTTTTGAATACATGAACTCAAAATAATACAAATAAGCAAAGGTCTAAAACAAATAGAAAACTATGAAGAAAATAAAATTCTAAAATAAAATTACACACCCAATTCACAAAAGATATACAATCATAAAATAGAGAAGATTATAAAGAACCACATTTATTCAATCAATGGGACAACTGCCACTAGACTTCATAAGGAACTCATTCAAAATAGAATCTAGATTTATCGGTCATTCCTTTCTCACCCATATGGTCTTATACCTTTTAGGTGGGTTCTTTTTCTTCGCCATTTGTTTATGCGGTGATAGAGGATTGACATTTCTCTTTTTATTTGTCATCTTCTTCTGAGCCCTTTGAGTTTGGGTGCCCTTGAGTTTCATAAGGTTTGTAATTTCTCTACTCAAGGCATCCGACTTTTGATGTAAGGTTGTCATTTTATGGAGAATATCTCCTTAGTTCCTATATGATTTTTTCTTAGGAGGAACCATGGTATCTCTTCTCTTTTGGAAGCAATTTTTTACTTAGGTGACCTTTACCCCTATAGTAATTACACACAGCCGCATCAATAACTGGTCTGGGTCTAGGTTGATTGATATTCGCTCAAAAGTGCTTATTTTAAGCAATTATCCTTTTAGCGTTATTGCATTCTCCTACGTAAAATACTCTATTTACCTACTTTTCTACGTAAGAGTCTCTTCTGTTGCGCAGAACACACTTTTCTGGACGAAATGGTATATTTGCATGCATTAAACACATTTTCGGAAGTCTAAATATTAAGCCGTTCTGATAAAGTCTCATTACGCGCTTCTTCTGTCGCAGGAAACCCCGATGGGACGGTTCTCGAGACTTGTGGGCCCAAATCGATCATGAAAGCCCATTATCAAAGCTTAACAAGCCCACATGCTATGACTAGAAGATATGGGCCAAATATGGGCTGAATAAGAGGACCAAAAAGCCGGCCTAAAGAACGAAGAGAGTAGGAGAGCCAATGACCAAGAGACGGACCAAAGCGTTTAAAGCCACATGAGTCAACAAAGAATGATGGTCGACTCTACTGGAGAAGCGTGAGGATGGTCACAGTGAAGACCAGGGTTCCAGACCCTCCGCCAGTGCTTTTCTCTCTATTTTCTGATACTTTCTCTCTCATCTCTCCTTATTCTCTCTCTCTCTTCATCTCTCGGTTCTCGAATCTACTGACCTAACCCCAAAACTCCTGCCCATCGGCTCTATCTCATCTCCCTTAGCTTTCTGACCGTTGGATCTTCCATCGGACCGTTGGATCTTCAATCGGACCGTTGGATCTCTCTAGATCCGTCGATCTACCAATCTGAGTCCCAATCAAGTCACCATCCATCCGATCGCCATCAGACTGTCTGTCACATCATCTTGTGAGACGATGGACATCATCAATCCATGAGGGCCAATAGCCGGGCCCATCTTCATCGACCCGCTGTCCGACCAGTTAGTGGACCCCGCGAATTTCAAAATAATTTTAATTAAATGGGGGGTCCACTAATTGGGGAGATTCCCCATAGAAAAGTAGGTTTTTACTTAAAAAAAAAAAATTATTTTTCTTATTTTTTTTATTTTCAAAAATCCCCTATTTCCATTAAAGGAAATAGGGAAGCTTTAAAAGGAGAAGGATAGGGGTTCGTTCGAACCCTAATCCCCCTCCAATCTCCTCCTCTCCTTCCCCCTATCCTTTCCCTTCTTCCCCGCGTTCTTTTTTCTCCTCTTCTTCCTCCTTTCTTCTTCGTCTTCTTCCCTATCCTTCGCCGGAGTTGCAGGTTTGCAACTCCGGCCGTTCTTCTTCTTCTTCTTCTTCTTCTTCTTCTTCTTCTTCTCCTTCTTCTTCTGCTCCTTGTCCTCGTTTTTCTTCATCTTGAAGCTCGCTGGACTGGTTCGTCTTCTCCGGCGAGCTCCTCTTAGATCACCTCCATCTTCTCTGTCTCCCTCCGTTATTCTTCATCTATTATTCTCTTTGCTGCGTGAGGCAGCAACGCAGCACCCCCTACAACGTTCCAACCGCCTGCTGCAACTCTCCATCCACCCTTTACCGGAGTTGCAGATCAGCAACTTCGGCCATCTCCTACCTGCGTGCTGATCTGCACACCATCTTCTCCATTTCCCAGCAACGAACAACAACGCCTTGCTGCTGCCTCTTCACCACAGTCATCGCCAGCCACCACCACGTTGCTACTACTCCAAGTCACACCCCCAGCTTGCTGCCATTACCGCCTCCTTCACAAACCGAACTCCTCTCTCCACGAGTGCACCAATCGGTCACGGTTGCTAGTGTGCAACCAAGCGCCAATCCTCTCCATCATACTCTCTCCATAGCCTTGTTGCCCGGACGGCAACATCACCACCTGCAACTCTCATCTCGTGGATGGGAGTTGCTGCTGCAACCACCCTCAGTCCTCCACGTTGCAGTCTTGCAACGCCCACCTAATCCCTCTCCCCTCTCCTCGTCTCCTTCTCCAAAACCATTCCCGAGGTTTTCCCCTCCTTCTTCTCCTTCTTTTTCTTCCTTCTCTTCCTCCTCTTCTTCATCTTCTTCATCTTTTTCTTCTTCTCTTCCACGAATCCGGCGGGTTCCTCCGGCGACTGAGTGGAGCGCCTCTTCCTCCTCCTCTTTCTTCTTCCTCTTCTTCTTCTTCTCTTCCTTCTTCTTCTTCTTCTTCTTCTTTTTCTTCTTCTTCTCCTCTTTCTTCTTCTTCTTCTTTTGCTTTTGCCGGAGTTGCAAACCTGCAACTCCGGCCGGCGAACCATTCCTACCTCCTCTACAATCACCCCTAGCACCAGCCATTTCCGCCTCAGCCATCTTCATCCACTTCTCCTCCACTGGTGATGTACACCTCCTTCAAAAGCAGCCTGCAATATCTCCGTCATGAACCACCGGTAAGTGCAGTGGCACGTCCACCTTCTCCACCGTTCTCATAATCCCCTCACCATCTCCTAATACCAGTCCACCGACCTGCAACACTGAGTTGCAGGTTTGCAACCCAACCATAGATGGCATCTCCGCCATGAATACCACCATGAAACGCTGCTGGATTCTCAGACCGTATGCACCCACCTACAACCGGTGCCTCCTTGCACCTCACTTGCCCTTGACGACCGGTTGCAACCCGCAACTTGAGGCGTCCTGCTCTTCTCAAAGGGTGAAATCGCAGGCCCTTTCATTGCTCCACAGCACCTGCAACTATCAAGTTGCTGGTGCTCTTCACACCATTACGCTCCTCCCCCTTGGAGCTGCTGCACGGCCGTCTCCCTCAAGCCTCCACCACCTGCAACTTCGGGTTGCAGGTCTCCTTTCTTGACCACCTGCTGCAACACCTCTCTCTCTTTCCATCTCGCTCAGCCCCAAGAAGAAGAGCAGCCAGCCTGCAACGCCAGCGTCTCTCCCTGTGCTCTAGCCAGCAGCAACGCCTCCACTTCTTGCTGGCTGTCCACCTCTCCTCTCCGTCACAGCCACCCCCATATATCAATTGTTGGCCCAAGATTCAATCTCACGGGTTCACCTTCATTCTTGGCCGGCAACCACCATCACAACCCTTCTTATGTCCGAACCCAATCAATCTTCAAAGGTGAGTTGCTAAAGGTATTTCTCTTTTTAGGTTTTCTTGACTCTATCTCTCTTTCTCTCTCTAGAGTTTTCTCTTTTTTTTATTATTATTTTCTCTCTCTAAAACTCTCTCTCTCTAGGATAATTGTTAGTTCTTTCGAATTGTCAGTATTTGTTTGATATTTTGTTTGAGCATTGTAAGGACTTGTTTGGATTCAATAAATTCTATTTGCTTCACTATAATGGATTTTCTTTAGTGCTCTTCGTTCTCTTTATTTGTATTAGTTTAATTCATAATTTCTAGGATATCAATAGCTTTAAAAGAAAAGAAATAAAATCAATCAAGTTTTAATCCATCCCACCATCATCACCCTTCCATCCTTTTAATTTTAGCAATTTCTGATAAATTCCGTCAGTTCATGTTCTGAATTAGCGCTAATCCGACTAATCCCGAGTGCGGATCGACATCCGACACGAATCCCTATACAAATCTGTCAATTTTGCAGGATAATCGGATAAATATTACAATTCTTGTTGATTCTAGGGTTTCCGTAACCAACGACGCGGAAAATCCTACTTTCATTGATCCACATATGGTGTGGAAGGAACTTTTACTTTTACAAATTTAGTTCCTAAAGACGATGAGGTATTAACATTATCAACATATCTAATTCTCCGTTTGTCTCCATATCTTTGTCCCACACTTAGAATCTCATTTAATTTCTCAGTGTTTTGAGAAATATACGGCAAGTCATTTTTCAATTGAATTAGATCAAGTTCAAGTGAATTCCTCTTCTCCAGACATTCCTGATAATCAATTTTAAGAAATTTAACTTTGTCTTGAAGGTTAGCTTTCTCTTCTTCATGCTGTCTAAAAATAGTTTCATATTTTTCATACTCACTTTCAAAAGACATTTTAGCATCCGTACAAGTTTGGAATTCGCATTCCAAGAACTCGTTTCTCTCTTGAAGAGATTTTTTCTCTCCCCTAAGCTGACTAACTAGCACAGATAATTCATTATTGTCTAGTTTACAAGCAGAATTTTCAGAGTCAAGAAATTTTACACTATTAATCAATTTCTTATTTGCTTTGGTCAGTCTAAGGCTTTCTTTATATAGCTCTTGATGAGTAGTATAAAGATCACTTTGATCTTCACTATCTGAGTCACTATGATTATTCACAATGAACCCTTCTTTCGGCATCTTTATAAATGAAAAGAATGAACTGGTTTTGTAGGAATCTAAATTCAGGTGACTAAACCTTTTATAAAATAACTCGCTCTGATACCAATTGAAATCACCACAGGTTCGTTCTCTCTAATCGAAAATACCTAGAAGGAGGAGTTGATTAGGTATTTAAAATTAATTATACCTGAACAGTTTTACTAGTCTATGGTAGGGGAACAAAATCGCATGCCTTAGTTGTTTGATAAGAAATTATCATAACTGATTCAAAACGAATATACCTTCGTGATATATTTTCTTTTCATCGTTTGATCTAATCAATATAGATAGCAGAATACAAATAAATAATCACACAAGATAAGAGATTTTTAAATAGAAACCTTAGCCAAGGAAAGCCACGGGACCACGTCTAGACGAAAAGTAACACTAACTGGAAAGTTAAATGAAACAAAGGTTACTTACGCAGCACCGTTGCAAATATAGCTTCCAACCTTAGCTAAGGCCTACTGCCGATACGTCCACGTCTTCTGAATCAACGCTATGAGTCCACGCGCCCCCTCCTAACCAAGAAGCTTTGTCCGCTTGTTCAGTTTGATACATCCCAAATCTTCCGTCGATCAGCTACTCCGATCTTAATTCTCAACACTCCAGCCTTTGCCGAAGGTAAATGATTCAATAAATCATGAACCCTAGGTTGCTCAATAGGTGTTGAGTCATACTGGTACACTCAGGTTACTAGGTCAAATATCTATGTGGAAGACCTAAGCTGAGTAATCGATCAAGCTCTTGGTTTTGATCTAGAAGAGGAACAAGTTCACAAGATGTATATGAGAACTAAAAAGCTTTTTGCTCTTCGAATGGACACTCTAATAAATAAACCTTTCTTCTCTCTATTCAATGTGTATAGAAGTGTATATGTGTATTTAAAGAAGGTATAGAAGGATTATATTTATAGAATTCGTAACCTTGAGTCATTTAGAACATGGGATAGTGGAAACTATAATTTTGGATATGAGAAAGACTTAATCCGTGTGAAGTCCAATCGATTGTACTCTAGGTCCAATCGATTGGGCTAGGTCCAATCGATTGGCCTTGTACGGATGGATTTTTCTTTCGTAAATACAATCGATTGTTCATAGTCCAATCAATCGAACTTAAATAAGTTTATGTCCTGTAGGCTCCAATCGATTTTACAGAGGTCTCCAATCGATTGAGCTCTGATCATGTTCTGTCTCGTAGACTCCAATCAATTTTATAGAGGTCTCCAATCGATTGGGCTTTGTCCAATCGATTGGTCCAAATCCAATAGATTAGACTTTCCCTGAAGTCAATTAAATTGACTTAGACTCGGTTCTGTCCAATGACTAGGTTTGACAATTATATTTTATTCATTTAAACCTATTCCTATGGCCACTGTAATACCCTGAACTTTCGTTCTAGGGTATTATGGTAAATTCACATAATAATGAAACTTAAACCTTTGTCAGACTTCTATTATTATTTTTATGGTTAAATTTCATGTTTAAGTGTGTATGTTTAATTTGGTTTCATTCTGATAACTTTGAAAAACATGTTATTTATGAAACTCGCTCTTGAGGGCAAAATTCCTGCTAAGAATAGTGAACTATAACTTGTAGGGGACTTTTTCTTTCCCCAGCTAACATTCCAGAACTTTTATAAAAAAATTATTTTGTAGGCTTGAGACACCAAAAATATTCTTATTTTATCTTTACGAACTTACCTGTGAAATTTGGAACCTTTCTTGAGACATAAAAACTTTAGTGGGAGATTTCGGGAGATTTTGACAAAAATAGTATTTTCGTAATTTTTGAACTTTCCTACAATTCTTATATTTTCAAAAATAATATTTAATTATATTATATTTATTTAATAGGAGTGTGGGACCTGTAAATCCCATTTCGGGTTATTCCGAGGTCATCTTGATACTTTCTCGAGGCTTTAAACTTTTTTGTGATTTTTGTGTATTTAGACTATTTTATGTGATTTATGTGTGTTTGACATGTGTCAATACCTTATTTATGAACTTTTAAATTATATAATATAGTTTAATTGAATCAATGAATGATTATTTATGTTATGATTATTAGGTGGCCTGTATGGCCAATCTAGAGGCCTTTTGGGCTTAATAATAATCTTCAATGAAGCCTAATTGATGTATATGGGCCTTGGGCCCATTTCTAACCTATTAGTAATGTAAAGTATAAATTTTTGAGAGTTAAAAAAGTCATCCCTTTGATAGTTACGAATTTCACCAATATAAAAACCCTAATCTTTCCCTAAACCTATTTATGAAAACCCTAAAGCTTTAGAAGCTTTCATAAACCCACATTCCATTAAAGAATAGAGAAATCTCCATTAAATCTTCATCCGGGCATCGATCGCACTCGAGCAAGAGGAGAGAATTGACAGGGATTCCGAATAGAAGAACATACTCCGAGGAAATGACGATCCGACGACTTTCAAATTTGAAGAAACTTTTAATTTTTATTAAAGTTCAAGAAACCTTAAGGTAAGTGTGTTTGATCCATCCTATGCTTGTTCTTCTTCAAGTTATTATTTTTCTTTTATTATATAATGGTAGATCTTCATTATAAATTAATTCGGGCATGATTTAGTGTATTTTTCTTGAGTTTATTATTGTTTGGTCCCACCATGATGGGTCTGGTCATGACTTATTTGGTACCCATAATAGATAGCCATTTCTTTATAATTTTTGTGGTACTTTTAGGACTTGAATGTTTTTCTAATTATTTTTCCTAAAACCTCTATGAATCTATTTTCCAAAACAGTTGAGTTTGTATTTTTATGATTTGTATTTATTTAGTTATGCTTTTTTTAATGTGTTGGACTTTACTTAACAACTCAGAATTTCAGATTCTGCACAGTCTAATTCATTCAAGTTTTTGATCTATATTTTGAATCTAAATATTTTTATAATTAATTTTTATAGATCTATTTCTAAATCCGTTGAATTTGTATTTTTCAAATTTTTATTTATTAAGTTATGATTTTTCAAAGGTACTATACTTTTCTATAAAGCCTAAAATTTCAGATTCTATACAGTCCAGTTCATTAAAGATTTCGATTTATATTTTGAATTAGAATATTTTTATAATTATTTTTCATAGATACCACTATGAATCTAGTTTCCAAATTAGTTGAGTTTATATTTTTCTAATATTTATTTATTTAGATATAATTTGTATAACGTGCTGGACTTTTCTGCAAGACCCAAAATTTCAAATTCTGTGCGGTCCAATTGATTAAGGATTTACACATATATTTTGAAACTAAATATTTTTCTATTTATTTTTTATAGAAACCTATGTGAATCTTTTTTCCAGATCCGTTGATTTATATTTTTAGAATATGTATTTATTTAGTTGTAATTTTTCTAAGGTACTGACCTTTTTTGCAAAACCCAAAATTTCAGATTCTGTGCATTCTACTTCTTTAAGAATTTCGACTTCAATTTTAGAAATAAATATTTTTGAATTTATTTTTCATAAAAATCTCAATGAATATAGTCTTCAAATCAATTGAGTTTGTATTTTTCTAATTTATATTTATTTAGTTATGATTTTTACAAGGAAACATATTTTCTATGAACCGCCTATTTCTTGGATTTTAGACATTAATGGCCTTGAGAACCCTTAGTGGTTCGGTCATGACTTATTGACTATTAAGGGATTTAGCCCTTGTTGTTTGACTAAACCCTAGATGGTATGACCTATACTTGTATGCATGGGGATCTCACCCATGTGTCTTGGATCTCTCATAGGGTTCGCCCATGTGTCTTGGATCCCTCTTTAGGGTTTGACCTTGTGTCATGGATCTCTCATAGGGTTCGGCAATGGAGTGTTGGATTCTCTTGCGATTTTCACTTATATTATGAATCGATGTTGATCGTAATCTTCAGTGATCGTTTACATGTTATTCATGATGTTTAACTCTAGTTCGTTCCCATGTTATTGCTTTTGATGATCATGTGTTCATTTTATATTCTTATTTAAATGTTAAATACATTTGTACTTATGTCATATAACCATAGTACCATCTTGTTGTCATACTATAATCATTACGTCATTTCATATAAGGGGTGCATAAAAGAACGGTGTTGAAGTATATTATATATGTTTATATTGATTTTATCAATTAATCAGAGTTCGGTACCCTAGGGTGAAAGGCCCTAGACGTTATTATATCCTACAGATGGGTCGATGAGACTACTCTCAATGTGGGAAGGAGATGGAGACCCTATGTGGTTATGGGTACTAGTTGCATTGGCATCCTGTACTCACTTGCATTCACCGTCATATTCATGTCATCCTTATTATATAATTGAGATGCATACTTTGGTAAAAAACTTATATAGTATGATATCATACCATGCACATTGTTATATTACTAGGCCTCGACTCATGGTGCTACACCAATACCATTTTTAGATTTTAAAGAGTTGGATACGTAGGATGATTTTGAGACGGAAGCCTCCGGTGTACTCAAGGAGATCGACGAGAATTTGGAAGTCGATCCCACACTTTAGAAAGCTGTATTTGATTACTTTATAACATTATTTATTTATTTTTATAGGCATGTAGGCCTTTGATTGAGAGCATGTTCTCACCTCCTTCTCTCCACATTTAATTGATTGATTGAATTATTTGAATTATTAATTATTTGAATTATTTGTTTCTACATCTAGACTTTTTTTTTCTTAGTGAATTTTCGAATGAACCTTAGTAGTTTAATTGACCTAATTGGACCACTAGTGGACATTCATGGATCACCTCTGGGTTCGGGTATGGGTCGATCCACGGATTTTTGGGTCGTATCTGGGTATCCGAATTCGGGGCGTGACAGCCACTAAGTCACTTACTTTCTTAAGCGAGCGTACACGATCTATAACCGACAAATGGACAGTTACTCAAATGACTCATGTCGTCAACCGTCTGATTCTTGCTATATCTGTCTTCTAGTCTTCACGTAGTCGACGAAGTATGCATACCACGACATCTTCACACTACACTGGTGCTCGTAGGAATGGTTACATGAATATTTTTATGTCATACGGAATCTTTGCCAAACTTAGAATATGAAAATATTCTTTACAAGCCACACCGTATCCAAATAAAAATCAAGCGGAACTACGGGTCCCACACTCGAATCAAAGAGAGCACAAGGTTTTGAATGCTATAAATCACACAAGAGGTGTTTAACACTTCATGGAAGAAAGAACTTCAACCATGAAGGATCTAATACACTCAAACTCGAGATCTACAAGGATTAACAACTGGAATGATCAATGATCTGGAGCTCATAAGAGAAACACCTAAAAAAGATAATAAATATAAAGGGAAGTCTAGGTTTTCTTCAAAAACACTTTTGTGAATATGAGGGTTGTTGTGCTTAGGGTTATCCCATGAAAACAAGGGTTAATTTATATAAGCTTAGATGCGCAAGGAAGAACCTAGTAGCAATAGGAAACAATCCTAAAATGAAAGAATCCATTCAGAGGAAGGTTCCTAATCGAATTGCGTGATCTGGTTCGAACCAAGTGTGAGTTCATTCGAATAAAAAATGGTCTGATTTGAACCAACTTCACAAACCTCAAAACACAAGTTCTCCCTCACTTTGTTCAAATCAATCTAGTTTTGGTTTGAACCAACTTGGGCCTGGCTTGGACCAACTTCAATTTGGTTCAAACCAATCTGGAGAATTTTTAAAATGGTTCTAAGTCAAGGTCAAGTTCAAGGTCAACCACATATGGTCACTCTAATTAAGTCATCTAGGTCACTTACCGGCTTAGAAATCAGATGACGGTGTGAACTCAAAAGCAAGGCACACATATGATCATCGAATAATTTAACTTTGTCTCATGCTTCATTTTCAAATTAGTGACAAATTAGCTTGTGTTACAGTGGAACTTCTACAAACCAAGGGCCTCTTTAGGTTACAAAATGTGACCCACTACCTGAGGAAAAAGTCACCAAAAATGGGTTCGGAATCTTAACAAGAAACCCGAAAGCCTCCGAAAGGACTCAAAAGTTCAACCTAAAAATCTACGTCATTATAATAAAAGTATTTTTTTTATTTCGATGTCTGTATATGTGATCATGAATATGTAGTTGATAATATCTATGTATTCTTTTGATCAGAAGCATGACGTAATTTATGGTATGATGGTAGACCTCTTTCGTACTAGGCTTCGCAGCTCACACCTTTCACATTTAAGATATTACGTGAGGATCAAGCCAGATCGCAGAGAGAAGATCTTGGTGGAGTTTATTTGCTTTCCGTTGTTTATTTTTTATTAATTTATTTCTTTTGATCCTGTAATAAGACTATTATTTAGACTATTGATATGTTTTATTAATAATAAGATGGACCTTTAAGTTGTTTTATGGAATGAATGGTTCATGGGTTGTTTTTGTTAACTATTGTGATTCTCAAAATTTTGCATACCTTCAGTAGTAATATGTATATGGCATTCTATACATATTGAAATCAGATAAGCCATATCCTATGGCTTGCTATAGCTATTCGGGCTATGCCTCTGTAAAATTTTAAAGGGCGTCAAATCCCAGTTGGTACCTGTTTCTTATGTTTAGTTCAGATTTATAATTTTTGTTTTTTTTTCTCGTTTGTAGAGTTTTCTTTATTGGGGTTCAGAAATGAATCCCATCCATTCACCTTCTATTTTTCTTCAAAACATGAAAGGTACTGATTTTTGAATCATATTTTAAACCCCACAAGAATCACCAAGTTCTGAATTGGGGGTGGTTTTATATGCATGTTTACTATAGGACCATCAGACAAGATTCTCTCTATATGTTTCCCAAAGTATGAATTTAGACCTTCTGATCTTTAGATTGTTTTTCTATAACCCCCTTAGGAAAATACACAGTATTCCATTGTCTTTCTAGTTTTCAAATTGTGATCTTAGGTTCCCTAATTCTTATTGTAGAATTTTCTAAAAAGTGGACATTGACAGTATGTATATTCGATTTTGTGTACTAGCTATAGAAATCTTAGGGTGTCTTCTTCGCTATTTTTTGAAATTTTTTCCCTTTAAGAGTGTTATTGGGTTTTCTAACTTTGAGAATTAAATTCTCAAGAATTTTTACAAGGATTGAAGGTCCTGTAGGATTTAACAAATCTAGAATCTCAATTCTGTAGAAATAATTTTGTTTTGACCCTCTTAAACCAAGTTTTTAGACCTTAGGTTATTTTTTCTAAATACTCTATTAGGATTTCGAGGTGGGGTGGTACGTCCACAACGGAGATCAGAGCAAAAAATTATGGATTTTTAGTGAACGGAGGTCAAATCTACTTATGATTTTAGGGTTGATCTCCAATCTATTTCTATTTTTCATAGTAATATTGGCCATTTTTCATCGAGCTCTCAAGAAATTTATTGTACTTTTTTTTTTGTAAGCAAGTATATTATAAAGCAATGGAACAGAGAAGACCGAGGAATGGTCGCAATCTTCCAGCATTAGACTTTCAGAGAGCTAGCTAGGTAGATTGTTTGACCATTCCTTGGCTACAGAAAATAAAGAGGCCTTGCTGGCCAGAGTATGTGCAACAGTATTAGCCCCCCTGGGGATATACAAAACAGAAACAAAAGAAAGAGACGCCAGAAGATGCGATATATCCACCAAAATAGCTGTAGAGAACCATCCTGAGTGAAGAGATTCTCTGTTGAGAGAGTTCAACAAATTTAGAGCATCCGACTCTAGTTCCAACTCCTTAAAACCTTTCTGAAGCGCATAATGCAGATCCCATCTCATAGCTTTTGATTTATTATACTTATTGGACTTTTTGTATCTTTTTTGACAATTTTATTTTTGTCTTATTTTCTCATGTCTAAAATCCTAGGTTGTGGGTCGCTCCACAGATCACAGGTTGAATCGGTCCATGGATAATAGGTTGGGTCGCGAGTCATGGGTTGACTCCTTGACCTTCGAATCGAGGAGTGACAATACCCATACCCATGAAATGACGAAATGAAAAATGAGACATGGATACTAGCAATTTTTTTAAATTGAAAACACATTAAATACAATTTGGATACATCCCCAAATGTGGGGCTGCCCTAAAATAGTCTCATAATTACCAAAATACCCCATCATAAAATTACCACAATACTCATACTATTAAAAATTAGCAAATACCCTTGAAGTATCCTCAAAGTGAAATTTGATGCCATTAGTTTATTAACTTATATACCAATTATCATTTATGTGAGGTGAAATCACTAGTTTATCCCTATTACGAAAATAACCTTACTTATAAATTACCATTTTATTCCTAATTAGGTATCAATTTTAAATTGTTTAAAATTGTTGAAATGGCCTCTGGTGTTATTAAATGTCACTAACTAATGAAATTACCCTAGTGTCCACTACCATATATGTTCAAATTCAAAGTATAACGAAATTATGAAAATGCTCCCATATAACAAAATTACTAAAATGCTCTTTAAAGGGAACGTTTTTAGGGTTACAAGCACATGCCTACACTAAGGTCCATATCAATTTGGGTCTAGAAAAATCAGGGTTATACACCAACGAGAGAAAATTTTAGATATTCATTTTTTCTAACCAAATACTAACATATGATATTCATTTGAAAGCTCTTTTCACTTGAAATTTAGATATGATGTAAAAAACTACTTTAGATGCATGAAACTCAGGGTCGGGTCCTTCTTAGGGGTATTTTAGTATTTTCATTTGAGATTATTATATTAATGTACGTTGGAATTTTATAAAATTGTTATCATTCGAAATGCCTCGATAAGTACTTTCAAATAAATTAGGTTTCATAATTATTTGTCGATGAAAAAGTATCATTTCATTTGAAATACTAGAAATCAAGACTTTTCGTCCGTCTAGAGCTACACCCATTTCATACATCCAGTTCTTAGACCCGGAGGAGGGGCCCACATAGAGATCATGTTGGACAATCCAACCATACATTGAACTGTTCTTGGCATGATGATGACCAGTTCATTTCGACATAGCCAACCATATAAAAAATTGACCCAAAATAATGGTTTAATTGGACGGTCTGGATTTTTTGAATTAAAGTCAATTTTTCTTGAGGTTATGAATATTGAATTTTCTTGACTTTTTTGTGAGGACGGTAACCATAGCATGAAAAACTCATTGTGCGGTTGGATTGTCCAACGTGATCTCCATGTGGGCCCCACCCCCGGGTGTAAGAACTGGAGGTAAGAAATGGGTGTAGCTCTAGACGGACTCTTTCGAAACTATGATATGAAAACCTTTGTTCCCAAAATCCAAAATTATGATCATGATAAAACCAATTACGTTTGAAATATATTTGAGTTAAAAAATTAATGGATTTGGTCACTTAGAAATTAAGTGGATAGAATGATCTTATTATTTTGTGATCATACCTACCATTTTTAGGTTAGGGTTCTAAAGAAAATCTCAAGGATATGGGATGATGAGGTATGGTTCCTAATAACTGAGAGAGGTTCTAGCAAGGTCTGAATAACAAAAAGGAAGTCGGATTAGATCATCATTGTACAAAAATGGAGGAAAAGATGTAGAAGGAAACGGAGAGAAAAAATTCAATCTAGAGCAAGAAAATGGAGGGAAAGAGCTGGACAAAATTGACATACGGTACTGTGTCAGTCAACCTCAAATCAAATGATGCTATCAATTCAAACTGATATTAGCTAGATGGTAGTATGGGTATTTAAAAAGAAAGGCCTTAATGGGTAGACAATTAAACCAAAGTGTCCATAGTTTTGTGGAGGAGACTAAATGGTCGGTATTTTTGTAAATATGGACTTAAAAGTAATTGTTTCTAGAAATTAAGTAAGTGGATAGAATGATCTTATTATTTTGTTATCATACCTACCATTTTCAGGTTAGGGTTCTAAAGAAAATCTCAAGATATGAGATGATGAGGTATGGTTCCTAATAACTGAGAAAGGTTTTAGCAAGGCCTGAATAACAAAATGAAGTTGGATTAGATCGTCATTGTACAAAAATGGGGTGTCTACAAGTTCCAATCACAATGTTCATTATATTATTGTCAAACTTTATTTCCTCCTCATGGCTCAGAAAATCTGTCGAGAAGATAAACGTCTAATAAAGAACAAAGGCTGATCTTTTGGTATGCTCTGGTTTATCTTTGGTTTGTTTTAAATTAATATATATCTGGCTTACAAAAAAAAAATGTCTAACGTTATAATCGAAACATGCATATGCCCGTCCATGTACCAAGCCCTGGAGCATGGCGAACACGTGACGTGAATGCATGGGTCTAGTTTTTATTATTGACCTACATGTCTTTTGTTGGGGTTAAATAATGCCCCTCCCTAAGGGCGCGGTACGAGTCCGTAGGTGCGAGGTCGATTGCCGTTAGAGTTAAAGGCTTACGGGATTGAATTGCGGAATGGACCTGCGGGTGCGAGGTCGATCGTCGTTGGGGGTCACGGGATCGAATCGTGGAGCCCCGTAGGGTGTGACGTCGACCGTGGTATAAAAGGCTAAAGTTTGCCCTCTCCTGACAAGATATCTTTTTGGGAGGAATGGCGGCTTGAGGCCTAGTAAAGATCCTAACATCTTTCGCATTGATGGAAGCCATAGGTCCGGTAGACTCCAACGTAGAAAAACCAAACTATAGAAAACGATTAGCATAAAACTTCAAAATCGATGACCATGTGGAGACCCCCTTGATAAAGATGGTATAGGCTGAACAGCCCCTATGCTATTAATTTTTTTTGCAGTTACCCACAAATACCATAAAAATCGAATAGACTGAACCTGCAATACCCCTTGATAAAATTTGAATAGGTTGAACAGTTCCTATGTTATAGGTAGTCTAAGAAACTCAGGACCAACCTGAGTTACCTTCTCCAGATACTCGCCCAAGTCCATGGTGCAATACAGTCGTCGTAGATGCAGGGCCGTCTCCATACAAGTTGAGGCTTAACGCAACAACTCTAATTGGTGGATACTAAAATCAGCTTGATCGGTGATTTCTAGCCATTGGCCGGATTTACTACCCAAATAACATGCTTGAATCCAACAGCTAGAATCAATCCTAAAAAGGACTAAAATCTATGGCTAGAGATAACCAATCAGCTGTTTGATTTTTGGTTTGTATATCCAACAAGGGGTGGGCTAGCTAAACATCCATGTGGTTAGTGGGCCCGAAAAAAATGTGCTATATAGGGCCTCGGCTTGTAGTGTGGACTTGGGCTGGGGGCCTTCTCTCACCAAGGGGCCTTAGGCCACTGCCTTAGTGGCCTCAGGTAGAGACAGCCTTGCGTAGGCTTGAAGTCCAAGGGTCTGTTTGGAAACACAAAATGTGGCCAACCGTTGTCAGTCCATGTCTGGTCTTTCTTGTCCGTGATTTGTGCGTGTTTGGCAACCATCTGGGGCCCACATTTTTCAGACCACAGTTTCTTAGATTTTCCTAATACAGGACCAAAAAGTAGGTGCAAGTTGCAACAGTGAAGGGTTCACCTAGGCTATGACGAGCTAGGTTGATATTTCGAAACAGGCCCCAAGAAAGTGAAATAAAGCGTTTTTCTTCTTCAAAAAGTATTCAAGGCACATATTGGAGACAGACACGCAGTATTCTCACAGTCCGCACTACAAAAAGATCTTGTCCAACCTAAAATTGATTTTCCATTACGCCCATCTAAATTGTGAACGCGAAAACATCAGTGCCAAACAATCCCTTTGTAGGAAAATCCGGAGGATGGTCCTGTCACTGTCACGCACTTGCAGTTGTAGGGATCTTTTATGTGTACAAGTGGTGCACATTCTTATGAATCTTGACTGTCCCAGAGTGTAATCAATCTAAAAGATGTACTGCATAAAAAATCTACCCTATTGGATGATCCTAACCAACTGGCCTACTGTTTTCTTTTCTACCACCAAATATATATATAAGGCTATGTTTGGTAGCGTACCTTTGACATGTGTCTCGGCTGAAGGTGTGCGTCTTGATTGATGACAAGGGTTTGGGTCACACCAAGTTGCAGCCCTTCGAATACACGGTGGACCTTAAAGACGCATGAAATGAACCTTCAACCTCCCCCCTTGAGTCTTCGATGACTCGTGTACTTTGAAGGTTCACTTTCCACCCCCAGTGGGCTTAGCCCACCTAATTTGTGACCCACTTATGATGTATGGGCCCACTTTGACATATGGCACATGTATGATCTATCAAGGTACGCCCCTCTATTATTTGGAACCCACATATGATCCATCAACTTATGTTCTTATGTGCGGCTCATAGGATTTATCGACCCCGTTAACATGTTGGGCCCATATGATTTATCAACTCTAGTTATTATATGTGTGGTCCAGACGAACTATTGATCTTTGTTCTCATGTTGGGCCTGTCACTGTCACACACTTGCAGTTGTATGGATATTTTATCTACAAGTGCTGCACATTCTTATAAATCTTGACTGCCCGAGAGTGTAATCCATCTAAAAAATGTACTGCATAAAAAATCTACCCTACTGGGTGATCCTAACCAACTGGCCTACTTTTTTCTTTTGTACGACCAAGTGTATAAATTAAGCATCATCAATATCGCTATCTTCATATTTGATGAAGCTTTTGCAAAATCCAACTTCAACCGGGCTCTATACCTGGCTTCAAATTTGAAGCTAGGCTCTATATCTATATTATTGGCTTCAAATATAAAGTCCTCTATCTTCAACCTGGTGTCTCTATCTTCATGTTTGATGAAGCTTTTGCAAAATCCAACTCCAACCAAGCTCTATATCTAGCTTCAAATTTGAAACTGAGCTCTATATCTCTATTCTTGGCTTCAAATATAAAGCTCCCTACTCTTTGACTTCAAATATAGAGACTTAGTTTTTAACTTTCTGAATTTTCATTTTATCATTTTTATGTCATTTCGAAAAACTTTGATACCTTTTGTATTATTTTGAAAAATAGCTATTTCTTACGAACAAATTTTACATACCTTTTGTGTTCTTTTTGAAAAATTTTAAATACTTTTTGTGTCCTTGAAAAAAAAAAAAAAACTTTTTGACAAGTCCATTGCTTGTTCGGTTCTATCTTCATTAGTTCAACACTTTTTAGAGGGTGTCTCTATCTTCAAATTTGAAGAAATTTTTTTTATGCCAGAATTTGAAGACGCTGGTTGGAGATGTTCTAAGAGGTCTAATGCATGTGTTCAACAAAATTGGATGGTTCGAATTGATTTGAATGTAACTTATTAGCCCGTATATTATGAGTGGAAGTATCAATGCATCATCTTATAATACCATTGAGTAGGGTCATCTGATCATCCAATTTTATCAATAAACCTCATTTCCAATATTCAGCTATATATGGCTATATTTTCTTAGATGTTTTTTTCGTTTACATAGTACAAGTGTATATCAGAACCATTAATTCGTGGGCCATTTCTTCGATGGGTCACAGTTTCAAACTCATATCCATTGAACCATATAAATGTCCATTTCTAGAGAAAAAAAAAAAAAAAACAAGAGAAAACTTAAACGAAACTGTGGATGGCTGAAAACACCGCGTGATGTTATCAAGAATCTTATGATTGTGATTTCTACAAGTTATATGTGTGGATGGAAATTCAACAGCTTCGATCTATAGATGCGAATGATAGCTTGTCTCTTTGTTATATTTATTGATTTCTTGGGTAATCTAGATGATAATGTTCTTATATTTAAAAAAACTTGATTTTTTATTGGCTTAAATGGCAATATTATTTTTTTCCTTTGGATACTAAATATGATGGTAGTGACCATATGTTAGGTTTGTCACATAACATATACTTATGGATACATACATAACACATTGACACATACATACATCTATGTTAGGCATGGTTTTAAATTTCAACGAAATATTCGAATTTCAGGCCAAAATTTCGGTATCGGACTACACCAAAATCAAAATCCCTAAAATTCTTGGACCTATCTTTTATTGCTGTATTAAAGCTTCCTTTCCTTATTAATGGCAAAAATTAAGGTTCTTTTATCTTATAAGAGATTATGGGAGAGAGAAAAAGATAAGAACTTGATTCCATAAACTAAGATTTTTTTTTTTTTTTTAATTTATAATTTTTACGTGATTTTAGAGAAATTTCAAAATTTATCTCGAAATACAGGTCGAAATTGAAATTTCAATCTTTGATGTTAGGTGGGTTTTTTCTTTTGCTGATGACAAATTAAGAACAACACATACATGCATACATACGTACATACATTAATATAATCTAGAAGAGGAAGAAAAGGGAATATTTGATGGTATGTGTAGAGCTAAAATGGCGGGAAAAGGACAAGCACTAAGAACAGATGGAGGGATAGAGTGAGCAGTAAGTGATCAGGGAAAGGAATGGATGGATGATGAGGTCAATGAGCACTTCGAATAGAAGATATTGTTGTGCTTTTGGTATGAGACCGTAGAAAAAGTTTAGAAAATGCATGGTCATGTTCTCCCTTTTAGTCATTTTGCATGGTATGCTTGAGGAAACAAAGCTGCTTCCCATCATTCCAGTTGAGAAATAGACTTAAAAGTGATCCTTTGCCTTTGGTTTTTAGTGGTGGGGGTCTCCACCCCCATTGAGTTCTTAGGAAAACCAATCATTTCTTTTTCTCTTTCCCATGCTTTTTTTCCCCCATTCCTTCATGTTTTGCAACCTATTTATTGTATGACCAAAAAGATAAGTAATGTTCATGAGCAAGTTGGGATCTGATCGGACGTCTCTTCCTGTCCATGATTTGACACTTTGGTGTTGCTCCTAATCCTAACAGGACAGGCCCGGACCCACTTTGAATAGGTATGGTTCTAACATTACCCATGACATAAATAGTCAGCTGCAAGCCTGGACTGGCCCATCACAGGCCCAAACAATTGAGGGTATAATGGGTTGGGCCATTAGATTAATTAGGATTATCAAGCCTAAGCCTATTATAGTTTTTTATTTTCATTTATTTGGTGGGCTGCAAAAATGAGCCCATGACTGACCCTCCGATCTGGGCTTCTGTTTGCATCCCAAGCCTAGGCCAACTATACAATTAGGGCAGTAACCACATGATTTAAGGAGAATATACATGTGCCAAAGTTCTGCCTAACCCTATATTTATTTCTTTTAATAAAAGTTCTGCCAAAGTTCGGTCATTTATTTGGTGGGCTACAAAAATGGGCCCAGGCGTGAACCTCTGGGCTTCTATTTGCCTAGACAAATAGCAGATCCCACCTAAGAGCCATCAAGCAAGCCCTGCCCATCAACATCCCTATTTTGATGAATCCACACAAATTAAGAATCTGTTAGGAAAATTCATATATGGAGAATAAAAAAAAAAAAAAAAAAAGAGTCAAAAACCGTATTGAAAAGTCATACCATCTAATCTATAGACTATTCTGTACTATTTGCTATTTAGTTTTGAGAGCAGATCCTGTACGTCAGGGATTTGGGTATCTACTGAATCGTATCATCCCAACCGGATACGTGGTATATCATACCATATAATTAAGAATGAGATGGATCAGATGGTTAGTGACATCTCTTCAACTCATGGTTCGAAGTCTTGGCTGATCCCGTTCTGGATCAGGCATGCAATCTGGATCGGACCGGAGCCCCGATCCGATCCAAAAGTGGATTGTCTCGCCCCCCGAGATTACTGTCCCAAAGAAGTTGCGCTTTGTCTCGGGCGAGATGTGCCGATGCATTTTCTTTAGTACTCTACAACAGCTAGGTTTCAACTCTCTCTCTCTCTCTCTCTCTCTCTCTCTCTCATATGGTGCCTACATTATGATATGAGCATAATTATTTATGATAAAAAGATTCACAAATGAGTGTTAGCTCGGTTGGAATTTCAACTATTTTATTATTTGATAATTGATTGTATTTTACATGTTCTATTATGTGGACAAGTCGTGCTATGAATGCATATTTCGCATGTCTAAGCGTGTGGAGCAGGGAGAACACATTGTGACGCGGCCTGCTTACATCTTCATCTTAAGCCTCTGTAATGTAAAACATGGTTTTTAAAAACAGCCGTTTAAACTGTAACGCCCCAAGCCCGTTTCCGTTAAAACCGTTTAAACAAGTTTTAACGGTTTTGAAAAAAACAGCCGTTAAAATCGTTTAAACAGCCGTTAAAATCGTTTAAACAGCCGTTTAATTCTGAAAAATTTTGTGAAAAAATGGCCATCAAATCCGTTTAATTCCGTTTAATTTCCGTTAAAATCCGTTAAATTCTTTTTTTTTTTTTTAATTTTCAAATTTCAAAATTTGAATTTCAGAGCCATTTTTCCATTTTTTCCATTAAAATCGTTAAAACCATTAAATTCCATTTTTTTCCATTTTTGCCCGTCCGTTTCAATCCGTTTTAATGGCCGTTTAAAAGGTAACTCCCCCAGTCCGTTTAACCGTTAAAACGGCCTCCTTTAAACCTTGATGTAAAACACTTAATACTTTCTTTATTAATCCTGATCATAGATTGGAAAAGGAAAAAAGAGATGTGTACGTACGCTCCGACTGTGGTCGACTTTTGGACTTGGAGTTCACTTAAAGGGGGCAGGCATGGGATCTGTAAACTATCCCCCATTTAAAGGCAAAAAGCTTTTTAAGTTCTCATTGGAAGTAAAGCAATTTAGATGATCACATGGTAAAGGGCCACGTGCCACGCAATCCTAGGCTTATCATCTTTACCCAGTAATGTAAAATCACATACGAAGATGGCGGGCGAGGGAGGAAAGTTTGGGTTTGGAGTTCCCAAGATATTTGTATATTCGGAGGGGCTTTAGGGTTGGACTACCTAGGGAAGAAGCTCATTATATTATGCACATGCATGTGTTTTTAGGCCGGGTTTTAACTCAATTAGTGCTTCCTTAGCGAAGTCCAGAGACTAGGCAGTACTGTATCCACGTGAGATCGACCTTGTAATTAATTCCTGATGTGGGCAGACCCCAAGATTAGGCAGAAGACAAGTGGCACATCAATTCAAGCCGACGTAGACCGATGTCCGTGTGTACGGCCAGGATTGGTGCAACAAGTAAGGTGACCGGTAAACGAATGATGTCGCAAGACGTCAGATGCTTAGGCAAGTGTCTCGCGTGCGGATCGACGCGGTTGTCACAGCAGGCGGCAAAGACTGGGAAGCATTAAACATGACTTTAAGCACATTATTTGAGTAATAAAATGAGGATGATTGTCAGCATCGAGGGGGCCGGGGTTGGCATGATAATGTGCCAAAGAGTCACGATTTTATGAAAAAATAATCAAATTTTTTAGAGTTTATATCACATGGGAGGAGGCTTCTGATTCCTGGGGAACTTGGGTTTTTTAGAAAGGGAAGCTGATCAGAGGGGTTGTTCAGAGAATCCCAGTGTAAATTTGTTGTTTTGTGGGATTTAGTGGCTGTTCATGCTTGAACGTGGGATAAGTGGTGTCTGGAGCCAATCAATGATTCCCAGCTAAAACTAAAGTTTAATGGGTTTGGACCACCTCAATCCCAGTGATCTCCAGAACAAACCCAATCTGAATTACTGATCCTATCTGTCAGTTCTTTTTAATAATAATAAATACATAATTAGAAAAAAAAAAAAAACAAGAATATAGCTAGAGGACTAACAAGGCCAACTTGCTGCATTAAAAAAAACTCCATAGACATGACAAGGCATTAACACGCTTTCACTATACAATACTTCATATTGTTATATTGGTAATCCCCTCATCCCTTAGCTATCGTGCGCTTGAGAGAGAGAGAGAGAGAGAGAGAGAGAGAGACGAAGTGGAAGGACGTTAATGGATGGAAATGAAGGTAAGTGAGAAATTGGGTGGAGGGAGGATTTTGTTTGCAACCCTGGTCTAAAAAGCTTGAAGTGGAGAGAGAGAGAGAGAGAGAGAGAGATTGTTATGATATAGAAGATTCTGAAAAGGTCCCATCAACCAAGAAAGAGGTCGGTGATTCCCTCAATGATCATTGGCCAATTGAAAACTTCAATCCCCAAATACTAAACAAAGCCCGCCTCCCCTTCCCCACACCAACAACACCCCTTAACATTATTTAAAAAAAAATGCGAAACTCTTTACAAAATAATATTAGTGCTAACAACTTTTACGTTTCTGAAGACTACATCATTTCGAAACGTTTCCTTATAAAAAAAATCCTAATTTTAAAACTAACGGAAGACCCTGACTTTGAACTTTTTTTTTTCTTTACTTTCGGGTAGCCAACCTTGACTTTGACCCGAAATTGCATATCTTAGCACTATCTTTACACTCCACCCAAACCCCTGTAAAAGAAACAATTCATTTAAAACCCATAAAAGCTTGATATCTGGATCTCTCTTCCCCTAACTTTACAAAAGAAGAGATTCTCAACGGTAATATACCTCTAGCTATACTTTGCTTATCAAAAGAGGAGAGAAAAAGAATAATCTTAACATATCCTTGAGACTTCTAAAACTGACCCTTGTCTTTGTTCATCCCGACACACTAAAAGACTCTTAATTTAAATCCTGAAGTCTTAATCCTAATCTTTTTTGTCAAACTATAGCATCCTAATAAATTCCAGTATAGCTTTTAATACATGTTTTCTTCACAAATCATAATGTTTAGAAGCAATCACTTTCCATAGGTCTACAATCAGCTCCTACCTTCTCATTCTCCACCACCACCCTAATAATTGGAAAACTTATTAAATGCCTCCTTTCGCCATGTCGTATACTATGCCGGAAAATTGTTACATGGATAAATGCTGAGGTGGCAATATGTGGGGCCACTTTTGGAAAACTGCCACCCCTCCCGTCCCCCATATATTGAGTTCCCTTATCTCCAATGAAAAAAAGAAGGAAAAGGATTGAATTCTTATGCAAGTCATCAAAAAATACAAAAAATTATTAGAATCATATTAGTTGCTCATCCAATTAATGGGCATGCCCGCCCATTGATCAAAACGTTATAGTCAGGGAAGATATCAACTATTGCTGTGGCCTATACTGATAGAATTCGAGATTAATTGGTAAAACTTCGGTGAAATACATAATAAAGGGTTTATATAGATAATTAACCTATCTAAAGATGAAAATTAATCCTTATCTTGACAACCAGGAGAATATTGTATGAGATACACTAATAATGATATGGTGCACCTCATACAACTTATTACAATACTAATACTAATCCAACCGGATATATATTCTAATATCCTCTCACAATAATATGTTTCTTTAAAGAAGGAGCACATAATTGATTACAAGAAATATGAGCCCTTGATCTTGATGAAGGCGCATAGCACGGTGGGGGTGTTCGACTGGGGTGAAATCGTAACAAGGTAGCAGTAGGGGAACCTGTGGCTGGATTGAATCCTTCGTGATGGAAATGCCCTCTTCTATGGACCAGCAAGCTATGGCGAAAAACAACGACCTCTGTAATAAGAGTAAAGCGAGTCGCAATGAATGGTTGAGCCCTTAATCTCCATGATGTGAATATGATGAATAGTCAAAATGTCCATTCATGTGCTTGACAATGGTCATTGCCTGTCTGTGAAGTCTATCATTGTCGTATCCCGCTCATCTTGGAGTCTATCGGAGTCGGTGACCTACTAGATCAGGTCGATCATGATTTCTTTCCAGGATCTATAGAAGACGGAGTGTGCTGTTAAACTCTCATTGGATATGTCTTGGGTAAATAAAATATGATGAGATTGAAGAGATTTGATGAGCATTTAATGGGAGGTTAGAGAGGATTGTGGGTAAATGGATTTGTTTTTTTTTTACATGTTGAAAATAATTTTAAGAACATAAAATTTAGCCTGCAAAAGTACCCAAAAAGGCTCCAACAAGAATGACTTGAAAAATAGAGAGAGAGAGGACTTGTAAACCCGTTGCTCATGCTCGTGATAAAGAGTTGAGCTATGTTGGTAGTCAAGGCGATGAGCTATGATGGACTCGTGAGGATGATGATAGATCTGATATGAAACAATGACACTGGTTGGGAGCACATGAGTGACAATGGTGGTATGTGATAACGGTTATAGTAGCAAAAAAGTTGGTGATGAATTGTGATGACGGTCAAAAGGAGTTGGCTGTGGTGAACGACGACCAATGATGTCGGCCCAGTGTGTGACGATAATGTTGTCCGTCTGAAAAGGCACATAATTGAGATCTTAGAAGAACAAAGGCTCCAATATCATGATAGAATTTGAGATTAATTGATAAAACTTTGGTGAAACATTGACCCCAATCAAGGGTTGATATAGAAAATAGACTTAGCTAAATTTAAAAACTATTCCTAATCAATCCAATCTAAGATTCCTAATTGATCTTATTCTAATCTTGATAGCTAGAAAAATTGTATCAGATACACCAATAATGATATCTACAGATACACCAATAATGATATCTACGCTAACCCCAAGAGTGTTTATACAAAGAATTACAATGATGAGAAATGGAAGAGAATAATTGTAAAATTAGGAGACTAATCCTGAGCAATCTAACCTAATTAGTCGCAACAAATGGTGGAATGTGTCTAGGGTCTATTCTCGACCGAAGTCAGTCAAATGATCATCAACATGCACTCCATAGCAGTAGAGAACAATGTTCTCGTCCTTTATAATGCTCCTCTACTCCACATCGTTTCATTACACCCTTTCAAAATCTTTGACAAGCAAGGTCACACGGTAGAAACCTGATTTTCTTGGCATCAACGAGTAAAACTTTGCTTACCACCCAGGCTGAATATGAGCCATGTGGCACATTTTTAGAGGACGATGACCATATTTATGTTTGGCAAATCCCTAGGTTGACCTACAAATCAAAAATAAACCTGATTAATGATTTCTAAGTGTTGTATTGGAGTCATTTTCAGGGGTTGATTTTTACTGTTGAATTCGAGCATTATTGACCATTATTTGGGTGGGGTACAAAGATCCAAAGGTTTGAAATCATTAATCGGGCTGATTTTTGGTTTGAAAGTCCACCTAGGGATTGGCTAAACACATCCATATGGACAGCATCCTCTAAAAATGTGCCACATGGCTCATATTGTGGGCAGTCATGGCTGTGCTGACCGTCAGTCGCCATCTAAGTAGATCATGGATTCTCATGTCCTGTCTTTTGTAGAGCGTAGATCAGTCAAAAGAACTACTTGTATCCGGACCTGAGAATGACACATGACATGACCAATGATGAGACTCCTCAATAAATCCAATGAGTACAGTTGAGGTGATAAAGTAAATGGTTAGAAACGACACATATTGGTAATAGTTCTTTAAATTCAAATTCTTGAAGTTTATCATTAAAAAATGTCTTTGTTTTTGCTCTTAATATCAAGAAAAGCTTATTATTGGTTGCTCAATCTACACGTGATTTCCAATCAAACAAAAGTATCAAGTTGAGGTTCGAAATTCAATTTATCATCACTCACCATCTCCTCTCTTTCTTAATCATTATGATGGGTGGGCCCGGCCCATCACTTTTACTTCTAATTCTGGCTTATGATGTTATATTATATTCTTCGTTGGTTATAGTCAGTATTCTTGGATTTATCTTGTATGTTTTAAGTTATTACAATATTTTTTTTTTGTTTTTTGTGCCACAATTTTAAAATTTGTTTTCCTAAAGATTTGTATGTTAGAAAGAAAGTGTTGATACAAGAGAAAAAAAAATTATGACATTTTGGCTTTGTATGATTATCAACAACAATTTTTACGGAAAAAGGATTTGTATGTTAGAAAGTGTTGATATAGAACATTTTTTTTTTTTTTTTTTATGACATTTGTCATTCTGGGCTGAATACAAGAAATGAACTAAGACAAAAAAAAAAAAAAAAAAAAAAACCCTGTCCCCATGCCTTACCTTCCCTTCTCTTCTTCCCGTCCCCAATCGGCGAAAACACCATCCGCTAACACGCCTCTTCAATGGAAATATATATACTCTCGTTGGAGACTTGAACCCGTGACCTCTCAGGCCTTTAGGCTCTGATACCATATTAAACAACCATTTACCTCAAAAGATCGATCTGTTGGGGAAAGGTAAAACTACTATGTATACCAACGGGTTGTCGGGCCAACACAACACATGCGCGGAAAAACACCATCCGCTAACACCTACTCTACTTGACCTTCCATTCTCAAGCCAAGCAAGCCTTATCTTTGAAAGCCAAGCAATCGGGAAAGAAAGCAAGAGTCACCCTTATGGCTCCCGTTGTCTTAGGAGCTAATGCCCAAGGAGCAGCCCCAGTGATATAGGCACTCCGATCCTCGTGGGCAAACATTCATTGATCGGAAGATCTGGATTTGGCTACGGCGAGTGCAGTTGACTATGTGAGTGGAGCGATTTAAGCGAGCTAATAGTGAGTGGACTTTGCCCCTCCTAGTGTTGGGCTGAACAAGTTGACTCTATTTGCTCACTCTCTTCTCCTTGCTCTCTTAGCTAGCTCTAGCTACAGTATCGCGCGCCGGAATGCGGTAGAAGTAGGGAGAGGAAAGCAGCTATTTTGATTTCAAATATTGGACTGAAATGAAGGTTCAGTAAGAGTCAGAAAGCGTGAAAGCGTAACTACTTAAAAAATACAAAAAAGAAGAACGAGTAGGTTTGGGACAAAACTCCCAAGCTCTACAAAGGCTTGCAAATAAGAAATCAAGATAAATTAACGAAAGGTGGCCAAAAAGATCTTCAATCATTCAAAGTGCCCTGATTCCTAGGTTTCCTAGGAGTTAAAGGATTGTATGTCTTCAGTTGTCCTACCTGTCACGTTGTTCTTCAAAATCGCATCTCAAATCTGTAACTCAGATGACCCAAACAAGCATTTCTTTATAAGAAAACACCACTATAATATTAAATTGAAATCTTTAAGTGGTAGTTAAATCTTCTTGTAACACCAATAATTACGATTGGCTTTTAATAGTTTGTCAACAAGTGATTCAACCACTTATAGATTCTGAAACTGATCAGGGTTTGGATGCCCAACCTGCTTCAGCAGAACCTACTCCGGTTGCAGGCTCTGAGAAGGCCGTTCTGATTAAGCCTGTGTCCTTTGCTGTAGACAGGATTGGAGTATTGCAAGTTCGCTTTGGTGGGTCGTCTAGATTTGAAGAAGATGAACATTGCTGAGGTCCGGAAGAGAGCCATTGATCTGTGGCATCCGACCGGTGATTGGCGTATTACCCATCTAGGGCGTGGATGCATTATGATCAAGCTCTCCACGGAAGAGGAATTCAGACGCAAATGGTGGGGAGGGCCATGGTTCTTTGGTAAAACCAATTGCTAAGGATGTCCAAATTTTAATCCGGAGAAACAGAGGCATTCCAATGCTTTAGTCTTGGTTCGGTTTCCAGAACTTAGCTTGGAATACTGGGAGACTGAGATACGGCTTGCTATGGTCAAAACTTTGCAAACACCCCTGCAAGTAGACAACTATACAGCTGGCGTGAGATGGTATACTATGCAAGTGTGCTTGCATATATGGATCTACCTGTTCCGGTTCAGAGAAAATCTTGGTGGAGATAGGGGACTTGTCGGATTTTTGGCAACGAGTGGAGTTTGGTCGGATCCCAAAATTCTGTAACCATTGTAAGACGGTATGGCACCTTGTCTCTGAGTGTAGGGTCATGAAGGCCATGTTTCAGCAGAAAGGTACTATGTCTACTGAGCCAAATAAGGAGGGGGATGGTGCAAATCTCAAGCCTAACAAGAAAAAAGAAAATAAATAGGAAAAATAAGTGGGTTCAGAAGGGGCAGGAACTAATGCCCATGGATGCAGAAGATGGATCCAAAGCTCATCTTGATGGGGCGCGGGTCAGTTCTGATGCTGCTATAATTCAAAACCATTGTAGAGGTTGGGGTTAACCTTGAAGATCATTAGGTTAACTTCAACTCTAATGGTGTTGTTGCTGATGGTGTGAATCCTGGTTCCGCGGGATGTGATTGTAGGGAATAAATCCACACACCCTCAAAATACGCGCTTTTTCCATGGGCTTGATGTCCTTTCCGTGCTGTTGGATCCGAGGTCCCGAGACAGATTTTGAGATCCGAGGTCAGATTCCGAGGTGTCTGAGATTAGATTCCGAGGTGTCTGAGATCAGATTCCGAGGTATCCGAAGTCAGGTTCCGAGGTGTCCGAGATTAGATTCCGAGGTATCCGAAGTCAGGTTCCGAGGTGTCCGAGATCAGATTCCGAGGCCGCTGGATGATCCTGCAAATAACTCGATGTGGTGGGATTCCACCAAATGAGCCTCCGATGCTTAAGTCAGTCTTCTGAGTAAAATATATGATCAAGTTTTAATCCCAAAGATCGCATGCTTTTTACTGTAGCAAATGTTACTATTTATAGCATTCAAAGCTAGATATTTATGTAGATATTTTATATGAACCAATAAGAATTCACCATGTGCCTTTCAATAATATTCTTCAAGTATAAAGGTAATTTTGAGGTTCCCGAGGTTGCCAAATATCATATCCAAGACTCCTGAGGATCCCGAATAAGGTGCCTAAGATCTTTGAATTTCCCGAGCATGATACTGGGAACAGTTTGTTCTTTGCTTCAAGGTTGGCAAAACCCCTAAGTGTCACCCGAAGATCCGAGGTTACAATGACATAGCACCCGAGGTGCCCGAGGTACTTGTACCCAAGGTATCCGAGATAATTGTACCCGAGGTGCCCGAGGTACCCGAGGTATCCAAGGTTCCCGAGATAATTGTACCTGAGGTGGCAGCTGCCCGAGGTGTCGAGGTTCCAAGTGTAAAGTTTTTCCAATTCCAAGTTTTAAAGGGCACACCACATGTCAGTCGAAGAATGTGACATGCGTCATAATATCATATGTCCACGTGTCAACAGTTTTTACCCCCCACAGTGATAATATTGGCCTGCTCAATGTCAAGAATGAGGGGGGTCTAATGGGGGTTAGCTGAAGGTGCTATTGGAGATCACTCAGGAGTTCATTTGGTGTTTAAAAATATAATTTTGCAAAAGGGCTTGGAGGGTACCCTAGCTGTTGATCCATTCGACATCTACACCAACAAGAATATGGCAGGATTGCTTGTCGGGTTCTGATTGTAAGGTTTAGATTTTGGTATTGGCAAATTCCATATGACATAACATGTTTGTTACCTTCTTAGTATTGCATAGTTAGGAGTCAATTGTTTGTGGCTATTGTTCACCATAGAAGACTGTCTGAAGACTGCCAGAAATTTAAAGCTTCATTCAATCACACACCATTAGGTTGGTAAGTGACTTAGAGACGATAGAACATAGGTGATTAGACTTAATGAAATCAATCTAAGTCCATTTGAGCAAGAGAGAGGATTTCGATGCCTGAGGAACAAGGTTCCATGCGTTTATAAGCATGCGGGAGTGTCGAATCGATTGGAGGGCTTACCCAATCGATTGGACTGAGAAAAATAGTTTGGGATCTCTTTTTCTTAAGAGCCCAATCGATTGGGGTCTGTGGCCAATCGATTGGAGACATGCCCAATCTTACCCCCAAACGATTGGACAACGTGGGAAAGTTTTGAAAACTTCAATTTTCTTTCTTATTTCAACTAGACATCTTGTTGATTCGTGGGAGGCTTTGCTAAACTATAAATAAAACCTTCTAAGTTCGAAAACAAATCCATCCTAAGCATAGAGAAGCTTCCAAGAAACCCTAGTTGTCCAAGAGCTTCCATTGTTGATTGAAGCTTGAGTTTTTTGCTCTTGGATGCTCAAGATCCTATGATTCTAAGTTCTATTCTTTTGATCTTGAGTGAAGGAGTGTGTTTATCTCTTCATGGTTGAATCTCTATCTTCCATGAATGATTAATCATCTTAGTTTGTTTGATTACCTTCTTTGTTAGTTGTCCCATCCTATAGATTGGGTGTGAACTCGTGTGTGGATCGAGTTGGCGTAGATTTGGTATGATTCCAGATCAAATTTGAAATCAAACCTAAATGCGTTTCATGTGGTTTAGAGCATGAAGATATAAGGCGATGTGGTTATAAGGAATATATCTATATTCTGTTTGACATAATTCCGTATGACATAAACACATTTTTACCGAACCTACGAGTGTTAGTGAGGCCTTGAGGATGTCGTGGTATGCATCTCTCATTGACTGCCTGAAGACTAAAAGACGAAGATCGAAGACTTAGAATATTGAAGAATGATTCATCTGAGGAACCGCAATTTGTCTGTTTAAGATCGGACACACTCACTAAGATGGTAAGTGACTTAGTGGCCTTAGAAGTAGGAGATTAGCTTAAATATTTTGGTTGAAACTTTGTCATAGAGCAAGACTTCAGTTTAGGCCCAAAGTGGAAATTATAAAATTGAACTAAGGGAAGTCCAATCGATTGGACATCTTATACAATCAGTTGGACCTGCTACAATCGATTGGACCGTGTGTAAGAATCAATTGGACCAATGGAGACATAACTTTCCAAAAGTCCAATCGATTGCTCTCCGTGTAAGAATCGATTAGACTCAAGTAGATAGAACTTCTGGAGAAATACAATCGATTGCACACTATGCAATAATTGATTGGACCGATGAGGAAATGTTCAATTTCAAATTTCTAATTTCTAGTTTCCTACTCTCCTACTTTTTATTCACCCTTAGGGCTTGACTCCTTCTACATATAGCCTTCCCTTGGTTATTAGAAGATACACAACTACACACTCATATAGAGAAATACTCTCAATCTTCAAGAACTATTATCCATCAGTTCAGTTGAGCCTCAGGAGAGAAAAACCCAGTTAGTCATTCTTTTTCTATTGAACGTTTTTTTTCTCTCATGATCATTGCTTGAAGTCTTTACTTCGTCTATAAGCTTGATCTAAAACCTCTGCCTAGGTTATCCTTAGTATCCGACTTAGTAAGCCAGAGAGTATCACGTGTGTCTCAATCACTTTGAGTTACGTTGAGGAGTTAAGGTGTACTGAATCCTTTACTTTTGGGGCTGGACTAGCAAATGTGATCGAATTAGATCGGAGTGTATCGGTCGAACGATAGGTTTGGGGTTTACCAAACTGAACAATGGCAAAGGCATCTTAGTTGGACGGGCGCTTATGGATTCGAATCGTGGAGCCAGAGGACATGGACGCACCGACAGTTGGCCAGAGGGTTGTATCCTATAGGAACGGTGTTGAGTAGGTAACTTCTGTAACTCAAAACTTTTAGATTAGTGATACGTTTTGTCTATAAGTGGTCCCGTAGTTTTCCTTTGCTAAGGTTTCCACGATAAAATTGCATGTGTAGTGGTTTGTGATTTATGTTACGCACTTTATTTAAATTAAGCAAACGACTTTGAGATAATATACCCTTGAGATATATTCGATCTATTCGATGGTGGCAATCAATATTGTAAATCATTAGCGAATACATGTAAGATCAAACTACCCTGCCCAGTAATTTGAATAATGTTGTTGGTTTAATCATTAATTTTTAAATACCTATTCAACCCCCATTCTTGGTATCGAGTAGATTGGATTCAATTGGTATCGGAGTGGTTCACTCTTAATCGGTTTAACAACATGAGTGAGTTCATTCTTAGAGTTTGTTCTTCTTTTAAACTTATTAAAAAGATGCAAAGAGAAGGAGGAAACAACTCTAGGCCTCCATTCTTCGATGGAGAGGATTATGCATACTGGAAAGTTAAGATGCGTGCTTTCCTAAAATCCATTGACAGGAGAGTCTAGATGTTGGTGTTGGATGGTTGGACCCCTCCTACTATTACAATGGATAACGTCATAATTCCTAAACCTAAAGATAAATGGTCCCAAGGGGACTCTAGTGAATGATGTTTAAACAACAAAGGGGTTAAATGCAATTTTTAACGCAATAGATAGAAATGAGTTTCAAAGGATCTCAAATTGTAAACTAGCTAAAGCTGCATGGGATATATTGGAGACCACCCATGAGGGTACATCAGCAGTCAAGATTTCCAAATTACAAATGCTAACTGCTCGGTTTGAATCCATTAGAATGGAGAGAGCGAAACATTCACTGAGTTTTACGCTAAACATAGTGACATAGTTAACTCTGCCCACAATCTAGGAGAGATTATGCCTAAATCCAAAGTGGCCAGGAAAGTATTGAGGTATCTTTCAGAGATATTCTGAGCTAAGGTTACCACAATTGAGGAGAGTAAGGATGTAGACTCTTTAAGATTGACGAGTTGGTTAGGTCTCTTCAAACGTTTGAAGTGAATATGAGACAACCAAAGAAACCAAATGGCATAGCTGAAAGTAGGGTTTTTCCGCGTTGTTGGTTACGGAAACCCTAGCTTCAACACATTTGTAATTTTATCCGAGACTTTTAACTTGTAAAATGGGCAATTTTGCATAGTGGCTCGTGTAGGATGTCGATCCACACTCGGGATTAGTCGGATTAGCGCGAATAAGAACATTGAATAACGGAGACTTGGCAAAAATTATGGTGGGATGAGAGAGATGGAGAACTCAGGGTTTAAAACACTTTCTTTTTAGAGCGAGAATTGCATTACTCAATCAAGAACAATATTAAACTAGAATTGGAATGGAGTGCATTTCATAAAATCTAATCAATTTTATTCAACTCAACTATCAACTAACAAACTTTCACTCGAGTAAAAACATGCTCACTAAACATTTAACTAAAAAATAAAAATGTTGAAGAAGAATCTATAGAGAAAGATGCAAGTAGAGAGAGAGAGAGATTGAGAGAGGAAGGGGAGAAAATCCTAGAGAGAACTACCATGGTGGATGGCTTGGAGATTGGCGAGATCGACCATTGATGAGTAGCCAATAGGAATTGAATTCGGTCAAGAGAAGCATGGTGGGAAACCTATTAGGGTGGTGAAGAAGATGGAGGAGTAGGGTGCTTTAACGGTGGTGACTGGTGTTCATGGGTATGTTGCAGATCTGATCTGCAACTTGGGAGTTGCAGGTCGCACTCCAGCCAGGAGAGAGAGGATAGTAGGGGCAGTGTGGTGAAAACGTGGAGGTTGAGATCGTGGAGACGAGATCTAGAGTTGCAGATTAGCAATGTGTGGTGATTCAGACGTTGCTGGTCTGCAACTTTGATCTGCCGGAAGAGGTGGGCGGTGATAATGGTGGTGGATCTAACCGAAAAAGATGAAGGGAGGCGGAGCAAGGCAGTGGACGGTATTGTGCAGCAACGTGGTTGCTTGCTGGTGAACCAAAGGAAAGAGAGAAGCAACTGTTATTTTCGGAGGAGAAGAGGAAAAACAAGAAGATAAGAAGGAGGCTGAGATGGAGAATGGGGAAAATGGTTCGCCGGTCGGAGTTGCAAACCTGCAACTCTAGCAAAAGCAAAAGAAAAAAAAAAGAAGAAGAAGAAGAAAAAGAAGAAGAAGAAGAAGAAGAAGAAGAAGAAGAAGAAGAATAAGAAGAAGAAGAAGAAGAAGAAGAAGACGTACCTGTAGACAGACGTCGGAGAAGACGGTGTTGCCGGACTGGTTTGTGGTGGCGTTGCAACGATAGTTGCAGGCGCACGGAGCAGTGCAACGGCGGAGAGAAGATGCAGCAGCTTGTGGGGGAGCGGTGTAGCAGGTGGCTGGCTGTCCAACAAGGTAGAGGAGATGGCTTGGAAGGGGAAGATAGAGGAGTTGGAGACGGCCGGAGTCCTGCAACTCCGGTGAGAAGAAAAAGAGAAGAAGATGAAGGAGAGAAGGTGAAAGAAGGAGAGAAAGAAAAGGAAAACGTGGGGAAGGGTTTTGGGGAAGGAGAGGAAGATATGGGAGGGGGATTAGGGTTCAAACAAACCCTTCTCCTTCCCCTTTAAACCTCCCACTTTCCTTTAATGGAAAATGGGGTTTTTAAAAATAAAAAAATATACATATATATATATATATTTTTTTTTTAAGGAAAACCTTACTTTTCTTTGGGGAATTTCCCTATTTAGTGGACCCCTCTTTTTTATTTAAAAATATTAATTTAAAGCATTTGAAAATCGCGAGGTCCACTAAATGGTCGGGCCACGAGTCGATGATGATGGGCCCGGCTACTGGCCCACATGGATTGATGATGTCCATCGTCTCACAAGATGATGTAACAGACAATTTGATGACGATCGGATGGATGGTGACTTGATTGGGACCCAGATTGGTAGATCGACGGATCTAGAGAGATCCAACGGTCCGGTGGAAGATCCAACGGTCCGATTGAAGATCCAACAGTCAGAAAGCTAAGGGAGATGAGACAGAGCCAATGGGCAGGAGTTCTGGGGTTAGGTCAGTAGATCCGAGGACCGAGAGATGAAGAGAGAGAGAATAAGGAGAGATGAAATAAAAAATTAGGGGGAGGAGAAAGAAAATATCAGAAAATAGAGATAAAAATATTGGCAGAGGGTCTGGAACCCTGGTCTTCACTGTGACCATTCTCACGCTTATCCAGTAGAGTAGACCATCATTCCTTGCTAACTCATGTGGCTTTAAACGCTTTGGTCCGTCTCTTGGTCATTGGCTCTCCTACTCTCTTCGTTCTTTGGGCCAACTTTTTGGTCCTCTTATTCAGCCCATATTTAGCCCATATCTTCTAGTCATAGCCTGTGGGCTCGTTAAGCTTTGATAATGGGCTTTCATGATCGATTTTGGCCCGCAAGTCTCGAGAATAGCCCGATCGAGTTTCCTGCAAGAGAAGAGCACGTAATGAGACTTGATCATAACGTCTTCCTACTTAGACTTCCGAAAATGTGTTTAATGCATGCAAATATATCATTTCGTCCAGAAAAGTGTGTTCTACGAAACAGAAGAGACTCTTACGTAGAAAAGTAGATAAATAGAGCATTTTACGTAGGAGAGTGCGATAACGCTAAAAGGATAATTGCTTAAAATAAGCACTTTTGAGCGAATATCAATAGCTTTGAGAGCGTCGAAAGATCAAGAGTCAGATTTAGAAGAAAATCTTGTCCTCTTTGTGAAGAAATTTAGAAAATTCTTCTAACCCAGAGAAGATAAATTTAATAATAATAAATTTTCTGCTAGATCATAGGATCGATTTAAACCCCATGAGGTTAGCAAATCAGACAAACCCAAAAGAGATGAGAAGTCTGAATAAGCTCAGTGCTTCAAGTGTCATGGATATGGACACTATGCTAACATGTGCCCAAACAAAGATGATAAGGGAAAATCCAAGGCATTGAATGCCACATGGGATGATGAGTCAGAATCAGAAAAATCTGATGACTTTAGTGACAGTGAAAGTGCTGGTAAATATACAGCCTTCATTGCTAGACTTATCTATCCTAGTTGTTCTCAAAGAGTTGAGATCACAAATGAAAATGCAGAGAGTTTTGATGACTCATGCAGTGAGGACTTCGATGACTCAAGAATAACTCTTAATGCGTTGCATAAGGAATCTAAATGGATAATCAAAGCTAGCAATTTTCTAACTGAAAGAGTCAAAAGTCTAGACTCTGAGAAAATGGTTTTACAACCAAACACTAATAAACTGATATGTTAGTTGGACAATTAGATTAAGAGAAGAAGTCTCTTAAGAAAAGAATTTTTTTTTGGAATGTGAATACCAAACTTGTAACACTAAAAAGATGTCTCTTGAAAAGCAAATTTTTAATCTTAAAAGAGATATGTTTCTTCTCATCGAGCACTGTCAAGCTCGACAAAATGCTGTTTGTGGGGAAAGATTTTGGTGACAAGAGTGGCTTGAGCTATAAACCTAACCAAAACTCTACATTGATATCAAAAACATAGTTTGTAAAAGCTTGAGTTTTGACACCTCCAAGGTTGACCAAACTAGAAACAATCACATGTGTGCATATTGCAAATGTAAATGTTACTTTGTATAGGACTACCTCAAGTTGAGGAAAAATAATCAGATTCCACCCAAACATAAATCAATAGGGAATCAAAAAATATTTATCAAAATAAGAGACCTTCACAAAAGGTCAGAGGCACCGAGTAGGGATTTTAAATCCCTTACAAAACTTAGGAAACTTTAGAGTCATGTGACTGAAAAGAGTAAGGAGATAAAGAAAAATATTTATCCATCTTCACTAAAGTTAGATCTGTTCGAGTTAGAAAAGACTCTTTGAGGTCCTGTGCGAACGCCAACAAGAAGACAAAATTTAAGGGTAGCACATGACTTGATAGTGGTTGTTCTAGACAAGTTACTAAGGACATGAAAAGTCCAATTCCTTTGAAGTTCTCATTGGAAATGTGATATTCGCTCAAAAGTGCTTATTTCAAGCAATTATCCTTTTAGCGGTATCGCACTCTCTTACGTAAAACTTTTATTTTTATCAACTTTTCTACCTAAGACTTTCCTCCATTACGTAGAACACACTTTTCTGGAGAAAATTGGCTATTTGCATGAATTAAACACGTTTTCGGAAGTATAGATATAAAGTCGTTCTGATTAAGTCTAGTTACGCACTTTTTCTTTATTGCAGGAAACTCGTTCTGATGATCCTCAAAACTTGTGGTTCAAAGTCAACCACGAAAGCTCATTATAAAATCTTAAAGATCCAGCAGATTATGCCAGCACGGTGCAGGTGAATCGCAAGGCCAGACCCCCATACCAAGCGATTGAACCACATTACGAGCGAATCTACCATGTTTGCATCCAGAAGATAGAGAAGATGTTTGGGTCACTCGGAATTGAAGTAACATGGTTGGTAGACCAAATGTGGACCAAAACAGCATGGTTGAAGATAAGCCAAGACATTGAATTGAGACCACGAGTCATAACATGGTGCATATCATCAAAAGACATGGACTGTGTTTGCACCGAAAAGCCTAAGGATTGTCGGATCACGCAAGGGTGAGTCTGAAGCATGAGGCAATAGCTTCCTAAAGAGGAAGTCCTGATTTTGTTATTTGAAAGTAAGGGTTTTTCCACGTCGTTGGTTACGGAAACCCTAACTTGAACACATTTTTAATTGATCCGAAACATTTAACCTGTAAAATGGGCAATTTTGCACAGTGGCTCGTGTCGGATGTCGATCCGCACTCGGGATTAATCAGATTAGCGCGAATAAGAACATAAAAGATAACGAAAATTTGCATGTAACACATCATACTCAAATCAACTTCATTTAATCAAAATTGTCTTTTACAGCAAAAATATGACAAAATAACTAAACTAGAAAGCATTTTAATAAGAGAGGGATGTAGAGAGAGAAAGAGGTTTTGAAAAAGAGAAACTAGAGAGAGAAAGTTAGAGAAATGTTAAAGAGGAGAGAGACTTACCATTATACCAACCCCATGGAGAGGGTCATCATGAATGAGATCGAGGAAGGGCTACCACTATGATGGAGAGGGAAGTGCTGGTTGTAGGCCGTTAGTTTTTTGGAGATGGTGAGGTGTTTCTACACCTCGCTTTTGGACATCAAGGCAGCAAGCACTGTTGTTTCCATTGAGGTTCTGCCCGTGAGCTGTTGAGAGTACACAGGTGGAGGACAAAGTTGCATTCAGAGCATTGCAACATACTCTGCAATGGAGATCGATGATGCAGCAGGAGTTGCAGGTGATACAGAGGTGGTAGTCAGGAGCTTGGAGGAAGAGGACATCCAAACCAGCAAGGTTAAAGCGTTGAATTTGATGGAGGTTCACCCAAAGGAGAACCGTGGAGATGAAGTCAACAACCAGACTGGTGGTGGCGCACACCAGCAGCAAGGAGAAGAATAGGTGCTGGTTCTTAAGGACTATGATGCCGGTGGTCTGCTGGCCGGTGGTGGTGCTTATCGTGAAGACCAGTTGTAGGTACTGCTGGTTCTTGTTTGAAGAAGATGAGTTGTTGCACCGTAGGAGGGAGCATGTGAAGATGCAGCAAGGGTACTGGGCGTTGGCTGAGCAGTGGTGGAGCAAGGAAGGAGCCTTTGGAGATGGACGGACCAGCCAAGAAGAGAAGCCGCTGGCTTCCTCCTCTTCCCCTCTTTCCCACTTTTTTTTTTCTTTTATTTTTTCTTTGGAAGAGAGAGAGGGGTCGGCAGGGAGATAACACAAACGGTGGAGAGAAGATTTGCTGGCGGAAGAAGGTGGTACAGGAGCTGCTGGAAGGAAGGAGGAAGAAGAAGGCGGAGACGGCCGGAGTTCTGCAACTCCGGCCGGACGAAAAGATGAAGGACGAAAAGAAGAAGAAGAAGAAGAAGACGAGAAGGAGAAGAAGAAAGAAGAAAGGGAAGAGAGGAAGAGGAAAGAAGAGAAGGAAGAGAAGAAAGAGAAGAGAAGAAGGAAGAAGGACGGCCGGAGTTGCAAACCTGCAACTCCGGCGAAGAATGGTGAAGGAGACGAAGAAGAAAGGAGGAAGAAGAGGAGAGGGAAGTCGTGGGGAAGAAGGGAAATGATAGGGGGAAGGAGAGGAGGAGATTAGGGGGGGATTAGGGTTCGAACGAACCCCTCTCCTTCTCCTTTTAAAGCTCCCTATTTCCATTAATGGAAATAGGGTATTTTTTGAAAATAAAAAATATGAAAAATATATATATATATATTTTTTTTTAAGTAAAACATCACTTTTCTTTTGGGAATGTCCCCATTTAGTGGACCCCCCATTTTTTAAAATTTAATTAAAATTATTTGGAAATTCACGGGGTCCATTAACTGGTCGGACGGCGGGTCGATGATGATGGGCCCGGCTACTGGCCAACATGGATTGATGATGTCCATCGTCTCACAAGATGATGTGACAGACAGTCTGATGGCGATCGGATGGATGGTGACTTGATTGGGACCCAGATTTGTAGATCGACGGATCTAGAGAGATCCAACGGTCCGATGGAAGATCCAATGGTCCGATGGAAGATCCAACGGTCAGAAAGCTAAGGGAGATGAGATAGAGCCGAAGGGTAGGAGTTCTGGGGTTAGGTCAGTAGATTCGAGGATCGAGAGATGAAGAGAGAGAGAATAAGGAGAGATGAGAGAGAAAGTATAAAAAAAATGGAAAAAAGTATTGGCAGAGGGTCTGGAACCCTGGTCTTCACTGTGACCATCCTCACGCTTTCCAGTAGAGTAGACTATCATTCCTTGCTGACTCATGTGGCTTTAAACGCTTTGGTCCGTCTCTTGGTCATTGGCTCTCCTGTTCTTTTCGTTCTTTGGGCTGGCCTTTTGGTCCTCTTATTCAGCCCATATTCGGCCCATATCTTCTAGTCACAGCATGTGGGCTCTTTAAGCTTTGATAATGGGCTTTCCTGATCGATTTGGGCCCACAAGTCTCGAGAATCGTCCCATCGGGGTTTCCTGCGACAGAAGAAGCGCGTAATGAGACTTTATCAGAACGGCTTAATATCTAGACTTCTGAAAATGTGTTTAATGCATGCAAATATACCATTTCGTCCAGAAAAGTGTGTTCTACGCAACAGAAGAGACTATTACGTAGAAAAGTAGATAAATAGAGCATTTTACGTAGGAGAATGCAATAACGCTAAAAGGATAATTGCTTAAAATAAGCACTTTTGAGCGAATATCATTATTCTAGAAACTTGACAGGGTCAAAGAAATGATCAAATAAATGATGGTGCGTGATAAAAAGAGACGAGGTTGGAACTACATGGTAAACCCGGATCATGGACCAATGCTTACCTATAGAGTAAAAATGAAGATTCAAGGGCCGATAGGCCTAAGAGTTAGCCACGGTATTGATGAACCACGATGATATGTCACTATGAATGGTGGACCAAGATCAGCGATGGCGATGGAAAATCCATAATGGAAAGGATAACAATGTCAAGACAAATGAAGGAAAGAATTTCTTTGGTAAACAGATAAGAAAAGATTTGTTTAAAGCAGAATAAGTGCTGGACCTTGCTCTCTTAGAGAATAGATGGATAGTTTTCAAAGGGGCAATATTGCCATATGTGGCATAAAAAAGATTTCAAAAAGAAAAAATGGTGGAGGAGATGGATGGCCAGGATTGATAGAGGAGAAAGGGTGGTTACACCACATATAAAGTCTAGATCCCATAACCCTAAAAGGGGACCCCATCTCTTTTCTCTCTGGCTGCCATGTGGTTCCTCCCCACCTCCTATCTCTAAGCCGTCAGCCACCTCTCCCCCACGTTCTCATTCTGAACTTCAACTCTAGCCGTCCTCACCAAGTCTCTCTCTCTCTCTCACAACTACAATGAAGAGTTGGAGCCGTTCCCTCTGAAATACGACCATGTGCCTAGCATCCCACCACCCTAGTTCACCTTCATGCACCAGTGATCTCGTCTACTCCTCCCTTGACCGGTGCACCACCACGTATCCACCACGGGCTTGCTGCCTGCCTCTACCACGTGCTGTTCCACCCGAACCTACTTACAGATCTCTACGTCTCCACTATCTACCGTGCACATCACCAGTAGCTCTCCCAGGCCTGCCTTCCTTTCACGTTGCAGGCCTTTCTCTATCCTTCCATCACAACGCCTGTAACTCAATTGTAGGCTGTTCGCCCTCCATTGCTACCTGTCAAGCTAAACCACCACCTGCTGGTGGTCTTCAACTCCAACAGTCACTGCCCGTGTTTATCTTCCCCTTTGCAAGCACCACAATGCTGCTTGGCCAGAAATCATGCTCCTCCCACAGATAGTTGTGGCTCTCCCTTACAAGTGCAACTAGATCTGTAACTCTCATCTGCCTGTTTCACTCAATCCATGATCACTTCTCCATCTTCTCTAGTCCATCAATCACCACGGGTTCTTCAACCCGATCCTTCTTACTACCTCTTGCAAGAGGACAATACCGTTAGATCTCCACCATTCCATCTCTAGCCTATAACTCATTAAAGTCCCGGATCTCCATCTTATAATCACCATGCAACGCACCTCCTTCCCTCATTGTTTCGGCCATCTTCATGGTAGAACCACTTCGTCGGTTTATTTAGCCAAACTTGCAAGTTTCGTTGGCCAAGCTCACAATTGGCCGAATCCCACATTTACTAGCCAAGCACTCCAACAATTGGCCAAACTCAGGTAAGACCAAGGTTTCTCCCTTTCTTTCTCTTTTCTCTCTTTAGGTTAGGGAATTTTTATCTCTCTAGTTTCACTCTCTACCTTACTTTTCTCTCTCCACTCTCTACTTCTCACTTTCTCTCTCTAGGTCTCTCTATCTCTAAGTCTTTCTATCACTTTCTTTATGAGCTTTCTAGTTTAGTTTTCTTTAGTGCTTATTTTGATTCAAATCTTGTAATAACTTTCGTATTAATGAATTAATGGAATTTGTCTTTATTTTCATGTTCTTATTGTTAGCATAAAATTCTCTATCCAAAAATTGCTGAAGATGTTTTAAATCAATCCACGATTCTTAGCTCTCCATTGTGGGGACAAAAACTGTAATCTCTATTGGCCCACATGGACTGATGATGTCCATCGTCTCACAAGATGATGTGACAGACATTCTGATGGTGATCGGATGGATGGTGACTTGATTGGGACCCAGATTGGTAGATCGACAGATCTAGAGAGATCCAACGGTCCGATTGAAGATCCAACGGTCCGATGGAAGATCCAACGGTCAGAAAGCTAAGGGAGATGAGATAGAGCCAATGGGCAAGAGTTCTGGGATTAGGTCAGTAGATTCGAGGACTGAGAGATGAAGAGAGAGAGAGAATAAGGAGAGATGAGAGAGAAAGTATTAGAAAATAGAGAGAAAAGCACTGGCGGAGGGTCTGGAACCCTGGTCTTCACTGTGACCATCCTCACGCTTCTCCAGTAGAGTCGACTATCATTCTTTGCTGACTCATGTGGCTTTAAACGCTTTGGTCCGTCTCTTGGTCATTGGCTCTCCTGCTCTCTTCGTTCTTTGGGCCGGCTTTTTGGTCCTCTTATTCAGCCCATATTTGGCCCATATCTTCTAGTCATAGCATGTGGGCTCTTTAAGCTTTGACAATGGGCTTTCCTGATCGATGTGGGCTTGCAAGTCTCGAGAATTGTCCCATCGGGGTTTCCTGCGACAGAAGAAGCGCGTAATGAGACTCTATCAGAATGACTTCATGTCTAGACTTTCGAAAATGTGTTTAATGCATGCAAATATACCATTTCGTCCAGAAAAGTGTGTTCTACGCAACAAAAGAGACTCTTATGTAGAAAAGTAGAGAAATAAAGTATTTTAACGTGGGAGAATGCAATAACGCTAAAAGGATAATTGCTTAAAATAAGCACTTTTGAGCGAATATCACACATTGAAGGAGCTGTTGGAACGTGGTTGAGGCTAGGCGGTATTGGAGATGGAGGCTAGCTATGGCAGCAAGTGATGGAAGAAGAGAGTAACGTTATGCAAGCTTGCAACGCTAAGGAGAATGGCAGCAACACATGGGGTGGTAAGGACAAACTGCAGATCTGCAATGTCTAGCAATGGCGAAGAGCATGGCTTTCAAAGCCGTGATGATGAGCAGGGCAGCATTGGGTGGGCTGCTTCTTGAGAGGGGCCACTGGCTAGTCCTTCCAAAACATGCAAGAAGGAGATGAGGGGGCGTCCAATCACAAGAGGATGGAAGGTACATCTTCCTCTCTTCCTTTCTTCTTCTTCTTTTCTTTTCTCCTTTTCTTTTCTGCTTTCCTTTTCTTTTTTATTTTAGAGGAGAAGAGTATGATGGCTGGGGTATTGGGCTAGAGAGAAGTGGGGAGTGGGAGATGGAAGGAGGTGGTAGTGAAGGGGGTAGCGTGGTGGAGGTTCTTGGTTGCTGGTGGTGATGTTAGCGGCTATGGAGTTGGGGAGAGGAGAACGGTTTTGGGACATGGATGGGGCGGTTTGGGTTCCTCCATGTGGAAGGAGAATGGGGTAGATTGTGAAGGGGGCATGGAAGGGAGAGAGGCCGAGCTCCCTTAATAGAAGGATTTATATATGGGAGAGATTCTTCCTCTTAGGGCGTCACTACTAGCTGTCAAAGAAGTGGGTCCCACCTTTATTCCAAGAGTTCCTTCTCTTAGACCACCGTCCAACCACTGCTGCCATGGTTTTCAATTTATATGCAGCCCTTATGGCACCCTCTATGTTGCTGTCCATATAGAAGCATTTTCTCACAAACCACTTTCCAAACATGCAAGAGATCTTTCCTCTTTTTGAATTCTAAAACTATCCACCGTCCATTCAAGTCTTCACCATTTAAGTCTCCAGCCATTTTCTAAAACCACCTCCCACTTATCTTTTATGAATTCATCCCTTTCTATATACTTTCTTTATTTGTGAAAGTCAACATGATGGGAAAACTATCTCATGTGTCATGTTGTGTGGCAGTCCATACATTTGCCACCCATTATTTTGTGTTTTGCATAACACAACCCCTTGCTTTAATCTTCACCATCCATCTTTGATCTTTGTTTCCAAAACTTTATAACCACCACATTTATAATGAAACAAGTGAGCATGTTGAATTTCAGCCCATATTTCTTGTTGCACTCTACCCGACCATGTATGATGCTCTACCCTTTGCTTCGATCCAACATCTTTCCTTATTTGAGAACGGCCAACATTCTCCACTTGTCGAACATCTGACGTTTTGGTCCAGCCACTAATGCTTTCAATTTACTTGGACCATCCATTTTTGATCATCAATCACCATTTCAAAGACCAATCTTGCTCTTTGATTTCTAAGATTTCTCACTCATATGTTTGTTAGCCCATCTACGGTCCGACACTTATATTGATGCCCTGAGATCAACACTTAAGTCTACCCTGTGTCATTTGTCCCATATCTTGCCACATGATGTACACCGTTGGTCCATATGCTTGATTCCACCCTGTCTAGTAGATTTGTCTAAGGCCCAGAAGCTTGCTAACATCTCATGTTGGTACACTACTCTTCTTATTCGAGAAACTCATGGTTGACCGCGGATTAATCGATCAGATCTTGGTAATTTCTTCGATCTTGAGATTGGCATGATTATAGTTCCTTGTATTTTAGGTCTGGCATTGCAATCCTTTGGTTCGTCCTATACTTAGCCCATATCTTCTTGCCATAGACTGTTGGCACTTTAAGCCTTCATATTAAGCTTCTGTAGTTGATCGTGGGCCCACTAGTCTGATAATCGTGCGATCAGGTTTCCTGCGAGAATAAAAAGTGCGTAATGAGACTAATGAGAATGGCTTTATATCTAGACTTCGAAAATGTGTTTAATGCATGCAAATATATCATTTCATTCAGAAAAGTATGTTCTAAGCAATAGAAGAGACTCTTACGTAGAAAAGTGGATAAATAGAGTAGTTTTACGTAGGAGAGTGCGATAACGCTGAAACTAGGTTTTTTTCCGCGTCGTTGGTTACGGAACCCTGGTCTCAACACATTTGTAATTTTTATCCGATTATCCTGCAAAAGTATGCAATTTCGTGTAGGGATTCTTGTCGGATGTTGATCCGCACTCGGGGTTAGTTAGCGCAAAGAGAGAACATAAAATGACTGATTTCTTGGCTTTGAAATTGGTGGAGAGATAAGAGAGATAGAAATTGTGATTAAAACATTATTTTATGATTCTAGAGAGAGAATTTTTCACAAAAATAAGAGCATTAACACAAAAATAAATTGAGAAATGAACAAAAATAACTTTATTAATTAACGAAAGTGCTTACAATCATGAGACAAGAAACAAAACCTAACTAGAAAGCATGTGAAAGAGAGATTAAGATAGAGAGAGAAAATAAGAAAAGAGAGAAAATGGAGAGATCTAGAGAGAGAGAATGTTAGAGAGATAGATCTAAGTGCTAAAGATAGAGAGATAAAATAGAGAAGAGAGAGAAAATGAATGCAATAGAGGGTAGAGAGAGAAGATGAGTTTAGAATTTTAGAGAGAGAAAGAGAGAAGAGAGGGAAAATTACCTCAAAAACTTACCTTGATTGGAAGATTGCATGGACCATGAGAATGGTGCATTGCAGCCACCATGGAGGGTTATGTGCACGCTAGACTGCATGCAAGGAGAAGAGAGGTGCTTGCTGGTTCATGGGGAAGGAGTGCACCACGAGGTGGAGTTGCAAGCTAAGGATGGTAGTCCATTGAAGGTTCAATGAGAACTGTTAGTGGCTAGGCAGCGAAGATGATGGTGCTTCGCAGGCTGCTGGAATGTCCAGCAAAGGGGAGATGAAATCAAAACCTAGAAGAGGAGATCAAGAACTTCTCTTGCCTGCAAAAGGTGATGAGCACGGTGGTGCTAGCAGCAGGTGGTTAGGATGTGGATGTGCCTACTAGTTGCAAGCGTTGCTGCCAGAGAGAAGGTGAGGCCATGAAGATTAAGGGGGACTTGCAGAGGTGGTGGAGGACAGCAAGGCGTGGTGCAGATGGGGATGCTGGTCGTGGTATTTTTCGGTCGGAGTTGCAGGCGTTGGAGGTGGAGGACGGTGCTGGTTTTTGGAAAAGGAGAAGAGAGGGACGTGAGGTAATGTTGTAGCGGCAGGCGGTGGATGTTGCTGGGTTGGCCAACAACATGTGAGGACCACGTACTAGATCTGGTTCATTTCGGAGTGGAGAATGTTGCTACAGGAGGCTATGAAGATGGGAGGTGGCCAAAAGGGTGAACCAGTCCGGCGAGCACGCTGGTTGCTTGCCGGAGTTGCTGGGAGGGGCGGTAGAGAAGGGAGAATCCGCCAGCAAGCACGCGCACAGGTGGGGAGAAGAAGAAGAAGAAGAAGAAAAATGGCCGAAGTTGCTGCCTGTAACTCCGGCGAAAGAATGTGGAGAAGAAGACGATGGTGAAGAGGAGGGAAATGGCCAAAGGAGAGGAGAAGAAGGGGCAAGAGGTTTTGGGGGAAGGAAAGGAGAAGAAAGGAGAGAGATTAGGGTTCAAACGAACCCTTCTCCTTCCCCTTTAAACCTCCCACTTTCCTTTAATATATATATATATATTTCTTTTTTAAGGAAAACCTTACTTTTCTTTGGGGAATTTCCCCATTTAGTGGACCCCCTTTTTTATTTAAAAACAATTAATTTAAAGCATTTGAAAATCGCGAGGTCCACTAAATGGTCGGGCTACGGGTCGATGATGATGGGCTCGGCTACTGGCCCACATGGATTGATGATGTCCATCGTCTCACAAGATGATGTGACAGACAATTTGATGACGATCGGATGGATGGTGACTTGATTGGGACCCAGATTGGTAGATCGACAGATCTAGAGAGATCCAACGGTCCGATTGAAGATCCAACGGTCAGAAAGCTAAGGGAGATGAGACAGAGCCAATGGGCAGGAGTTCTGGGGTTAGGTCAGTAGATCTGAGACCGAGAGATGAAGAGAGAGAGAATAAGGAGAGATGAGATAGAAAATTAGGGGGAGGAGAGAGAAAATATCAAAAAATAGAGATAAAAGTATTGACAGAGGGTCTGGAACCCTGGTCTTCACTGTGACCATCCTCACACTTCTCCAGTAGAGTAGACCATCATTCCTTGAAGACTCATGTGGCTTTAAACGCTTTGGTCTGTCTCTTGGTCATTGGCTCTTCTACTCTCTTCGTTCTTTGGGCCGGCTTTTTGGTCATCTTATTCAGCCCATATTTGGCCCGTATCTTCTAGTCATAGCCTGTGGGCTCTTTAAGCTTTGATAATGGACTTTCATGATCGATTTTGGCCTACAAGTCTCGAGAATAGCCCGATCGAGTTTTCTGCAAGAGAAAAGCACGTAATGAGACTTGATCATAACGTCTTTATACCTAGACTTCAGAAATACGTTTAATGCATGCAAATATACCATTTCGTCCAAAAAAGTATGTTCTGCGCAATGAAATAGACTCTTACGTAGAAAAGTGGATAATTAGAGCAGTTTTACGTAGGAGAGTGTGATAACGCTTAGAAGATAACAGTCAAAAATATGCACTTTTAAGTGAATATCAAATGCTGAAAGGATAATTGCCTAAAATAAGCACTTTGGAGCGAATATCACTTTACATTATAAATATCTTTAGTACTTAAATGATATTTGTAATGTAAATGTTGGCAACTCTAACTTAGTCAAAACCTCGGATATGTGATTGCTTCTAACTTGGAGTACTGACACGCATCATTGGACTGAGACATCTCTAGAGTCCCACTGAGGCATGTTTGGAGTTCCCCTCATATATTAGATGGAACTCCTACTTGTCGGAACCCTGACTAGAGCATATTGGTAGACGGGTCGATCGGACATGGAGATGGGGCGACCAGTGGGAAATGAACACCGGTCGACCGATCTAAGGGATGAGGTGCCCGCTCAGACCGATCGACCAACTGACCAGTCTTGAATTTCCTTGAATTACAAGCGTGCTTCCCCTCCCCATTCAACTATAAATTCCTCCTCCCCCTACCATCGAATCTCCTTAATTCACTCAGCCTTTTCTTGAGCTCTTCAACTCCAAGGGAATTGTTTTTGCTCCCTTGCCTTCGTGCTTGCTCTGGTGGTATGGCTTGCTAGCTTTGTGGGAGATCAGCTTTGGTGGTTTGCGCTCTTCGGGTGTGGAGCGATTTGGGTGATTTGTCTAAGTTGTAGTTCTGGGTAGCAGTTTTGTTTAAGCTTCAATAGCAGCGAAGCTTCATTCTTCTTCAATCTTGATTGGGAGGTAACTTTGTTTGGTAGTTGAGTTTCCTTAGAGAAATTCTCCATTTGATATACATCATCTTATATGTATATATACTATTGTGCTAATCGAGTAAAGTAGAATCTTGACTGAGTTGGAGTTTGGTTGCGACCTTACTCTATTTATATCGATTATGATTGAGAATGGGTCCTTTACCCTATTCAATATTGTAAGGTTGCTTAAAGATTGAATTAAAAAGGCGATAGCTCATTGGAGCTTTTAGAGAGTGGATGTAGGTGTTGCAACACCAAACCATTATACATCTTGTGTTGTGGATTGTTTGTCTCTATCTCTCTTTACTATCTTAAGTTGATTGTTTATATATATCTGTGTATATTAGTAATCAAATTATGATTATTTTAAATAGACCTATTCAACCCCCTCTCTAAGTCTTTCTGTATCAGTACCAAGGGAATTTCAGATTTTAGTTATTTTAGATGCTTAGTTATATGACGAGGTCAACTAGAGGCCTTTATTTGATAATGTGAAATATATTGGGTTTTGTTAGTTTGAATATCAATATAATTATTTGGTGGCGGGGGGGGGGGGGGGGGGGGTGCGGGGGGGAGGGGATTGGGTTTTTTTTAGTAGGCAAGGTGGTTCTAGCCTAGACCATTATATTCGTCTGACAAAGAGAATTCAACCCACTGGGATATCCCCTACACGTCTCCAAGCCGTGACCTTATCCACAAGGGAGAGTAAATATCAACCACCAAGCCAAACTGGGGTGTGTAGGGATTTGGGTTTGCTAATATGTTTATATAATGATGAACTTCAATATTTGAAAGTTCCAAAAAGGTTGAAGCAGCTGCCATGATAGGTTCATGAATTCAATTGTCACGCCCCGAATCTGGATACCCAGATACGACCCAAAAATCCGTGGATCGACCCGTACCCGAACCCAGAGGTAATCCATGAATGTCCCCTAGTGGTCCAATTAGGTCAATTAGACTACTAAGGTTCATTCGAAAACCCACTAAGTAAAAAAAAGAGTCTAGATGTAGAAACAAATAATTCAAATAATTCAATCAATCAACTAAATGTGGAGAGATGGAAGTGAGAACATGCTCTCAATCAAAGGCTTACATGCCCGTGAAAATAAATAAATAATGTTATAAAGTAATCAAATACAACTTTCTAAAGTGTGGGATCGACTCCCAAATCGTCGCTGATCTCCTTGAATGCACCGGAGTCTTTCGTCTCAAAATCATCTCACGTACCCAGCTCCTCAAAATCTGAAAATGGTATCAGTGTAGCACCGTGAGCCGAGGCCCAGTAATACAACAGTGTGCATGGTATGATATCATACTATACAAGTTTTTTAATCAAGGTATGCATCTCAATCGTATAATAAGGATAACATGAATATGATGATGAATGCAAGTGAGTACGGGATGCCAATGCAACTAGTACCCATAACCACATAGGGTCTCCATCTCCTTCCCGCACTGGGAGCGGTCTCATTGACCCATCTGCAGGATATAATAACGTCTGGGGCCTTTCACCCTAGGGTACTGAACCCTGATTAATTGATAAAACCAATATAAACGTATATAATATACTTCAACCCCGTTCCCTTATGCACCCCTTATATGAAATGACGTGATGATTATGGTATGACAACAAGATGTACTAGGGTTACATGACATAAGCACATATGTATTTAACATTTAAATAAAAATATAAAATGAACCAATGATCATTAAGAGTAATAATATGGGAACGAATTAGAGTTAAACATGAATAACATGAAATAAACACCGAAGGTCACGATCAGCACGGATGAACAATATAAGTGGAAATCACAAGGCAATCCAACACACCATGGCCGAACCTTATGAGGGATCCATGACACAAGGTCGAACCCTAAAGAGGGATCCAAGACACTTGGCCGAACCCTATGAGGGATCCAAGACACATGGGTGGGATCCCCATGCATATAAGTATAGGTCGAACCATCTAGGTATAATAGTCAATAAGACATGACCAAATATCACAATCAACATCGATGAATAATATAAGTTAAAATCGCAAGAGAATCCAACACGCCATGGCCGAACTCTATGAGGGATCCATGACACAAGGTCGAACCCTAAAGAGGGATCTAAGACACTTGGCCGAACCCTATGAGAGATCCAAGACACATGGGTGGGATCCTCATGCATACAGGTATAGGTCAAACCATCTAGGGTTTAGTCAAACCACGAACAATTAATAGGATTTTTACAAAAAATGTACTGCATCATAAAAATCATAACTAAATAAATATGAATTAGAAAAATATAAACTCAATGGATTTAAAAACTAGATTCATAGAGGTTTTTAGGAAAAATAAATAGAAAAATATTCAGATTCAAAATATAAGTCAAAACTCTTAATTAATTGGGCCGGACAGAATCTGGGATACAAAAAAGTCCCGCACATTGTAAAAGTTATAACTAAATAAATAATTATTAGAAAAATACAAACTCAATTAATTTGAAAACTAAATTCATATAAGTATCTATGAAAAATAATTAAAAAAATATTTAGATTAAAAATATAGATCGAAATCCCAAGTGAAGTGGACTGTATAAAATCTGAAATTCTGAGTTTTATAGAAAAGTCCAGCATGTTTGAAAAATCATAACTTAATCAATACAAATCAGAAAAATACAAACTCAAAGGTTTTAGAAACTAGATTGATATTGAGGTATCTGTAAAAAATAATTAGAAAAATATTTAGGTTAAAAATATAGATCGAAATCTCAAGTGAAGTGGACCGTGTAAAATCTGAAATTCTGGATTTTTTAGTAAAGTCCAACAACTTAGAAAAATCATAACTTAATCAATACAAATCAGAAAAATACAAACTCAAAGATTCTAGATACTAGATTTATAGAGGTATCCATGAAAAATAATTAGAAAAATATTTAGGTTAAAAATATAGATCGAAATCCCAAGTGAAGTGGACCGTGTAAAATCTGAAATTCTGGGTTATTTTGTAAAGCCCAACAACTTAGAAAAATCATAACTTAATCAATACAAATCAGAAAAATACAAACTAAACGGTTTTGGAAAATAGATTCATAGAGGTATTTAGAAAAAATAATTATAAAAATATTTAAATTAGAAAAAGTACAACGAAAATGATAAAGAACATAGTCATCCGTTATAGGCACGAAATAGACTATGGCCAAACCCATCATGGTGGCCCAAAATAAAGATCAACCAAATAAGAATAAAGTAAATATAGTTGAAATTAATTTATAATAAGTATCAACCATTACCTAATGAAAGAAAAACAAACTCTTGAAGAAAAACAAGTATAGGATGGATCAAGCGCACTTACCTCAAGGTTTCTTGAATTTTAATGAAAATCAAAAGTTTTTTTAAATTTGAAAGTCGTTGGATCGTCCTCTCCTCGGAGTATGTTCTTCAAATCGGAGTCCCCGTCAATTCTCCCTTCTTGCTCGAGTGCGATCGGTGCCCAGATGAAGGTTTAATGGAGCTTTCTCTATTCTTCAATGGAGTTGGGTTTATGAAAGCTTCTAAAGCTTTAGGGTTTCTATTTTGTTGAAATTCGTAACTAGCAAAGGGATGACTTTTTCAACCCTAAAAAACTTATATTTTACACTACTAATGGGTTAGAAATGGGCCCAAGGCCCATATACATCAATAGGCTTCATTTAAAAATATTATTAAGCCCAAAAGACCTCTAGATTGGCCATACGGGCCTACTCAACAATCATAACACAAATAATTATAAAATAATTCAATCAAACTATATTATATAATTTAAAAGTCCATACAATAAGGTATTGACACATGTTACACACACAAATCATAAAAACGTTCAAAATCCTAGAAAAGTATCAAGATGACCTCGGAATGACCTGAAAAATGATTTGCGGGTCCAACGCTCCTATTAAATAAAAAATATAATTAAATATTATTTTTGAAAATATAAGAATGGTAGAAAAGTTTAAAAATTACGAAAATACTATTTTTGTCAAAATCTTCTGAAATCTCCCGCTAGGGTTTTCATGTATCAGGAAAGGTTCCAAATTTCACAGGTAAGTTAGTAATGATAAAATAGGAATATTTTTAGTGTCTCGGGCCCACAAAATAATTTTTGTATAAAAGTTTTAGAATGTTAGTTGCGGCAAGAAAAAGTCCCCTGCAAGTTATGATTCATTATTTTTAGTAGGAATTTAGCCCTAAAGAGCGAGTTTCAAAAATAGTAGGTTTTTCAAAGTTGTCAGAATGAAACCAAATTAAATACACATACTCATACATGATATTAAACAATAAAAACAATAATAAGAGTTTGAAAAAGTTTTAGATTTTCATTATTAGGTGAATTTACCATAATACCCTAGAATGAAAGTTCAGGGTATTACATCAATAATATCAACGAATGATACTAAAAAATAAATGTCAAAATTCATAAAGTGCCCCTAACTAACATTCTTGAATCTTAAGACTCATAAGCATAAAGGCTACCCAATTGTATTTCATGACTGGTACTCAAAGTGTTTATTCATCTTCTTTCCAATGGGAATTCTCCTTTCATGTGTTAAGTCTTTGTTTACCTTCTCTATAAGTAAGTTCTAATCCTAATCCTTTACTCTATATTGGCTTAATTCACTTTTCAAGCATTAGATTAGTCTCATTTATTGATGATCATGGGAGATTCCCAGATACAGAAATCGGTAACAGAAATTATTATGAGAAGTAGCCAAGTATGGATATGATCGATATTTCTCTAAAATTTAGGACATGGATATATATACAGTTACTCCATATGGATTGATGGTAATTGTTTTCAGTTTTAGTTTTATTAAACTTAGTATTGTTTTGTAGTCTCTATGGGGGTAAAATTCATGATCTTAACCCGCATAATCCCCGAGGAATCGGATGCGCACTTCCAGATTGAGCTTCCGGGCTAGGTTGACCTTGTACCTCTATTGATCGACCTGAAAAATGGTGTAGAAGACGTCGCCGGCAGTATGCTGCCTTTTTCTGAGATAATGCCGGCTTCAGTTGCTCTTCTCTCTCTACGATCTAGATCCCTAGCTGGTGGTGTACCTGCAGATTACACTTCGATGCTCAAGTCAGAAGTTGATTCAGGTAGGATACCGTTTCTTCCTCTTATTTCCCAGAATTTCCGATCCCTTTCTTATTAGGTGACCTTCATTTTTATAGGGCTCCCAATAAGGAGCGCGTAGCTGTTTGGGAGCCTGTGTCACGCCCCGAATCCGGATACCCAGATACGACCCGAAAATCTATGGATCGACCCGTACCCAAACCCAGAGGTGATCCATAAATGTCCCATAGTGGTCCAATTAGGTCAATTAGACTATGAAGGTTCATTTGAAAACCTACTAAGTAAACAAAAAAGTCTAGATATAGAAAGCAAATAATTAAAATAATTCATAATTCAAATAATTCAATCAATCAACTAAATGTGGATAGAAGGAGGTGAGAACATACTCTCAATCAAAATCCAACATGCCCGTAAAAATAAATAAATAATGTTATAAAATAATCAAATACAGTTTTTTAAAGTGTGGGATCGACTCCCAAATCCTCGTCAATCTCCTCGAGTACACCGGAGTCTTCCGTCTCAAAATCATCCCACGTACTCAGCTCTTCAAAATTTGAAAATGGTATCGGTGTAGCACCGTGAGCCGAGGCATAGTAATACAACAGTGTGCATGGTATGATATCATACTATACAAGTTTTTAACTAAGGTATGCATCTCAATCATATAATAAGGATGACATGAATATGAGGGTAAATGCAAGTGAGTACGGGATGCAAATGCAACTAGTACCCATAACCACATAGGATCTCCATCTCCTTTCCGCACTGGGAGCGGTCTCATCGATCCATCTGCAGGATATAATAACGTCTGGGGCCTTTCACCCTAGGGTACCGAACCCTGATTAATTGATAAAACCAATATAAACGTATATAATATACTTCAACCCTAATCCCTTATGCACCCCTTATATGAAATGATGTGATGATCATAGTATGACAACAAGATGGTACTAGGTTTACATTACATAAGCACACATATATTTAACATTTAAATAAGAATATAAAATGAACACATGATCATCAAGAATAATAATATGGGAACGAACTGGGGTTAAACAACATGAATAACATGTAAACGATCACCAAAGATCACGATCAATATCGATGAATAATATAAGTGAAAATCGCAAGAGAAACCAATACTCCATGGCCGAACTCTATGAGGGATCCATGACACAAGGTCGAACCCTAAAGAGGGATCCAAGACATTTGGCCAAACCCTATGAGGGATCCAAGACACATGAGTGGGATCCCCATGCATACAAGTATGGGTCAAACCATCTAGGGTTTAGTCAAACAACAAGGGATAAACCCTTTAATAGTCAATAAGTCATGACTGAATCACTAAAGGTTCCCAAGGCCATTAATCGTCCAAAATTCAAGAAATAAGTTTTTTGAAGAAAACACATTTTCTTGTAAAAACCATAACTAAATAAATATTAATTTAAAAAATATAAACTCAATGGATTTAAAAACTAGATTCATAAAGGTTTTTAGAAAAAATAAATAAAAAAAATATTTAGATTCAAAATATAGGTCGAAACCCTTAATTAATTGGGCTAGACAGAATCTAGAATTCTGGATTTTACAAAAATGTTCCGCATATTTGAAAAATCATAACTTAATTCATACAAATTAGAAAAATACAAACTCAAAGGTTCAAGAAATTAGATTGATATAGGTATCTATGAAAAATAATTATAAAAATATTTAGGTTAAAAATATAGATCGAAATCCCAAGTGAAGTGGACCATGCAAAATCTAAAAGTCTGGATTTTACAGAAAAGTCCAGCACGTTTGAAAAATTATAACTTAATCAATAAAAATCAGAAAAATAGAAACTCAAAAGTTTTAGAAACTAGATTGATAGAGATATCTAGAAAAAATAATTAGAAAAATATTTAGATTAAAAATATATATCAAAATCCCAAGTGAAATGGATTGTGTAAAATTTGAAATTTTGGGTTTTTTTGTAAAGTCCAACAACTTAGAAAAATTATAATTAAATAAATATAAATCAAAAAAATATCAACTAAACGGTTTTGGAAAATAGATTAATAGAGGTATTTAGAAAAAAGAATTATAAAAATATTTAAGTTATAAAAATACAACGAAAATGATAAAGAACATAGTTATCCATTATAGGTGTAAAAGAAACCATGGCCAAACCCATCATGGTGGCCCAAAATCAAGACCAACCCAATAAGAATAAAGTAAATATTGTTGAAATTAATTTATAATGAGTATCAACCATTATCTAATGAAAGAAAAACAAAATCTTGAAGAAAAACAAGTATAGGATGGATCAAACACACTTACCTCAAGGTTTCTTGAACTTTAATGAAAATCAAAAGTTTCTTCAAATTTAAAGTCGTCGGATCATCCTCTTCTCGGGGTATGTTCTTGCATTTAGAGTCTCCGTCAATTCTCCCTTCTTGCTCGAGTGCGATAGGTGCCCGGATGAAGGTTTAATGGAGCTTTATCTATTCTTCAATGGAGTTGGGTTTGTGAAAGCTTCTAAAGCTTTAAGGATTTTCATAAATAAGTTTAGGGAAGGATTAGGGTTTCTATTTTGTTGAAATTCGTAACTATCAGAGAGATGACTTTTTCAACCCTCAAAAACTTATATTTTGCACTACTAATGGGTTAGAAATTGGCCCAAGGCCCATATATATCAATAGGCTTCATTTCAGAATATTATTAAGCCCAAAAGTCCTCTAGATTGGCCATACGGGCCCACCCAATAATTATAATACAAATAATTATTCATTAATTCAATTAAACTATATTATATACTTTAAAAGTTCATTTAACAAGGTATTGACAGATGTCACACGCATAAATCACAAAAAGTAGTCTAAATACATAAAAATCACAAAAAGTTCAAAGCCCCGAAAAAGTGTTAAGCTGATCTTAGAATGACCCGAAAGTGATTCGTGGGTCCCACACTCCTATTAAATAAATAAAATATAATTAAATATTATTTTTGAAAATATAAGAATTGTAGGAAAGTTCAAAAATTACGAAAATACTATTTTTGTCAAAATCTCCCGAAATCTCTCGCTAAGGTTTTTATGTCTTAAGAAAGTTCAAAATTTCACAGGTAAGTTGGTAAGGATAAAATAGGAATATTTTTGGTGTCTTGGGTCAACAAAATAATTTTTTTATAAAAGTTCTAGATTGTTAGCTGGGGAAAGAAAAAATCCCCTACAAGTTATAGTTCATTATTGTTAGTAAGAAATTTAGCCCTAAAGAGTGAGTTTAAAAAATAACAGATTTTCAAAGTTGTCAGAATGAAACCAAATTAAATATACATACTCAAACATGATATTAAATAATAAAAATAATAATAAGAGTCTGAAAAAGTTTCAGGTTTTCATTCTTAGGTGAATTTACCATAATACCCTAGAACGAAAGTTCAGGGTATTACAGCCTGTAACCGTCATTCTTGATAATGGTTTTCTATTTTGCTTCTTGATCGGAGGCAAACATTTTTCCCCATGTGACTTGTGAGTGTGGGAACCTTTTTCTTTTAGCCTAGATTCCCTGATCTGCCTGGTTAATCTTGGAGGATTTATTAGTTCTAGCATAATTGGTCGGTATTTGCTATCTGATTCAAATATGCTTTTATCCAAGGTATTACTTCGCTTGTACTAACTCTTGACGAGGTCTTTTGTAGTACGTCGGGCTTCTCGGGGAGGTTTACGAAATGTCGAACACATTCCTGTACTAGTCAGCAGTCGGGGTGATATCCGATCAATGGGGCATGTTTTTGGCAACTCTCGCATTTGCGGATGAAGATCTTCGCATCTTTCTGCATGTGATATTCGCTCAAAAGTGCTTATTTTAAGCCATTATCCTTATAGCGATGTTGCATTCTCCTACGTAAAACTTGTCTTTTCGTCGACTTTTCCATATAAGAGTTTATTCCATTGCGTAGAACACATTCTTTAGATGAAAATCGACTATTTGCATGAAATATACTTATTTCGGATAGTCCAGTATCAAGCCATTTTAGTTGAATCTCATTACACTCTTTTTCACTTGTAGGAGACCCTATTTGGTGATTCTCGAGGACTGGCGGGCCCATAATCAACCACAGAAGAATTCTATCAAAGCTTAACGAGCCAACAGGCTAGGATAAAAAGATAGAAGACATGTACGGGCAAAGCTAGAGGATCGTAGAGCCAGAACAAGGACTAAGAGAGAAGAATAGCTGGAGACCAAGAGAAGGACTTAGGTGTTAAAGGCCATACCAATTGACATCAAAAGATACGTTTGACTTATTGGTGGAGCGGACGAGAGAGAATAAAGAAGACTAGGGTTCAAGACCCTCCAATACTTTTATTTTTGTATTTTTCTCTCACCATTCACCTCTCACCTCTCTCCTATTTCTCTCTCTATCTATTTATCTTGGCTCATGACCTAAGCCCATGACCCATGCCCATACCCATGACCCATGCCCATGCCCATGACCCATGCTCATGGTCATTTGCAACAACAAGAGAGAATTGGTCTCACTTGAGAGATTCTTCTTTACCCCATATCTCTCTATCCTAATCACTCTCTCTTTCATCTAACTAACCCATTCCCAACCGTTGGATCTAGAGAGATCCAACAGTCATCATTTTTACAACAAGCAAAAGAAAAAAAAAGTCTATAAGAGATCTACGATCTCTCCTTCTTGGGTTGGTTCCCTCTCCCTTCTCTTCCTCTCTATTTTTTTTCTTTCTCTTCTTCTTCACCCTTCTTCTCCGGCGAGCAACTCCAGCGAGCTCACCATTAACGCCTCCACCTCGAGGTGTAAAGCGTCAAATAGCAACATCTCCTTGCTGTCCATTCCGTCCGCCACAATCAAAGGCTATAATCTCCAATGCTATTAAGGTCGATCCAATCGAAGTTGCACCATCTACCTCTTCAATGGTAAACTTCTCTCTAATTCATCTCTCTAACCTTCATATCTTCTTTCTCTCTCTTCTTTCCCTCTCTACCTTTACATGCTTTCTAGGGTAATATTTTAATGGCTTTCTAGATTAATTTGGCTTAATGTTATTTCCGTTGTAAAGCATTTGGACAAACATTGTAAGTATTTATTTTTAGTTTAATGAACAAGTTTTAAATTCAAGTTTAAGTTGTTTTCATTTATTGTGTTTTTCATTCTCATTTCTCTTATGTTTTTTTCATTCTAATAGTTTTAACAACAATCTCAAGCATATTTTAAATCAACCTCCACCATTCTCATCCTTCCATTTATTCTGAACATTTTCTGATTATTCTTGTTTCTTATTGTGCTAACTAATCCCGAGTGCGGACGATATCTGACACGAGCCACTGTGCAAGTCTACTTATTTATAGATTAAGGGAACCAATTCGGAGAAATTACAAATATTGTTGAACTTTAGGGTTTCCGTAACCAACGACGTGGAAAAACCCTAATTTCAAATGGCGCCGTTGCCGCTCGGTTGACAGGATTGCAAAAAGATGAATAGGAATTCAGAAAGCTGCTTAATCTTCAAGATCTGATCCAAATCGGAAACTTTCTATTTTATTTTTCCCATTTTTCACTTATTATTTTAATGCCTCGGACGGCCGAGTGCAAAGTTGTAATAACTTAGGGATTCATTTTCTCTCCTTTTAGAATAACTTCTAGATTAATTATTTAATTAAAAAATACAAAAAATATATAGGGTTAGATTTCAATTCTGCTATTTCTAGTTAGATCACCATTGGTTAATTGTTCATTTTGGAAGGTTTTCAACTCCGGGTAATTCAAAAGTAGATATTTCCAAAGCCTAATTTTGGAATAGCTAAGGTTGAATTTGAAACCCTAATTGGAACTAATTCACAATAACTGCCCTAAATCATCGCGTGTTTCTTGAAACCCCAAAGGCGGTATACCTTCCAACTCCATACCATAGACCATTGTGGACTAACGTGATTGCGGATTGCGATTACCAAGTGAGTAGGGAGTAAAAGCTCAATTCAAAAGTAGATATTTTCGAAGCCTAATTCTGGAATAGCTAAGGTTGAATTTCAAACGCTAATTGGAACTAATTCACAATACCTACCCTAAATCATCGCGTGTTTCTTGAAATCCCAAAGGCGGTATACCTTCCAACTCCATACCATAAACCATTGTGGACTAACGTGATTGCGGATTGCGATTACCGAGTGAGTAGGGAGCAAAAGCTCAAAGAGGTGGAGTCGGGCCCAAGCCCATTTGGATACCCCTCCCTATCTCACGGAGGAGACCCCGTGCATAGCCAACGGGCAGGTATGTTTCTACACCTCGCCTTGAGTGCGATCATGATCATTGTGCAAACACTGTGCCGATTGTCTATTTGCTTTTGCAAACATTATCGAAACTGCTTGGTTTAGCCGTAATAAAATATATTAAAGAGCAAACCCAGCTCTAACTTGAAATTGGTGGGATTTCATCACTCAACTCGTCATTTCAGCTTTTGTGCACCCACAGCCAAGAATTAAAATCAATCAAGAAGTAGAGCTCAATTAGATCGGTGTTTGAGAAAAACTCCACATAAAGCGACTCCTTCAAAGATCAAGTCGATTAAGTCCATGAGTGTGGGTCCCTGTTATCTAACACACCCATAGGTCCCTACTACTCAAGTATACTGAGCTCGTAAGTGGTCACCTTGATTGTCTGTCGGATTAGCTTAGTGTGGGATTAGGAACACGCACCAACCCTAGCTTAACCCGAGGGAACACTCTTCTTAAACACTTAAACAATCTGGTTAGTCTGGGACGTATTTAAGTCAGCGGTTGTGCCGTACGTCTGTCTAGGCTTCAGATTGTCTTGTTGTGGACTAGAGTTAGTACTAAAGGATTCGCTCTGAAGAATGTAGCCTAGTGAGAACTCATGAGTACAAAAAGTTAGTCCAGCGGGTAACAAGATAAACCAATGGTCCGCCCACTGTCATAATATACCTCAGCCCAAATACTAACAAGATAATCCCTTAATATATCTTGATTGTTTTAGAAATAGGGTTATCATGTTTGCTCCTTGTGCACACTACTACAAAAAACCCTTTAGACTACAGTTAAAAGCTGTTGTCTTTCTTTTAAAATCGTAGTCTACAACTACCTCTAAAAGCGTAGTCTAATCGGGCGTAGTCTAAAGTCTACAAAAAAGGCTACGATTTTTAGCCGTGGTCTATAAGAGCTATAAAACTACGGTTTTATTCAAAATTGTAGTTGTAAGACCACATAAAAGACATCGATTTTCCAAAACAATCGTAGTCTTTATTTTTATCAACCGTTGTCTAAAAGAATTAAACCGAGGTTAAACATCTAGAAACAACTATAGTTTTTATCAAAACCATAGTTGTAAGTCTATATCAAAGACAACATTTTTTTGAGAAACCGTATTCTTTAATTGAAACATTTCCTTTTTTGCAGACTATGGTTTTGCTCAAAACCGTAGTCTTTTTATTTTTAATTTAAAAAAAAAATTATAGACTAACAAATACCAAAGATCTAAAATAACCAATATAAACAATTTGAAACAAAAAAGCTCACAATATCATTATAATATAAATTTGCTATCAAGTCATTAATTCACAAGGTGCAACACTAAAACAAACTATTAATCGAATTCCTAAAAAAACTGTTGAAATAATTGATGAATCAGTACTAACTTTAAAAGTACTTACAAAATAACAATAATAATTTTTCATGGCAAGTAGAGATCCTATCTTCAATAAAATTTGTTTGGAGTCACATAATTTCCACTATGCTACCAGGTACACAACCCGACTTTAGTGCCCTTGCTATCGTCTTAAAAAATGGCTTTTGAACAAGTTCTTGAGCAAGACCCAATTTAAGAAAAGAGTTTAAGCAAGGCGATGTTTTATTTTAGATTAGTTTATTTATATATTTGTTTATCAATATAAACTGTGGATTTAATGATGAAGACTTACCTTTCCCTCTTTCATCGTCATCTTCAAGATGTGTACAATCTGTATAAAAGGTATGCCCACAAGTCAAAACGAATGTATGACCTCGTTACAAGATGTCACCAATAAGTGAAAGCATTGGGGAAAACAGTTGATGTGAGCACAACTGTATCTGAAATACACGCTACCAAATTTACTCAATGGAGCATTAAAATGAAGTTTAAGAAACCGGCCTTAAGTTTAAAAAATAGTTTGCATAATTCTTAAGTACATGTTGGCCCTTAACATAAAAAAAGGCACAAGAAAACCGACCTTAGTTAATTAAATGAGACGTGGCCATTGCATCATGTCCTGCTCCACTCATCAACACTAGCAATTAATCTTGAATCACATCTACCATTCTCTTCAATGAGAAATAAGATGCATACATCAGCTATAATTTCGTCTAAGCTCTAATGTCACTGGCTTAAGATTGCTTTTTGCATCCACTTCAAGTACAATCTTTCCAGTAGCAGTTGATCCCCTAAAAGCAGCTGCAAAATGAGTAGAAACAATTTAAGAAAGGCATGAGTGGTGTAGTCAAAGGAATACACGGCTATCTCTTTTACATAATACATTACTCTGCACTAGGAATCAATTTGTTATATCTGTAGCAATTGAAACTATTACTTACCTTCATTCCACAGGTCAAAAATACCTACAACTAGGTTGCTAGAAATTGATAAGAGGTGTTCAAAACTGATGTACCGTCAACTACAAGTACAACAAGTTTACTAACACTAGCGAAAATATTTATGGTTATTATATCCTCCATATCAGTGTCGTTCATTATCACCGTTTGGTGATGGCATAAATATCTATTCTGGTATTTGTTGTGAACCCAAGTAGCAGCAATCAGGCTTGCCCAGTAGCAATGTGGTTCAGTCCATTAGAACCTCATATTAGTAACAGCCAATCTTAACTAATCAGGTTCCTTATGATGAACCCAAGTTGCATTAACTTGTTTGAAAGCCTTAATAAAACAAATAGGTAAGAGAAATCAGCTAGCTTTTCAATCAATGTGGTTCAGTGCATTTGTATCTCATATCAGTAACAACCAATCTTTGCTACTCAAATATTCCTTATGATGGACCCGAATTCATCAACATGTTTGAAAGCCTCATGAAAGCAAATACGTAAAAGAAAAATATAATAAATGAGACAAAAAATCCAACATTTATACCTCTTCTTGTTCATTTACTATAAGATTCATCTTATCTTCTACAGATCAAAATAAATATATAAAAGAAAAGAATACCAGAATTACAAGTTAGAAGTCCTACCAGAAGGAGACTCGCATTGTAGTTAAGGAATCACGTACATGTAGCAGCTATGACAGCAAAGACACAAATATCTATTTTGCTCTTAGTTGCAGACTTACGGGAATAGGAGCAAGTGCACAAGATGTCTCGGTGTGGCAGCAAGGAAGTAAATTTTGCAAACATATTTTACATTGCTCTATTTTAAGAAGCAAGGACAAGAACAAGATTCTGAAGCTGCAATAGGTATGGGAATGTTAGGCTAACAGAGAATATACAAGAAATGAGCTGAATATATCCCTTAGTAGAGAATATACAGACCATTACCAACATGTTATGCTAAATACATAAATATTAAGACAAAACAACAAAGAGCATAACATACCTGTGATTGTAATCACACCTTTTCCTGCTTTAACAAGGAGATCTCTGTTTCTGCCTACAAAATAAGCATTTGTAAGCAAAGAATTTACCTGGGCTACATTTCAAGACTGTAAGACTACAAAGGTTCCCATGGCATTTCAGAAAACAAACGGGAAGTTTTAAAATAAAAATTTTAGCAAGAATGTACCTGCTACTGAGCAAATTCTAGACAGCAACCTGGGTAAGATGACAAAAGGGAGAACCAGATTTCAAATTTTTTTTATCCTTGTCAAAAAATCTACAGAATTGATGTGAAAGGAAAATCCAATAGTACAAAAGGTGGCACAATATTAGTGCCTGAATTGAAGTGATAAGAGAACTTACGTGTCCTCATTAACCTCAATGCACCTGGCTTCTTGATAAACATGTTTGTTTAGCCAACATCTGCTTGTCAGTTTAAGTAGGATAACTGAAACATTAAATAGGTTGGTGTTAAAAAATGCCCTCATTTTGATTTGGTCTTTCGCTAAGAGGGCCTCGATCGGTGGTTCCAAACCTTGGAGCCTCATCTTTATAAAGCTTCCTCCACCTAGAGCTTAGCCTGTGAAGCAAAGTTGGTCAGTAATGGATTTATTCAAGCATCTGAAGTGCCTTGACATGGCATTGAGTGCAAAGGATGTGTAAAGAACTGCATTGCCAAGCCCTGCAACGGATTCAAATGAAGCAACAACTGTCTGCTGGTAGTACAGCTTGTATCTCTTGAGAACTCGTGAATGGACACTTTGGCCATGTGGGGAGCAACTAGGCCAAGTTGTGTCAGTTCGAAAATATGCTAAAAAGAGTAGCTTATTTGTAAAACACACCCAAGTCATAGAAACCTTCATATAATTATGATGGTGACTATTTGGTGTTGGCAGAGTTGCACACCAAAACAGAGTATCTAACTCTTACCAATGATATTCTTCCAAACATATCAAGTATTAGCATCAAATTGTGGTTAGTTGGTTTTTCCATTGTTAGTCGGTTGAAGCATTAAAATGAAATTCATGAACGATAAGCAATGAGAAAACAAGCAATTGGTCTACTTGGTACAAGTATTACCCAAGAAAAATGTTACTCGATGTCTTTCTCTTCTTGCTTTTGGCTTCAAAGTGCTTATGCCTTTGCTGCGGTTTGCATTCGAGAAGTGCTTAATGAAGGTATCCTCCACCCTCTCCATGAGCCTAGTAACCTGCACAAAGTGAACCAGATGGCAAAGTTAATGTGGAAATATAGGTAAACCTAAATAATTGCAAGAAACAGATTCACTGTGTCAGACCCGACAACCTTGATATACTGACAATTCTATATGTAATCAATAATATTGGAAAATGCATTATAATGTAAACTTTGTCTATATATAAAAAAAATTTAAATTCAATAATATCTGAAAACAGGAAAAGAAGTAGAATTAAAGATTTAATCCAAATAAACATGATAGTGGCATCATACTTTCTTTACTAATGGAGATCATACTGATTACAGACCATTTATGCTGTTTATGGTTCACAAATTAAATGGATGATTAACACAGAAATCTGACCTCATCGGAGCTGCCAAGGTAAGAATTATCCACCATTTTCAAGTATGCCTTAGATGCACCCCTTGAAGCGATCTGCACTATTATAAAAAAGAGAACACAAACTTAAAACTTCCACTTTAGATTACTGCCACAAACATGATCACTCAGACTTGAGAAATATCACAATAAGAAAAGTGAAATATAAATTTTTATTGTATAAGCCTACATATGTAGAATCAAAATAAAGAATCCAGTCCATTCAATAACAGCCTTCCAAGTTTTGCATTTTTATGGGCTCGAGCAACCTGTTAGAGGAGGGTGTGTTCCCGTGCACGTGTTGTGTTGGCCCGAGGACCTGTTGGTATACAAAGTTGTTTTGCCTTTCCCCAACAGGTTGATCTTTTGGGGTAACTGGTTGTTTAACATGGTATCAAGGCCTTAAGGCCAGGGAGGCCCTGGGTTCAGGTCTCCAGCAGAGTGTAGGCCAGGGAGGCCCTGGGTTTGGCCATTGGAACTCTTTTTCTCACGTACCAACAGGCCCTTTGTAGAATATTAATTATGTACAATGAAACTGCAGATTCTAAAATTTGAGAAACAAATAAAACTAGATTCAAGTCCATGCTCCACAGAATAACAATTTTCTAATTTTTCCTTTTTTTTTTAATATCATACTATTTTACTTTTCCTATCTTCACTAATTTGTTTTTCTGGGTAAAAACCCATCAAAGAAATTACCCCCCATTAAAGAACTGGGATGTCCATTATCGATTCCATTTTGTTCAACCATCAAAGGACATATGTGTCAGGGTAATGTGGTAGTATACTGAAAGAGTGAGATCTGTGTCAGGGTAATGTGGTAGTATACCTCTACATCATTGAGGAAGATGAATTTCCAACCATGGAGATGAGCTCGGACTGGAATGTCTATGTCCTTCACTGTGGTCCTCTCCAACCACCCACCGGCATCCTCCAAAGCATTTATCCTCCACACACTAGCAGTTCCATTGAACCCAAAGAAATTGATGAAAACCCCATTCACTTGCTGTTCCACCTCAAAATGGAATGATAGGTTTACGTTGTGCAACCTTGTGAGTAGGTTCTCATCCTTGTTCACAAACGACCACCTTGCTTGAACTAGCCCCAATTCCTCATTATCCTGCAACGCAACAACAGGTTTAAGTATAATTACGAAAAGAACAATCCAAGCACATAAACAAGCAACTGATTCCCAGAACACAGAAAAGATCTAGTACCTTGACCTGCTCTTAGTCAAGTTGCTCTTATTTAATCCCTTCATTTCTGCAAACATACAGTATGAGTTGCACGATATTGAAGATGTCTACATCCCTTTCGGACATAACTTTTTGTAATTCATTCCTGGTGTAACTTTAGCTTGTTTCACCAATTATTAGCAGTCAGAAATAGAAACATTCAGCAATTGAGATTACAGTACTCAGTAATAGGGACCATGCAATCTCAAGCTAGGTAAGTCCAAGTTCTAAAAAATGCTCCTGGAGAAGCACTTTACAATGCCATTCACATTCATGTATGTGAGCTCAAAAAGAAATATATATGCATATTTTGTACTTTCCAAATAACTCAAACAACAAGCAAAAGTGAATAGTATCTAGAGAGCACATCATCGAGAGTCAATAGCTTCACAATATGAGTCCGATGATGTATGATCAATCCAAGTTCCATCGCAGTCAATGCGCATATATTGTGACTGAGACTCGTCGACTACATCAAAAGACTCGACATTTGGCAATACCACATCAGAAGTCTGGTGATCATTGCAAACATCAATGAGCTCATCATCGTCGTAAAAAATGTACGCTCTTGTAGGAGCTGCTAGAACGATTGAAAATTTTGAATTAAGTTGATCTTCTACATAGAAAACTTGCTTGGCTTGGGAAGCCAAAATAAATGGATCGGATTTATGGCCAACTCTACCAAGCTCAACTATTGTGAAACCAAGGTCGTCTACTTTGACGCCTTTATTAGTGTCGACCCAGTCACACTTAAATATTGGAATCTTGAACATACGATAATCAAGCAACCATATTTCAGAAATAACACCGTAAAAACAAACATCTCCAAACACAGGATTTTTATCCTTCCCACTTGCAATTTGCATTGTATCGGCCACTGCGCTCACTCCGCTATTCTGGTTGACTCGTGAATTATCACGTTCTTTCGTGTGATAACGACATCTATTAATGATATAACCATGACATTTTACTACTTGAAAATGTGGTCCTTGTGCAATCCACCTCAGGTTTTCTGAGATTTTATTATCTGAGTCGCGTAGTTCATTTTCAACCGCTTGACGTATCCAAGGAATAATGGTGCGATTGTGCTCCGTGTTTAACCACTTCCTATTTTTTGATTTATGGGGATTATTCTCCTTCAAGAAGGAGATATGCTTCCTATCAAGATATCAAAAAATAAATAATGATTAGTTCGTACTAGAATTCTTACGCAACTGAAGAAAGTAAAATAACATCGATCGATGGGAAGAAAAGAGTTTACTCAATATAGGGTTCAACATCATCAATGTTTTGCAACACATAACGATGTGCCTGCTCCAAGGACAATGTATCGACGTCGAAGAAACGACCACCCGATAAAGCCTTGCCAAGCAAGAGCAACTTTCCATACTCTGTATTAATGGTTGGCATGTTCTTAACAAAGGGAATGCCAATTGCTTCTACACCAGATAAATACTCCGTACAAAATTCGACCGCTTCTTCTGCAATATAAGTTTCAGCAATACAACCTTCTGGATGATTTCTGTTCGTACATAGCCCTTTAAAACTTTCATAAACCTAAAACATGAAAATAACAAATTAAATGAAACTTAGATCTCTAAATATGACATAATGTATATATATCTTGTAACATGGTGGCTTAATAAACTCACCTCTCAAAAGGATACATCCATCGAAAGTGAACTGGTCCACATAGTTTGACTTCTTTGACAAGATGCACCGTTAAATGAACCATTATGTCGAAGAATGAAGGAGGAAAGTACTTCTCAAACAAACACAATGTGACTACAAGATCTCTTTGTATCTTGTCTAACCCTGCCACATCCACCACTTTGTTGCAAAGAGCATTGAAGAAGAAACATAATCTACTAATAGTATACCTCACGTGCTTTGGCATCACTGACCGAATTGCCACAGGAAGTAATTGCTGCATCAGGGTATGGCAATCGTGGGACTTAAGACCATATAGCTTCAATTCTTCCATTGAGACACAATTCTTTAAATTGGAAGAATAACCATCCGGGACCTTGAGCTCAAATAATGTTTTGCAGACTTTTCTTTTTTCTTCTCTAGATAAAGTATAACATGCTGGAGGCAAGTATGCTCTATTCCCATCATATCGTGGTCCCAACTCAGTCCTTAAACCCATTTCTACGAGGTCCATACGAGATTTTGCCCCATCCTTTGTTTTTCCTGGAATGTTAAGCAATGTCCCAATGATGCTATCGCACACATTCTTCTCGATGTGCATAACATCCAAATTGTGTCTTATGTACAGGTGTTTCCAGTATTCAAGCTCAAAGAATATAGACTTCTTCTTCCAACGACTCTTGTCATCAGCATCAACCTTATCTTTCTTGGGTGTACGTCTCTTTTTCTTCTTCCTGACTTGTATATATACTTTCTTCTTTCCCCATGAGTTTTTGATCCCTTCAACCTTTCTTAACGTTCCTCTCCACTTAACGCTATTGGATGCGGGTCGGGCTCCTGTGTACCATCAAACTCCTTTTTTTTCTTTCTCCATTGATGATTCAATGGAAGAAATCTTCTATGCCCTGTGTATACTATTTTATTACCGTGTTGCAATCTACAAGAACGAGTATCATTACCGCATATCGGACAAGCTAAGTATCCTTTTACACTACAACCACACAAGACACCATATGCAGGAAAATCATTGATTGTCCATAATAGTACCGCCCTTAATATAAAGTATTGCTTTGCGTATGCATCATAAACATTAACGCCTACTTCCCATAGAGTTTTTAGATCATCAATCAGTGGTGCCAAGTAAACATCAATGTCATGGCCAGGTTGACGTGGACCGGATATCAACAATGTTAACATCATAAATTTTCTCTTCATGCACAACCATGGTGGAAGGTTGTAGGTGACTAATATAACAGACCAAGAACTATGCCTACTACTAAGGCTACTATGTGGATTTATTCCATCTGATGAAATGGCTAGCCGAAGATTTCTACAATCTGCTGTAAACTCTGGCCACCTGTGGTCTACTAGTTGCCATGCTGGAGAGTCTGCTGGATGACGTAGTTGACCATCTTTTACTCTTTCACTATCATGCCACCTGAGGTCTTTTGCTGTCTGTGCAGACTTAAACATCTTTCTAAACCTTGGGATAGGTGGAAAATACCACAATACTTTTGCAGGCACCCCCTTATTTTCCATGGTCCCATCTTTCTTTACCTTCCATCGTGATGTTCCACAAGTGGGACATGTAGTCGCATCTTTGAACTCTTTTCTATAGAGTATACAATCGTTAGGACATGCATGTATTTTCTCATATTCAATCCCCAAAGCTTTCAAAGTCTTGTTGGCCTCATGCATCGATGAGGGCATTTCATTATTATTTGGAAGTATGTCTCCCAACAATTTTAGCAGCTCTGAAAAGCTTTTGTTGGACCACCCATTCTTCGCTTTCAAGTTCCACAGTTTGACCAATGATGATAACTTCGTGTACTTTGAACAACCTGGATATAAAGGTTTTTCGGCATCTTCAAGCAATTTTTGAAACTCTTCAGGATCACCCGTAAAGTGATCGTACGCATCTTGAACCATTTCTACTGTGCTATCAACTTCGTCTTGGGCCACTCTTTCAAATTATTGATGGACGAGATCTTCTCTCCCAACACGTTGCGAAACCTCACTCGAAACTTTTTCTCCATGGTGGAACCATATGCGATAATTTTGATTGATACCATTAAAAAATAGATGTCCCTTAATATCTCCTACAGTATATTTTTGGAGATCCCCACACTTAGTGCATGGACATCGCATGGAATTAGGATTATCTACATGTACTGTCGCAAAGTCGATAAATTGTTGAACTCCCTCGTCATATTCTCGCGATGTTCTATCCTTGGACATCCAAGACTTATCCATTTGCATCATCATCTGAAACACCATCAATAACTTGGATAAAATCGAGTGTTCTATGACATTCTAGTTTATCTAACTCTTTGTTAATATTTGAACTTCAATCTCATAACTTAAGTGTTCTATGACATTCTAGTTCATTGTTAAAATTCGGGAAACAATTGAATTATTATACATGGGACAGGACAGTAGAATGTTATGCTAAAAAAATAAAACTTAAGAGCTAGATAACCCTGATCGATGGGTAGACAGACATCATTCTATGCACCCAATGCACACTAGGCCATAAGCAAGGCGGGCATTGTGCCTTGTGCCTAGGTGTTTGCCTTGTTTGTCTCTAATAACATTAATTACCAAATATAAAGAACTAACATCTACCGAACATCTGAAAAGTTATCATGATCTATCAAGTTATCATGAACATTAACTCTAGGCCTTAATTGCTAGCATTTGATGAGCATCGTTACATCAAGGATTCACTCACCTTAAAAAAATATTATTCTAGTTGATTTCAAGAATTCAAGTACCTAATTTCAATTCAAGAATGCTCTATGGGACAAGATAAGATTTGAAACCATGCATCTGTTACCAAGGTAAGTGATTCATGTTAACCTTACAAGGAATGGACAACATATTTTATACAGTCTGTCATGTTTATTTCATATCAAGTTAAACTTTTCGAAAAAAAATTAGATCCACACATTGAAACAGAGCATTAGAGAAATTCATAACAAGCAACATTCTCATATCTATACACCTTTGATTAAATTACGATAAGAAGAAAACTCAATAATACATTATGCATCCAAATGGGGCACTCTTCAAAGCTACAGTAAAAACAAGATGTCAACAACATACAAATTTTGATCAATTATATTACTTAAGAGGACCTTGTGAACTCCAAACTGAAAAGCGAATGTTTCTGTTCTGTCAGAAGTATTAAACTTCGTACTAACATACCTTGGTAACGCCATCTATAATCTAGTAAAGAAACAAATGAGCGATGATGTAGGGTTTCACCTAAGTCCTATTGCTCATTGACTGATAAGTACAACATTTTGACAAAAGTGGCATAATTCAATCATGTCCAGTTAATTCATTGTCGGGCAAACAATGTCTAATTAATTTTGTGAATGCTACCAAATTCAATAATGCCATGAACTATAACAATTCTCTACACCCTGCATATGGGATACTCAAAATACTCACTATAAAGATGCTACAAATATTAAAATGTGTGTTAATCAGACATACTATAAAGAAAGTAATTATGAGGATCTTTAAGATCAATCCCAATGTGTCAGATGTAATATGCCCAAAACTATGAATCATTCCTTAATGCTCAAAAGCATGAACAAGTAACAAACAATAAAGAGATACATGAACATAGGGCAGAACATCAAATAGAGTACAATTCAAGACAAGAAACCTGTTATCTTCCAGCATCACTTGTACTATAATTTATTTGGTATCACAAGAAGCCAAATCGCATATGAAACAGATGACATGAAGTGTTGAAAATTACCTGAAGTTGAGTGTGCACTTGGTCAAGCTTGAATTCCTGAAAACAGAATCCAGTTAGTTCTATACAACCCAAAATAAAATAAATATAAAACAGAAGAATCTGCTAGCTTACAGTACGAATGAACACCATTTTCTACTTCAATCGTTCAAAACCCCAAAAAAATAAAAAAACCCAGCCATAAAAGAAAATCCAAAAATATTTTGAACTACTATTGGCATATGTGATTGATTATGCATAGGTTGCATCATAGGCAGATTTGAAAACACCAAATGTGTAGGAAGTTATTGAAGCTTTTGAAGTTCATATTGGACAACGATCCAAGTAGCAATTGGAACAAAGTTATAAGCAAGGACTGAAGTTATTGAAATCTGAAGAAAAACAATCCACATTCTCAACACTTTGAATCGCTTCCGTGCAAGCCTACATTTATGCAGAAGTATTTCAGGAGCTTGGATGTACAAAAAATCACAAAAGAAACTCTATACAAAGAAAGAGAAAGCACCCAAACTAACAAAAACAATACTGATGTATTACAACTTTGCACTCGGCCTTCCGAGGCATTAAAAATAGTAATTTAAAAACTGCTAAAAATCAACAAAAACAAAAAATAGAAAGTTTCCCGAAAAGGTCGGGCTTGCCAAATTGAGCAGCTTTTCGCTTCAGCAACTTTCCAATTCCGTCTTTACGTCCTTTTTCGCACTCCCGAACACCCGAGCGGCAGCGGCGCCATTTGAAAGTAGGGTTTTTCCTCGTCGTTGGTACGGAAACCCTAACTTCAACACATTTTTAATTGATCCGAGACATTTAACCTGTAAAATGAACAGTTTTGCATAGTGGCTCGTGTCGGATGTCGATCCGCACTCAGGGTTAGTTTGCGCAGCTCAAGAACATAAAATGATGAATTTTTCTCAGAAAAGCATGGAGGGGTGAGAATGGTGAAATGGATTTTTAAAACGGGATTTTGTGATTTTTAGAGAGAGGAACTACCGCAATGAATAAAAGCATAAAAGAAATTAAAGAAACAAACTGCTAATTAAATTCATTAATCTGAAAAATTCTTACAAGGCTTGAATTAAATTGTGCAATAAATCAAAACTACACTAGAAAGCGAATAGAGAGACTAGTAAGGGAGAGAAGCTAGTGAGAGAAACAAGAAAAATTCTAGAGAGAGGGAGACTGATTTAGAGAGAGAAAGTTGAGATCCTACCGGGGGTGATTGAAGCGTATGGTGGTAGCACTTGCTGATGTTTGCAAGTTGCAACACCAGCTCAAGGGAGAGAGACTGTACCTCCTCTCTCTTCTTCCTTTTTTTTTTTTTTTTTTTTTTTTTTTTTGAATTTGCAGGCGTTGGAGGCTTTGGCTGCTTGCTAGTGAGAGATGACGGTGGGTTGCTGAACAGCCAACCCAGATGAAGAAGACGTGAGGTGGTTGCCGGATTGAATGGTGTTCGTCGGAGTTGCAGGTTGCAACTCCGGTAATCTTCTTTTTTTTTTCTCTTTTTTTTTTTCTGTTTTTTTTTTTTTTTCTTTGAAGGAAAGAAGATGAGAGGGAACACAGGCGATGAGGACGGCTGGTGAGGGTGCCGACTAAGGGAAGTATTGCTGTGGGAGTTGCAGGCGGACCTGCAACTCTTGGTGGAGGCGGTAAAGCCTATAGAGAGGGGCGTCAACGAAGAGGAGTGGCAGCAAAGAGGGGCGCTGGTTTTTGTTATTTATGGAATGGGCGAGATGGGAGATGGGGGCGTGGTTGCTCAAGAGAGGAAACTTGGGGGAGAAGGTGATGATGGTGCAGGCGGTAATAGAGGTTGCCGGAGTTGCAACCTGCAACTCCGGTGATCTTAAAATTTTTTTTTTTTTTCTCTTTTGAATCTCAAATCCGGCAAGGTGGAGGACTGCAGGTGACGTTTCTGTGCAAGGGGAGAGACAGAACCACTTTGTGGGGCGGCAAGGGAGTGGCAGCAAGGTCGTGGATGCAGTATGCAGGTGGCGATCTGCAACGGTGAAGTGTATTGCTGGTAGCAGCAGATGGTGTTGAAGAGAAAAAGAAGAAGGTGTTGCTGCAGCAAGGGGGAGGCGCTCCTCTTCCTTTCTTGAGGGAGATCAGTCTCATGGAGGCATTGGAGAGCTTGCAGGTCGGGTAGGAGATGCACCAGCTTGGAGGAGATGGAGGGGTTATTCAGTCCGTTGGAGAGGAACTACCAGGCGTTGGAGATGAAGGCTAATGGCAATCCGTTGGAGCAGCAGCAGGTGGTGATGGGGGTAGCAAGGTGGAGGCTGTTGCTCCTTTGGAAGATGCTTGGAGATCAGGGGTGGTTCTAGTTGTGGAACGTGGGGGAGAAGAAGGAACGTGGGAGAAGGGAAGGGAAGAGATCGATTGGGGAGAGTGAAAAACGTGGAGAGAGGATGAGAACGTGGGAGAGAGACCCATTAGGGTTTCGGTCCAAATATATATGCTAGATGTCTAGCCACAACCAACTTCCCTTTGCTTCAAAAAAATCTTAGGACTTTCCATAGTTGTATCCTAAGTTTCTTCAAGAAATTCCCTTCTTTTGCAAAACCAGCCTTCTAATTTGAAAACCACCTTTTTCTTACCTTATGGGAATATTTTCTTGTATGGGCTGGGCTCCACGAGGAATGGGCCCGCTTAGTCCAATGTATATTGTCCATATTTCAACACCATTTAATGGGAACTGCCATCCTTCATCATCGTTTGATTTCTAGCAATCCTCCATTGCATGCTACCATGCCATGCGTCCTTTGTGGACCCCAAGGTCATCGACTTTCAATAAATTGGACCATTTGATGTTGTTCCATGCGTGTGAACACTATACAGTGTATTAGGCCACCACATATCCAAAACTGTATTCATATTATCCAAGCATATCGAGTTCTTTGGACTTGCTTTTCGACTTTCTCCTTTATACCCTCTGCTTGATCGCCACTTTAACAAGTTGGTATCTTGGCTTAGTGTCGTGGCTTATCAACTTGGTCTCACATCCTGGCTCACCCTTGATGATGTTGTTTTGCTCCACTGGCCTAGTAACATGACCCACTATCAATTTGTGTTTGGATCTTCAATATCCCTTCTGGCTCATATGTGATTTGCGCTTATAGGCTCTTAAAATTTGCCTAGATCTTCATAATCAAATCTTGGGGGCGCCTTTTGTTCATCATCAACTCTTCCGCCCTTTTGGTTCTTGGCCGGCTCTGTGATCCTCTGCCTCGACCCGTACTTGGCCTGTCATAGCCTGTTGGCTCTTTATGCTTTGATTAAAGGCTCTGGCAGTCAGTTGTGGGCCCACAATCCTTAAAATTCTCCAATCGGGTTTCCTGCGATAAAAGAAGCACGTAATGAGACTTAATCAGAACGGCTTTATATCTAGCCTTCCGAAAATGTGTTTAATGCATGCAAATATACCATTTCGTCCAGAAAAGTGTGTTCTACGCAACAGAAGAGACTCTTACGTAGAAAAGTAGGTAAATAGAGTATTTTACGTAGGAGAATGTAATAACGCTAAAAGGATAATTGCTTAAAATAAGCACTTTTGAGCGAATATCAATGGCCATATTACGATGTTCAATAAAAGCAACCCAATCAGTTAAAAACACTGAAAAAGTAATCGCCAGTCAGTTTCACTAATTTAGCAAGTAATCCTGATGAATCTCAAAAACACTGAAATGTATTTTTGTCAATTCACAACTCGGCAAGTTCAAGCAAGGGCTTTTCATTGTTAGAGCATCAGATAATTGAATGGTACGTAAAAGCCTTGGTGATTCAATTATCTATGATGATGCAGATTATCTTGGCATGATGCTTTCATTGCTTTTATTTCCTATATATCCAATCACCCTTTAACAATCCATATCTCACTTGAAGTAACAACTAAATGTGAAAAAAGTATTTACTGATCCATTCCATATTTCTCGATATACAATGCCATATGAACCTGAGAATAAAAGAACATAATGAAAGAATGAACCAAAAAACATGGATGAGAGCATAGACTGTCCCCAAGTGTTAAGCCACCCCTTAACCAATGGACTTCTACAATAGAAGTTGGAATGAATTAAGATATGTCCAAGTAAAAATGGTAGCAACAGTTTACAACAATAATGATGGGCAGATAAGCCTCCATCATAAGAAAACCCCAAACCCAAAAATACAGTAGCACAACCAAAGAAAGGAAATCAGCAAACCTTTAAACCTTTAGGAACTATCAAGTGAAAACTGAATGCATGATAACTGAAAGCATGGAAAAATGAAAGCATGTACTTCAAAATTCAAAAGACATTAAAACCCCCAAACCCAAAAATACAGTAACACAACAAAAGAAAGGAAATAAGCAAACCTTTAAACCTTTAGCAACTGTCAAGTGTTTACTCTCACTGTCTATATAAAGATACAGTAGCGCAGCAAAAGAAAAGAATCAGCAACCCCAAACCCAAATGGATTGTCAAGTGTTTACCCCAACACAACAAAAGAAAGGAAATCAGCAACCCCAACCCAAATGGATTGTCAACAAAGAAAAGAAATCAGCAAGAACCACAGCAAGAGGAGAGGAGAGCTAGAGAGAGAGAGGCCACGAAAAAACTCCATTCCAACGGTTAGAAATCACTATTCAGGATGTCTTTTTCTTGATTTTCCACCTAGGGAAAGACTAAACAGAGTAAGAGAACAATATATGGTCAATGACACCATCCCCTCTCTCTCTCTCCCTCTCTCTCCCTCTCTCTCTCTCTCTCTAAGTAGACCCAACTCTTGAGTTCAAAAGATAAGAGCTAAGCAAAATTAGCAAAAGAGAAATTGCAAACTGCTAACATGAAACCAACTACCAACAGTGTACAATTGAAGCTACCAGACTTCTAAATGATTAAACCCCTGCTAACATGAAACCAAAAGGGGAAACCAGGGGGAAAAAATGAGAGAGAGAGAGAGAGACTTACCTAGAGGAGAGCAGGGAGGCGCAGGTCATGGGTTGAAAGTCGGGGAGCCACTGAGGGAGGCGTAGAGAGAGGAGAAACAGGGGTGGGGTGGAGTGGAGTGGAGTGGTTTTGGCCAGTAACAGGGCGAGATCTCAGCCATTCTTTGGGTGAGATCTCAGCCATTCTCTGCAGCGGTTTCTACCGCTGCATCTAGGGTTCGCCCAAACATTCATACGATCAGAAATCTCTAATTTCTAATAAAACAAATCATGAAATTCTTAATTGAAGTAAACATAACTTACTCTTACCTGAGGTAGGTGGATAGCGAAGGAGATTTGAGGGGAAACTCGAACTACAGTCCACAGAGGTGGAGATTTGAGGGCTGCAAAGGTGCTCGCGGTAAAACGCAGGCGGAGCACTAGCGGAGCAACAGTCAGAGTGCGCGAAGGGCCTCGATTTGCTGCGTGGACTGGTGTAGGAACAGCCAGCGAGAGCACCGACGTAGAGGGAGAGAGAACAGAGAACAAAGAGCAAAGAGCAATGAGCAGAGAGAGATAGGGAAAGGGCAAAGAGAGAGAGAGAGAGAGGGGAAAGAATAAATTTAGAGAAGGTTTTTCACGGGTTCACTTTCTATTTTGTTAAGCATCGCTTTTCCCAAAAACCGTGCCCTAAACCCTAAAACCACACATTCCTAAAACGCCGTGGCCTCAAAAAAGTTATTTTGTAGCCTTTTATCTTTTTAAATTACCGCGGTATTCACAAACATCGTGGCCTAAAGGTTATGTTTACGATTTTAGAAAAAAAGGTGGCCATTTTGTAGTACGTTAAACTACAAATTTTACTAAAACCGTATTCTTTTATTTTTTTAAATATTTTTTTTATTAATTATATTTTTAGACTTCATTTTTAAATAAAACTATAGTCTATTTATTTTTTAACAGTGTAGTCTAAATAGTATTATGTAGTAGTGGCATCATATAGTTTACTTTAGGTTAGTGTTCTCCTATGGCAACTTTTTGCTGAGTTTACAGCTTGCTTTTTCAAGCATATGCTCGTGTGGACCAGATCTAATAGTAGATTGATTCGATCTGAGAGTCAGTCTAACATTCTAGATTCTTCACCGGTATCTTCACCTACTCTATCTCCTACCCTCCCCTCCTCTCCCAGAGAAACTACATTTGTAGAACTGGCGGCTGAACGACCTCTCATTGAGATGTACGCGCCTATCTTTGCAAACCCACCCACTTGTATTGTACTTCCACCCACGACGACGGTTCAGTTCGAAATTCAACCGCACATAGTACAATTGCTACCTACCTTTCCTAGTCTTCCAAGAGACGACCCGTACACTAATCTAAGGCAGTTTTTGAACATCTGCACTCTCTTCAAACTTCAACACCTTGATGACGAGAGTGTCAAATTGAGACTTTTTCCCTTTTCTTTGAAAGATAGAGCCGCTGATTAGTTTTATTCTCTGCCCGAAAATTTCATTACCACATGGGAAGAACTAGCTTGGAAGTTTGCATTCAAATTTTATCCCATGTCAAGGACGAACGAGATGAAATAGATCATTTACGACTTTTGACAAAGGTCGAATGAGAGATTCCATGAAACATGGGACAGGTTCTAGAACACTCTCACTAAATGTCCCCATCATAATTTTGACAAAGGGAGTCTAGTCCACATGTTCTTTAAAGGACTCACTGATGAGTCTAGAACTCTGCTAGAATTGATGTGCCAAGGCAGATTCATACACAAGACTCCAATTGAAGCCTACATTTTCTTAGGAGAACTAGGTGAAAACTCCCAACACTGGAATACCAATTCTGTGTGTAGTAGTAACACTCCAGTCCAACGGACTTCTATGGGATGTGAGGAAAAGGGTGACCCCGAGCTACAATCCCTAATTCAGGAACTTACTAAATCGGTCTCCGCCCTTGCTGTCTTGGTCTAGTAACCTGTGCACAATTCTCAATCTCTAGAATATTACCCTCCTATCGGGTAAGATGTTTGTACTTTCAGTACATTTCCATCTCCAATGCAGACTTTCGATGATAACATTTATCATCCAGACAATAAGAGTCACAATAGCTTTGATTGGGAACAGTCTTTTCTCCATCAGCAACTTCCGCAGGATAATTATCCTTTCGGGTTTCATCAACCCAATGGAGAGTATGACTTGCAATACTCGCAATCGCAGTACCAGCCAGATCCACAGACTGAATATTTTGGTCAACAGTGGACCCCGCAAGATTTTTAGAATCAGCGGATAGTCCCGAGGTCACTTCCATCCTATAACTTTCATACTCAGTCGGACTACATTCAAGAGTTGGCACCTCAGCTTCCCTTAGCTAAACTGCCACAGTCTGCTACTAAACCTAGTCTAGAAGAACTCCTCTCGCAATACATCATCCAACAACAGCACTCCATGGAGAGCTTGGAACACCATCTAGGTGAGTTAGAATCTGAGAGAGAGGAAGTCAACTTCACTAGCCAACCTATGGCTTATCTAGAGGGGAATACCATGGCCACAGTCCATAATGAGGAGTCGCATAACTGGACCCAGTACCAGACTTTATAAGAGAAAATTGAGGTTGCTACAAACAAAGGATCGGACTACGATATTGATAAGCCAGAGTCTCAATCTTCGATGTCCTTCAAAGCACCGACTTCTGAACTTAGCTTAGAGGAATCATCTACCTCTGATGCTTCATTGTCTACACCTGAAGCATACATTTTAGACATTGAGCACTGTCTAGATAGTGTGGTCCTAGTTGTCCTGGCCCCATCGTCCCTCACCATCGCTAATGCACACATCGGGTGTGGGGACGATGACATGTCGATGACATTTGACAACCTCAAAGCAAAGGTTACCATTTTTTAATAGCCAACATACGTCAATATTGTCGATACACCATGTGCCGTAGAGAGTCTACTTTCGGACTCTCTTGAGGAAAACTTACCTAAGTGTCTAGAACACTTTGAGCCTGACTTCATCTCGGAGTCAGACAATTTTGGTATTATTGATCTACAGGAGTCTGCTCCATTCAAATACATTCCCGCTAAATGATATTCGCTTAAAATTACGTATTTTCCACTGTTATCTTCTAAGCGTTATCACACTCTCTTACGTAAAATTACTCTAATTATCCACTTTTCTATGTAAGAGTCTCTTTTATTGCGTAGATCACACTTTTCTGGACGAAATAGTATATTCGCATGCATTAAACGCATTTCTGGAAGTCTAGATATGAAGATGTTTTGATCAAGTCTCATTACATGCACTTCTCTTATAGGAAACTCGATCGGGCTATTCTTGAGACTTACGGGCCCACGATCAACCACAGAAGCCTAATATCAAAGCTTAAAGAGCCAACATGCTATGACTAGAAGATACAGGCCAAGTACGGGTCAAGTCAGAGGATCACGGAGCCGGTCCAAAGAACCAAGAGAGATGGAGAGCCGATGACCAAGAGACGGACCAAAGCAGTCAAAGCCACATGAAATGAGAAGAAAATGATAATCTGCTCTGCTGGTGAAGCCTGAGAAGAGAACATATTGAAAACCAGGGTTCCAGACCCTCCACCAACAGTTATCTCTATAGTCTGTAGAGTTTTCTCTCTCATCTCTCCTATTTCTTTCTCATCTCTCTTCATCTACCTATACATCACCACCTGATCCTCAAATCTACTGACCTAACCTTAGAACTCCTGCTTGTTGGCTCTATCTCATCTCTATTAGCTTTCTGACCGTTGGATCTTCCATTGGACCATTGGATCTTCCACCGAACCGTTGGATCTCTCTAGATCCGTCAATCTACCAATCCGGATCCTGATTCAGTCATCTTCAGTCTGATCATCAGCAAATCACTTGTCATATCATCTTATGAGACGATAGACTTCATTAGTCCTTGAGGGCCAACAGCCGGGCCCATCATCATCGACCCGCGGCCCGACTATTTAGTGGACCCCACGATTTTAACATTCTTTAAATTAATTTTTAAAAAATAAAAAAGGGGGGGTCCACTAAATGGGGAAAGCCCCCAAAGAAAGAAAAGAAGTTTTCTTTAAAAAAAAAAATAAAAAATTTATTTTTTTCAAAAAATCCCTAATTTCCATTAATGGAAACTAGGGAGCTTTAAAGGGGAAGGAGAAGGGTTCGTTTGAACCCTAATCCCTCTCCCATCTTCTGATTTCCTTCACCCAAAACCTCTTGCCCCTTCTTCTCCTCTCCTTTGGCCGTTTCCCTCCTCTTCACCATCGTCTTCCTCTCCACATTCTTTCGCCGGAGTTATAGGCAGCAACTCCGGCCGTTCTTCTTCTTCTTCTCCTGCTTCTTCTTGTTCTTGTTCTTCTTCTTCTGTTGCAAGTACAAGGGGGTGAACCAGCAAGCCGTCACCCCCATGAACGCCCCACCCCAGCAACCATCTCGCCATTGAAACCGGCGAGCTTCTTCCCGGTTCTCACCACACCGCCCCACCTGCAACATGCTCCAACGATTAGGGTTCCCCCACCACGCTCTCCCCTTCCTTCTTCCTCTCCTCCTCCTCTTCTTCTTCTCCTTCTTCTTTTCTTCTCTTCTTCTTCTTCTTCTTCTCCTCCTTCTTCTTCTCTTCTGCTCTTCCTTCTCTAACAACAGCTCCTGTAACGCCGCTGCACACCGCCTGCGTGCACCATATCCACCATTATTTTCTCCTTCTTTTTCTTTCTCCACCGGCGTTGCAACCTCTGCAACTCCGGCAGCTCTTCTCCTCCTCACCAGCACTGCCCCCAATCTGTTGTTACCATGGATGCTTCCTCTTTAAACATCCAAACCCCTTCCCCTTGGAAAACCAACAATCGTCCCCTTGCTCGAATGGTGTCCTATCACACCTCCCCAGCGTCTTCTTCTTCAAACCATCGCCGGAGTTGCAGGTCTGCAACTCCGACATTAATGGTGTGAACCATAAAAAAAAAGAAAACACAAAAAAATATATATAGAAAAGAAAAGAAGAAGAAGAAGAGAAGAGGAGAGAACAGCAAACCGCCATTCTCCTCCCCATCTCAACCCCTATAGCATAGCACCACTCCAACTGCCTCTCCACCACCGTCCTCTTCCAATGACGTCATCCACCACTTGTTGGACCCGTGGCTCTCCCCAGGCCATTTCCTCATACATGCTGACCTGCAGCCACCGTCCAAACCACCACTTGGCCAACCATGGTCAAATTCCCATTCTCAAGTGCAACCAGCCATCCTTCAAGGCTAACTACTCTTGCCACCATTTGGCCAAACCACTAGGTCATCTTTTGGCCGACCAAGGTAAGTTTCTGAGGTAAAACTTCTCACTCTCATTGCCCCCTCTATCTCTAAAAATCTCTAGGTTTCTTCCCTCTCTAGGGAGAGTTTTCTCTCTCTATCTCACTCTACCTAGTTTCTCTCTCTCTACTTTCTCTCTCTACTTCTATTTTATCTCTCTAGGGTCTTTTTTTTTCTTTATCTCTCTCTCTACTTTCTTCTCTTCTCTAAATCTCCATTTCTCTCTAGTTCATTCTCTCTCTAAAGAGCATTTTCTCTCTCTAGAGATCTCTTTCTCTCTCTTATTTCTCCCTCTAAATCACCCTCTCTAATTTACATGCTTTCTAGATTAATGTTTGATTTGTTGGTTTAAATTGTGTAAGAATTCTGGATCATTAATGAATTAGTTTGATTGTTATGTCTTAGTGCTTTCTCCTCTTTTTAATGCATGTTAGTCTATAAAGATCAAAATCAAAAGCATGTTTTAAACCCTTCTCATCACCATTCTCACCCCTACATTGATTTCATAGCATTTTATGTTCTTTGTTTGCACTAACTAACCCCGAGTGCGGATCGACATCCGACATGAATCCCTATACAATATCTCCATATTTTGCAGGATTAAAACTAGGATAAATTATAAATGTGTTTGAATTAGGGTTTTCGTAACGAACGACGCGGAAAAAAACCTACTTTCACTAAACTCAATGAATTTGCGGCTCTGCTAACCATGGTCAGAGAACCCACTACTACTCTCCTCTCAGTTTTTACTGAGAAGCTTCGATCCCTCCCCGCTGAACTAAATGTTTTTGTGGGTCTGCTAAGAGAACTTACAGCCCTTCTCTCAGTTTACACTGAGAGAGACCTATTCTACACAGGTATACCTAGACAAGGGATAAGATAACAATCTCTGTTCGACCTTAGAAGACTGCAGATTCACTCAGTCTCCATGAGTTTTAACCTGGTTGGGGGTACTTGATATACTCCTGTCATGTCTGATTGAAGACGTAAAACTTAGCGCTTTCAGAAATACAATTTTGGTATTCGTAGAGTACATCAGTCTCATGCATTTGTTATTACTGTGATATCTCTGGACATGCAGGTACATTCATTCTTCCGACCATCATGTACCACACACTGTCGAGTTTATGCCAACTTGGTAACATCTTCCCTGAACCTTTGCATCATCATTATCAATTTTCCATCACCTTTTGTCTCAGTCATGAGCACCGAGGACGATGCTATATTTTGGTTGGGGGTGGATTTTTATCAAAACTCATATTTTCATTTTGATAAAAAAAAGGAAAAAAAAAGAGAGAAACCTTGTGTTTTTGGGTGTGATTTCATGTGATTTTCGAAAATGCCCTAATTTGATGAGTAAAAAGTTTTCGAAAAGTCTATTTATTGAGAAAGATGTCTGTTTTGAAAAATCACTTATTAGCTATTCATTCAGTTTGAAAGCAAACATTACTACAGTGGATTGAAAAATCTTTGAAAACTCAGATCCAGCAAAAATGTTCACATCAACAACGTCAAAATTATCCAAAGTTTAGATTATCGAGAGATCCAAGAAGAACAATTGTGGAGACCTAACCCAGTGAGCTTTTGAGCTTTTCATTATTTCTAAGGGTTATAAAATTATTCTGAGTCACAAGATGACTCACAATTTTTCTAGTCCCCAAATATTTCCATTGAGTGATCTCATTAACCATTGCTTTGGTCATAGAACTCAGAACGACATCAAATTTGGATTATTACACAAAGAACCTTCTCTATATCTATTCAAGACATCGAAGATGAAAGTACAAAGCCTAAAAAATGATATAGGCCATCTTTCTTGCCAATCACACTTTTTAGCTTCCCTAACATCTATACCATTAGAAACCATTTTTTGAGCCTTTTGATGAAAACCTTTTCTTGTTAACCCATCAACCAAAAACCCAATCCCAAAAAGAGTTCAACTTGATAACCTATTTTTGAGAAGGATCAAAGAGTATTTGGTATGACTATACCATGAAAAAAAATAGAAACTAAGAAAAGAAAATAAAAGAAAATAAATGGTTCGAGTTGAAAAGAAACATGATTAGAAAGAAATAAGGAAATGAAAAAAAATCTAAAAAAGGTTGAAGAATATTCAAAAAGACAAAAATTGGAAAAAGAAAAGAAGAAAAGTCAAAGAAATATTACCCTTGGGAAAAGTTGCAAATAATAGTGAGATACACTCTCAGAATTTTTGAATACCAGAATATCCTTCTTTTCTGAACCTATCTTAAACCTCAATACAACCTATGCAAGTCCTATTTGATTCTAGATTTGTACCATCATCAAGAGTGGAGAATGGAGAAAAGAGAAACTATAGAGTTTGATCCGACGTTCTTAAGTGATATGACATTCCAATCATGAGATCTTCTTAAAATCTTCTTATACCCTCCATTCAAGAACTATATATGTGAGACATTTGCCAGTGTCTATATTCATCTCCTCACATATGGTTTGAGAGAAAAATATAAAACCATTTACGTGTGATTCACTTCTGAGTGGTATACAAGTGAGGATTGAGGTCGAGGCATATAGTCTCTAAGGAGATCCAGATATCTCGACTGCCAGATGAGGATGATGTTGAACACACACACACACTGAGTCTGAGTAATCTTTTATTTGAATGTCCATTTGTAGAAGTGTTGCATTTTGCTGATTAATTCTAATTTGTGAATAATTTCTTGAATCTTTGAAATAATCGGACAAAATGGAGTTTTTCTGAGTAATGCAAATAAGTTTTCTAGCATGATATGCCTAGCCCTTGTTCGCTCACTTATTTCGCAATAATTGCCAAGGATTGGCAATATGCTAGTTAGGGATTGTGACATTCGCTCAAAAGTGCTTATTTTAAGCCATTATCCTTATAGCGATGTCGCATTCTCCTACATAAAACTTATTTTTTCATCGCCTTTTCCATATAAGAGTTTCTTCCATTGCGTAGAATGCATTCTTTAGATGAAAATCGACTATTTGCATGAAATATACGCATTTCGGATAGTCCAGTATCAAGCCATTTTAGTTGAATCTCATTAAGCGCTTTTTCACTTGTAGGAGACCTTATCGGGAGATTCTCGAGGACTGGCGGTGATATTCGCTCAAAAGTGCTTATTTTAAGCACTTATCCTGTTAGCGTTATCGCACTCTCCTACGTAAAACTGCTCTAATTATCCACTTTTCTACGTAAGAGTCTATCTCATTGCGTACTTTCAAATGGCGCCGCTGCCGGTCGGGTGTTCGGGAGTGCGAAAAAGGACGTAAAGACGGAATTGGAAAGTTGCTGAAGCGGAAAGCTGCTCAATTTTGCCAGCCCAACCTTTTCGGGAAACTTTCTATTTTTTTGTTTTTGTTGATTTTTAGCAGTTTTTAAATTACTATTTTTAATGCCTCGGAAGGCCGAGTGCAATTTGTAATAATTTAGGAATTTTACTGCTTTCCATATAACTGCTAGATCTTGTTCTAGGGTTTTTTAGAAACCCTAGATTAAGTGAAAAATACCAAAAAAATAATAAATTCAAAATTTAAAAAAATTAGGGTTTCATATTCTGCAGATTTTTAGAAATCACCAATCAAGGATTTGCGATTTTTGGAAAGATTCTAAAATCTTGAAACTTTGCTAAATTAGGGTTTCCCCTCTTAGAAGTTTCCTCTTTAGAAGTATTTCTATCTTTAAAAATCTTCCGAATTTGGAAAAGTCTGCAAAAGGAAACACCCCAAATCTAGCAGAATTTCAATTTTGGGAAATTCCCCAAAATTATAAGGGATCTCGCAATCAAATCTTTCTTGGAAGATCTCCACAGTTCGGGAAACTTTCCAATCTAGGTATTTTCCAATCTGGGAATTCCTAAATTTTAACCCATCTCGAATTTGGAAATTAATTCAAAAACTTGCTTAAATCCAGTGCTTGTTCAGTGAACCCTAAAAAGGCAAGGATCTTCCAAATAGAATCCCGTATACCTAGACCGTGCGATCTAACTTTTCTGCAAGAAAACGATCTAGTGTGGGTAGGGAGCGAAAGCTCAAAGAGGTGGAGTCGGGCCCAAGCCCATTAGGATACCCCTCTCTAACCCACGGAGGTGACCCCGTGGCGTGGCCCACGGGAGGTAAGTCTCTATCCTCGCCTTGAGTGCGATACAGAGCAATTTGGGTAAATCATTGCCGCTTGTCTATTTGCTTTCGCATACATATTATTCGACTTGCGTGGCGTGGCCGTTAATTAATCAACTCTAAGAGAGCAGACCCAGCTCCAAATTGAAACTGGTGGGATTTCATCACCCACCTCATCATTCCAACTGATTTGATCCCAAGGCTCCATTTAAATAAAAAGAATCAAGAAGTAGAGCCAATTAGCCCGGTGTTCGAGGAAAAATCCACACAAAGCGAACCCGCTTAACATCCAATCGAAATAAGACCACGAGCGCGGGTCCCTGTTGTCTAACACACCCATAAGTCCCTGCTACTCAAGTACACTGAGCTCGACGTGGCATCTTGGACTATTCGGCGATTAGTTGCGTGTGGACTAGGAACACGCATCAACCCTAGCTTAACCCGAGGGAACACTCTTCTTATCCACTTGACCAATCCGGTTAGTCTGGGACGTACTTAAGTCAGCCATTGTGCCGCACGTCTGTCTAGGCTTCGGATTGCCTTGTTGTTAACTAGAGTTAGTACTAAAGGATTCGCTCTGAAGAGTGTAGCCTGGTGAGAACCTCTGAGTGCAAAACAGTTAGTCCGGCGGTTAAAAGATAAACCAGTGGTCCGCCCACTGTCATAATCTACTCTAGCCCCAAAACTAACTAAGATAATTCCTAAAATATATCCTGATTGCTTAGAATAGGATTATCTGTGCTTGGTGTGCATCATTTAGGATAGTGTTCCTCTCTGGCAACTTTTTGCCAAGTTATAGCTTGCCTCATTCGCGTATGCCCGTTTGGAATCGTCCGAACAAACGCTTGGTTCGATCTGAGAATCACATCCCTACAGTGGATCCTCCACTAAATTCTTCCCCATCTCTTTCACCACCCGCCTCCCCCAGTACTACTACCTTTGTAGTCATGGCAGTCGAACGACCTCTTATCGAGACGTTCGCTCCTATCTCTGCCAATCCGCCCACTTGCATTGTTCTCCCACCTACTACGGCGGTACAATTTGAGATCAGGCCACAGACGATCCAAATGCTGCCAACTTTTCGTGGTCTCCCAAGAGAAGACCCATATTCCCATATTAGGGAATTCCAACATGTCATCCTACTTTTCAAGAATCAGAACCTTGATGATGACAATGTCCGTCTGCGAGTTTTCCCATTCTCGCTCAAAGACCGAGCCTCAGATTGGCTCTACTCCTTACCCGCTGATTCAATCAGCAGTTGGAAAGAATTGGTGGGCAAATTCATGTCTAAATTCTACCCCATGACTCGGACCAACCAAATGAAGCAACTCATCCAGGACTTTCGACAGAAGTCCGATGAGAAATTTTTTGAAGCATGGGATAGATTCCAAGACTACCTGACTAAGTGTCCCCACCATAGCATCGACAAGGGCAATCTTGTCCATGTCTTCTACAAGGGACTTACTGATGAGTCCCGGACCATGGTAGAGTCAATGTGCCAAGGAAAATTCCTGCACCAAACTCCGACCGATGCATACAAATTCTTGGGAGAGTTAGGCGAAAACTCTCAACATTGGACGACTGACTCAGAGTTTAGTCGAACCACTTCGGTCCAAAGGACAACCAAGGGACATGATGCTACAGCTGATACTGAGCTTCGATCAGTCATTCAAGAGTTGAGCAAGTCAGTCTCGGCACTGGCTGTGTCTGTACAAAAGCCTACTCAACAATCCACCCCAGTCATGCATGTGGGACACGAGAGCCCTATGGAATCCTGCACCCTCTGTCTGCAACCCTCCCATACTACTGAGCATTGTCCTTTGAATGAAGGGTGGTCTAATCCTCTTCAGGAAGAAGTTTGTGCTTTCAGCGCATACAAACCACCCACTCAGAACTCGTATAGTCAATCTTATCATCCGGACACGAGAAACCACCCTAACTTCTCTTGGAGGCCTCAGTCTACTCAACCTCAAGCTCAACCTCCGCGTCAACCTCAGGGCATGTATCCCCCTGGGTTCATTCAACCCAATAGGCAATTCAATCAGGGCCAATATCAGCAGAATCAGTACCCATCTACTCAGAACCAGCAGTTCCAACAGGGTCAATACTCTGGACAACAGAGCACATTTCAGAATCAGCAAAGAGTTCCCCAGAACTTTCAGAACCAACAGATTGTCCCAACTAATTCTTCCGCCTATAACTATAATGCCCCGATGAGCTCGAGTCGCGAATTGGTGCCTCAGCTCCCTTTAGCTGTTCCTCAACAGTCGGTCCCCAAATCTGGTATTGAAGACCTTCTAGCTCAACTCATTACTCAGCAACAACAATCTATGCAACGCCTAGAGCAACAGCAACAGCAATCCATGCTTCGTCTAGAGCAACGTCTAGGTAACTTGGAAGCTGAGAAAGCTAAGGGGATCTTTCCTAGCCAACCTATTGCAAACCCTAAAGGAAATGCCAAAGGGGCAGTATATGAGATCGGATCCCAATCTCAAAGCCAGAATGAGAAGTGTCAAGGGGAGGTGCAAGCTGTAACCACCCTACGATCTGGAAAAACTGTGGACATGGGAGTCCAACCACCACCGGTGCCATCTCCGGCACCCATCACTCGCACAGAGGAAACTAGTCCTAATCCTACCTCTGCTTCTTCCACCTCTGCACCAACATCAGATATCCCTGTGCAGAAATCCAAGGCTAAAGACAAATCCATTTGTCGAGTAAAGCCTCCCTTCCCGGACAGACTTGTCCAAGATAAGCGGGATCAGCAATTCTCAGAGATCTTAGACGTCTTTAAAGACGTCCAGATCAATATCCCATTCCTTTCTGCTATCAAGCAAATCCCTTCCTATGCCAAATTCCTCAAGGACTTGTGCACAGTTAAGCGGCGTACGCATGTACCCAAAGCTGCCTTCTTGGCCGAAAAAGCTACAGCATTCATTCAACGCAATAGTGTGATCAAACACAAGGATCCAGGTAGCCCAACTGTCCAATGTGAAATTGGAGACAACTTTAGCTGCACTGCCTTGCTAGATTTAGGGGCTAGCGTTAACCTCATACCGTTCTCGGTATATCAGCAGTTAGGACTGAAAGATATGAAGCCTACCAATGTCACCCTGAAATTGGCTGATCAGTCCATCAAGATTCCAAGAGGAATCATTGAAGATGTCCTAGTAAAAGTCGCTGACTTTTACTATCCTGTGGACTTTATCATTCTCGACACCGAGCCGTGTCAGGATAACCGCATTCCGGTCATCTTAGGCCGTCCATTCCTTGCCACCGCGAACGCACACATCGGGTGCCGGGACGGAAACATGTCCATTGCTTTTGGTAACCTCAAAGTTGAGGTCAACATCTTTCGTTTAATGCAACAAGATGCCGATCGCGAAGTGACCGATGAAATGTGTGCCGTTGAGAGTCTAATCCCGGACTCCACCGAAGATATTCTTAAGCAGTGTCTAGAACACTTTGGAGCTGACTTTGCAACAGAGTCAGCTATTTCTGATCTCAATGATCTTTTGGAGACTGCTCCACTGATAGAGATCCCCGCTCCTCTCATCGAGTTCGAGCCTCTGATAACCATGGCCAGAGAACCCATCCTTCCTTTACCTACTGAAGTCAAACCTCTTCAATCCGTGTCTTCTGTGACACCTATTTCTACTCCATCTGCTCCAATATTGGAGCTTAAGCCTCTTCCCACAGATCTTTCCTATGCCTATCTTGGTCCTAAGGAAACCTACCCTGTCATTATTGCTTCCGCTTTGTCTGAGAGTGAACGTAAAAAACTTCTCGAGCTGCTCAACGAGCACAAATCTGCGATAGGTTGGACTATAGATGATATTCGAGGCATAGACCCCTCAGTGTGCCAACATCACATCTATCTCGAGGATGAATCCAAAACCTCTCGAGAACACCAGAGGAGGTTGAACCCCGTCTTGAAGGATGTAGTCCGGGATGAGGTCCTTAAACTGTTAGATGCGGGTATCATTTACCCCATCTCCGATAGCAAATGGGTGAGTCCTATTCATGTCGTCCCTAAAAAGGCAGGATTCACAGTTGTGGAAAATGAGAACAAGGAAATGGTCACCCAGCGCCTGAAGAAAGGGTGGAGAGTCTGCATCGATTACCGACGACTCAACACCAACACTAGGAAGGACCATTTTCCTTTACCCTTCATAGACCAAATGTTGGAGAGACTAGCAGGTCACTCCTATTACTGCTTCCTCGATGGTTACTCAGGGTATAATCAAATACCCATCGCCCCTGAGGATCACGAGAAGACAACTTTCACCTGTCCCTTTGGCACTTTTGCCTACAAGCGCATGCCCTTTGGCCTTTGCAATGCACCCGCGACCTTTCAGAGGTGTATGATGAGTATATTCTCTGACATGGTGGAAAAATTCCTCGAAGTCTTTATGGACGACTTCTCAGTTTTTGGGTCATCCTTTGATGACTGTCTGAACCATCTAGGGCTGGTACTTCAACGCTGTCAGGACAAGCGACTTGTCCTCAATTGGGAGAAATGCCACTTCATGGTGAAGAAGGGCATTGTTCTGGGACATGTCATTTCCCATCAGGGCATTGAGGTCGACAAAGCTAAAATCGATATCATCTCGACCTTGCCCATTCCTAAGTCCGTACGTGACATCCGTTCCTTTTTGGGACACGGAGGATTCTATAGGCGATTCATCAAGGACTTCTCTCAAATCGCTCGACCTCTGTCCCATCTTCTGGCTAAAGATAGTCCTTTCGACTTTAATGCTGACTGTGTCAAGGCATTTGAGCGTCTCAAATCTGAGCTCACTACTGCGCCCATTATCCGTCCCCCGGACTGGACTCTACCTTTCGAGGTAATGTGCGATGCTTCTGACTACGCATTAGGCGCCGTTCTAGGGCAGAGAGTTGACAAAAGGTCACACGTGATCTACTACGCGAGCAAAACTCTTAACTCTGCCCAAATGAATTACTCCACCACTGAGAAAGAACTCCTGGCGGTAGTCTTCGCCCTTGATAAATTTCGTCAGTACCTCTTAGCCACTAAGGTGGTTGTGTACACTGATCATGCAGCCCTTCGTTATCTCATGTCGAAAAAGGAAACCAAGCCTCGATTAATTCGATGGATTCTCTTACTGCAGGAATTCGACCTCGAGATTAAGGATAAGAAAGGAACTGAGAATGTAGTGGCTGATCACTTGTCTAGACTGACTTTAGAGTCATCCTTCGACACCCAGCCCATCCCTGAAACCTTTCCAGACGAACAACTGTTCGCCATCTCTGTTAATCCTTGGTATGCTGACATTGTCAATTACCTTGTCACCGAAGAAATGCCGTCACACTGGTCAAAACAGGACAAAAGCCAATTCCTAGCAAGAGTTAAGTACTACTCTTGGGATGACCCTTATTTGTATAAATACTGTCCTGACCAGATCATTCGTCTCTGTGTCCCTGAGTCGGACCAACTCAATATCTTATCCTCGTGTCATGACCAACCTTGTGGTGGTCATTTCAGCACTAAGAAGACTGCAGAAAAAGTGCTGCAATGCGGATTCTACTGGCCCACATTATTTAAAGATGCCCACATCTACAGCAAAACCTGTCCTAATTGCCAGCATCTAGGCCGCATCTCCCAGAGGAACATGATGCCCCTCACTCCCATCCAAGTCGATGAAATATTTGACATTTGGGGCATCGACTTCATGGGCCCCTTTCCCATTTCCTATGGTTTTGAGTACATTCTCCTTGCGGTAGACTATGTATCCAAATGGATAGAAGCCATTCCCACCAAGACCAATGACCACAAAGTGGTGGTCAAATTCCTAAAGGAGTTCATCTTCGCTCGATTCGGTGCCCCTAAGGCCATCATTAGTGATGGGGGCACCCATTTCTGCAATAAGATATTCGAGAACTTAATGAAAAAGTATAGGGTAACCCACAAGGTTGCCCTAGCTTATCATCCACAGACTAGTGGTCAAGTGGAGGTTTCTAATCGTCAGATCAAGCAGATCTTGGAGAAGACAGTCAATACCACACGTAAAGACTGGTCTACTCGTCTCACTGATGCTTTATGGGCATACAGAACCGCCTACAAGACCCCACTCAATATGTCTCCCTATCGTCTCGTCTTTGGGAAACCCTGTCATCTACCGGTAGAGATTGAACATCGTGCTCTGTGGGCCATTAAGAAGCTCAACTTCGACCTCGACTCTGCAGGGGAAGAGCGAAAACTCCAAATGAATGAGTTAGAAGAACTCAGAAATGATACCTACAACTTATCCAAGAATTACAAAGCCAAAATGAAGTGGATACATGACAAGAGCATCCTCAGGAAAGAGTTCCATCCAGGACAGAAGGTCCTTCTTTATAATTCTCGTCTTCATCTCTTCCCTGGAAAACTGAAATCTAGGTGGACCGGTCCTTATACGGTCACAGCAGTCACACCCTTCGGGGCAATCACTATTGAGGATCCCAAGGATCACTCCTCTTTTCAGGTAAATGGCCAGCGTCTTAAACAGTTCCATGAACTTGACGTATTATTCATTCAGACTTTTGAGATCGATCTCATCGATCCTGTCTATGTCGACTGATGATCCACTCAGTCTCCTATGCTCCAACTTGGTTGGGGGTGCCTGTCACCCCCGTTGTGTCTGGCTGAAGACGTAAAACTTAGCGCTTTCGGAAAGGCAATTCCGGTATTCCTAGAGTACATGAGTCTCATGCATTTGTTATTATTGTTATATCTTTAAAAATGCAGGTACACTCATTCTTCCGATCATCAGGTATCATACACTGTCGAGTTTCTACCGACTTGGTAACATCTTCCCTGAACCTTTGCATCATCATCACCGATTTTTCATCATTTTATGTCCCGGTCATGAGCACCGAGGACGGTGCTGTATTTTGGTTGGGGGTGGGGTATTTACCAAAACTCATGTCTTCATTTTGATAAAAAAAAAAAAAAAAAAAAAAAAAAAAAAAAAAAAAAAATTCTTGTTTTTGGGGTGATTTCCGATGTTCTCCAAAAGTTTTCTAGAATTTCAAAAATGTGTCAAATACCTTGACTTTGATTAGCTAAAAACCTCCGTTAAGTCAGTATTGAGGATGTCAATTTTTGTTTAAAGTTAGCGTTGAGTCAATTCAAGCATGACTACAGCAGGTTTGAAAACTCAGAAAAACTCAGATTTGGCACAATTGTACACTATCAATATCAGAGTCACCCTAAGTTTAGAAATTCTGGAGATCCTGTGAGAATAATTGTGGAGACCTAACCCAGTGAGCTTTCGAGCCTTTAATCGTTTCAGAGAGTTATACATTAATCCTGAGTCACAAGATGACTCACTGTTCTTCATGCCCGCAATATTCGTTGAGAGATCTCATTATCTTTTGCTTCGATCATAAAACTCGGAACGACATCAAAAATTGGATTACTACGACAGAACCTTCTCTGTATCTAGTCAAGACAGTATACATGATAGTGCAAACCTTAGAAAATGATTTAGGCCATTTTTCTGAACCATTCAGCCTTTTTACTCACCTGAATTATACTTCACTAGAAACCCCTTGAGCCATTCTATAAAAGCCTTTTTTTTTGTAAACCCATCAACCTAAAATCCAGTCTAGCTACGAAACATGACTGGCTACCCTTATTTTGAGATGGACAATAGAATAACTGATGTGGGTGTACCGTGAAAAGAAAAGTAAAGAAGAAGAATCAAAAGGAAAAGAAAGTGGTTCAAGCCAAAAACAAAATATAGAAAGAAAGTATGAAGAAGAGCTGAAAAGAAATTGAGCAGTCTCAGAAATATCAAGAAAAAGAGAAAAATACAAAAAAAAAAAAAAAAAAAAAGGAAAAAGAACCAGATAATGGTGTTACGTCGCAGGAAAAATTCAAGAAAATGGCAATATCCTCTCAAGATCTTTGAAATCCTGTATACCTTTATTTTTCTACACCTGACCTAAGCCTCATTACAACCCAGGAAAGTCCTACTTGATTCTAGGATAGCACGATCATAAAATGTGGAGATTGGAGAAGGAGAAGCTATAGAGTTTGATCTAACGTTCCCGAGTGAAGTGGTATTCCAATCATGAGATCTTCTTCTGTTAAAGATGTCCTTCCTTCAAATAATACATATGTGAGATCTTTGCTTTCATATATCAATACATCTCCTCACATATAAATTGAGAGAAAAGAAGAAAACCCTTCTTGTGTGATTCTATTCTGAGTGCTAAACGTGTGAGATTTGAGGTCGAGGCATAAAAACTTAGAGGTGATCTAGAAATCTTTACTGTCGGATGATGAGAATGTTGAGCACACACACACGCAGAGTCTGACTATTCTGGGTCATGATTATCAGTCTGTAGTCTTGCAAATACTTTCTAACTCTTCGCTAGCATGTAACTGTTTTTGCATCCATTCAATGATTTGACGAACGGTGTTTTCCCGGAGCTAATATGAAAAAGTGTGCAGCATGTGCAGAGCCCTTTTAAGCTCATTTATTTCGCACTAATTGCCAAGGATTGGCAATATGCTGGTTGGGGGTTGTGATATTCGCTCAAAAGTGCTTATTTTAAGCACTTATCCTGTTAGCGTTATCGCACTCTCCTACGTAAAACTGCTCTAATTATCCACTTTTCTACGTAAGAGTCTATCTCATTGCGTAAAACACACTTTTCTGGACGAAATGGTATATTTGCATGCATTAAACACATTTTTGGAAGTCTAGATATAAAGCCGTTCTGATTGAGTCTCATTACGCGCTTCTTTTGTCGCAGGAAACCCGATCAGACGGTTCTCAAGACTGGTGGGCCCACAATCAACCTACAATGCCTTTAATCAAAGCATAAAGAGCCAGTGGACTTGGACAAAAAGATGTAGGCCAAAGACGGGAGAGCCAGAGAGTCGGAAAAGCCTGAGAGAAGATTAAGAGAGAAGGAGAGGCAAGCCCTCAAAGAAGAGACTAAGGAGATTAAAGCTTATCAACTAACACAAGATGCGGACTTGCTCAATTGGTAAAGCATGCAGAAGACCAAGTCAAAGACCAAGGTTCAAGCCCCTATACTATCATTTTTCTCTTTATTTTGTAATATTTCTCTCTTCTCTCCTCTCTCTCTCCAAACCATCATTCTCTCTCTACTCTTGAATCCACATCATCCGATCCTCTCCCCTCCCTCAATCACTCAATTCTATGGCCTACCTTGGCCAATTTCCATTACTCGATCATCACCGTCCATCTCTACCATGCGATCGCTCAGTCAGTCCCCAATCATCCATTTTACCATCTCATAAATCCAATGGCCCTCATCACTTCATGTTCAATCCTATGGGCCTAAGCCAAGATGAAGTGCGGGCCCGGGCCCATTACCCATGGCCCAGCCATCCAGTGGGACCCACATACCCAACATGGACTGGAAATGGCTGCTAAAGAAGGAAAGAAGAGAATTTTGAAAAGAATTTTTAAAAAATCAAACATTTTTCAAAAAGGAATTTTTTTGACTCAATCTTTTCAAAAAATGGAGGTATTTACATTTTAGAAACGTGGGTTTCTAAGTTAGGAACCCACGGTTATATACAAAGGTTTTCTAGAAAAAGATATTTTGTGGAAAAGAATTTTTAAAAATCGTGGGATTCTAATCTGGGAACCCACGATTTTACCAAAAAAATGAAGGAGAATCAAAAGATTTTTAAGAAACCGTGGGTTTCTAATGTAGGAACCCACGGTTCCTACCAAAAGATGGAAAATGAGCTTTAAAGAAATAGAAACCGTGGTTCCCATATATAAAGGGTGGAGATATCAAACCCTAGACCCCCCCCCCCCCCCCCACGTTTTGGAATAAGAAGAATTCCTTCTTCTTGCTGCCATTACGCCCACACCACCAGGCCGTTGCTACCTCCACCATTGCTCCACGTTTTCCTTGAAGGAGAGAGTTCTCTCTTCTTGCTGAAACTCACCAGCCACTACCTATTGCTCCCCACGAGCAACACCATTTGCCTTCCCAGCTCTTGCTCATCACGGTCTGGTTTACACAAACACAGACGTGCCAAAGAGCAGCACATTTGCACTCATCACCGCTTGTCCTTCTTCATCTTTTCTATTACCGGAGTTGCAGTCTGCAACTCCGGTCAGCCAACTCCAAAGCAACGTCACCTCTTGTTGCTGGTTCATTCCTATCAAACCAGCATCTCGTGGTTCCCTTCTCCTTGACCCTACAAATCAGATCGGCAAGATCCAATGGCCTGCACCTATTTCACCGCCTCTTGCCATTGATTCCGGCGAGAAGCTCGCCGGAATCTGCACTCCATCTTCAACACTGCAACTCACCTCTGCCGGAACCATCACCAACGTCTCCCACTCACACTCCCACGTTCTCATCTCCTCCACGCCCATTCCATCTTCTCACAAAAGCCCAAGCCGTCACTCCCCATGGCTGGATTCACGTTCCATCTTCCCCCCTTGATACACTCCACCTCTTGAAACCGTTCTTTCCTTCCTTGATATTCATCTTCTCAAGAAAATAAAACCAGAAAAAAAAAAAAAAAAAAAAAAAGAGTAAAGAAGAATGAAGGTGGGAAGAGGTAAAGCTTCTTGTCTTTAGTTGCTGCCCATCCTTGCTGATTCGTCTCCACTCCAAGGTAAGAGTTCTCTTCTCTCTCTAGATCTCTCCACTTTCTCTCTCCCCCATATTTTCTCTCTCTAGGATAGCCTTCTTCGATGTTTCTCTCTCTACATTTTCTCATTTCTCTCTCTAATTTTTATGGTTTTCTAGGTTAATTTTTGAATTTAGTTTGATTTTGTAAGACTCATTGAGGATGAATAAAATTATTATTTTTGCATTTGTTAGTTTACTTTTGTGTTTTTGATTATTTGTGGTAATTTCTCTCTCTAAAAATCACTAAGAATGTTTTAAATCCATCACCATTCTCACCTCTCCATGTTTTCTTGATAAAAATCCGTCATTTCATGTCGTTGAATTACGCAAACTAACCCCGAGTGCGGATCGACATCCGACACGAGCCACTGTACAACCCTGTGATTTTTGCAGGATTTGAGTGAAAAAGAATCGGATAATTACAAATATTGTTGAGATCTAGGATTTCCGAAACCAACGACGCGGAAAAACCCTACTTTCAGGCGGGCCTACAATCAACCACAGAAGACTTCTATCAAAGCTTAAAGAGCCAACAGGCAAGGATAAAAAGATAGAAGACATGTACGGGCAAAGCTAGAGGATCGTAGAGCCAGAACAAGGACTAAGAGAGAGAAGAATAGCTGGAGACCAAGATAAAGACTTAGGTGTTAAAGGCCACACCAATTGACATCAAAGGCTACATTTGATTTATTGGTGGAGCGGACAAGAGAGAATAAAGAAGACCAGGGTTCAAGACCCTCCAATGCTTTTATTTTTATATTTTTCTCTCACGTCTCTTTTATTTCTCTCTTTATTTATCTATCTTGGCCCATGACCCATGACCCATGCCCATATCCATGCCCCATACCCATGACCCATACCCATGACCCATGCCCATGCCCATGACCCATGCTCATGCTCATTTGTAACAACAAGAGAGAATTGGTCTCACTTGACCGATTCTTCTTTCCCCCATATCTCTCTATCCTAATCACTCTCTCTCTCATCTAACTAACTCATTCCCAACCGTTGGATCTAGAGAGATCCAACAGTCTTATTTTTACAACAAGCAAAAGAAAAGAAAGAGTCTATAAGAGATCTACGATCTCTCCTTCTTGGGTTGGTTCCCTCCCCCTTCTCTTCATCTCTTTCTTCTTTCTTTTTCTTCTTCTTCGCCCTTCTTCTCCGACGAGCAACTCCAGCGAGCTCACCATTAACGCCTCCACCTCGAGGTGCAAAGCGTCAAATGGCAACGTCTCCTTGCTGCCCATTCCATCCGCCACAATCAAATGCTACAATCTCCAATCCTATTGAGGTCGATCCAATCGAAGTTGCACCATCTACCTCTTCAATGGTAAACTTCTCTCTAATTCATCTCTCTAACCTTTCCACCTTATTTCTCTATCTTCTTTCTCTCTCTACCTTTACATGCTTTCTAGATTAATTTGGCTTAATGTTATTTTTGTTGTAAAGCATTTGGACAAGCATTGTAAGCATTTGTTTTTAGTTTAATGAATAAGTTTTAAATTCAAGTTTAATTTGTTTTCATTTATTGTGTTTTTCATTTTTGTTTCTCTTATGTTTTATTCATTCTAATAGTTTTAACAACAATCTCAAGCATATTTTAAATCAACCTCCACCATTCTCACCTTTCCATTTATTCTGTACATTTTCTAATTATTCTTGTTTCTTATTATGTTAACTAGTCCCGAGTACGGACGATATCTGACACGAGCCACTGTGCAAGTCTGCTTATTTGTAGATTAAGGGAACCAATTCGGAGAAATTACAAATATTGTTGAACTTTAGGGTTTCCGTAACCAATGACGCGGAAAAACCCTAATTTTAGCACGTATGGCTAGAAGTACCCCTGCGTTATTGCTTTGTGTGCTAGACTTCTCATCCCCAGAGTGGTATTTGCACTCGCCGGCGTGTATCTCTTCTATCACGGCCTGCACCTATACTAGTGATAGGCATTTAAGAAGTGGTCCTACAACCGACTTGCAATACAACTCTCCATTCAGCAAGGTTTATCTCCCCGAGATGCCGTTTACACTACAAGAAAATTGATTTATAGCGGCGAACTATTAGCGACGGCCGGTAAAAAACCACCGCTATAAAGGGTTTTAGTGGCGGCCAGAGGCTAAACCACCACTAAAGGCACGAAAATAAAATGGCAAGAAAAAATTGGACTACTTTTAGCGGCGGTTAGATCTATGACCGCCGGTAATAGTACATATAGCGGTGGTTTTTGGCCGTCGCTAAAAGTATCCTTTAGCGGCGGTTTCTGGCCGCCGCTAATACCCTGTACTTAATAAAAAGAAAAACCCGAACACTTTACTCTTTCCCATTTTTTTCTCTCTTTCCCCTTTGTTCTCTTGCCTTTTTCCATTTCTCTCTGTGGTGATGCCGAAACCCCATCACCTCTTTCATCCCTTCGTCAACTCACCGCTGCCTCGTTGCCGTCTACGCCCGACGTCGTCGCACCATTCGCTGGTAAGTTAGTTTTTCTATTTTTTTTTTTACCATCCCTTTGAAACCCTTATTTTTAATTTCTTCTCAAATATTGTTGATATTCCATGAAATCAACCATGAAATTGATTTCCATGGATGGAATCGTGCCAGTGGACATATTTTCACACACAATTTCACACAAAAATCGTCTTGGTTCAATATATAAAGGCTCAACCTCCAGTTACCGCCCTAAAATAAGAAGCTTCAGTTACAGGACACTATATGAGCCACGTGGGACACCCTTAGAGGACTCTGACCATATGGATGTTAAGCCAATCCCTAAGTGGACCTACAAACCAAAAATCAGCTTGATTAGTGGTTTATAGTTGTTGGATTGGACTTATTTTCACGGGTTACAGGACACAATATGAGCCACATGGCTACCCATAGAGAACTCTTACCGTATGGATGTTTGGCCAATCCCTAAGTGGGCCTTCAAACTAAAAATCAGCTTGATTATTATTTTTTAGGCGTTGGATTGGACTTATTTTCATGGGTTGATGTTTAACTGTTGAATCTGAGCATTATTGACCATTATTTGGGGAACAAAGATCCAAAGGTTGGAAATCAGTAATCAGTCTGATTTTTGGGTCTTTGTAGCCCAAGTTATACCCCAATCCAACGCTTATGTTGGGTAATTTTTTGGTCTGTAGGTTCACCTAGGTTGGGCCAAACATCCTTACGGTAAGTGATCTCTAAACGTGTGCCATGTCATTCATACTGAGGTTTTTGTCATCAATGTTGATGACGACCATCTATCAACAAAGTTCCTACTCTTTTGGACCCACTGACTTCATGGATATGTAACTCATCCTTCGTGGATATATAGAGCAAAAATCCACCTTGATTGGTGATTTCTATTGTTGGATTTAAGCACAAAGATCAAAAGTTTTGAAATTAGTGATTACAAACCTTTCGATCTTGTCCCCCAAATAATGCTCAAGTTCCCACAGTTAAAATCAACCCATGAAAATGACTCTAATCCAAAGCTTAGAAATCACTAATTAGGTTGATTTTAGGATTTTAGAGCACTCTTTTGGACCCATTGACAGCATGGATATTTCATAGCATAGTCTTACTTAAAACCTGTAATTAGGTCATAATAATTTAAAACTTTAAGGCAATAATGTATGTATTGCATAGGATGTTGAATGAGGTATATTACCATTGAATTAATTTTTTTTAATATCGTCCATTGTGTATGTATTTTCAGTATATAAGATGACAAATTTTCAGGATACTTATGTAGTTAGACTGAGATATTTGATGTCATATGTCTCTTTGAGACTCTTGATTTCCTTTTCACTTGTTAGTTTATCCCAAACTCGAGTGCTTTTGTTAGTTCTTTATCATCTTGCCTAGCCTAAAAACCATCATCACTAATGCCTTATCACAACTATTAGGGTGAAAATTCGATTCACTGTTTGAGGTATACCTTCTCTTCTTGTATTTTAAAACATCACAACTCCTGATCTATAGAAACACTGCAGTGGTGAGGAAGTGAGTGAAGAGACAAGAAAAATATAAAAATGTGGTTTGCCGCTTCACACGATAAGGTATGTCCTTGTTTCTACGGTTTTCTAATTGGATTTTTTCCATCAACATTGAGGGTTTATAAGTGAAACCCTTCCCATTAGAGTTGTGATTAGGGTTTATAAGTGAAACCCATCCCACATTTTTCAGCCAAGTGGCTTATTCTTAGAAATTTTTGGGTATATGGATGAAACCCACATTTGATGGTATTAGAAATGTCAGAATGGGTTGATTTGCTGTAGGTGTGGTCTACATAGTGAGGAGATCACCCTGACAAAAATTCAAATCATTCTTATATTCATAAGTTGCTTTACAAGTTGAAGAATTATGGACTGTCTATTTTTATTGTTAACTTGAAACCCACATTTGATGATGTTCGAAATTTTAGAATGGGTTAATTTTTTATAGGTGGTCTATATATTGAGGAGATCACCTTCAAAAAAATTATAGTCATTTGTAGGTTTAGGCATTTAAGACTTAGAACTGAAATCCATTTTGGGACTTCGACGTCCAAATCAGGCAAACGAGGTCGGAATCTCCCAAAACTTCTTCAAACACTTCAAACGTATTGAAACAAATGTGTTGGAAGAGACAGGGTCAAATTCTGAGGTCGGGTTAGAAAATTATAGTCATTTTGTAGGTTTAGGCATTTAAGACTTAGAACTAAAATCCATTTTTGGACTTCGACGCCCCATTCAGGCAAACGAGGTCGGAATCTCTCGAAACTTCTTCCAACACTTCAAACGTATTTAAACAAATGTGTCGAAAGAGACGGGGTCAAATTCCGAGGTCGGGTTAGAAAATTATAGTCATTTGTAGGTTTAGGCATTTAAGACTTAGAACTGAAATCCATTTTGGGACTTCGACGCCCAAATCGGGCAAACAAGGTCGGAATCTCCCGAAACTTCTTCAAACATTTCAAACGTATTGAAACAAATGTGTTGGAAGAGACGGGGTCAAATTCTGAGGTCGGGTTAAAAAATTATAGTCATTTTGTAGGTTTAGGCATTTAAGACTTAGAACTAAAATCCATTTTGGGACTTCGACGCCCCAATCAGGCAAACGAGGTCGGAATCTCCCGAAACTTCTTCCACCACTTCAAACGTATTTAAATAAATGTGTTGGAAGAGACGGGGTCAAATTCCGAGGTCGGGTTAGAAAATTATAGTCATTTGTAGGTTTAGGCATTTAAGACATAGAACTAAAATCCATTTTGGGACTTCGACGCCCAAATCGGGCAAACAAAGTCGGAATCTCTCAAAACTTCTTCAAACACTTCAAACGTATTGAAACAAATGTGTTGGAAGGGACGGGGTCAAATTTCGAGGTCGGATTAGAAAATTATAGTCATTTGTAGGTTTAGGCATTTAAGACTTAGAATTGAAATCTATTTTGGGACTTCGACGCCCAAATCGGGCAAACGAGGTCAGAATCTCCCAAAACTTCTTCCAACACTTCAAACGTATTGAAACAAATGTGTTGGAAGAGACGGGGTCAAATTTCGAGGTCGGGTTAGAAAATTATAGTCATTTTGTAGGTTTAGGCATTTAAGACTTAGAACTGAAATCCATTTTGGGATTTCGACGCCCAAATCGGGCAAACGAGGTCGGAATCTCCTGAAACTTCTTCTAACACTTCAAACGTATTGAAACAAATGTGTTGGAAGAGACGGGGTTAAATGCCGAGGTCGGGTTAGAAAATTATAGTCATTTGTAGGTTTAGGCATTTAAGACTTAGAACTGAAATTCATTTTGGGACTTCGACGCCCAAATCGGGCAAACGAGGTCGGAATCTCCCAAAACTTCTTCCAACACTTCAAATGTGTTGGAAGAGAAGGGTTCAAATTCCGAGGTCAGGTTAAAAAATTATAGTCATTTGTAGGTTTAGGCATTTAAGACTTAGAACGAAAATCCATTTCGGGACTTCGATGCCTAAATCGGGCAAACGAGGTCAGAATCTCCCGAAACTTCTTCCAACACTTCAAATGTGTTGGAAGAGACGAGGTCAAATTTTGACTTTCGATTGGGAGATTGTAGTCACTTGTAAGTTTAGACATGTAAAACTTAAAAGTAAAGTCTATTTCGAGTTTTTAACGATATATTTATTTTATTATAACTTATAACATATTTTATTTTAATAATTTTTTTTTTGCAGGACCCGGGTGATTATTGATCTGATGCAGACCCAGTAGATGTTTGAGCCTTGGACTTTTTTATTTCATTTATTGATGTTTCTGAACAAACGATATTGTATTAATTAATTTTTGAGTTTAATGAACAAATTTTTTTTATTTTTGCTTATTTGGTTTAGTTAGTATTATAGTAATCAAAATGCTACAGGTTTACAGGTGGTATAGGGACCAGGTGGGAAAAAAAAAATTCAAATAGTAAATCAATATTAGCTGCGAGTGACCGCCGCTAAATGAAGTATTAGCGGCGGTCACTGACCGCCGCTAAAAGTATGTAATAGCAGCAGCCAGAGTTTGACCGCCACTAAAAGGAGGCATTAGCAGCGGTCAGTCCTGCCACTAATACTCAGTTTTAGCGGCGGTTCTAGTCTGACCGCCGCTAATACACACTTTCAGCGGCAGCCAGTATCTGGCCGCCGCTAATACTTCTTTTAGCGGCGGTCAGTGATCGCCGCTAGTACTAATAATCCCGCCTCTAATATTGTTTTCCACAACGAATGCTCTGTCGCTGGTGTGGTACTTTTTAGCGGCGGTCAATTTTCACCTGGCCGCCGCTATAAGTTTCAGCGACTAGGGTATCAGCGGCGGTCGCCGACCGCCGCCGTGGTCACCACTGAAAGTTTTAGCGGCGGTTTTTTTGACTTTTACCGGCGATCTCAACCGCCGCTAATACCCTATTTTCCTGTAGTGTTATGTGTCTTGCTTCTACTTTCTTCTCAAGGAGGGACCTATTTCATAGATAATTACCAATTTTGTCCATCTAGCACGAATCGCCCCCAGTGTTAACAGGCGTTACGTGTAGCTCTTTTGGCTTCTGTATGCTAGGAGACTACTGGAAATTGACCATAATGAGTCTTGACTCTGTGCCTGCTAGCATGGATGCTAGGTAAGCCAATAAATCTGAATGTCTGTTCTCCAGTCTTGGAAGCTAGTGAAATTTTAAGCTGGCAAACTACTATTGAGGTGCATTTTGGGTTGTCCCAAACTGGGAGCGGTGATGTTGTAAGTAGGTGGTTGTGCGGTTGTTGGTCTTAGGTAGTTCTCTTGTCGGGTGATCATTGAGAGAAGGAAGATTGATATCTTTCCAGACTTCTTCCATGGTTTTTCTTCTAAGGGTTTGGGGAAATGGTCTTCCCGTTATCGGGTGTCTTTTCTGAGGTTCTCAGGGTATGGGTAGTCTCTTCCAGTCCATTCAATTATTAACGGGAGGCTAGTTTAATTCACGGTGCTTCCAGTACATCATTCCCTAAGTCTGGTCCCTCAGTCTGTCACACTGAGGGATTAGGGAATGTCCAAAGTGCATCCAACAGTTTCAATAATGCTAATCGGATTCATCCTCTCCTCAAACAATCTCAAAAGGAGTGTGATTCGATTAGTCCTTAATTAAACTTTGGTTCCAATTAACCATTCTTTATCTTTTCATAGTGTTTAATCAGGGGAGAGGATCTCTCGGCCTCAATAACATTCATATGCCAGATTCTTAGTTGTTTTCCTACCCTGAATGGAATCCATCAGACCCATAAAGGATAGGCTTGTTCCTTTGCCTCAGTCCACTCCCCTTAAGACAGGGAGTGTGTCATTCAATCCTCAATCATGTAGTAACCCGGTATAGAGTCCTTAGAAGAGGAACATCTATCCGATATGGTGCAATGGGGATTACCTTTAAATAGGATTGCTCAGAAAATCTGAACTTGAGATTCTATATTTCTTCAATAAACCACTTACAAACTTAAGGAAAACACTAAGTCAAATTCTAGATGAATTTCAAAATAGTATAAGCCTGATTGGAAAATTAAAGATCAGATCCCTTTTTCTGTCCCTAAAGTCCTCTACTTATAGAGTTCTGGGAAGGGGTCTGCACATGTCGCAGACTCACTTTTATAAGGAAAAAATACTCGAATTAAGGACAGTGGGAGAAAAATATCTGATCTAACCCACACAATCTTCGAGGTCAGATGATTCGTATCTTGATGATGATCGGACGACTCTGGTGCTTCAAGATGAAAACTACTTTCTCCTCCGCGAAGGATAAGATGATCTCCAGATAGGATGTGGTCGTACCTGTTGACAATACTCCGACGCTCAAGTCAGTTTAGGATTTGTAATAGGGTTTAGGAAAATAGTAAAATGATTAAGAGTTTAGGCTATCTGGATCTGGAGAGCAAGATCCTTTTCTCAGTCCTGAGGGTCTTGTATTTATATCCTTCGAACTGGTGTGACTCACCTTCCACGTGTCTAGTTGTCATCAATCAGTTATGATCTAGAAAGATTCTGTTATGAAACAGAATCTTCTTGTTAGATCTCAACTTCTCTTATTCGGTTATATCTGAAATGACTGAAGTGGCACTGAGGTGGCATCCTTCGTGTCAGATATTTGAATAAGAAGATGTCGAAACTATGATAATTCAACTAGCTACCATGTGGCCAACATTCATTGGTTAGGAAAGTAACTGTGTTTAGAATACTTACCTTGTTCGCAGGAACGTGTATATTTGTCGGGATGAAATGAAGATCGATCTCATCAAATAAGTCATTTTGACCTTGTCGGGATGAGATGAAATTCGATCCCATCAAGTAAGTCAGCTAACCTTGTCGGGATGTATGCATCCAATAAGTCTTCCGACCTTGTCGGGATAAGATGAAATTTGATCCTGTCAAGTAAGTTAGTTGACTATATTAGGGTGTGTACATTCAATAAGTCCTTTGACCTCGTCGGGATGTATACATCCAATAAGTCTTTTGACCTTGTCGGGATAAGATAAAAATTGATCCCGTCAAGTAAGTCAGTTGACTTTATTGGGATGTGTATATCTAAGAAGTCATTTGACTTTGTCGGGATGTATGCATCCTACAAGTCATCTGACCTTGTCGGGAGGAGGTGAAAATTGATCCCGTCAAGTAAGTCATCTGCCCTTGTCGGGATGAGGTGAAAATTGATCCTATCAAGTAAGTCATCTGCCCTTGTCGGGGTGAGTATAGTATGTTGACAATCACTCCTGTTGAGGACGATATCCAAATCATGTAGGCCGCTGGACCTTGTCGGGTTGCGTTGAATATCAATCCCATCAAGAGGATCAATGATTAATATGTTGGGCAAGATTGAATGCTTCCCAACACATTAAAGGTCGAAGCGTTAATACGTTCTGTTAATATTCTATCTCTTGATGCTCCATTCTAATCATTCTATCCTAACACGTGGCGTGATAGTAGGGTTTTTCCGCGTCGTTGGTTACGGAAACCCTGGCTTCAACACATTTGTATCTTTTCCGATTTAATTCCTGCAAAATATGCAATTTGTATAGGGATTCGTGTCGGATGTCGATCTGCACTCGGGATTAGTTCGCGCAAGTTAGAACATAAAATAACGAAAAATTGCTAGAAGAATGGAGGGGTGAGGATGGTGATAAATGTTTGACTTTTAAACCTGCTTGGTGCTTTTAGAGAGATAAATTGCTACAACTAACAAGAGAATAGAAAAGACGAAACAACTATTGAAACATTTCAGAATAATTCTTTTATTGATAAAAACAAAGCAATCTCTTACACTTTATGAAATTAAAAGCTACTTTAAAATAAATAAAGAAATCTAGATCTAGATAGAGAAAAATGAGAAAGAGAGAAAAAAAAAAGTATTATAGAAACTTAGATATAAAAAGTAAAAGAGAGGAAAGTAGAGAGAGGAGAGAGAAAAGAAGCGAATTAGAGAGAGAAAGTATGAGGGAGAGAATGAACTAGAGAGAGAAAGTGATTCTAGAGAGAGAAACTTATACCATATCACTTATCAAGAGGAGGATGGCCGGAGGAGTAGAGAGCATCGATCGAGGTGGTGGCGATTCTGACAAAGAGGAGGAGGAGATTTGCTTGCTGGCCGGTGAAGGCCATGGAGTGCTCCACATATATCAACAGGCAGATGGGTTGCAAAAGGATGGAAAGGATGCTACTGCTAGTAGCGTTAATGGAGGTGCACACCTATGAGGGAGTCCTTCGGTGGTGGCTCAAATGGCGAGGATGGTGGATTGAGGAGCAGTAGATCTGTTAGGAGCAACTGTAGGCTATTAATGGTAGCGTGGATACTGACCTTACAGGTTGCAGGTCCGACAGAGGAGTGCCCGGAGAAGGAATAGAACGGCCTGCAACTTTGTTTTGCAGGCCAGCAGGTATGCTGGTTGAGATCGTGATAGCACAGAGAGAGTTGCAGACCAAAGATGAGGCTGGAGAGGTGGAAAAGGAAGACCAGTTCGTGAGGACGGTGATGCACTTGTGGTGCTGCTAAAATAGTTGTAGGTGAGATGGAGGGTGGAGTTGCGTGTAGAGATGCTGGCCAATGAGCAAGCCGTGAAGAAGATCACGGGGTGGTGAAGAAGAGTTTCTGCAGACCGTGGGGTCTACTTGAGTTGCCGGCTTGAACCAGCACGTGGTTGAACGTCTTCACGATGGAGGACATCAACTACATATGCTGTAGCTGCATGTGGCAGCAAGGTTGAATGGGGAGGAGCCCAGACAAATCGGATTGATGAAGAATGGAAGAGAAGATGGTTTCAAGGCGCTTGGGGTCCCGGAGTTGCAGGTTCAGAGGTCACCGGTTTTAATGGTGATGGCCGGAGGTGAGAGAGAGAAATAGGTGGCGGTTGCTGTGGTTCTGTCCATTTGCTAGAGGTGGGGGGTTTGTAGGTAGAGGTTTCCACACGCACAAGCGGAGATGTGTTGCAGGCGGTGCAAACAGGCGGAGGTGGAGAGAAAGGCCGGTGGTTGCAGCCGGTTCAGAACGTTGCAGCGCTGAACTCCGGCCGGCGAGAAGAGCAGCAGGATCTTGCTGTTTTGGAGGGGCTTCACGTCTTGAAGAGCTGTGAAATAGAAGGCCGGAAAGAAGAGCAGTAGTATGAGCTTGCTGTTTTGGCCAACAAGATGAGAAGGGCCGCCAAGTGATGTGCCGTAGTTGCAAGTTTAAAGAAGAAGAAGAAGAAGAAGATGAAGAATAGAAAGAAGAAAAAGAAGGAAAAGAATGAGATGAAAATGTGGGGAAGGGTTTTTGGGAGAGAAAAGAGAAGAAAGGAGGGGGATTAGGGTTCCAAAGAACCCTTCTCCTTCCCCTTTTAAAGCTCCCTAGTTTCCATTAATGGAAATTAGGGAATTTTTTTAAATAAAAAAAAAAATATATATATATATATATATATATTTTTTTTTAAGTAAAACACTACTTTTCTTTGGGGAATGTCCCCATTTAGTGGACCCCCCATTTTTTAAAATTTAATTAAAATTATTTTGAAATTCACGGGGTCTACTAACTGGTCGGACAGCGGGTCGATGATGATGGGCCCGGCTACTGGCCCACATGGATTGATGATGTCCATCGTCTCACAAGATGATGTGACAGATAGTCTGATGGCGATCGGATGGATGGTGACTTGATTGGGACCCAGATTGGTAGATCAACGGATCTAGAGAGATCCAACGGATCTAGAGAGATCCAACGGTCCGATTGAAGATCCAACGGTCCGATGGAAGATCCAACGGTCAGAAAGCTAAGGGAGATGAGATAGAGCCGATGGGCAGGAGTTTTGGGGTTAGGTCAGTAGATTCGAGGACCGAGAGATGAAGAGAGAGAAAGAATAAGGAGAGATGAGAGAGAAAGTATCAGAAAATGGAGATAAAAGTATTGGCAGAGGGTCTGGAACCCTGGTCTTCACTGTGACCATCCTCACACTTCTCCAGTAGAGTAGACTATCATTCCTTGCTGACTCATGTGGCTTTAAACGCTTTGGTCGGTCTCTTGGTCATTGGCTCTCCTTCGTTCTTTGGGCCGACTTTTTGGTCCTCTTATTCAGCCCATATTTGGCCCATATCTTCTAGTCATAGCATGTGGGCTCTTTAAGCTTTGATAATGGGCTTTCCTGATCGATGTGGGCTCGCAAGTCTCAAGAATTGTCCCATCGGGGTTTCCTGCGACAGAAGAAGCGCGTAATGAGACTTTATCAGAACAACTCAATGTCTAGACTTCCAAAAATGTGTTTAATGCATGCAAATATACCATTTTATCCAAAAAAGTGTGTTCTACGCAATAAAAGAGACTCTTACATAGAAAAGTAGATAAATAGAGCATTTTAACGTAAGAGAGTGTGAAAACGCTTAGAAGATAACAATGGAAAATACGTACTTTTAAGCGAATATCATGGCGCTACCTATTAATGGAAGTCATGTGACAGTGATGGGGCGGTTTATGACTTCTGATGATTCCTTTGGCACATTCACTCTCGCGTGCTAGTTGCACCCTGTGTCATCCTTCCATGGTCCACACGTGTCATGCTAGTGACACGTGTCATTATTTTACTTGCTGAAAATATGGCACCCACATCGCCCCCCTTTTTGAGAAGATCGAGAAGCTACCGTCGTATCTTCTAAAAAGGATCCTGACCGTTCGTGACCAACTGCAGCTTTCTGGCCGTTGGATCTTCTGTTAATCATTCAACCGTCTTCCTTCTCATTTAATACTACGCCTACCATTGCTGTATCCATGGGACGTGTCCGTACTGGCGTGCTGCCCAACGTAGGGTCGTCTAATGGAATGATTGATGGGTACAATACTCGAAGAGGCAGGTTACCAAACCGTCGAACGACAGCTTTTGAATTTTGGCGCCAAGGAATTGATATCTCCAGATTGTCAGTTTGCTAATTTTAGATCCTTCATCTATAAAAAGCTCATTCCACCTCATTTATTCATTTTCTTCTCTCGATCGGTGCTCTGTAGCAGTTCAAGTTTCAACCCCAAGCTGTTCTTCATCTCTACTCTCCTCGCCTGCTGTGACCGTAAACGGTATTCTTCTTTTACTTATCATCTTTCTTCTTCTACTCTCCTTCCTTTTCTATTTGCTTCGATGGCGAGGGGTAGAGTAGTTCTTGAAGATACCGAGGAAATGGTTCCCAGAGAACCAGTAGAAACTAACATTCCTGAAGAGGAAGAAATGTCCTCTGATTCATTAGATCGTGCCATAGATACGTATTGGGAGGAACCGGTAGTTTCTCAGGAGGTCGTTAGGGTTCCCACCCACTGAAATGACCCGTACATAATGGGTCTGAGAAGGGAATTTGCTATTCCTTCCTCCGTTTTCATCAAACTTGGTTCTCATTATGGGGAAAAGACCAACCCTGGTGAAATCAGCATCACTCGGCTTCAACTGAAGTTCGGGTTAACTCTCCCTCTGACCCCTCTGGTGAGGGAGGTACTATGGTTTTACGATCGGGCTCCCGGCCAGATGCACGGAAACTTCTGGCATCTGATGACTAGGGTAGAGTATTTTAACTCTACAAACAAATACCAAATCGGTCTCTCTGAGATCGATTACCTGTATGCCTTGAGGAGGTGTCTGGACTCTTTCAATACGGACTTGTTCTGGTCCGTGGCCACTCGAAAGAAAGAACAAAAGATTGTCAAGAGCCTGCCTGACAGTCATAAGGGATGGCACTCTGATCCTCTGCTGGTGACGGGATCTTGGAAATTGGACAAACGTGCAGAGGGGGGCTCCAACAGCCATAGAGTCCGCACAAACTTTAATCTGTCGGGTAAGCTCCTTTTTGTGTCTCGTCGATCTCCTTTAGACTGATCTAATCAATTTACTGACCCGTCGTCTTTCTTCTCTGCTATAGACTATGTCAGACGTCCTTGGAGATATCCTCAGGATATAAAAGACAGAGTCAAATATATTCTGAGGAAAATCTCCAAGGTCGTGAAGCAATGGTCCCTGGTGGGATTAATAAATAATAATAGAGGGTCTTCAGCTGTTGGTGCTGCCGTCCCACCTGATCAACGGATAGCTGGCCCTGATTATTCCCATAAACGTCCTGCTCTCGGGATCACGATTGGAGAAGCCCCGTCCCGGGAAGGTGTAGACATAAGCCCCAAGGCCCCTTTAGTAAAAAGACCTCATCAAACTGGGAGGGCTCCCGACCGTGTAGTCATGTCGGGCGTGCTCCTTACCCAGTAGCAGAATTTTTTAGGCATCCTGATGGTCGTCAGGAACCTTTGAATGATTTTGCTCGGGAACTCATTCAGATGGAAGAGGCAGAGGTATCTTTCGTCATGCCCGAGATACTCATTTCATATTCTTTTAGATGGACTAACCTACTCTTTCCTTTGTAGATGGAGGGTAGAATGGCCGAAATGAGGAAGGTCACTTTCGCTGCCCCGACTCTAGGCACCAAGGAAGAAAAGAAGACTGGTTAAGGGATTAGCACCCGAGCTAGAAGCAGCTTCTACTCGGGATAGGACGGTGACTGCTACGGCCAATCTGGCAGGTGGCCCTTCAATGACTTAACCTTCTGAAGCCCCAGTTTCTCTTTCAGTAGCCACCGTACCTACTGCTTCTCCCTCGATCACCATAACGAGGTCTCCACCTGGATTCCAACCTTCCCCAATGCTCCAACAGACATCTACCCCTCCATCAACCTCTCATCCAACAAACGTTGTCGGGCCCAGTCATTCAGTAGGTGAGTATATTCATTCTCCTTCATTCTCGTCTTGTACGGTATTTGACTTAATTGACACATGGGTTACACAAAAAGAATTGTGGCGCCAAGGTAACCCCCTTGTAGGTCTACGGGATTTCAATGGTGAGGAGCCGTATATCATGAATGCATGCTGCCTGCCTAATGGGAAGCCCATTTCAGAGTAAAGCTCCATAGCTGATGCCAGGGTGGCTACGAGCCTGATCGAATAGATCTGTCTCTCCCGGGACAGATTACGTTATATTGACATGCCTTCCTCGAAGGTGCCATGTGAAGTTCTTAGCCGTTCTCTTCTGGAGGTAACTATTCCCAGGATATCTCTTCTTCCGAACTCATAATTCACAGTCTAACACTTCCTTCTTTTTGCAGAGCATCCACGCTTACGTAGGTTTGAGGGATTGAGGGATTACCTCAATGACCTCCTCCAAAACTACACCGCCCTTGTCGAGAAATCAAGTGTGTCTGAAGTTGCACTCAAACTAGCCGAGGAGCAAGTTCAAGTTGCCAACCTACCTGTTGAAGTCTCCAAGACTAAGGCTAAGATGGAGAAAAAGGTGGCTATTGAAGCCCTTGCCTCAAAGAAGGAAGCTGAAGATGACTTGATGAAGGTCAATGCGGAGTATGCCCAATTCAAGAAGAGAGCTAGCCGCCTACAAGAGGATTTGGAGAAGATAACTGTTGAAAGGGATGAAACAAAGCAAGCATCCGACGCCCTCCAACAGGAATCTTATGACAAAGGATTCCGAGATCGTTGCGCCAAGTGTGAAGCCATGATGGAAGAGGAGAAGGAGATGGAGATCCAATTCAAGGCGAGGCTTTGCCTGAACTAGTTACCGGGATGAATATTCCCGAGGATGTCCCGAGAACTTCCTCCAACCATCTAGGTTCCTGAAGTCATTCAAGATCCTTTTCAGATAGAGACGGTGAACCCAGAAGAAGGTACTGTTGTAAATCCTGTTATTCAGCTGGCTGGCGGGCAGGACATGGTGCCTTCTTCATAATCTCTGTATTCTCTGACTGCCCTGTGGGCTTATCTCTTTTTTTTTTGTTTTTTGCCCAAGGGGCCGTCATATGTAGATGCCGCTCTAGGCCATTTAATACAATAAAAAATCCTTTTCTCAAGTATGATTTCATAGTTTGCTATCTTTAGTTCATAGCTAAGTTGTTGGGATCTTCATCCCGTCTAGCTGACTTATACACTTGAATTTTTAACAAGTTAATAGGCCAAGTTGCTTAAGAAATCAAGACTCCTGGCTAGGTCTGTAAGGTTGTCTGAGAATCAATTTAGGCTATCCCGGCCTGCTGGTTTGTTTACTTGAATTCTTATCAAGGCAAAAATCCAAGAAGTATAAGAATTCAAGACTCCCTGCTAGGACTCCATACTTGTCGGGATTCTTGTTGATTCTTCTCGCATGACAGAGAATATTTAGATCATCCCAGCCTTCATGTTTGTATACTTGAATTCTCGTCAAGGCAAAAAGCCAAGATGTGTAAGAATCCAAGGTTCTCGGATAGGCTGTAGGGTTGTAGGGAATGAAGTTAGGTTATCCCGGCCTGCTGGTTTGTATACTTGAATTCTTATCAAGGCAAAGGGCCAAGATGTATAAGAATCCAAGACTCCCAGCTAGGACTTTGTACTTATCAGGATTCTCGTTAATTCTTGTCATATGGCAGAGAATATTTAGATCATTCCGGCCTTCCGATTTGTATACTTGAATTCTTGTCAAGGCAAAAAGCTAAGATGTGTAAGAATCCAAGGCTCCCGGCTAGGACTTCATAGTTGTCAGGATTCTCATTAATTCTTGTCGCATGACATAGAATATTTAGATCATCTTGGCCTTCCGGTTTGTATACTTGGAATTCTTGTCAAGGCGAAAAGCCAAGATATGTAAGAATTCAAGGCTCCCGGTTAGGACTTCATAGTTGTCGGGATTCTCGCTAATTCTTGTCACATGACATAGAATATTTAGATCATCCCGGCCTTCCAGTTTGTATACTTGAATTCTTGTCAAGGCAAAAAGCCAAGATGTGTAAGAATTCAAGGCTCCCGGCTAGGACTTCAATAACGTAGACAACGCCTCTTGCAAGAGAAATCTGGATTTGTCTTTATTGATAGAAGATGCACATATTAAATGCATTCCAAGGCCTCTCAAACACATCTCCATCTTGGGTCTTCAAGTAATATGCTTTGTTCTGCCCGATTTTGTCAACAAGGTAAGGTCCTTCCCAGTTGGCACCCAGTTTGCCACTCACAGGTTCTCTAGTATTCTCGAATACTTTTCTTAATACCAAATCTCCAACTTTGAAGGTCCTGCATCTAACACGGCGATCGTATGATAGTTTGATTATTTGTTGATAGTTCGCCAATCTTACAATCGCTTGTTCTTGTCGTTCTTCAAGTAAATCATTATCCCGAGCCAGAATCTCCTCATTTTGTCTTGAATTGACAGCCTGAGTACGAGATATCGGGACAATAACTTCAGTTGGGATGACTGCCTCTGTTCCATAAGCTAGAGAAAATGGGGATTCTCTCGTAGTTCTTTTCGGGGTAGTTCGGTATGCCCACAATACTCCTGACAACTCTCTGCCCATCTTCCCTTCGCCTGATCCAGTCTTTTCTTCAAATTTTTGAGTATGACTCGATTAGCCCTCTCAGCAAGTCCATTGGTCTGGGGGTATCTCGGGGCAGATAATCACTTCTTTATATTCCAAGCCTGACATAGAGCTTTGATCTTGTTAGAATCAAACTGGGTTCCATTGTCCGTGGCAATTTCTTCTGGAATACCAAATCGACAAATGATATTTTCCCACAAGAATCTCTTAACATGTGAAGACTGTACCTGTACCAATGGAACTACTTCGATCCACTTTGTAAAGTAATATGTGGCTACCAACAAGAACCTGACGTTCCCATGAGCTGTTGGGAATGGTCCCATTATATCCAGTCCCCATTTTACAAATGGCCATGGACTGAATACAGGATGTAGCTCTTCAGCGGGGACTTTGATCAGCAGAGAATATTTCTGGCATTTCTTACATTTCTTGACAAGCAATTTGGCATCTTTTTGCATATAAGGCCAAAAGTAACCTTGGCTGATGGCTTTATGCGCCAAGGTCCTCACCCCCGAGTGATTTCCACATTCTCCTACGTGTATCTCTTGGAGAACTTGCTGGGATTCACTGGGGGTAAGGCATTTTAGGAGAGGGCCTAATGTAGATTTTCTGTATAAATCTTGCCCCACCAGTGTATCTTCTCCCAAGCCTCTGAATTCTTTTAGCAGCACCTCTCCTAGGTGGGAGGTCTCCATTCTGTAAGAATATCCGAAAGTCATCCATCTAACTCACCTTAGGATTGCTCTCAATCGGAGCTAAGTACATCTCAACTGGCATATGGATACTCGAGAATTCTTGATAATCCACAGGTATGGTCCTTAACTCAGTATCTCCCAACATAGTGGATAGATAAGCCAAGGCATCAGCATGTCAATTTTCCATTCGAGGTAACTGACAAACTTTTACATTGCTGAACCGTCCCGCCAACTGTTGGACGATATCCAGATAAGTCGTCATTCTCTCATCTCGGGCTAGATATGTCCCGGCATATTGACTGACTACCAACTGGGAATCAGTATATACGGTAATATCCTTTATCCCAAGATCTAGTGCTGTCGAGTTTAACAGATTTCTCTAATCTAGTGTTCTTGGGTGTGACCAGGACAACTCCTATACCTGATCCGTTCTCGCTGGCTGATCCATCAGTGAACAGCCTCCATCCCGTCTTTGGATTCAACATTTCAGGCATCTCGGGAAGTGGAAGGACTTCTCTGTCCTTGCCCCCAATGTCTGCCACATCTTGCACTAGGAAATCAGCTAAGAACCCGGCTAGGGCATGTTCCTTCTCAGATGTCCTTGGTGAGAATTGAATGTCGTACTGAGCCAAATAAATGGCCCATTTAGCCATCCTTCCTGATAAATCAATCTTGTCGAGTATAGATTTCAAAGGATGCTCTGTATAGACTGTAATGGTTCTTCTTTCGAAGTAAGGTTTGAGACGCCTAGAGGGGTAAATCAAAGCAAGAGTAGCTTTTTCGATTGTAGCATATCTCATTTCTGCTTCAATGAGAGTTTTACTGGTAAAATATACTGGCAGCTCTTCTCGGTCGAGCTAACGGAAGAGAACGGCGCTGATAGATTCGTCAGTTGTGGCCAAATATAGATCCAGAGGTTCTCCTTGGTTAGGTTTAGAAAGGATGGGAGGTTGCAAGAGATAGTGTTTAAGTTTCTGAAAGGCTTCGTCACATTCCTCTGTCCAGTCAAACCTTCCACTCTTTTTTAAAAACTCGAATAAAGGTCTGCATCTATCTGATGACCTTGCTATGAAGCGATTCAATGCTGCAATTCTCCCGGCTAGCTTCTAGACCTCCTTCCGGTTCTTTGGCGATGGCATTTCTGTTAGGGCCCTGATCTGCTCAGGATTAGCTTCGATGCCTCATCTCGTAATGAGATAACCTAAGAACTTCCCCGAAGTTACTCCAAAGACGCATTTGGCAGGGTTGAGCTTCATTTGATACTCCCGTAAATAGTCGAATGCTTTTCTCAGATCTCCTAAGTGAAGTTCCCGGGTTCTTGTTTTTACCACCATGTCGTCAATGTAGACCTCCATTGTCACACCAATCATATCATGGAACATTCTATTGACAAGACGCTGATATGTGGCTCCCGCATTCTTGAGGCCGAAAGGCATCACTTTGTAACAGAAGACACCTCTGTCTGTTGTGAAAGCCGTCATCTCCTGATCAGGCTCATATAATGAAATTTGGTTATAGCCCGAGTATCCAACCATGAAGGATAAGATTTCATATCCCGAGGTGGCGTCGACAAGCTGATCAATTCTTGGTAAAGGATATGGATCTTCAGGGCAAGCTTTGTTCAAATGGATGAAGTCGATACATACTCTTATCTTCCCATTCTTCTTTGGTACAGCCACAATGTTGGCCAACCACTGAGCATTGTTGACTTCTCGGATGAACCCGGCCGTCAAGAGTTTATCAATTTTTCTTTGACAGCCTTCTGCTTCTCGAGAGCAATTCTCCAAGGCCATTGTTTCACAGGTAAATATTTATTATCTACCTTTAAATGATGACAGGAGATGTCGGGAGGAATACCTGGCATGTCACCGAATGACCATGCGAAGACATCAATGTACGATTTCAGAAAATTAGTATAGGATATTTTCTCTTCTATGGATAGACCAGCCCCGATAAAGGTATACTTTGGATCTTCCTCAGTCCCAAGGTTGATTTGTTCAGTTTCCTCTATCATGGGAATGCTGCAGGCCCAAACTTAACCTCCTCATCTTCCCAGCTAGGCGCAGTCTACTCCAGACTTGCCGGAATGCGCTCTGATTGCTATTGCTCAGCAACCATAGACGAAGTTCCCTCTCCATGTGGGTCCTCACGACCGAGAACATTCTTTGGTCGGAGTGTAATTGCATAACACTTCTTTGAGACAACTTGGTCTCCTTTCAGTTCATTATCCCATGATCAGTAGGGAAACGGAACAACTGATGATAGGTGAATGGCATGCCTTTCACCTCATGTATCCATCCTCTCTCCCAAAATGCCATTGTAGGGGGATGGAGTATCCAAAATAAGAAATTCTACCATAGACGTGATCGGTTCCGTCTTCACTGGTAGAACGATCTTTCCAAGAGCATACTCCTTCTAGCCATTAAATCCGACTAGTGGAATATAAATATGGATAAGATCTGATGGGTTTAAACCCATCTTCTTGTAAGCTTCTGCAAATAACAGGGATCTATTAGCAAGCGCTTTACTTCATAATTGCCCACAGACAATGTGAGTACTAATGCGTCTGAGTGCGGATGATCCACCTCGACGAGATCTTTGTCGGAGAAGAAAATTGCTGCATCAGTGCTTTCCATCATCTCTACGGGGTCTGTCAATCTAGGACCCGTTGAGAGATGTAGGATCTCATTTAGGTGTTCTACTTTCCTGATTTTGATCCTATCTTCTCTCTCTGTCTCTCCACGGGAGAGTTGTCATCCACCCCCGTGGATAACATCTATAACCAAACCATGTTCTTGCTATCTAACGTGGTTGTTGTCTTTCTTGGGGATCTCAGCTTCAGCTACTGCCCCGTTCGTGTGGGCAATAAACTGCTGCAAATAGCCCTGGTTAATTAGATCCTCAATTTTATGCCTCAACGCCCAGCACTTATCTGTTATGTGCCCAGCTTCTTGGTGGAAGGCGCAGAACTTTGTCTTATCTCTATCCCCATTCAAATCTAGCTTCATTGGTCGGGGATATTGGAGATATTTCTTGTTCTTAATCATATCAAAGATCTGACTGTGCGTTTTATTAAATGCATTGAATATCCTCTTCTCCCTGCGAGGATACTGATCTGTATTTCCCGACTTCTCTGATTTCTTCTCAGGAATCTCCACTGGTACCACCTCAATAACAACCTTTTGCTTTCCCTCAGAGGTTTTGTTGGGTCCTAGCGCCTTCTTCACTTCATTTACAGTTACGACCAATCCTTGGCCATGTTGGAGTGTGTCATCTTCGAGTTTAGAGTACTTTTCAACTCGAAGAAATAAGGCCTCCATACTCACCGGCCTATTCTTGGTTAAGGATGTATACAGTCCAGAACCTGTAGGCAATGCCTTTAGAAAGGCTGTGACGGCATGTTTATCGTCGCAATCTTCCATTGTAGTTATAAGAGTATGGAATCTTTTGGTGAAATCCCGTAGTGTCTCCTTGTGATCGTAGTGTATATTGAACAATACATCGACGTCGTTCTTATGCAATCTGTTGCATGACTAGCGAGTGATGAAAAGAGTGCTCAACTCGATAAAGTCAGAAATAGTCTGAGGAGCTATCTGATTGAACCAAATGAGTGCATCATCACTCAGAGTAGAAGGTAACATTCTACAAAAGAGCTCGTCATGGAACTCCCACATCGTCATCGCTTTCCTAAAGCGAAGAACATGGTTCATAGGATCTGTGGTTCCCGTGAATATAGAGAATTTGGGATATGAGAAAGATTTGGGGGCACGATTTCCCTGTATCTCCACAGTAAAAGGAGAATCTCGGAGAGCTCTCGTCGCCATTGCCGTAATCGTATCGGCCAATGTTTCTTTCTTTCCATCATTTTAGCTACCAGATCAGCGATTTGCCTCCTGGTCTCGGGTTGAATATGATCCGAGCTTCATTGACAGGAAGACTCAGCTCTATGGTGATTTTCTGGTGGTAGACCCTAGGAATCTCCACGTCTGGTCCTAGGATTCCGCAGGATAGATTCCTCTGAACCTGACCTGTCCGACAGGTGATGACTCTTCTGATGATGACTATGTTCGACATTCTCAGATATATAGCCACCTATATGTTGAGCTGTCATCTGCTGTTTCGGCTCTTCATTTTCTTCTCGCAACTGGGCAATCATTTTTTGCTGGGAGAATTTCTTTCTCTCCTACTCCTGAGGCTAGTATGTTTCGTATCCACCATTGCTTGAATCGAATCTCTCTTAGAATGAAAAACTTTTAGTCATTCCCACAGACGGTGCCAAAAGACGAAGTGGCTCCCAGTCCCCCTGAAACTCTTGGTGTGATGGGCACGGATGTGGCTGAGATAGCTCACAACTACACTATTCCCAGCTACGTCAAATGTGCAACGCGGGCATCTCCTAGGCGAAGATGTGACCTAGTCAGGGCAGATCAGAATTTGTTCTGCTCAGCTAGAGGCAGGGTTGACTTTCCCTTTGCCTTCTCTAATCCGTGAGCTCTTGATCTTCTATGATAGGGCTCCTAGCCAGCTGCATCAAAACTTCTATCATCTGTTGGATCAGGTTATGTTCTTCAATGACACCCACCAACCGAGGATTGGAGTCGCAGAGATAGACACGGTCTACTACATAAAGAGTACGACAATCAGCGGCTTCAAACACTGGTTCTATAGCCTAGCTGTGATGTAATAACCTGAACTTTTATTCAGGGGTATTAGTATAAATTAACTATAAAATGGTAAAAAAAAATTAGCATCCTGAATTTTTTGAACCTTATTCTTTATCTACAACATGCTATAATATCACGTAGAAATAAATTTGAGAACTTAGTCAGAACATTTATATCATGATACATAGAGAATTTCATTATAATGACACTAGAATCGATTTTCATAGATGTGTAGGAACATTGTACTGGATAACCAACTTAATTGACTAAGATCATAATTTTAAATAAAAGATTATTTTAAAAATAATAATGTTTTTAAATGACGAATGTCACCTATGCATTTTTAATCAACACATTGTCACCATTGGGGCATTTGAGATTCTTATCACATTTTAATATTTTTCAAAAAACAACTTTAAATTAAAAATATTTTAAATAATTTTTTATTATTTTTTATAAATTTAATGAGTAATCGTTGGTAAGTTTTGTTATTATTGCTTGCTTGCACGTTGATTGAGTTTATTTATTGAGATTCTTATCACATTTTAATATTTTTCAAAAAACAACTTTAAATTAAAAATAAAGTCTCTTTAAAGAATATTTTTAAAACAAAATAGAAAGTTTTAAATATACTTGCTAAAATTATAAAGCTTATATTTGGAAGTTTTTCCCCATGAACTATTATAAATAGGACCTCCCGTCCTCATATCAATTCATCAATTCTCTTGAGCTCTTTCTTGCTCTCTAAACTCTCTAGAGTTCTTTAGTTCTTGGTGGTGGAGGTTCATGTTCTAAGTTCTAGAACTAGATAGGTACGGATATTCTCTTCTAGTTTGTGATTCATTTATTTTAAATTCTGGTTATATGATTTTATGAGTTTAGATCTTCGTGACTTGTACTTTTGATTATCTTACTAAATGATTATATTATTCATCATCATAATGAGTCATTCTCATTTGGGTTGGGTATTAGACGGGAGTGCGCATAGGTTCTACAGCCCGAAGGTTTGACTTAGTCGGAAGTGCGCATAGGATCTGCGGCCTGAAGGTTTGACTTAGTCGGGAGTGCGCATAGGCTCTGCGGCCCGAAGGATTTGATTTAGCTGGGAGTGCGCATAGGTTTTGTGGCCCAGATGAACCCTAAAGAATTAATAAGGGCTCGGTGCCTTGGGGTGAAAGACCCCAAACCCCTGTAGAAGAACTTACGGGTTGGACTTGTGAAAAAAAAGGGAATGTGTGAAATAAATTTTTTGGGTTCATTCAATCAGATCATCATCATCATCTTCATCATATTTTTATATATTTGATCATGTATCCCATGTGCTCTTAATCTAAGCATGTGTTTAAATTAAATGAATTATAAATATGTAATTATCTTGTGGAATGTATCGGGCGAAAGCTCACGGTTTATACCGAACAAAATTTTAGATTCATAAACGAAGATGAACTATTGACGGGGAAGACATCATGGACAAGACGGAGTTTGAGGATTAAGATTATTTTGTTTTATTTTTCTTAAGGTTTATGGATGTTAAAAAATGATTTGTTCATGTTGGAATTGATAAATATTTTAATTTATATTTTGAGCACTATTAAATACATATATCGCTTGTTGGATTCCATTTTAAATTGACCCTCGAATCATACAATTAAGTTTAAAAAATATCAACAGATTGAGTTTTGTCGGTCACTTTTATAAAACTGCAAATAATTATAAAACTACTAAAAGAACTATAAAACGTCATTTTTGGCCAAAGTGCATTTGTTAAAGTTGTCTCTTATGATTTTTAGAATAAAATCCTTGAAGAAAATAATTTTTCGACATACTTTGAATTTTGACCAAAAGTTGGCCGTTTTTCTTACAACCGCGAAAATTAATTTCAAAACTATCTTAAATGAGTGTTTTGACTTAAGTGCTTTCACAAGGCTATGATGTCGCCATAGTTGTGGTTGATGCTCAATCTCGAAGATGATCCTCCAGCGGAGTCATGAATCCTTCTATCCCTTTTTGTTTTATTTTTCTTGGTTTATTTCTGTAGATGCCATATGGCGCCCCTTTTTTTTGTAATGGAAAGGAGATTTTTTGCTTAACTATTTTTGTTAGGCTACGAGTTTGGTACGATATCAAGCGGGCAAACGACCTGGCGGTGGTGGGGCCTTCTACTGAGCAGAAGGCTAAACTGCTCTGAAGTCGTCTGGTGAGCAGATGACACTACTGTTGTGGAGCCATTTGGTTGGCAGACGGCACAACCGCTCTAGGGCCGTTTAGCGGGCAGACGTCACAAATGCTTTGGGGCCATCTGGCGGGCAGATGGCACAACTGATCTATAGCCATCTAGCGGGCAGACGGCACAGTTGTTCCGAAATTGTCTGTTAGTCAGGCCCATGTTAGGTCATTTCTTGACTTGTTTGAGGTGTCTTTTCACACAGGTTGAGACTTTTGCTGAGCAATATTCCTTCCGTCGGGGACAGCGTACTAATCGGCAGTCGGATGCATCGGCCTTCTGAGAGGCTGACTGCAAGTCTGATCTGTTCGATGTTCTGTGCATCGGGGTCATTATAACCCTCGATGTAAGGACACATCGGCCTTCTAAGAGGACTTACTTTTGACGGGATATCCTGTGGGCTGTTAGGAATCCCAGCCCATTAATGAGACTTTTCTAAGTGTAAGGTCATTTCTTAGCCCGTCGAAATGCCTTTTCCCACTAGTTGGAACTTTTGCTGAGCAATATTCCTCCTACTAGGGTTAGCGTATTGATCGACAGTCGGACGCATCGACCTTCTAAGAGGCTGACTGCAAGTCTAATCTGTTCGATGGTTCGTGCATCAGGTTCATTATAACCCTCGATGTAGGGACACACCGCCCTTCTGAGAGGACTTACATTTGATGGGGTATCCTGCGGGCTGTCAGGAATCCCGGCCCATTGATGAGACTTTTCTCAGTGGTGGTTTGATAGTTGAATTGCTTTTGAGACAGAACAAGATCATATTTCATTGATAAAATATGCATAAATTGAAGGCATTCCAAGGCCTTTCTAGTACATCTCCTTCACTGGTCTTTAAGAAATACGCTCCTTGCTGTCCGATGCGATCCACGATGTAGGGGCCTTCCCAATTTGCTCCCAATTTTCCACTACCAGCTTCCTTTGTGTTATCGAACACCTTTCTAAGCACAAGGTCTCCAGGCTTGAAAGTTCATCTTTTGACTTGCCTGTCGAAGGACCTCTTGATCCTTTATTTGTAGTTCGCGAGTTTAAACACAACTTGCTCCCGTTGTTCCTCCAACAGATTCTTATTGCCGGATAAAATCTTGTCGTTATTGCCCGACTCCACTGCCTTATATCTAGATGTTGGAATCAATGTCTTGGTGGGGATTACTGCCTCAGCGCAGTATGCTAAGGAGAAAGGTGACTCCCCAGTAGTCCATCGGAGTATAGTTCTATAAGCCTAAAGGACCCCGGAAAGCTCTTCTGCCCATCTTCCTTTGGCCTGCTCCAGCCTCTTCTTCAAGTTGTTCAGGATAGCCCTGTTTGCTGCCTCGGCGAATCCATTACTCTGGGGGGATCTTGGTGATATTCGCTCAAAAGTGCTTATTTTAAGCAATTATCCTGTTAGCGTTATTGCATTCTCCTACGTTAAAATACTCTATTTATCTACTTTTCTACGTAAGAGTCTCTTGTGTTGCGTAGAACACACTTTTCTGGATGAAATGGTATATTTGCATGCATTAAACACATTTTCGGAAGTCTAGACATGTAGTCATTCTGATAGAGTCTCATTACGCGCTTCTTGTCGCAGGAAACCCCGATGGGACATTTCTCGAGACTTGCTAGCCCACATCGATCAGGAAAGCCCATTATCAAAGCTTAAAGAGCCCACATGCTATGACTAAAAGATATGGGCCAACTATGAGGACCAAAAAGCCGGCCCAAAGAACGAAGAGAGCAGGAGAGCCAATGACCAAGAGACGGACCAAAGCGTTTAAAGCCACATGAGTCAGCAAAGAATGATAGTCGACTCTACTAGAGAAGCGTGAGGATGGTCAAAGTGAAGACCAGGGTTCCAGACCCTCCGCCAGTGCTTTTTTCCATTTTTTTTGATACTTTTTCTCTCATCTCTTCTTATTCTCTCTCTCTCTTCATCTCTCGGTCCTCGAATCTACTGACCTAACCCCAGAACTCCTGTCCATCGGCTCTATCTCATCTCCCTTAGCTTTCTGACCGTTGGATCTTCCATCGGACCATTGGATCTTCAATCGGACCGTTGGATCTCTCTAGATCCGTCGATCTACCAATCTGGGTCCCAATCAATCACCATCCATCCGATCGCCTTCAGAATGCCTGTCACATCATCTTGTGAGACGATGGACATCATCAGTCCATGTGGGCCAGTAGCCGGGCCCATCATCATCGACCCGCTGTCCGACCAGTTAGTGGACCCCGCGAATTTCAAAAATAATTTTAATTAAATGGGGGGTCCACTAATTGGGGAGATTCCCCATAGAAAAGTAGGTTTTTACTTAAAAAAAAAAAATATTTTTTATTTTCAAAAAATACCCTATTTCCATTAATGGAAATAGGGAGCTTTATAAGAGGAGGGAGAAGGGTTCGTTCGAACCCTAATCCCCCTCCTTTCTGCTCCATTCTCTCCCCCAACTCGTTTCCACCTTCTTCCCCTCGGTTTTAGACTGTTTTTCCTCCATTTTTTTTTCTCAAATCACCGTCTTCATCTTCATCTTTATCACCAGAGTTGCGCCTGCAACTCCGGCCGTTCGTTCCACACCTTGCTGGCCTTTATCCCCCCCATTCTCTACCACGTTCCACCATCTCCTCTCTCATCTTTCCCTCCTTCTTCACCGTTTTCTTCAAAAAGAAAAGCAAAAAAAAAAAACCAGAAAAGAAAAAAAAAAAAAAAGAGATCACCGGAGTTGCAGGTCGCAACTCCGGCGAAACCAGCAACCCCACCATCTTCTCAAGCCGCATCCCACCTCTAGCAACAACACCTGCTCCTCCACATCTCCTCTCCATCACTTCACCACGACCTGCAACGTTGAGTTGCAGGTCTGCTTCGCTAAGCCATCTTCTCACACAAAAAAAAAGAAAAAGAAAAAGAGAAAAGGAGAAGAGAAAGAAGGAGGAGGCGCCTCCTTGCTGCTGGTGCGCACGCCCAGCTCGCCTCCCTCATCTTCACCGGTTGCCATCTCCTTCATCGCCACCTGCTGCTGCCACGACCTGCAAGTTGCAGGCCGTTAAATCCTTCACCATCACCAAGCCGCCTCCTCCAACGCTTCCTTCTCACCACTGCCTACAACCACCCCTGCACGTTCCTCCTTGCTGCTGCTTCCATCTTACCACTTCACCTCGGACTCCACCGTTCTTGCTGGGCGAACCAAAAAAAAAACTAACTGTGCAACCTTTCTCTCTCCCCATTAAAAAATAAAAGGAGAAAACAGAAAAAAAAAAAGGAAGAAAAAGAAGAGAAGAGGAAGAGAGGAGGAAGGTGCTGAACTGACCTCTACCACCGTTAGATTTCTCCTCTCCACCCGAGCCTGCTCCTCACGTGCAACCCAACCATCATCCCGACCACCTTCTCCTCCCACGGCCTGCCAAAGCCGTGCTTCACAACCATCACGCCTCCAAGATTTCTCCACCCCCTCTTCGTCTTCATCACGAACTCTCCTTGCTGCCCATCCGAGCACCTCCATATCTTGACCCTGCAGCACCACATCTCGCATGCACCATCCTCACTCGGATGCAGCACACCAGTCCACGGTCGATCATGATCGAACTTCGGGAAGGCCATCATGCTAGTGGAACTCACATGGCCGAATCAGGGTTTTCTCTCTCTCTAGTCTCTTCTCTCTCTCTAAAAATTCATACTCTCTCTCCTCTTATTCTCTTCCTCTCTCTAGTTCTTACGGCTTTATAGTTTAATCCTTTTAGTTCTTTCTATGTTTAGTTTGCAATTTTGATTGAGAATATTGTAAGAAAGTTATTATTTCAATAAATTCTAGTATTACTTCATTGTGTTAGTTATTTTCTTTTTAATCTTATGGCAATTTCTCTCTCTAGAAATCACTAAGCATGTTTTAAATCCATCACCATTCTCACCTCTCCATGTTTTCTTGATAAAAATCCGTCATTTCATGTCTGAAAGTAGGGTTTTTCCGCGTCGTTGGTAACGGAAACCCTAATCTCAACACATTTTTGTTATTATTCGATTCTTTTTTTTACTCAAATCCTACAAAAATCACAGGCTTGTACAGTGGCTCGTGTCGGATGTCGATCCGCACTCGGGGTTAGTTAGCGCGACTCATGAACATGCAATGACGGATTTTTATCAAGAAAACATGGAGAGGTGAGAATGATGATCGATTTAAAATAATTATTGGCGACTTTTAGAGAGAGAAATTTCCCACAAGTAATTAAGACGAGAATAAATTGAGAATAAGACTGAAAACACAATACTGCAAAATCAATTAAACTTTATTCAATCATAGTGCTTACAAACTATCTTTGTAGAAATTACTAAAGACTTGACTATAAAGCATTAAAATTCTAGAGAGATTTAGAGATAGAAATAAGAACTAGAGAGAGAAAGTGAGATAGAGAGAAGAATAGCTAGAGAGAGAAACTAGGGAGAGAACATAAAGAAAGGAGTTTTAGATAGAGAGAAGGAGAAACCTATATAGAAAGAAAAAGATTGAGGGTTAGAGAGAGAAAAACTATACCTTGAATTTACCCAGATTTAGCCAATGGTTAGATCGGCCAAGAGAACATGAAAAGATGAGATCCGATGCATGGTGGCTGTTGTGCATGGTGAACGGGTCGATAGGATCTACCCAATGTGAGAAGATCAAGCTTGCTGGAGGTCATGCCAAGTACGTGGCCGTGAGGAATTGGAGGAAGTGGGGAACGGTGTTGGTGATGATAAAGGAGAGGAATGATGGCTTACGATGTCAAAGACAACAAGGAAAGTTGCTGGACATGATTGAGGAAGGTGGGGAAGAAGTTGATGCCGACTAGAGATGTGTGTTGCAGGCTGACCGGAGCAAGGGATAATGCCGAAGAGGGGGGGCAGCAACTGTGTGGATGAAGCGGAGTCTTTGAGACCTGCTCGTGAAGAGCAGTCAGTTGTGTTGGCAGCAAGGTACAGCAGCAGGTTGCAACGAGGGAAAAGCTTTAGAGAGGACAGCAATGGTTGGGTTGCAGCCGTGGAGATGCACACTAGCAGGTGAGAGAACCTACTTGTAGAGAGAACAATGGTGGAGCAAATTGTAGCAACATCTTTTGAGCTATGGAGGAGATCAAGTGGGGTTGACGGCTTCCCCTTCTCCTTCAACGGACTGGAGTTGCAGGTTGCAACTCCAGCACGTTAGAGAGACGGGGTGTGGGGGCGATGGCTGGTGCAGGCGGTGCTGGCAGTGGCAGCAACAATGATGAAGGGGGGGGGGGCGAGCTGGGCTTGCACTCCATCAGGTAGGAGTCCTCTCCTCCTCTCTTCTCTTCTCTTCTCTCTTTCCTTTCTTTTTCTCTTTCTTTTTTTTTTCTGGTTTTTTTTTTATGAGGAGCACGGTGAGATAATGGTAGAGAAGATGAAGATGCAGGGGGGATCGGTGGAGAAAAATGGCAAGAGGAGCAGCTTCGAGGTGGTTGCTAGCGAGAGGGGGAAGAGGTAGGTGATCAGCAACAGGTGGCCGGAGTTAATGGAGGTTGCCGGAGTTGCAACCTGCAACTCCGGTGATCTTGAAAAAAAAAATTTTTTTCTTTTTTTTTTTGTTTTCTTTGAGGGGCTGGAGATGGGTTGCAATACTGGATGATGGAGAGATGAGGAAGGGAGGTCAAGAGGTGGGTGGATAGTGTTGGAACGGTTGGCGTTGCAGCAGTGTGTTGCTGGTTTCACCAATGAAAACGGAGATGTGCATGCAGGTTGAGGAGAAGGATGGCAACACTGAAGATCGTGCAAAGGGCAGCAACGTGAAGAAGTTACTGGGCAGTCTTGGAGATGGATCGATTGATGGTGAAAAGGGGCTGTAACGGCTTGGGGAAGAAGAGCATGGGGGGAGCGATGAAGAGAGAACGTCAAGAATGAATAGCGCCCTCTTTCTCCTCTTTCTTTTCTCTTTATATTAAGGATGAGACCATCCTCAATAGGGTTTGGTCCCTACTTTTCCCTTCTTGGTCCAACTTGCCCTCTCCCCCATAAGGTGAGATGCACCTTATCAAAACTTCCAAGGGAAGATAGTCCTCTACTTTTCCTTTCTTGGTCCAACTTAACTCTCCCCAATAAGGCGAGATTCACCTTATCAAAACTTCCAAGGGAGGACAGTCACTATTTGGTGGACAATGCTACAGCCCTCTTCTCAATTAGGCAAGATATTATCCCATGTGATGGTCCATAGCATGCTACATGCTGCCACCTCACATGTCATCACTTCTTGTTAGCCAAACTACTCTCTTTCCTACTTCTCTGGAATGGAACACGCTTGCTACATCTTTGCCACACATGTGGTGGTTTATTGCAAATGCAACCACCATTTTGGGAATTGTTTAGACCAATTTTCTAACAATAATCATTGGTCCATGCATCTAGCTCCGTCTTGTCCCTGATTCGACACTATCTAGCTGTTCAACTCAATCAGACAGTCAGAACCATCTGACCTGTCTTATCATGTTCACAGGCCAACTTTCCATGTATTTTTAAAACCGTGACCCCTCATCTTGAATCAATCTCTTTGATCATCTTTGTTTGAACCATGTTTGTCTCTTCATGATCTAGCTAGCCATTGACTTGGTCACCCTATGGCCCGTGGTCTCCTGACTCGACCAATGCTTCCCAGGTCTTGGGAAATTTCTTGATTGGATCCTTGGAACTCACGTGCAACACCATCTTCATTATTTGCATGGAACTCCCTACAGTCATCTTTATCTTGTTTCACGGACCAGTCAGCTCGTTGGTTCGCAATTTTCAAGAATCATCCGATTTGGTTTCCTGCAATAGTGAAAAACGCGTAATGAGTCTCAATCATAACGTCTCATACCTAGACTTTCGAAAATGTGTTTAATGCATGCAAATATACCATTTCATCCAGAAAAGTGTGTTCTACGCAACAAAAGGGACTCTTACGTAGAAAAGTAGATAAATAGAGTATTTTAACGTAGGAGACTGCAATAATGCTAAAAGGATAATTGCTTAAAATAAGCACTTTTGAGCGAATATCACAACCCCCAACCAGCATATTGCCAATCCTTGGCAATTAGTGCGAAATAAATGAGCTTAAAAGGGCTCTGCACATGCTGCACACTTTTTCATATTAGCTCAGGGAAAACATCGTTCGTTAAATAATTGAATGGATGCAAAAATAGTTACATGCTAGCGAAGAGTTGGAGAGTTTTGGCAAGACTACAGACTGATAATCATGACCCAGAATAGTCAGACTCTGCGTGTGTGTGTGCTCAACATTCTCATCATCCGACAGTAAAGATTTTCAGATCACCTCTAAGTTTTTATGCCTCGACCTCAAATCTCACATGTTTAGCACTCAGAATAGAATCACACAAGAAGGGTTTTCTTTTTTTCTCTCAATTTATATGTGAGGAGATGTATTTAATATAACGAGGCAAAAGATCTCACATATGTTTTATTTGAAGGAAGGACATCTTTAACAGAAGAAGATCTCATGATTGGAATACCACTTCACTCGGGAACGTCAGATCAAACTCTATAGCTTCTCTTTCTCCAATCTCCACATTTTATGATCGTACTATCCTAGAATCAAGTAGGACTTTCCTGGGTTGTAATGAGGCTTAGGTCAGGTGTAGAGAGATAAAGGAATACAGGATTTCAAAGATCTCGAGAGGATATTGCCATTTTCTTGAATTTTTCCTGCGACGTAACACCATTAGCTGGTTCTTTTTCCTTTTTTTTTTGTATTTTTCTCTTTTTCTTGATATTTCTGAGACTGCTCAATTTCTTTTCAGCTCTTCTTCATACTTTCTTTCTATATTTTGTTTTTGGCTTGAACCACTTTCTTTTCCTTTTCATTCTTCTTCTTTACTTTTCTTTTTCACGGTACACCCACATCAGTTATTCTCTTTTTTTTTTTTTTGTTTTTTTGTTTTTTTTTTTTTTTTTTTCATCTCAAAATAAGGGTAGCCAGTCATGTTTCGTAGCTGGACTAGATTTTAGGTTGATGGGTTTGCAAAGAAAAGGCTTTTATAGAAAGGTTCAAAGGGTTTCTAGTGAAGTATAATTCAGGTGAGTAAAAAGGCTGAATGGTTCAGAAAAAATGGCCTAAATCATTTTCTAGGGTTTGTACTATCATGTATACTGTCTTGACTGGATATAGAGAAGGTTCTGTCGTAGTAATCCAATGTTGATGTCGTTCCGAGTTTTATGATCGAAGCAAAAGATAATGAGATCTCTCAACGATTATTGCGGGCATGAAGAATAGTGAGTCATCTTGTGACTCAGGATTATTGTATAACTCTCTGAAATGATTAAAGGCTCGAAAGCTCACTGGGTTAGGTCTCCACAATTATTCTCACAGGATCTCTAGAGTTTCAAAACTTAGGATGACTCTGATGTTGATAGTGTACAATTGTGCCAAATCTGAGTTTTTCTGAGTTTTCAAACCTGCTGTAGTCACGCCTGACTTGACTCGACGCTAACTTTAAACAAAAATTGACATCCTCAATACTGACTTAGCGAAGGTTTTTGGCTACTCAAAGTCAGGGTATTTGACACATTTTTGAAATTCTAGAAAACTTTTGGAGAACATCGGAAATCACCCCAAAAATGAGTTTTTTTTTTTTTTTTTTTTTTTTTTTTTTTTTTTTTTATCAAAATGAAGACATGAGTTTTGGTAAATACCCACCCCCAACCAAAATATAGCACCGTCCTCGGTGCTCATGACCGGGACATAAAATGATAAAAATTCAGTGATGATGATGCAAAATGTCAGGAAGGATGTTACCAAGTCGGCAGAAACTCGACAGTGTTGGTTACCTGATGATCGGGAGAATGAATGTACCTGCATTTTCAGAGATATAACAGTAATAACAAATGCATGAGACTCATGTACTCTAGGAATACCGGAATTGCCTTTCCGAAAGCGCTAAGTTTTACGTCTTCAGCCAGACATGACGGGGGTGATAGGCACCCCCAACCAAGTTGGAGCACAAAAGACTGAGTGGATCATCAGTCGACATAGACAGGATCGATGAGATCGATCTCAAAAGTCTGAATGAACAATACGTCAAGTTCATGGAACTGTTTTAGACGCTGCCCATTGACCTGAAAGGAGGAGTGATCCTTGGGATCCTCAATAGTGATTGCCCCAAAGGGTGTGACTGCTGTGACCGTATAAGGGCCGGTCCACCTAGATTTCAATTTCCCAGGGAAGAGATGAAGACGGGAATTATAAAGAAGGACCTTCTGTCCTGGATGGAACTCTTTCCTGAGGATGCTCTTGTCATGTATCCACTTCATTTTGGCTTTGTAATTCTTGGACAAGTTGTAGGCATCATTTCTGAGTTCTTCTAACTCATTCATTTGAAGTTTTCTCTCCTCCCCTGCAGATTCGAGGTCGAAGTTGAGCTTCTTAATGGCCCACAGAGCACGATGTTCAATCTCTACCGGTAGATGACAGGGTTTCCCAAAGACGAGACGATAGGGAGACATATTGAGTGGGGTCTTGTAGGCAGTTCTGTATGCCCATAAAGCATCAGTGAGACGAGTGGACCAGTCTTTACGTGTGGTATTGACTGTCTTCTCCAAGATCTGCTTGATCTGACGATTAGAGACCTCTACTTGACCACTAGTCTGCGGATGATAAGCTAGGGCAACCTTGTGGGTTACCCCATACTTCTTCATTAAGTTCTCGAATATCTTATTGCAGAAATGGGTGCCCCCATCACTAATGATGGCCTTAGGGGCACCGAATCGAGCGAAGATGAACTCCTTTAGGAATTTGACCACCACTTTGTGGTCATTGGTCTTGGTGGGAATGGCTTCTATCCATTTGGATACATAGTCTACCGCAAGGAGAATGTACTCAAAACCATAGGAAATGGGAAAGGGGCCCATGAAGTCGATGCCCCAGATGTCAAATATTTCATCGACCTGGATGGGAGTGAGGGGCATCATGTTCCTCTGGGAGATGCGGCCTAGATGCTGGCAATTAGGACAGATTTTGCTGTAGATGTGGGCATCTTTAAATAATGTGGGCCAGTAGAATCCGCATTGCAGCACTTTTTCTGCAGTCTTCTTAGTGCTGAAATGACCACCACAAGGTTGGTCATGACATGAAGACAAGATATTGAGTTGGTCCGATTCAGGGACACAGAGACGAATGATCTGGTCAGGACAGTATTTATACAAATAAGGGTCATCCCAAGAGTAGTACTTAACTCTTGCTAGGAATTGGCTTTTGTCCTGTTTTGACCAGTGTGAAGGCATTTCTTCGGTGACAAGGTAGTTGACAATGTCAGCATACCAAGGATTAACAGAGATGGCGAACAGTTGTTCGTCTGGAAAGGTTTCAGGGATGGGCTGGGTGTCGAAGGATGACTCTAAAGTCAGTCTAGACAAGTGATCAGCCACTACATTTTCAGTTCCTTTCTTATCCTTAATCTCGAGGTCGAATTCCTGCAGTAAGAGAATCCATCGAATTAATCGAGGTTTGGTTTCCTTTTTCGACATGAGATAACGAAGGGCTGCATGATCAGTGTACACAACCACCTTAGTGGCTAAGAGGTACTGACGGAATTTATCAAGGGCGAAGACTACCGCCAGGAGTTCTTTCTCAGTGGTAGAGTAATTCATTTGGGCAGAGTTAAGAGTTTTGCTCGCGTAGTAGATCACGTGTGATCTTTTGTCAACTCTCTGCCCTAGAACAGCGCCTAACGCGTAGTCAGAAGCATCGCACATTACCTCGAAAGGTAGAGTCCAATCCGGGGGACGGATAATGGGTGCAGTAGTGAGCTCAGATTTGAGACGCTCAAATGCCTTGACACAGTCAGCATTAAAGTCGAAAGGACTATCTTTAGCTAGAAGATGGGACAGAGGTCGAGCGATTTGAGAGAAGTCCTTGATGAATCGCCTATAGAATCCTCCGTGTCCTAAAAAGGATCGGATGTCACGCACGGACTTAGGAATGGGCAAGGTCGAGATGATATCGATTTTAGCTTTGTCGACCTCAATGCCCTGATGGGAAATGACATGTCCCAGAACAATGCCCTTCTTCACCATGAAGTGGCATTTCTCCCAATTGAGGACAAGTCGCTTGTCCTGACAGCGTTGAAGTACCAGCCCTAGATGGGTCAGACAGTCATCAAAGGATGACCCAAAAACTGAGAAGTCGTCCATAAAGACTTCGAGGAATTTTTCCACCATGTCAGAGAATATGCTCATCATACACCTTTGAAAGGTTGCGGGTGCATTGCAGAGGCCAAAGGGCATGCGCTTGTAGGCAAAAGTGCCAAAGGGACAAGTGAAGGTTGTCTTCTCATGATCCTCCGGGGCGATTGGTATTTGATTATACCCTGAGTAACCATCGAGGAAGCAGTAATAGGAGTGACCTGCTAGTCTCTCCAACATCTGGTCTATGAAGGGTAAAGGAAAATGGTCCTTCCTAGTGTTGGTGTTGAGTCGTCGGTAATCGATGCAGACTCTCCACCCTTTCTTCAGGCGTTGGGTTACCATTTCCTTGTTCTCATTTTCCACAACTGTGAATCCTGCCTTTTTAGGGACGACATGAATAGGACTCACCCATTTGCTATCGGAGATGGGATAAATGATACCCGCATCTAACAGTTTAAGGACCTCATCCCGGACTACATCCTTCAAGACGGGGTTCAACCTCCTCTGGTGTTCTCGAGAGGTTTTGGATTCATCCTCGAGATAGATGTGATGTTGGCACACCGAGGGGTCTATGCCTCGGATATCATCTATAGTCCAACCTATCGCAGATTTGTGCTCGTTGAGTAGCTCGAGAAGTTTCTTACGTTCACTCTCAGACAAAGCGGAAGCAATAATGACAGGGTAGGTTTCCTTAGGACCAAGATAGGCATAGGAAAGATCTGTGGGAAGAGGCTTAAGCTCCAATTTTGGAGCAGATGGAGTAGAAATAGGTGTCACAGAAGACACGGATTGAAGAGGTTTGAATTCAGTAGGTAAAGGAAGGATGGGTTCTCTGGCCATGGTTATCAGAGGCTCGAACTCGATGAGAGGAGCGGGGATCTCTATCAGTGGAGCAGTCTCCAAAAGATCATTGAGATCAGAAATAGCTGACTCTGTTGCAAAGTCAGCTCCAAAGTGTTCTAGACACTGCTTAAGAATATCTTCGGTGGAGTCCGGGATTAGACTCTCAACGGCACACATTTCATCGGTCACTTCGCGATCAGCATCTTGTTGCATTAAACGAAAGATGTTGACCTCAGCTTTGAGGTTACCGAAAGCAATAGACATGTTTCCGTCCTGGCACCCGATGTGTGCGTTCGCGGTGGCAAGGAATGGACGGCCTAAGATGACCGGAATGCGGTTATCCTGACACGGCTCGGTGTCAAGAATGATAAAGTCCACAGGATAGTAAAAGTCAGTGACTTTTACTAGGACATCTTCAATGATTCCTCTTGGAATCTTGATGGACTGATCAGCCAATTTCAGGGTGACATTGGTAGGCTTCATATCTTTCAGTCCTAACTGCTGATATACCGAGAATGGTATGAGGTTAACGCTAGCCCCTAAATCTAGCAAGGCAGTGCAGCTAAAGTTGTCTCCAATTTCACATTGGACAGTTGGGCTACCTGGATCCTTGTGTTTGATCACACTATTGCGTTGAATGAACGCGGTAGCTTTTTCGGCCAAGAAGGCAGCTTTGGGTACATGCGTACGCCGCTTAACTGTGCACAAGTCCTTGAGGAATTTGGCATAGGAAGGGATTTGCTTGATAGCAGAAAGGAATGGGATATTGATCTGGACGTCTTTAAAGACATCTAAGATCTCAGAGAATTGCTGATCCCGCTTATCTTGGACAAGTCTGTCCGGGAAGGGAGGCTTTACTCGACAAATGGATTTGTCTTTAGCCTTAGATTTCTGCACAGGGATATCTGATGTTGGTGCAGAGGTAGAAGAAGCAGAGGTAGGATTAGGACTAGTTTCCTCTGTGCGAGTGATGGGTGCCGGAGATGGCACCGGCGGTGGTTGGACTCCCATGTCCACAGTTTTTCCAGATCGTAGGGTGGTTACAGCTTGCACCTCCCCTTGACAATTCTCATTCTGGCTTTGAGATTGGGATCCGATCTCATATACTGCCCCTTTGGCATTTCCTTTAGGGTTGGCAATGGGTTGGCTAGGAAAGATCCCCTTAGCTTTCTCAGCTTCCAAGTTACCTAGACGTTGCTCTAGACGAAGCATGGATTGCTGTTGCTGTTGCTCTAGGCGTTGCATAGATTGTTGTTGCTGAGTAATGAGTTGAGCTAGAAGGTCTTCGATACCAGATTTGGGGACCGACTGTTGGGGGGCAGCTAATGGGAGCTGAGGCACCAATTCGCGACTCGAGCTCATTGGGGCATTATAGTTATAGGCTGGAGAATTAGTTGGGACAATCGGTTGGTTCTGAAAGGTCTGTGGGACTCTTTGCTGATTCTGAAATGTGCTCGATTGTCCAGAGTATTGACCCTGTTGGAATTGCTGGTTCTGAGTAGATGGGTACTGATTCTGCTGGTACTGACCCTGATTGAATTGCCTATTGGGTTGATTGAACCCAGGAGGATACATGCCCTGAGGTTGACGTGGAGGTTGAGCTTGTGGTTGAGTAGACTGAGGCCTCCAAGAAAAGTTAGGGTGGTTTCTCGTGTCCGGATGATAAGATTGACTATACGAGTTCTGAGTGGGTGGTTTGTATGTGCTGAAAGCACAAACTTCTTCCTGAAGAGGATTAGACCACCCTTCATTCAAAGGACAATGCTCAGTAGTATGGGAGGGTTGCAGACAGAGGGTGCAGGATTCAATAGGGCTCTCGTGTCCCACATGCATGACTGGGGTAGATTGTTGAGTAGGCTTTTGTACAGACACAGCCAGTGCCGAGACTGACTTGCTCAACTCTTGAATGACTTATCGAAGCTCAGTATCAGCTGTAGCATCATGTCCCTTGGTTGTCCTTTGGACCGAAGTGGTTCGACTAAACTCTGAGTCAGTCGTCCAATGTTGAGAGTTTTCTCCTAACTCTCCCAAGAATTTGTATGCATCGGTCGGAGTTTGGTGCAGGAATTTTCCTTGGCACATTGACTCTACCATGGTCCGGGACTCATCAGTAAGTCCCTTGTAGAAGACATGGACAAGATTGCCCTTGTCGATGCTATGGTGGGGACACTTAGTCAGGTAGTCTTGGAATCTATCCCATGCTTCAAAAAATTTCTCATCGGACTTCTGTCTAAAGTCCTGAATGAGTTGCTTCATTTGGTTGGTCCGAGTCATGGGGTAGAATTTAGACATGAATTTGCCCACCAATTCTTTCCAACTGCTGATTGAATCAGCAGGTAAGGAGTAGAGCCAATCTGAGGCTCGATCTTTGAGCGAGAATGGGAAAACTCGCAGACGGACATTGTCATCATCGAGGTTCTGATTCTTGAAAAGGAGGATGACATGTTGGAATTCCCTAATATGGGAATATGGGTCTTCTCTTGGGAGACCACGAAAGGTTGGCAGCATTTGGATCGTCTGTGGCCTGATCTCAAACTGTACCGCCGTAGTAGGTGGGAGAACAATGCAAGTGGGCGGATTGGCAGAGATAGGAGCGAACGTCTCGATAAGAGGTCGTTCGACTGCCATGACTACAAAGGTAGTAGTACTGGGGGAGGCGGGTGGGGAAAGAGATGGGGAAGAATTCAGTGGAGGATCCACTGTAGGGACGTGATTCTCAGATCGAATCAAGCGCTTGTTCGGACGATTCCAAACGGGCATACGCGAATGAGGCAAGCTCTATACTTGGCAAAAAGTTGCCAGAGAGGAACACTATCCTAAATGATGCACACCAAGCACAGATAATCCTATTCTAAGCAATCAGGATATATTTTAGGAATTATCTTAGTTAGTTTTGGGGCTAGAGTAGATTATGACAGTGGGCGGACCACTGGTTTATCTTTTAACCGCCGGACTAACTGTTTTGCACTCAGTGGTTCTCACCAGGCTACACTCTTCAGAGCGAATCCTTTAGTACTAACTCTAGTTAACAACAAGGCAATCCGAAGCCTAGACAGACGTGCGGCACAATGGCTGACTTAAGTACATCCCAGACTAACCGGATTGGTCAAGTGTATAAGAAGAGTGTTCCCTCGGGTTAAGCTAGGGTTGGTGCGTGTTCCTAGTCCACACGCAACTAACCGCCGAATAGTCCAAGATGCCACGTCGAGCTCAGTGTACTTGAGTAGCAGGGACTTATGGGTGTGTTAGACAACAGGGACCCGCGCTCGTGGTCTTATTTCGATTGGATGTTAAGCGGGTTCGCTTTGTGTGGATTTTTCCTCGAACACCGGGCTAATTGGCTCTACTTCTTGATTCTTTTTATTATAGATGGATCCTGGGGATCAATTTCAGCTGGAATGATGAGGTGGGTGATGAAATCCCACCAGTTTCAATTTGGAGCTGGGTCTGCTCTCTTAGAGTTGATTGATTAACGGCCACGCCACGCAAGTCGAATAAGTTGTTGCTAGAAAACAAATAGACAAGCGGCAATGATGCACCCAATATGCTCTGTATCGCACTCAAGGCGAGGATAGAGACTTACCTCCCGTGGGCCACGCCACGGGGTCTCCTCCGTGGGTTAGAGAGGGGTATCCTAATGGGCTTGGGCCCGACTCCACCTCTTTGAGCTTTCGCTCTCTACCCACACTGGATCGTGTTCCTGCAGAAACAGTTAGATCGCACGGTCTAGGTATGTGGGATTCTATTTGGAAGATCCTTGCCTTTTTAGGGTTCACTGAACAAGCACTGAATTTAGGCAAGTTTTTGAATGAGTTTCCAAATTCGAGATGGGTTAAAATTTAGGAATTCTCAGATTGGAAAATACCTAGATTGGAAAGTTTCCCGAACTGTGGAGATCTTCCAAGAAAGATTTGATTGCGAGATCCCTTATAATTTTGGGAAATTTCCCAAAATTGAAATTCTGCTAGATTTGGGATGTTTCCTTTTGCAGACTTTTCCAAATTCGGAAGATTTCTAAAGATAGAAATTCTTCTAAAGAGGAAACTTCTAAGAGGGGAAACCCTAATTAAGCAGAGTTTCAAGATTTTGGAATCTTTCCAAAAATCGCAAATCTTTGATTGGTGATTTCTAAAAATCTGCAGAATATAAAACCCTAATTTTTTTGAATTTTGATTTTTTAATTTTTTTTGGTAATTTCCACTTAATCTAGGGTTTCTAAAAAAACCCTAGAACAAGATCTAGCAGTTATATGGAAAGCAATAAAATTCCTAAATTATTACAAATTGCACTCGGCCTTCCGAGGCATTAAAAAAAGTTATTTAAAAATTGCTAAAAATCACTAAAAACACAAAATAGAAAGTTTCCCGAAAAAGGTCGGGCTGTCCAAATTGACCAGCTTTCCGATTCAGCAACTTTCCAATTCCGTCTTTACGTCCTTTTTCGCACTCCCGAACACCCGAGCGGCAGCGGCGCCATTTGAAAGTAGGATTTTTCCGCGTCGTTGGTAACGGAAACCCTAATCTCAACACATTTTTGTTATTATCCGATTCTTTTTTTTACTCAAATCCTGCAAAAATCACAAGCTTGTACAGTGGCTCGTGTCGGATGTCGATCCGCACTCGGGGTTAGTTAGCGCGACTCATGAACATGCAATGACGGATTTTTATCAAGAAAACATGGAGAGGTGAGAATGATGATCGATTTAAAATAATTATTGGCGACTTTTAGAGAGAGAAATTTCCCACAAGTAATTAAGACGAGAATAAATTGAGAATAAGACTGAAAACACAATACTGCAAAATCAATTAAACTTTATTCAATCATAGTGCTTACAAACTATCTTTGTAGAAATTACTAAAGACTTGACTATAAAGCATTAAAATTCTAGAGAGATTTAGAGATAGAAATAAGAACTAGAGAGAGAAAGTGAGATAGAGAGAAGAATAGCTAGAGAGAGAAACTAGGGAGAGAACATAAAGAAAGGAGTTTTAGATAGAGAGAAGGAGAAACCTATATAGAAAGAAAAAGATTGAGGGTTAGAGAGAGAAAAACTATACCTTGAATTTACCCAGATTTAGCCAATGGTTAGATCGGCCAAGAGAACATGAAAAGATGAGATCCAATGCATGGTGGCTGTTGTGCATGGTGAACGGGTCGATAGGATCTGCCCAATGTGAGAAGATCAAGCTTGCTGGAGGTCATGCCAAGTACGTGGCCGTGAGGAATTGGAGGAAGTGGGGAACGGTGTTGGTGATGATAAAGGAGAGGAATGATGGCTTACGATGTCAAAGACAACAAGGAAAGTTGCTGGACATGATTGAGGAAGGTGGGGAAGAAGTTGATGCCGACTAGAGATGTGTGTTGCAGGCTGACCGGAGCAAGGGATAATGCCGAAGAGGGGGGGCAGCAACTGTGTGGATGAAGCGGAGTCTTTGAGACCTGCTCGTGAAGAGTAGTCAGTTGTGTTGGCAGCAAGGTACAGCAGCAGGTTGCAACGAGGGAAAAGCTTTAGAGAGGACAGCAATGGTTGGGTTGCAGCCGTGGAGATGCACACTAGCAGGTGAGAGAACCTACTTGTAGAGAGAACAATGGTGGAGCAAATTGTAGCAACATCTTTTGAGCTATGGAGGAGATCAAGTGGGGTTGACGGCTTCCCCTTCTCCTTCAACAGACTGGAGTTGCAGGTTGCAACTCCAGCACGTTAGAGAGACGGGGTGTGGGGGCGATGGCTGGTGCAGGCGGTGCTGGCAGTGGCAGCAACAATGATGAAGGGGGGGGCGAGCTGGGCTTGCACTCCAGCAGGTAGGAGTCCTCTCCTCCTCTCTTCTCTTCTCTTCTCTCTTTCCTTTCTTTTTCTCTTTCTTTTTTTTTTCTGGTTTTTTTTTTATGAGGAGCACGGTGAGATAATGGTAGAGAAGATGAAGATGCAGGGGGGATCGGTGGAGAAAAATGGCAAGAGGAGCAGCTTCGAGGTGGTTGCTAGCGAGAGGGGGAAGAGGTAGGTGATCAGCAACAGGTGGCCGGAGTTAATGGAGGTTGCCGGAGTTGCAACCTGCAACTCCGGTGATCTTGAAAAAAAAAATTTTTTTCTTTTTTTTTTTGTTTTCTTTGAGGGGCTGGAGATGGGTTGCAATACTGGATGATGGAGAGATGAGGAAGGGAGGTCAAGAGGTGGGTGGATAGTGTTGGAACGGTTGGCGTTGCAGCAGTGTGTTGCTGGTTTCACCAATGAAAACGGAGATGTGCATGCAGGTTGAGGAGAAGGATGGCAACACTGAAGATCGTGCAAAGGGCAGCAAAGTGAAGAAGTTACTGGGCAGTCTTGGAGATGGATCGATTGATGGTGAAAAGGGGCTGTAACGGCTTGGGGAAGAAGAGCATGGGGGGAGCGATGAAGAGAGAACGTCAAGAATGAATAGCGCCCTCTTTCTCCTCTTTCTTTTCTCTTTATATTAAGGATGAGACCATCCTCAATAGGGTTTGGTCCCTACTTTTCCCTTCTTGGTCCAACTTGCCCTCTCCCCCATAAGGTGAGATGCACCTTATCAAAACTTCCAAGGGAAGATAGTCCTCTACTTTTCCTTTCTTAGTCCAACTTAACTCTCCCCAATAAGGCGAGATTCACCTTATCAAAACTTCCAAGGGAGGACAGTCACTATTTGGTGGACAATGCTACAGCCCTCTTCTCAATTAGGCAAGATATTATCCCATGTGATGGTCCATAGCATGCTACATGCTGCCACCTCACATGTCATCACTTCTTGTTAGCCAAACTACTCTCTTTCCTACTTCTCTGGAATGGAACACGCTTGCTACATCTTTGCCACACATGTGGTGGTTTATTGCAAATGCAACCACCATTTTGGGAATTGTTTAGACCAATTTTCTAACAATAATCATTGGTCCATGCATCTAGCTCCGTCTTGTCCCTGATTCGACACTATCTAGCTGTTCAACTCAATCAGACAGTCAGAACCATCTGACCTGTCTTATCATGTTCACAGGCCAACTTTCCATGTATTTTTAAAACCGTGACCCCTCATCTTGAATCAATCTCTTTGATCATCTTTGTTTGAACCATGTTTGTCTCTTCATGATCTAGCTAGCCATTGACTTGGTCACCCTATGGCCCGTGGTCTCCTGACTCGACCAATGCTTCCCAGGTCTTGGGAAATTTCTTGATTGGATCCTTGGAACTCACGTGCAACACCATCTTCATTATTTGCATGGAACTCCCTACAGTCATCTTTATCTTGTTTCACGGACCAGTCAGCTCGTTGGTTCGCAATTTTCAAGAATCATCCGATTTGGTTTCCTGCAATAGTGAAAAACGCGTAATGAGTCTCAATCATAACGTCTCATACCTAGACTTTCGAAAATGTGTTTAATGCATGCAAATATACCATTTCGTCCAGAAAAGTGTGTTCTATGCAACAAAAGGGACTCTTACGTAGAAAAGTAGATAAATAGAGTATTTTAACGTAGGAGACTGCAATAATGCTAAAAGGATAATTGCTTAAAATAAGCACTTTTGAGCGAATATCAATGTCTTTGAATTACGCACACTAACCCCGAGTGCGGATCGACATCCGACACGAATCCCTATACAATATCGCATATTTTGCAGGATTAAAACTCGGATCAAATTACAAATCTTGTTGAGATTAGGGTTTCCGTAACCAACGATGCGGAAAAATCTTACTTTCACTTGGCGTGGACAAGCTCTTCTTGATGTTCAAGGCTTGACAAAGCACTTTGATCTCGGTAGCATCGAATTGACTCCTGTTGTCAATTACGATCTCTTGGGGCACTCCGAATCTACACACGATATTCTCCCATAGAAATCTTCTGACATGAGAGGCATGAACTTGCACCAGTGGGACAGCCTCAATTCACTTGGTGAAGTAATCGATTGCGATTAGCAGAAAGCGGACGTTGCTGGGAGCTCTAGGGAAGGGTCCCATTATGTCTAGGCCCCACTTGGCGAATGGCCAAGGGCTGAATACCGGGTGCATTTCTTCCGTCGGGGATTTTAGAATGGGAGAATGCTTCTAGCAGTTGGCGCACTTTTGCACGAACATTTTGGCATCCTTCTGCATGTATGGCCAGAAGTAGCCTTGTGAGCGAGAGTCCTCGCCCCCGAGTGGTTTCCGCACTCGTCGGAATGGATTTCTTGCATTATGCCTTCTGCCTCGCTTGGAGTGACACACCTCAAGAGGGGACCTAGAGTAGACTTCCTGTATAGGTCCTGACCTATCAGAGTGTATCTCCCAGCAACTTGTTGTATCTTCCTTGTCTTAGATTTCTCGCTAGGAAGCTGTGAAGTAGACAGATACAGGCGTAATTCATCAACCCAGCTGGGGTCGCCCCCAGTGTCTGGCTACGAGCTTTTGGCTGTCACCTAGTAAATGGTCGCCTGCCGGCTATTGGCCATCTGCTCATCAAAGGCTGTTTGCTGGTATCGCACCACCTGCCAACTCCTGGCCGTCTGGTCGTCAGTGGCCGTCTACTGGTATCGAACCACCTGCCGACTTCTGGCCGTCTGGTCGTCAGTGGTCGTCTGGTCGTCAGTGGCCGTCTGCTGATATCGGACCACCTGTCGACTTCTGGCCGTCTGGTCGTCTGTGGCTGTCTGTCGGTTGCTGCTTATTTGGCCAACGCTGGTGACTTCATGACCCTTTCCTACCTGTCGATCATCTGGTACCCTTAGATCCTCGAAGGGACGAATGCTGGGTTGCTCTTGATATTCCACCGATATCTTTCTTAAGAAGGTTTCGCCTATCATAGTGCATACGTATGCTAGGGAATCTGCATATCAATTTTCATGGTGTGGCAACTGGTGAAGGCTTATCCTCTCGAGCTGCCTGGTCAGGTTCTTTACGACGGCCAGGTATGCTCCCATTCTATCGTCCCTTGTCTAGAAAGTTCCACCGTATTGACTTACCATGAGTTGGGAGTCGCTATAGACTTCTAGATCGGTTATGTTGAGGTCACGCGCTAGGGTCAGTTTGGCCACCACGGCTTCGTATTCGGCCTCATTGCCTTTTCCAGGTATAGGTTTTGTGGGGATATTAGCACTATCCCAACCCCTAAATCTTTGTCATTTGCCGATCCGTCGATGAACAACTTCCATCCTTCTTGATTTCTTAGAGTAGTTGGAACCTCTGGGAGTGGTAAAACATCTGTGTCTCCGTTTCCGGGTGTCGGCGTATCATGGACCAAAAAATCTGCGAGGAAACCTGCCACGCGGTTCATAGCGTATGTCATACTGAGCTAGGTATACGGCCCACTTTGCCATTCTTCCCGAGAGATCCATCTTTCCAAGTATAGTCTTCAGGGGATACTTGGTGTAGACGGTGATCACCCGGTCTTCAGAATATGGTTTCAATCTTTTAAATGCGTAGACGAGGGCAAGTGTGGTGTACCGGGTCTCGGCCTCTACCAAGGCTTTACTGACGAAGTAGATGGGTTTCTCCCCTTCATTTGTTTCACGAAATAGCACCGCACTCACTGATCCTTCTATAGCCACTAGGTACAGTCCTAGGGTCACCCCCAACTCGAGGTGGGATAGGATAGGAGGTTGAGCTAAATACTCCTTCACCTTCTTGAATGCTAGCTCGCATTCGTCCGTCCACTCATAAACGCCATTCTTCTTGAGCAGGTGGAAGAGCGGCTTGCACATATCAGTTGACCTTGAGATGAAACGGTTTAACACAGCTATCCTTCCTGCCAGCTTCTGGACCTCCTTTTGGTTCCTCGAGGAGGGCATGTGATATTCGCTCAAAAGTGCTTATTTTAAGCAATTATCCTTTTAGCGTTATTGCATTCTCCTACGTAAAATACTCTATTTACCTACTTTTCTACGTAAGAGTCTCTTAGAAATCACCAATCAAGGATTTGCGATTTTTGGAAAGATTCTAAAATCTTGAAACTTTGCTAAATTAGGATTTCCCCTTTTTAGAAGTTTCCTCTTTAGAAGAATTTCTATCTTTAGAAATCTTCCGAATTTGGAAAAGTCTGCAAAAGGAAACGCCCCAAATCTAGCAGAATTTCAATTTTGGGAAATTTCCCAAAATTATAAGGGATCTCGCAATCAAATCTTTCTTGGAAGATCTCCACAGTTCGGGAAACTTTCCAATCTAGGTATTTTCCAATCTGGGAATTCCTAAATTTTAACCCATCTCGAATTTGGAAACTAATTAAAAAACTTGCCTAAATTCAGTGCTTGTTCTGTGAACCCTAAAAAGGCAAGGATCTTCCGAATAGAATCCCGCATACCTAGACCGTGCGATCTAACTTTTCTGCAGGAACACGATCCAGTGTGGGTAGAGAGCGAAAGCTCAAAGAGGTGGAGTCGGGCCCAAGCCCATTAGGATACCCCTCTCTAACCCACGGAGGAGACCCCGTGGCGTGGCCCACGGGAGGTAAGTCTCTATCCTCGCCTTGAGTGCGATACAGAGCATATTGAGTGCATCATTGCCGCTTGTCTATTTGCTTTCGCATCCATATTCTTCGACTTGCGTGGCGTGGCCGTTAATCAATCAACTCTAAGAGAGCAAACCCAGCTCCAAAATTGAAACTGGTGGGATTTCATCACCCACCTCATCACTCCAGCTGAAATTGATCCCCAGGATCCATCTATAATAAAAAGAATCAAGAAGTAGAGCCAATTAGCCCGGTGTTCGAGGAAAAATCCATACAAAGCGAACCCGCTTAACATCCAATCGAAATAAGACCACGAGCGCGGGTCCCTGTTGTCTAACACACCCATAAGTCCCTACTACTCAAGTACACTGAGCTCGACGTGGCATCTTGGACTATTCGGCGGTTAGTTACGTGTGGACTAGGAACACGCATCAACCCTAGCTTAACCCGAGGGAACACTCTTCTTATACACTTGACCAATCCGGTTAGTCTGGGACGTACTTAAGTCAGCCATTGTGCCGCACGTCTGTCTAGGCTTCGGATTGCCTTGTTGTTAACTAGAGTTAGTACTAAAGGATTCGCTCTGAAGAGTGTAGCCTGGTGAGAACCTCTGAGTGCAAAACAGTTAGTCCGGCGGTTAAAAGATAAACCAGTGGTCCGCCCACTGTCATAATCTACTCTAGCCCCAAAACTAACAAAGATAATTCCTAAAATATATACTGATTGCTTAGAATAGGATTATCTGTGCTTGGTGTGCATCATTTAGGATAGTGTTCCTCTCTGGCAACTTTTTGCCAAGTATAGAGCTTGCCTCATTCGCGTATGCCCGTTTGGAATCGTCCGAACAAACGCTTGGTTCGATCTGAGAATCACGTCCCTACAGTGGATCCTCCACTGAATTCTTCCCCATCTCTTTCCCCACCCGCCTCCCCCAGTACTACTACCTTTGTAGTCATGGCAGTCGAACGACCTCTTATCGAGACGTTCGCTCCTATCTCTGCCAATCCGCCCACTTGTATTGTTCTCCCACCTACTACGGCGGTACAATTTGAGATCAGGCCGCAGACGATCCAAATGCTGCCTACCTTTCGTGGTCTCCCAAGAGAAGACCCATATTCCCATATTCGGGAATTCCAACATGTCATCCTACTTTTCAAGAATCAGAACCTCGATGATGACAATGTGCGTCTGCGAGTTTTCCCATTCTCGCTCAAAGACCGAGCCTCAGATTGGCTCTACTCCTTACCCGCTGATTCAATCAGCAGTTGGAAAGAGTTGGTGGGCAAATTCATGTCTAAATTCTACCCCATGACTCGGACCAACCAAATGAAGCAACTCATCCAGGACTTTCGACAAAAGTCCGATGAGAAATTTTTTGAAGCGTGGGATAGATTCCAAGACTACCTGACTAAGTGCCCCCACCATAGCATCAACAAGGGCAATCTTGTCCATGTCTTCTACAAGGGACTTACTGATGAGTCCTGGACCATGGTAGAGTCAATGTGCCAAGGAAAATTCCTGCACCAAACTCCGACCGATGCATACAAATTCTTGGGAGAGTTAGGAGAAAACTCTCAACATTGGACGACTGACTCAGAGTTCAGTCGAACCACTTCGGTCCAAAGGACAACCAAAGGACATGATGCTACAGCTGATACTGAGCTTCGATCAGTCATTCAAGAGTTGAGCAAGTCAGTAACGGCACTGGCTGTGTCTGTACAAAAACCTACTCAACAATCTACCCCAGTCATGCATGTGGGACACGAGAGCCCTATGGAATCCTGTACCCTCTGTCTGCAACCCTCCCATACTACTGAGCATTGTCCTTTGAATGAAGGATGGTCTAATCCTCTTCAGGAAGAAGTTTGTGCTTTCAGCACATACAAACCACCCACTCAGAACTCGTATAGTCAATCTTATCATCCGGACACGAGAAACCACCCTAACTTCTCTTGGAGGCCTCAGTCTACTCAACCACAAGCTCAACCTCCGCGTCAGCCTCAGGGCATGTATCCTCCTGGGTTCAATCAACCCAATAGGCAATTCAATCAGGGACAATACCAGCAGAATCAGTACCCATCTAATCAGAACCAGCAGTTCCAACAGGGTCAATACTCTGGACAACATAGCACATTTCAGAATCAGCAAAGAGTTCCCCAGAACTTTCAGAACCAACAGATTGTCCCAACTAATTCTTCCGCCTATAACTATAATGCCCCGATGAGCTCGAGTCGCGAATTGGTGCCTCAGCTCCCATTAGCTGCTCCCCAACAGTCGGTCCCCAAACCCGGTATCGAGGACCTTCTAGCTCAACTCATTACTCAATCTATGCAACGCCTAGAGCAACAGCAACAGCAATCCATGCTTCGTCTAGAGCAACGTCTAGGTAACTTGGAAGCTGAGAAGGCTAAGGGGATCTTTCCTAGCCAACCCATTGCCAACCCTAAAGGAAATGCCAAAGGGGCAGTATATGAGATCGGATCCCAATCTCAAAGCCAGAATGAGAATTGTCAAGGGGAGGTGCAAGCTGTAACCACCTTACGATCTGGAAAAACTGTGGACATGGGAGTCCAACCACCGCCGGTGCCATCTCCAGCACCCATCACTCGTACAGAGGAAACTAGTACCAATCCTACCTCTGCTTCTTCCACCTCTGCACCAACATCTGATATCCCTGTGCAAAAATCTAAGGCTAAAGACAAATCCATTTGTCGAGTAAAGCCTCCCTTCCCGGACAGACTTGTCCAAGATAAGCGGCATCAGCAATTCTCTGAGATCTTAGATGTCTTTAAAGACGTCCAGATCAATATCCCATTCCTTTCTGCTATCAAGCAAATCCCCTCCTATGCCAAATTCCTCAAGGACTTGTGCACAGTTAAGCGGCGTACGCATGTACCCAAAGCTGCCTTCTTGGCCGAAAAAGCTACAGCGTTCATTCAACGCAATAGTGTGATCAAACACAAGGATCCAGGTAGCCCAACTGTCCAATGTGAAATTGGTGACAACTTTAGCTGCACTGCCTTGCTAGATTTAGGGGCTAGCGTTAACCTCATACCATTCTCGGTATATCAGCAGTTAGGACTGAAAGATATGAAGCCTACCAATGTCACCCTGAAATTGGCTGATCAGTCCATCAAGATTCCAAGAGGAATCATTGAAGATGTCCTAGTAAAAGTCGCTGACTTTTATTATCCTGTGGACTTTATCATTCTAGACACCGAGCCGTGTCACGACAACCGCATTCTGGTCATCTTAGGCCGTCCATTCCTTGCCACCGCGAACGCACACATCGGGTGCCGGGACGGAAACATGTCCATTGCTTTCGGTAACCTCAAAGCTGAGGTCAACATCTTTCGTTTAATGCAACAAGATGCCGATCGCGAAGTGACCGATGAAATGTGTGCCGTTGAGAGTCTAATCCCGGACTCCACCGAAGATATTCTTAAGCAGTGTCTAGAACACTTTGGAGCTGACTTTGCAACAGAGTCAGCCATTTCTGATCTCAATGATCTTTTGGAAACTGCTCCATTGCTAGAGATCCCCGCTCCACTCATCGAGTTCGAGCCTCTGATAACCATGGCCAGAGAACCCATCCTTCCTTTACCTACTGAAGTCAAACCTCTTCAATCCGTGTCTTCTGTGACACCTATTTCTACTTCATCTGCTCCAATATTGGAGCTTAAGCCTCTTCCCACAGATCTTTCCTATGCCTATCTTGGTCCTAAGGAAACCTACCCTGTCATTATTGCTTTCGCTTTGTCTGAGAGTGAACGTAAGAAACTTCTCGAGCTGCTCAACGAGCACAAATCTGCGATAGGTTGGACTATAGATGATATTCGAGGCATAGACCCCTCGGTGTGCCAACATCACATCTACCTCGAGGATGAATCCAAAACCTCTCGTGAACACCAGAGGAGGTTGAACCCCGTCTTGAAGGATGTAGTCCGGGACGAGGTCCTTAAACTGTTAGATGCGGGTATCATTTACCCCATCTCCGATAGCAAATGGGTGAGTCCTATTCATGTCGTCCCTAAAAAGGCAGGATTCACAGTTGTGCAAAATGAGAACAAGGAAATGGTCACCCAGCGCCTGAAGAAAGGGTGGAGAGTCTGCATCGATTACCGATGACTCAACACCAACACTAGGAAGGACCATTTTCCTTTACCCTTCATAGACCAAATGTTGGAGAGACTAGCAGGTCACTCCTATTACTGCTTCCTCGATGGTTACTCAGGGTATAATCAAATACCCATCGCCCCTGAGGATCATGAGAAGACAACTTTCACCTGTCCCTTTGGCACTTTTGCCTACAAGCGCATGCCCTTTGGCCTCTGCAATGCACCCGCGACCTTTCAGAGGTGTATGATGAGCATATTTTCTGACATGGTGGAAAAATTCCTCGAAGTCTTTATGGACGACTTCTCAGTTTTTGGGTCATCCTTTGATGACTGTCTGAACCATCTAGGGCTTGTACTTCACCGCTGTCAGGACAAGCGACTTGTCCTCAATTGGGAGAAATGCCACTTCATGGTGAAGAAGGGCATTGTTCTGGGACATGTCATTTCCCATCAGGGCATTGAGGTCGACAAAGCTAAAATCGATATCATCTCGACCTTGCCCATTCCTAAGTCCGTGCGTGACATCCGATCCTTTTTGGGACACGGAGGATTCTATAGGCGATTCATCAAGGACTTCTCTCAAATCGCTCGACCTCTGTCCCATCTTCTGGCTAAAGACAGTCCTTTCGACTTTAATGCTGACTGTGTCAAGGCATTTGAGCGTCTCAAATCTGAGCTCACTACTGCGCCCATTATCCGTCCCCCGGACTGGACTCTACCTTTTGAGGTAATGTGCGATGCTTCTGACTACGCATTAGGCGCCGTTCTAGGGCAGAGAGTTGACAAAAGGTCACACGTGATCTACTACGCGAGCAAAACTCTTAACTCTGCCCAAATGAATTACTCTACCACTGAGAAAGAACTCCTGGCGGTAGTCTTCGCCCTTGATAAATTCCGTCAGTACCTCTTAGCCACTAAGGTGGTAGTGTACACTGATCATGCAGCCCTTCGTTATCTCATGTCGAAAAAGGAAACCAAGCCTCGATTAATTCGATGGATTCTCTTACTGCAGGAATTCGACCTCGAGATTAAGGATAAGAAAGGAACTGAGAATATAGTGGCTGATCACTTGTCTAGACTGACTTTAGAGTCATCCTTCGACACCTAGCCCATCCCTGAAACCTTTCCAGACGAACAACTGTTCGCCATCTCTGTTAATCCTTGGTATGCTGACATTGTCAACTACCTTGTCACCGAAGAAATGCCTTCACACTGGTCAAAACAGGACAAAAGCCAATTCCTAGCACGAGTTAAGTACTACTCTTGGGATGACCCTTATTTGTATAAATACTGTCCTGACCAAATCATTCGTCTCTGTGTCCCTGAGTCGGACCAACTCAATATCTTGTCCTCGTGTCATGACCAACCTTGTGGTGGTCATTTCAGTACTAAGAAAACTGCAGAAAAAGTTCTGCAATGCGGATTCTACTGGCCCACATTATTTAAAGATGCCCACATCTACAGCAAAACCTGTCCTAATTGCCAGCATCTAGGCCGCATCTCCCAGAGGAACATGATGCCCCTAACTCCCATCCAGGTCGATGAGATATTTGACACCTGGGGCATCGACTTCATGGGCCCCTTTCCAGTTTCCTATGGTTTTGAGTACATTCTCCTTGCGGTAGACTATGTATCCAAATGGATAGAAGCCATTCCCACCAAGACCAATGACCACAAAGTGGTGGTCAAATTCTTAAAAGAGTTCATCTTCGCTCGATTCGGTGCCCCTAAGGCCATCATTAGTGATGGGGGCACCCATTTCTGCAATAAGATATTCGAGAACTTAATGCAGAAGTATGGGGTAACCCACAAGGTTGCCCTAGCTTATCATCCGCAAACTAGTGGTCAAGTAGAGGTTTCTAATCGTCAGATCAAGCAGATCTTGGAGAAGACAGTCAATACCACACGTAAAGACTGGTCTACTCGTCTCACTGATGCTTTATGGGCATACAGAACCGCCTACAAGACCCCACTCAATATGTCTCCCTATCGTCTCGTCTTTGGGAAACCTTGTCATCTACCGGTAGAGATTGAACATCGTGCCCTATGGGCCATTAAGAAACTCAACTTCGACCTCGAATCTGCAGGGGAGGAGAGAAAACTTCAAATGAATGAGTTAGAAGAACTCAGAAATGATGCCTACAACTTGTCGAAGAATTACAAAGCCAAAATGAAGTGGATACATGACAAGAGCATCCTCAGGAAAGAGTTCCATCCAGGACAGAAGGTCCTTCTTTATAATTCCCGTCTTTATCTCTTCCCTGGGAAATTGAAATCTAGGTGGACCGGTCCTTATACGGTCACAGCAGTCACACCCTTTGGGGCAATCACTATTGAGGATCCCAAGGATCACTCCTCATTCCAGGTAAATGGCCAGCGTCTTAAACAGTTCCATGAACTTGACGTATTATTCATTCAGACTTTTGAGATCGATCTCATCGATCCTGTCTATGTCGACTGATGATCCACTCAGTCTCCTGTGCTCCAACTTGGTTGGGGGTGCCTGTCACCCCCGTCATGTCTGGCTGAAGACGTAAAACTTAGCACTTTCGGAAAGGCAATTCCGGTATTCCTAGAGTACATGAGTCTCATGCATTTGTTATTACTGTTATATCTCTGGAAATGCAGGTACATTCATTCTTCCGATCATCAGGTACCACACACTGTCGAGTTTCTGCCGACTTGGTAACATCCTTCCTGAATCTCTGCATCATCATCATTGATTTGTTATCATTTTATGTCCCGGTCATGAGCACCGAGGACGGTGCTGTATTTTGGTTGGGGGTGGGTATTTACCAAAACTCATGTCTTCATTTTGAAAAAAAAAAAAAAAAAAAAATGTTGTTTTTGGGGTGATTTCCGATATTCTCCAAAAGTTTTCTAGAATTTCAAAAATGTGTCAAATACCCTGACTTTGATTAGCTAAAAACCTCCGTTAAGTCAGTATTGAGGATGTCAATTTTTGTTTAAGGTTAGCTTTGAGTCAAGTCAAGCGTGGCTACAGCAGTTTTGAAAACTTAGAAAAACTCAGATTCGGCACAATTGTACACTATCAACATCAGAGTCATCCTAAGTTTGGAAATTCTAGAGATCCTATGAGAAGAATTGTGGAGACCTAACCCAGTGAGCTTTCGAGCCTTTAATCAATTCAGAGGAGTATACAATAATTCTGAGTCACAAGATGACTCACTATTCTTCATGCCCGCAATATTCGTTGAGAGATCTCATTCTCTTTTGCTTCGATCATAAAACTCGGAACGACATCAACATTGGATTACTACGACAGAACTTTCTCTATATCCAGTCAAGACAGTATACATGATAGTGCAAACCCTAGAAAATGATTTAGGCCATTTTTTTTCTGAACCATTCAGCCTTTTTACTCACCTGAATTATACTTCACTAGAAACCCCTTGAGCCGTTCTATAAAAGCCTTTTATTTGCAAACCCATCAACCTAAAATCCAGTCCAGCTACGAAACATGACTGGCTACCCTTATTTTGAGATGGACAAAAGAATAACTGATGTGGGTGTACCGTGAAAAAGAAAAGTAAAGAAGAAGAATCAAAAGGAAAAGAAAGTGGTTCAAGCCAAAAACAAAATATAGAAAGAAAGTATGAAGAAGAGCTGAAAAGAAATTGAGCAGTCTCAGAAATATCAAGAAAAAGAGAAAAATACGAAAAAAGGAAAAAGAACCAGATAATGGTGTTACGTCGCAGGAAAAATTCAAGAAAATGGCAATATCCTCTCAAGATCTTTGAAATCCTGTATTCCTTTATCTCTCTACACCTGACCTAAGCCTCATTACAACCCAGGAAAGTCCTACTTGATTCTAGGATAGCACGATCATAAAATGTGTAGATTGGAGAAAGAGAAGCTATAGAGTTTGATCTGACGTTCCCGAGTGAAGTGGTATTCCAATCATGAGATCTTCTTCTGTTAAAGATGTCCTTCCTTCGAATAAAACATATGTGAGATCTTTTGGCCTCTTTTAAATACATCTCCTCACATATAAATTGAGAGAAAAGAAGAAAACCCTTCTTGTGTGATTCTATTCTGAGTGCTAAACATGTGAGATTTGAGGTCGAGGCAGAAAAACTTAGAGGTGATCTGGAAATCTTTACTGTCGGATGATGAGAATGTTGAGCACACACACACGCAGAGTTTGACTATTCTGGGTCATGATTATCAGTCTGTAGTCTTGCCAAAACTTTCAAACTCTTCGCTAGCATGTAACTGCTTTTGCATCCATTCAATAATTTGACGAACGGTGTTTTCCCGGAGCTAATATGAAAAAGTGTGCAGCATGTGCAGAGCCCTTTTAAGCTCATTTACTTCGTACTAATTGCCAAGGATTGGCAATATGCTGGTTGGGGGTTGTGATATTCGCTCAAAAGTGCTTATTTTAAGCAATTATCCTTTTAGCGTTATTGCATTCTCCTACGTAAAATACTCTATTTACCTACTTTTCTACGTAAGAGTCTCTTCTGTTGCGTAGAACACACTTTTCTGGACGAAATGGTATATTTGCATGCATTAAACACATTTTCGGAAGTCTAGATATAAAGCCGTTCTGATTAAGTCTCATTACGCGCTTCTTTTATCGCAGGAAACCCGATTGGAGAATTTTAAGGATTATGGGCCCACAACTGACTGCCAAAGCCTTTGATCAAAGCATAAAGAGCCAATGGACTTAGACAAGAAGAAGTAGGCTGAAGACAGGAAGAGCCAGAGAATCGAAAAAGCCTGAGAGAAAATCAAGAGAAAAGAAGAGACTAAGGACATTAAAGCTTATCAACTAACATAAGATGAGGACTCACGCAGTTGGTAAAGCATGCAGAAGACCAAGTCAAAGACCAGGGTTCAAGACCCTCTATTAGCATTTCTCCTTTATTTTGTAATATTTTCTCTCTCCTCTCTCTAAAACCCTGAGTTCCACATCTTGTGGTCATCCTTCGCTCACCACGTGCCCTCATCATCATCATCTGAGCCATACGATCATCTGTCCGACCGTCGGATAATTCAGATTATCTGCCCAATCATCCGCTCACCATCCGATCGCCACTAGATCTCCATCATCTCCATTCATATCCATTAGATTCTCCTAACCATCCGATCTTCTCCTCCCTCACCGTCACCCCATCCCATGACTTACCTCAGCCAATCATCACCATCCATTCCTCATCATTCGACAATTGCCACGTGATCTCCTTCTCATCCAATGGCCAACAAGATTGCGGCTCTATAGATGGCAATAGGGAAAATGATTTCTCAAACATCTTCTTTTGAAAATGGAAAATATCTTTTGGTTAAATTGTTCTTTTATGGTAAGAGAAAATTGGAAAGAAAAGATTATGAATGCCTTTTAGAAAACCTTGATTTTTTAGAAAGCATAACTAATACGAACATAGGTTTTAAAATAGAAAGGGCATGTGTTGTTTTCAATATAGAAGGAAAATTTTTTTTGGAATGCCAATAGGGTTGGAGGGATTGGAAAGCATTAGAGAAAAAGAAAGGAAAGAGAGAAGAGTGTTTTGGGCCATTAGATTTGATCATATTAGAGAGAATGGCTTGGGAAAGATGGGGAGATGTATAAAAACTAAAACCCAAGCCGTTCTCACCCCCTCTCAACTCACTTTCTAATTTTTTTACCCCAAGCCGTTAGCCACTTCTTCTCCTCCAGTTTCTCACTCTCCCCACGCCTGGTTCATTCTTCCCTCCTTGTTTTCCTTCTTCCGGATCTTCAAAAACTTAAGCCGCCCCACGTTTTTGGAACAAGGAGAGCTCTTCTCCTTGCTGCCATTAACACACTGCACTTACCTCTAGTGCAAAACGGAAACACCTCCCTCTTCTTTTCAGTCTCTCCGCCTAGAACCTCTCCGGAAACGGACACACCTGCTGGTATCTCTCCTTCAGTGCACACGAACTACACTTCACCTTGAAAGAAAAAAAAAAAAAAAAAAAAAAAATTTTTTTTTTAAGATCACCGGAGTTGCAGGTTGCAACTCCGGCGACCTCCATTAACGCCGGCACATCTCCTGTGCTCTTCATCCACGCGCCAGCAGGAGGTCGTCCATTGCTGCCACCAACCTTTCCTCTCCCACCTTGCTGCTCAAAAACGGCAAGGCTGCACCACGGTGTAGCCGGAGTGAACTTTCATCACCGGAGTTGCAGACCTGCAACTCCGGTCGGCCTCTCCTTCTCCCTTCTCTCGGACGTTCTCTATTGGAGAACGACAGCTGCCCAGCACCTCCCTCAACTCCCACATCTTCATCTTCCCTTCAAGAACTGAACTAGGTGAGATAAAAAAAAAGAAAAACAGAAAAAGAGAAGAAAAGAAGAGAAGGAGGGAAGAAACCGTTAGGTTCCTCCCCTTTGGACTCCATTGCCGCCCTGCCCAAACCGTTGGCCTGAAACCTTTTGGGTTCGCCTGAACCTCTGCCCAACTGCACCGCCTCCTCCTTCTCCACTACCGTTACCGCCTGCAACTTCCCCATTTGCGCCGTCCTCATCTTGCGATTCTTCTCCACTGTTTCTTGAAGAGAAACCAAAAAAAAGAAAAAGAAAAAGAGGAAGGGAAGAAGAAGAAGAAGACAGAGGAGGGGATACCTCATTGTGGCAGCCTCCCATCACGTTGCAACCAGCAACTTCCCTTCCACCGTTATGTCCTGCAACTAGCAGGCGCTATCTTAGGCTGCACCGCCGTTATGCTTTGGAGATCACCCCCACCTGCAAGCCGTTTCACCCTTTGCACCACGCGATCGCTACCCTGCTGCTCTTCACGCACCTCCTCCACGGATTCACCTTCAACAGCGTGGTCATGAGACTAATATCTTCACTATGATTGGATCTCTCCAATGGTAAAGGTCTCTCTATCTCACTTTCTCTCTCTAGTTCTTATTTCTATCTCTAAATCTCTCTAGAATTTTAATGCTTTATAGTCAAGTTTTTAGTAATTTCTACAAAGATAGTTTGTAAGCACTATGATTGAATAAAGTTTAGTTGATTTTGCAGTATTGTGCTTTCAGTCTTATTCTCAATTTATTCTCGTCTTAATTACTTGTGGGAAATTTCTCTCTCTAAAAATCGCCAATAATTATTTTAAATCGATCATCATTCTCACCTCTCCATGTTTTCTTGATAAAAATCCGTCATTGCATGTTCATGAGTCGCGCTAACTAACCCCGAGTGCGGATCGACATCCGACACGAGCCACTGTACAAGCCTGTGATTTTTGCAGGATTTGAGTAAAAAAGAATCGGATAATTACAAATATTGTTGAGATCTAGGATTTCCGTAACCAACGACACGGGAAAATCCTACTATCAGCATGTCAGTCAGGGCCCGAATCTGCTCTGAGATTCCTTTGTGAGATATGAGGTATCCCAGGAATTTTCTTGATGTGACGTCAAATGTACATTTTGATGGGGTGAGCTTCATCTGGTGTTGGTGCAGCCTAGGAAGGTCTGTTCTAAATCCTGCATATGCATCGTGCGTTGCTTGCTTTTGATGATCATATCGTCGATGTAGACTTCCATCGATGTCCCTATCAAGTCGTGGAATATCTTGTTTATCAGCCTTTGGTAGGTCACCCCCGCGTTCTTCAACCCGAACGGCATTACTGTATAGCAAAACACACCTCATTCAGTTGTGAAGGCTATTTTCTCTTGGTTGGGGCCGTACAGTGGAATCTGGTTGTACCCTAAATATCCATCCATGAATGACAACATTCTGTACCCGGTGGTTGCATCCACCAGCTAGTCAATCCTTCACAGCGGATAGGGGTCTTTGGGACACGCCTTGTTGAAGTTGTAAAGTCGATGTACACCCTAATCTTGCCGTTCTTCTTGGGCACTGCAACCACGTTTGCAAGCCATCTCTAGTTACTCACTTCCTTGAGGAATCCTGCCTTTAGCAGCCTATTGATCTCATCTCGTATAGCTATCTATTTCTAGGGTGCAGTCCTCCTCGATTTCTGCGTCACCGGAGGGTATTTTGGATCGACGTTTAACTTGTGGAGGAAGACTTCGGGGTCGATTCCCGACATCTTTTTGAGTGACCAGGCGAACACACCCTTATTTGCTGCGAGGAACTTTGTTATTTCTTTTTTCTCTTCTGGAGTTAGCATTGAACCGATGTAGGTTATTATCAGATCTTCTTTGGTCTGAGGTTCACCTCCTCTACCGGCTCTACTGAGATACTAGATGATAACCTTCTCGCTGACGTATCGAGAAGGTCGGAAAGAACTGTTGTAGTTATTTTTTCAGTCGACGGATGTCGAGCCGCCAGCTCGCTATCTAGTTGCCGGCCAGCTACGAGCTCGCGGCCGCATGCTACCTTTGACATGTGTACATCAGGTGGAAACGTTCCCTGGTGGCCTTCTGCCTTTGGTAGCGAGCTCGCTGAGGTGAGGGTTGTCGAATAGCATCTCCAGGTTGAAATTTGGTCTCCCCTGATGTCCATCGTCCCCTGCTCAGTGGGAAACTGGATCATCTAGTGATAGTAGAGGGGACAGCCTTCATCTCGTGAATCCATCCTCGTCTGAGAATGGCATTATAGGGGGATTGAGTGTCAACGAACATGAACTGAGTCATGGTAGTTACCGGGCTTGTCATGCCCCGAATCCAGATACCCAGATTTGACCCAAAATTCATAGATCAACCCGTACCCAAACCTAGAGCTGATCCATGAATGTCCCCTAGTAGTCCAATTAGGTCAATTAGACTACTAAGGTTCATTCGAAAACCCATTAAGTAAATAAAAAAAGTCTAGATGTAAAAAACAAATAACTAAAATAATTCAAATAATTCAATCAATCAACTAAATGTAGAGAGAATGAGGTGAGAACATGCTCTCAATCAAAGGCCTACATGTCCGCGAAAATAAATAAATAATGTTATAAAATAATCAAATATAGCTTTTTAAAGTGTGGGATCGACTACCAAATCCTCGTTGTTCTCCTCGAGTACACCAGAGTCTTCCGTTTCAAAATCATCCCACGTACTCAGCTCCTAAAAATCTAAAAAATGGTATCGGTGTAGAACCGTGAGTCGAGGTCTAGTGATACAACAGTGTGCATGGCATGATGCCATACTATACAAATTTTTAACCAAGGTATGCATCTCAATCATATAATACGGATATCATGAATATGAGGGTGAATGCAAGTGAGTACGGGATGCCAATGCAACTAGTACCCATAACCACATAGGGTCATCTGCAGGATATAATAACATCTAGGGCCTTTCATCCTAAGGTACCGAACCCTGGTTAATTGATAAAACCAATATAAACGTATATAATATACTTCAACCCCGTTCCCTTATGCACCTCTTATATGAAATGACGTCATGATCATGGTATGACAACAAGATGGTACTGATATTCGCTCAAAAGTGCTTATTTTAAGCCATTATCCCTATAGCGATGTCGCATTCTCTTACGTAAAACTTATCTTTTTGTTGACTTTTTCATATACGAATTTCTTCTATTGCGTAGAACGCATTCTTTAGACGAAAATCGACTATTTGCATAAAATATACGCATTTCGGATAGTCTAGTATCAAGCCGTTTTAGTTGAATCTCATTACGCACTTTTTCACTTGTAGGAGACCCTATCGGGCGATTCTCGAGGACTGACGGGCCCACGATCAACCACAGAAGACTTCTATCAAAGCTTAAAGAGCCAACAGGCTAGGATAAAAAGATAGAAGTCATATACGGGCAAAGCTAAAGGATCGTAGAGCCGGAACAAGGACTAAGAGAGAGAATATCTGGAGACCAAGAGAAGGACTTAGGTGTTAAAGGCCACACCAATTGACATCAAAGGATAAGTTTGACTTATTGGTGGAGCGGACGAGAAAGAATAAAGAAGACCAAGGTTCAAGACCCTCCAATGCTTTTATTTTTATATTTTTCTCTCACATCTCTCCTATTTCTTTCTTTATCTATCTATCTTGGCCCATGACATAGGCCCATGACCTAAGCCCATGACCCATGACCCATGACCCATGACCCATGACCCATGCCCATACCCATGCCCATGCCCATGCCCATGACCCATGCCCATTACCCATGCTCATGCCCATTTGCAACAATAAGAGAGAATTGGTCTCACTTGACCGATTCTTCTCTCCCCCATATCTCTCTATCCTAGTCACTCTCTCTCTCATCTAACTAACCCATTCCCAACCGTTGGATCTCTCTAGATCTAACGGTCATCATTTTTACAACAAGCAAAAAGAAAAAAAAATCTATAAGAGATCTATGATCTCTCCTTCTTGGGTGGGTTCCCTCCCTCTTCTCTTCCTCTCTTTCCTCATTCTTTCTCTTCTTCTTCACCCTTCTTCTCCGGCGAGCTCACCTTTATCGCCTCTACCTCGAGGTGCAAAGCGTCAAACAGCAACGTCTCCTTACCGCCCATTCCATCCGCCACAATCAAAGGTTACAATCCTCAATCCTATTGAGGTCGATCCAATCGAAGTTGCACCATCTACCTCTTCAATGGTAAGCTTCTCTCTAATTCATCTCTCTAATCTTCCTACCTTCTTTCTCTATCTTCTTTCCCTCTCTACCTTTACATGCTTTCTAGGGTAATATTTTAATAGCTTTCTAGATTAATTTGGTTTAATGTTATTTCCGTTGTAAAGCATTTGAACAAGCATTGTAAGCATTTGTTTTTAGTTTAATGAAAAAGTTTTAAATTCAAGTTTAAGTTGTTTTCATTTATTGTGTTTTTCATTCTCGTTTCTTTTATGTTTTTTTTATTCTAATAGTTTTAATAACAATCTCAAGTATATTTTTAATCAACCTCCACCATTCTCACCCTTCCATTTATTCCGAGCTTTTTGATTATTCTTGTTTCTTATTTTGCTAACTAATCCCGAGTGCGGATGATATCCGACACGAGCCACTGTGCAAGTCTGCTTATTTGCAGATTAAGTGAACCAATTCAGAGAAATTATAAATATTATTGAACTTTAGGGTTTTCGTAACCAACGACGTGGAAAAATCCTAATTTCAAATGGCGCCATTGCCGCTTGGTTGACGGGATTGCAAAAAGACGAACAGGAATTTGGAAAGTTGCTTAATCTTCAAGATCCGATCCAGATCGAAAACTTTCCACTTTATTTTTTACATTTTCCACTTATTATTTTAATGCCTCGGACGGCCGAGTGCAAAGTTGTAATAACTTAGGACTTTATTTTCTCTCCTTTTAGAATAACTGCTAGATAATTAACTAATTAAAAAAATACCAAAAATATTACGGTCAGATTTCAATTCTGCCATTTCTAGTTAGATCACCATTAGTTATTTGATTCAAATTGGAAGATTTCCAACTCTGGGTAATTCAAAAGTAGATATTTCCGAATCCTAATTCGGGAATAGCTAAAGTTGAATTTCAAACCCTAATTGGAACTAATTCACAATACCTGCCCTAAATCATTGTGTGTTTCTTGAAACCCCAAAGGCGGTATATCTTCCAATTCCATACCATAGTCCATTGTGGACTAACGTGATTGCGGATTGCGTTTACCAAGTGAGTAGGGAGCGAAAGCTCATAGAGGTGGAGTCGGGCCCAAGCCCATTTGGATACCCCTCCCTATCTCACGGAGGAGACCCCGTGCGTAGCCAACGGGCAGGTAAGTTTCTATACCTCGCCTTGAGTGCGATCTTGATCATTGTGCAAAATACTGTGTCAATTGTCTATTTGCTTTTGCAAAAATTATCGGAACTGCTTGGTTTGGCCGTAATAAAATACATTAAAGAGCAAACCCAGCTCTAACTTGAAACTGGTGGGATTTCATCACTCACGTCGTCATTCCAACTTTTGTGCAACCACAGCCAAGAATTAAAATCAATCAAGAATAGAACCCACTTAGATCGGTGTTCGAGGAAAACTCCACATAAAGTGACCCCTTCAAAGATCAAGTCGATTAAGTCCATGAGTGCGGGTCCCTGTTATCTAACACACCCATAGGTCCCTACTACTCAAGTATACTGAGCTCGTAAGTGGCCTCCTTGATTGTCTGTCGGATTAGCTAGTGTCGGATTAGGAACACGAACCAACCCTAGCTCCTCTTTTGGGAAAACTCATCTTCACGATTGACAAATCTGGTTAGTCTGGGGCGTACTTAAGTCAGCCGATGTGCCGCACGTCTGTCTAGGCTTCAGATTATCTTGCAGTCAACTTGAGTTAGTACTAGCGGATTTGCTTTGAAGAATGTATCCTAGTGAGAACCTACAGAGTGAAAAGTTAGTCTGGCGGGTATTTGAAGATAAACTAGTGGTCCGTCCACTGTCATAATCTACACTATCCCTACACTAACAAGATAATTCATAATACTATCCTGATTGTTTAGGTTAATAATATCTGTTGTTCTGTGTGCATCATCTAGGCTCATTCGGTTTCATACACCTCTTGCCGACTCTAGAGGCTTGCTCTTTTAGCATATGCCCGTTTGGACTAGATCCAATCGTAGATTGATTCGATCTGAGAATCATTCTCTTACAGTGGAGTCTTCCACTATTCATTACCCATCCCCGTTTCCTCCCCCCTCTTCCAGAGAAAATACCTTCATCGTCATGGCAGACGAACGTCCCCTCATCGAGACGTATGCGCCGATCTCGGCCAACCCGCCATCATGCATTGTTCTTCTACCTACTGCGGCGGTACAATTCGAGATTAGGCCGCAAACTATTCAAATGCTGCCAACTTTTAGAGGTCTCCCCAGAGAAGACCCCTATTCCCATATCAGGGAATTTCAACATGTCATCTTGCTCTTTAGAAATCAGAATCTTGATGATGACAATGTTAGACTGAGAGTTTTTCCTTTCTCTCTAAAGGATAGAGCCTCGGACTGGCTTTACTCTCTTCCTGCAGATTCTATCACAAGTTGGAAAGAACTTGTAGGAAAATTTATGTCCAAATTTTACCCCATGACTCGTACTAATCAAATGAAACAACTCATACAGGACTTCCGACAAAAGTCCAATGAGAAATTTTATGAAGCCTGGGAACGATTCCAGGATCATCTGACCAAGTGTCCACATCACAGTATCGACAAAGGCAGTCTGGTTCACATTTTCTACAAAGGACTTACTGATGAGTCCCGCACTATGGTTGAGTCAATGTGCCAAGGAAAATTCATGCATAATACTCCTACCGAAGCGTACAAATTTCTGGGAGAATTAAGTGAAAATTCCCAGCATTGGACAATTGATAATGAGTTCAGTCGAAATACTCCGGTCCTGAAAACTAATATGGGAAATGAAGCAAAGGTTGACCCTGAACTCAAATCCCTCATTCAAGAGTTGACCAAGTCAGTCTCTGCCCTGGCTGTGTCTGTATACAAGCCTGTTCACCATTCTGCCCTAGTCATGAATATAGGTCAAGAGAACCTAATGGAACCCTGTATTATCTGTTTACAGCCCTCCCACTCTATTGAAAATTGTCCTTTAAATGACGGATGTGTGATATTCGCTCAAAAGTGCTTATTTTAAGCAATCATCCTTTTAGCGTTATTGCATTCTCCTACGTTAAAATGCTCTATTTATCTACTTTTCTACGTAAGAGTCTCTTTTGTTGCGTAGAATACACTTTTCTGACGAAATAGTATATTTGCATGCATTAAACACATTTTCGGAAGTCTAGACATGAAGTCATTCTGATAGATTCTCATTACGCGCTTCTTCTGTCGCAGGAAACCCCGATGGGACAATTCTCGAGACTTGTGAGCCCACATCGATCAGGAAAGCCCATTATCAAAGCTTAAAGAGCCCACATGCTATGACTAGAAGATATGGGCCAAATATGGGCTGAATAAGAGGACCAAAAGGCCGGCCCAAAGAACGAAGAGAGTAGGAGAGCCAATGACCAAAAGACGGACCAAAGTGTTTAAAGCCACATGAGTCAGCAAGGAATGATAGTCTACTCTATTGGAAAAGCGTGAGGATGGTCACAGTGAAGACCAGGGTTCCAGACCCTCTGCCAATACTTTTATCTCCATTTTCTAATACTTTCTCTCTCATCTCTCCTTGTTCTCTCTCTCTTCATCTCTCGGTCCTCGAATCTACTAACCTAACCCCAGAACTCCTGCCCATCGGCTCTATCTCATCTCCTTTAGCTTTCTGACCGTTGGATCTTCAATCGGACCGTTGGATCTCTCTAAATCTGTCGATCTACCAATCTGGGTCCCAATCAAGTCACCATCCATCCGATCGCCATCAGACTGTCTGTCACATCATCTTGTGAGACGATGGACATCATCAATCCATGTGGGCCAGTAGCCGGGCCCATCATCATCGACCCGCTGTTCAACCAGTTAGTAGACCCCGTGAATTTCAAAATAATTTTAATTAAATTTTAAAAAATGGGGGGTCCACTAAATAGGGACATTCCCCAAAGAAAAGTAGTGTTTTACTTATAAAAAAAAATATATATATATATATATTTTTTTATTTCAAAAATTCCCTAATTTCCATTAATGGAAACTAGGGAGCTTTAAAAGGGGAAGGAGAAGGGTTCTTTGGAACCCTAATCCCCCTCTAATCCCTTCAATCCTTCCCCAAAAGCCCTTCCCCACGTTTCCCTTCTTCTTTGGCCCATCTTCTTCCTCCTTTCTTCTTCTTCTTCTTCATCTTCTTCATCTTTATCACCGGAGTTGCAGCCTGCAACTCCGGCCAGCAACACTTTCTTACTGTTTTCAAAACCTACAAGTCTGAGTTGCAGATCCGCCTCCTCCACTACCCATTCTCTTACCGCCCCTCTCTCCTTCTCTTTCTCTCAATCTCGTCCTCATCTCTCTTCCCGTCAAAAAAAAAAAAAAAAAAAGATCACCGGAGTTGCAGGTCGCAACTCCGACGAAACCTGCAACCTCTAGCCTCCGACGTCTTCTCCCTTGTTGGGCGGAGGAACCAGCGGTCTCAAAGCTCCTCCTTCCAATCTCTCCCTTGACTGAACCGCCACCCTCTCCATTAGCACTGCCGGACTAGTACGCCTCCACCACGCTGCTATTTGCAGCAACCACACCCCTAACGCCAGCAACTTGCTGCCCTTGTGCGCCAGCTGTCGGAACTGCTAGCTAGACCTACAACTCCGGCAGGTCCGCCCTCCTCTCAACGCACCCTCAACCACGTTGCCATCCTCCATTAGCTCCTCCCCTTGCTGGCCGAACCAACAAGGTTCTTCTCTACTTGCTGTACCGCCTCTATTAACACTACGGGTGCACCAACAGCAGCACTTCCTTCATCTCCAAACGGCAGCAACAGTCACCTACTGGTGTGCCTCTCGTAGCCCAAACCTGCAACTTAAAGTTGTGCATCTAACGGTTTTGGTTTCCTCTCTCTAACGCCCTCTTCTTTCATTCCATTCCGAAAAGAATCAAAAACAAAAAAAAAAAAAAGGGAATGGAATCTAAGAAGAGGATAGAAGAAGAGGGAAGAGAAGGGGAGACCATCCCTACCTGGTACATCCTTGAACCGGTAAGGGAGATCCTCCACAACGCCCAAGATCCATTCCATGGCCATTAAACCTTCCTTGGTAAAATCAGTGGTAAGAACCCCTCATCTGCACTCATTTTCTCCCTATTTTCCCTCTCTAGTTTCTCTCTTTGATCTTTCTCTCTCTAGACATTCATGATTTTCTCTCTCTTTCTCTACCTTACTGTCTCTCTCTCTAGAACCCTCTCAATTTCTCTCTCTAGTTCTATCTTCAATGCTTTTTAGTCTAGTTTTTGTTTAGTTTAAATTAAATTCCTGTAAGGATCTTTTCATACAGTTTATGAATAAAGTAAAGTGTTGTTTATGCATTTATTTTTAGTTTAATTTTATTGTTATTTATTTAAGTGATTAGAGTTACTTTTCGATCTCCAAAAAAATCAAAAATCATGATTAGAATCATTTTATGTTCTTTACTGCACGTTTCCTAATCCTGAGTGCGGATCGACATCCGACATGAATCCCTATGCTAGAATCTCTAAATTTTGCAGGAAATCTCGGATAAATTACAAATCTTGTTGATTCTAGGGTTTCCGTAAACAACGATGCGGAAAAATCCTATTTTCAATGTGCCCCTCCACTCCAAGAAGAAGTTTGTGCGTTTAATGCCTTTAAACCACCTACCCAGAACTCGTATAGCCAAACATACCATCTTGATACGAGAAATCATCCTAACTTCTCCTGGAGGCAGCAGTCTGCTCCACAGCAAAGACCTGCGTAGAGCACATATCCTCCTGGGTTTAATCAACCAAACAGACAATACCAACAGGGACAATACCAACAGGGACAGTACCAACAGAGTCAGAACCAGACGAGTCAATACCCGTCTAATCAGAATCGATCATTCCAGCAAGGACAATACTCTGGCCAACAGACACCTAATCAAAATTCCCAGAATCTGTAGTTAAGTCAAACTGCACCTCAATCTTACAATTATTTTGCCCCTATGAGCTCAAATCGTGAACTGGTTGCTCAAGCTGCTCCTAAACCAGGTCTAGAAGACCTCCTATCATAATTTATGGTGCAGTAAACCCAGTCCATGCAGCACCTAGAGCAGCGTCTCGGGAATTTAGAAGCTGAGAAAGCTAAAGGCATCTTCCCTAGCCAACCTATTGCAAATCCTAAAGGGAATGCCAAGGGCACACAGTTTATGAGGTCGGTTCCCAGTCACAGAATCCAAACTACCAAGGAGAGGTACAAGCTGTAACCACACTCCGATCTGGAAAGACTGTGGATATGGGAGTAAAAGAACCGTCAGAGCCATCTTCCTCTCCTATTCCTACACCAAGCACAGAGGAACACATTGCAAAATCCACTTCTGATGCTGTGAAGCCTGTACTAAAATCTACAATCCCAATGCAGAGATATCAGGCGAAGGACAAATCTATTTGTCGGATTAAGCCTCCCTTTCCTGACAGGCTTGTCCAAGACAAAAGAGATCAGCAATTTTCAGAGATCTTAGACGTTTTCAAAGACGTCCAGATCAATATCCCCTTCCTATCTGCTATCAAACAGATCCCTTCCTATGCCAAATTCCTGAAAGAATTATGCACTGTCAAACGGCGTACGCATGTACCCAAAGATGCCTTTTTGGTAGAAAAAGCTACAGCGTTCATCCAACGCAACAGTGTAATTAAGCATAAGGATCCGGGAAGTCCTACTGTGCAGTGTGAAATTGGTGATAACTTTAGTTGCACAGCTTTGTTGGACTTAGGAGCTAGTGTGAATCTCATACCATTTTCGGTATACCAGCAGTTAGGCCTCAAGGATATGAAGGCAACAAAAATCACTCTGAAGCTGGCCGACCAGTCCATAAAAATTCCACGGGGAATTATTGAAGATGTCCTAGTGAAAGTAGCTAACTTTTACTACCCTGTAGACTTCATCATCCTTGACATAGAATCGTGTCAGGATAATCAGATCCCGGTCATTCTAGGTCGACCGTTCCCTGCTACCGCGAATGCACACATCGGGTGTAGGGACGGGAATATGTCAATTGCCTTTGGCAACCTAAAGGCTGAGGTTAACATCTTTCGACTTATGCGACAGGATGTCGATCGCGATGTGACAGATGAAATGTTTGCCGTTGAGAGTCTAATTCAGGACTCCACCGAAAATATCTTGAAACAATGCCAAGAGCACTTTGATACTGACTTCCGATGGGAGTTAGCAATTTCTGAGGATAATACTATCCAAGAGTTAGTTACACTAATTTCTACTACTCCTCCTATTGTTGAGTATGAGCCTCTGCTAACCATGATCAGAGATCCTACTACTGTCAACTCTATCTCGGTAGAGGAGGAAGAATCAAGCTCCACTGATCAGAAACTCGAGCTTAAGCCTCTACCCTCTGACCTATCTTATGCTTATCTTGGTCCTGAAGAGACTTATCCTATCATCATTGCTTTCGCCCTATCTGCGTCCCAAAAAGAGAGACTGATTATGTTGCTAAAGAAGCACAAATCAACCATAGGATGGACCATTGATGACATTCGTGGGATAGACCCTTCTGTGTGTCAACATCACATTTATCTTGAAGACGACTCTAACACGTCTAGAGAGCACCAGAGGAGGTTAAATCCAATCCTAAAAGAAGTAGTACGGGATGAAATTCTAAAATTGCTAGATGCGGGTATCATTTACCCTATCTCTGATAGCAAATGGGTGAGTCCAATCCATGTTGTACCTAACAAGGCGGGTTTCACTGTTGTAGAAAATGATCAAGGAGAAATGGTGACCCAACGCTTAAAGAAAGGATGGAGAGTCTGTATTGACTACAGACGGCTCAATACCAACACTCGAAAGGACCATTTCCCTCTCCCATTCATTGATCAGATGTTGGAACATCTTGCAGGTCATTCCTACTATTGCTTCCTAGATGGTTACTCAGGATATAATCAGATTCCCATTGCACCCGAGGACCATGAGAAGACCACGTTCACCTGTCCCTTTGGCACTTTTGCCTATAGTCGCATGCCTTTTGGCCTCTGCAATGCACCTGCGACTTTTCAAAGGTGTATGATGAGTATATTTTCGAACATGGTCGAACGGTTCTTAGAAATTTTCATGGATGACTTCTCTGTCTTTGGATCCTCTTTCGATGACTGTCTCCAACATCTAAGTCTGGTACTCGCAAGATGTCAGGATAAGCGACTTGTCCTAAATTGGGAAAAATGCCACTTCATGGTAAAGAAAGGAATCGTGCTAGGACATGTCATTTCTGACAAGGGTATTGAGGTCGACAAAGGTAAGATTGATATTATCTCGACCCTACCAATTCTTAAATCTGTGCGTGATATTCGATCTTTTCTTGGACATGAAGGATTCTACAAGAGATTCATTAAGGATTTCTCCAAGATAGCTCGACTCCTATGTAGCCTTCTGGCTAAGGATAGTACTTTTGACTTCAATGCTGACTGTGTTAAAGCATTCGAGCGTCTTAAATCTGAGCTTACTTCTGCGCCTATCATCCGCCTTCCTGATTGGACCATACCTTTTGAGGTGATGTGTGATGCATCCGACTATGCTCTTGGAGCAGTTTTGGGCCAAAGAGTCAACAAAATGCCACATGTGATATACTATGCGAGTAAGACTTTAAACTCGGCTCAGTTAAACTACTCCACTACTGAAAAAGAGCTTCTGGCCGTTGTTTTTTGCTCTGGATAAATTCAGACCATACTTATTGGCCACTAAAGTCATAGTTTATACGGATCATGCGGCTCTGAGATATCTAATGTCCAAAAAGGAGACGAAGCCGAGATTGATAAGATGGATCCTTCTATTATAGGAATTCGATCTAGAGATCAGGGACAAGAAAGGAACTGAGAATGTTGTGGCTGATCACTTGTCAAGGCTGACTTTAGAGTCTAATTTTGAATCTCAGCCCATTCTCGAAACTTTTCCTGACGAACAACTGTTCGCTATCTCCGTCACCCCATGGTATGTTAACATTGTCAATTACCTAGTAACGGAGGAAATACCATCTCATTGGTCAAAACAGGACAAAAATCAATTCCTGGCAAGAGTTAAGTATTATTCTTGGGACGAGCCTTATTTATATAAATACTGTCCTGACCAGATTATTCGTCTCTGTGTCCCTGAATCTCAGCAATTAAACATCTTGTCCTCTTGTCATGACCAACCATGTGGTGGTCACTTCAGTTCCAAAAAGACGGCTGAGAAAATTCTACAATGTGGATTCTACTGGCCTTCTCTATTTCGAGAAACACATATCTACTGCAAGGCCTGCCCTAATTGTCAAAACCTTGGCAGAATTTCTCAGAGAAATATGATGCCCTTGAACCCTATTCAAGTCGATGAGATATTCGATATGTGGGGTATTGATTTCATGGGGCCCTTTCCTACATCCAATGGTTTCCAATTCATCCTCCTAGCTATGGACTATGTCTCTAAGTGGATTGAGGCAATTCCTACAAGAACCAATGACCATCAAGTTGTGGTGAGATTTTGAGGGAGTACATTTTCACAAGATTCGGAGCCCCCAAAGCCATTATAAGTGATGGGGGTAGCCATTTCTGCAATAGAGTTTTTGAAAAGTTAATGAAAAAGTACGGTGTAACTCATAAGGTTGCCCTTGCTTACCATCCGCAAACCAGCAGTCAGGTCGAGGTCTCCAATCGGCAAATCAAGCAGATACTAGAGAAGACAGTCAATACAACTCGTAAAGACTGGTCTACACGCCTCTCAGATGCTCTATGGGCTTACCGAACAGCTTATAAAACTCCCTTGAATATGTCTCCATACTGGTTGGTTTATGGTAAACCTTGTCATCTCCCTGTTGAGATTGAGCATCGCGCCCTATGGGCAATCAAAAAACTCAATTTTGACTTAGACGCAGCAGGAGAGGAAAGGAATTTACAACTCAATAAATTGGATGAACTGAGAAATGATTCATATGCCTTGTCAAAAAAGTATAAAGATAAAATGAAATGGATATATGACAAGAGCATTCTTAGGAAAGATTTCTACCCGGGACAGAAAGTCTTACTTTACAATTCTAGACTTCACATCTTCCCTGGAAAATTGAAATCCCGATGGTCAGGCCCATTTATTTTTACTAAAGTCAAGCCCTATGGGGCTATAACTGTTGAGGATCCGAAGGATAATTCAACCCTTCCAGGTTAATGGACAGCGTCTCAAACCTTTTCAAGAATTAGACGTATCATCTATTCACACCTTCGAGATAGATCTTATTGATCTAATATATGAAGACTGATGTTTCTGTCAGTCTCTCTGAGCTCCAACTTAGTTGTGGGTGAATTTCACCCCTGTTGTGTCTGGCTGAAGACATAAAACTTAGTGCTTTCAGAAAGGCAATTCTGGTATTCCTAGAAGTCATTGAGTCTCATGCATAATTCTTATATTTCATATATTATTATGGCTATGCAGGTACAATTCCTCTCACTACCATCAGGTATCACCAAATCTCAACCATACTAGTATAACTCTTCCTCTAACATGCATCACATTTAGAGTTTTCATACATCTTTGTCCCAGTCTGAGCACCGAGGACGGTGCTATATTTTAGTTGGGGGTGGGGATTTATCAAAACTCATGTCTTCATTAAAAAAAAAATAAAAATAAAAAAAAAAAAAATTGAGAAAAATGAGAAAAAGATGTATTTTTGGGGTGATAAACTGTGTTTTACAAAGTTTTCTGAGTACTTTTGAAATGCTTTTCAAATCCTTTACAATGATGAGTACAAACTTTTCGTAAAGTCTATTTATTGAAAAGGATGACTGTTTTGAAAAATCACTTATTAGCTCTTCATTCAGTTTGAAAGCAAACATTACTACAGTGGATTGAAAAATCTTTGAAAACTCAAATTCAGCAAACATGTTCACATATCAACGTCTAAATTATCCAAAGTTTAGATTATCCAGAGATCCAAGAAGAACAAGTGTGGAGACCTAACCCAGTGAGCTTTTGAGCTTTTCATTATTTTTGAGGGTTTTAAATTATTCTGAGTCACAAGATGACTCACAATTCTTCAAGTCCCCTAATATTTCTATTGAGCGGTCTCATTAACCTCTGCTTTGGTCATGGAACTCAGAACGACATCAAATTCGGATTGTTACATAAAGAACCTTCTCTATATCTATTCGAGACATCGAAGATGAAAGTACAAACCCTAGAAAATGATATAGGCCATCTTTTTTAGCCAATCAGACTTTTTAGCTTCCCTAACATCTATATCGTTAGAAACCATTTGAGCCTGTTGATGAAAACCTTTTCTTGTTAACCCATCAACTAAAAACCCAATCCCAAAAAAGAGTTCAATACGATAACCTACTTCTGAGAGGGATCAAAGAGTATTTGGTATGATCATGAAAAGATAGAAACCAATAAAAGAAAAGAAAAGAAAATAAAACAAATGGTTCGAGTTGAAAAGAAACATGATCAGAAAAAGAAGAAGGAAAGGTTAAAGAATAGCCAAAAAGACAAAATTGGAAAAAGAAAAAGAAAAAGAAGAAGAGTCAAGAAAATATTACCCCTGGAAAAAGTTGCAAAGAATAATGAGATACCCTCTCAGAATTTTTGAATACCAGAATATCCTTCTTTTCTGAACCTATCCTAAGCCTCAATACAACCTACGCAAGTCCTATTTGATTCTAGATTTGTACCATCCTCAAGTGTGGAGAATGGAGAAAAGAGAAATTATAGAGTTTGATCCGACGTTCTTAAGTGATATGACATTCCAATCATGAGATCTTCTTAAATCTTCTTATACCCTCGATTCAAAAACTATATATGTGAGACGTTTGCCAGTTTTTATATTCATCTCCTCACGTATAATTTGAGAGAAAAATATAAAACCATTTCTGAGTGATTTACTTCTGAGTAGTATACAAGTGAGGATTGAGGTCGAGGCATAGAGTCTCTTAGGAGATCCAGATATCTCTATTGCCAAATAAGGATGATGTTGAACACACACACATACACACTGAGTCTGAGTAATCTTTTGTTTGAAGGTCCATTTGTAGAAGTGTTGCATTTTGCTGATTAGTTCTAATTTGTGAATGATTTCTTGAATCCTTAAAATAATCTAGCAAAACGGAGTTTTTTCTGAGTAATGCAAATAAGTTTTCTAGCATGTTATGCCTAGCCTTCTTTTGCTCACTTATTTTGCAATAATTGCCAAGGATTGGCAATATGCTAGTTGGGGGTTGTGATATTCGCTCAAAAGTGCTATTATCCTTATAGCGATGTCGCATTCTCTTACGTAAAACTTATCTTTTTGTTGACTTTTTCATATAAGAGTTTCTTCTATTGCGTAGAACACATTCTTTAGACGAAAATCGACTATTTGCATGAAATATACGCATTTCGGATAGTTTAGTATCAAGCCGTTTTAGTTGAATCTCATTACGCGCTTTTTCACTTGTAGGAGACCCTATCGGGCAATTCTCGAGGACTGGCGGGCCCACGATCAACCACAGAAGACTTTTATCAAAGCTTAAAGAGCCAACAGGCTAGGATAAAAAGATAGAAGTCATATATGGGCAAAGCTAAAAGATCGTAGAGCCGGAACAAGGACTAAGAGAGAGAATATCTGGAGACCAAGAGAAGGACTTAGGTGTTAAAGGCCACACCAATTGACATCAAAGGATAAGTTTGACTTATTGGTGGAGCGGACGAGAGAGAATAAAGAAGACCAGGGTTCAAGACCCTCCAATGCTTTTATTTTTATATTTTTCTCTCACCTCTCTCCTATTTCTCTCTTTATCTATTTATCTTGGCCCATGACATAGGCCCATGACCTAAGCCCATGACCCATGACCCATGACCCATGACCCATGACCATGACCCATGCCCATACCCATACCCATGCCCATGCCCATTACCCATGCTCATGCCCATTTGCAACAACAAGAGAGAATTGGTCTCACTTGACCGATTCTTCTCTCCCCCATATCTCTCTATCCTAGTCACTCTCTCTCTCATCTAACTAACCCATTCCCAACCGTTGGATCTCTCTAGATCTAATGGTCATCATTTTTACAACAAGCAAAAAGAAAAAAAAAATCTATAAGAGATCTATGATCTCTCCTTCTTGGGTGGGTTCCCTCCTTCTTTTCTTCCTCTCTTTCCTCATTCTTTCTCTTCTTCTTCACCCTTCTTCTCCGGTGAGCAACTCCGGCGAGCTCACCATTATCGCCTCTACCTCGAGGTGCAAAGCGTCAAACAGCAACGTCTCCTTACCGCCCATTCCATCCGCCACAATCAAAGGCTACAATCCTCAATCCTATTGAGGTCGATCCAATCGAAGTTGTACCATCTACCTCTTCAATGATAAGCTTCTCTCTAATTCATCTCTCTCATCGTCCTACCTTCTTTCTCTATCTTCTTTCCCTCTCTACCTTTACATGCTTTCTAGGGTAATATTTTAATGGCTTTCTAGATTAATTTGGTTTAATGTTATTTTCGTTGTAAAGCATTTGAACAAGCATTGTAAGCATTTGTTTTTAGTTTAATGAAAAAGTTTTAAATTCAAGTTTAAGTTGTTTTCATTTATTGTGTTTTTCATTCTCGTTTCTCTTATGTTTTTTTTATTCTAATAGTTTTAATAACAATCTCAAGTATATTTTTAATCAACCTCCACCATTCTCACCCTTTCATTTATTCCGAGCATTTTCTGATTATTCTTGTTTCTTATTTTGCTAACTAATCCTGAGTGCGGACGATATCCGACACGAGCCACTGTGCAAGTCTGCTTATTTACAGATTAAGTGAACCAATTCGGAGAAATTACAAATATTGTTGAACTTTAGGGTTTTCGTAACCAACGACGCGGAAAAATCCTAATTTCAGGTACTAGGGTTACATGGCATAAGCACACATGTATTTAACATTTAAATAAGAATATAAAATAAACATATAATCATCAAGAATAATAATATGGGAACGAACTAAGGTTAAACAACATAAATAATATGTAAACGATCACCAAAGATCACGATCAACATCGATGAATAATACAAGTGAAAATCGCAAGAGAATCCAGCACTCTATGGCCGAACCCTATGAGGGATCCATGACACAATGTCAAACCCTAAAGAGGGATCCAAGACACTTGGCCGAACCCTATGAGAGATCCAAGACACATGGGTGGGATCCCCATGCATACAAGTATAGGTCAAACCATCTAGGTTTAATAAATAGGTTTAGGGAAGGATTAGGGTTTCTATTTTAGTGAAATTCGTAACTATCAAAGGGATGACGTTTTCAACCTCAAAAACTTATATTTTACATTATTAATGGGTTAGAAATGGGCCCAAGGCCCATATACATCAACTAGGCTCCATTTAAGATTATTATTGAGTCCAAAAGGCCTTTAGATTGGCAATACGGGCCCACCCAACAATCATAACACAAATAATTATTAATTAAATTAATTAAATTATATTATATAATTTAAAAGTTAATACATCAAGGTATTGACACATGTCACACACATAAATCATAAAAATGTTCAAAACCTTGAAAAGTGTCAAATGACATTGGAATGACCCGGAAGTGATTCACGGGTCCTACACGCCTATTAAGTAAATAAAATATAATTTAATATTATTTTTGAAAAATATGCGAATGGTAGGAATTTCAAAAAAGTTATGAAAATACTATTTTTGTCAAAATCTCTCGAAATCTCCCACTAAGATTTTTATGTCTTAAGAAAGGTTCCAAATTTCATGGGTAAATTGGTAAGGATAAAATAGGAATATTTTTGTTGTCTCGGGCCTGCAAAATAATTTTTTTATAAAAGTTCTAGAATGTTAGTTGGGGAAAGAAAACTTCCCCTGCAAGTTATGGTTCATTATTTTTAGTAAGAAATTTAGCCCCAAAGAGTGAGTTTCAAAAATACAGGTTTTTCAAAATTGTCAGAATGAAACCAAATTAAACATACATACTCAACAATGATATTAAACCAATAAAACAATAATAGAAGTCTGAAAAAGGTTTAGGTTTTCATTATTAGGTGAATTTACCTTAATACCCTAGAACGAAAGTTCAGGGTATTACACCCCAGTTGGTCACGGGCCGCTGATATTCGCTCAAAAGTGCTTATTTTAAGCCATTATCCTTATAGCGATGTTGCATTCTCCTACGTAAAACTTATCTTTTTGTCGACTTTTCCATATAAGAGTTTCTTCCATTGCGTAGAATGCATTCTTTAGACGAAAATCGACTATTTGCATGAAATATATGCATTTCGGATAGTCCAGTATCAAGGCGTTTTAGTTGAATCTCATTACGCGCTTTTTCACTTGTAGGAGACCCTATCGGGCGATTCTCGAGGATTGGCAGGTGATATTCGCTTAAAAGTGTGTATTTTCCACTGTTATCTTCTAAGCGTTTTCACATTCTCCTACGTTAAAATACTCTATTTATCTACTTTTCTACGTAAGAGTCTCTTTTGTTGCGTAGAACACACTTTTCTGGATGAAATGGTATATTTGCATGCATTAAACACATTTTCGGAAGTCTAGACATTGAGTCATTCTGATAAAGTCTCATTACGCGCTTCTTCTATCGTAGGAAACCCCGATGGGACAATTCTCGAGACTTGCGAGCCCACATCAATCAGGAAAGCCCATTATCAAAGCTTAAAGTGCCCACATGTTATGACTAGAAGATATGGGCCAAATATGGGCTGAATAAGAGGACCAAAAAGCTGGCCCAAAGAAAGAAGAGAACAGGAGAGCCAATGACCAAGAGACGGACCAAAGCATTTAAAGCAACATGAGTCAGCAAGGAATGATAGTCTACTCTACTGGAGAAGCGTGAGGATGGTCACAGTGAAGACCAGGGTTCCAGACCCTTTGCCAATACTTTTATCTCCATTTTCTGATACTTTCTCTCTCATCTCTCCTTATTCTTTCTCTCTCTTCATCTCTCGGTCCTCGAATCTACTGACCTAACCCCTGAACTCCTGCCCATCGGCTCTATCTCATCTCCCTTAGCTTTTTGACCGTTGGATCTTCCATCGGACCGTTGGATCTTCAAACGGACCGTTGGATCTCTCTAGATCCGTTGATCTACCAATCTGGGTCCCAATCAAGTCACCATCTATCCGATCGCCATTAGACTATCTGTCACATCATCTTGTCAGATGATGGACATCATCAATCCATGTGGGCCAGTAGCCGGGCCCATCATCATCGACCCGCTGTCCGACCAGTTAGTGGACCCCGTGAATTTCCAAAGAATTTTAATTAAATTTTAAAAAATGGGGGGTCCACTAAATGGGGACATTCCCCAAGGAAAAGTAGACTTTTACTTAAAAAAAAAAATATATATATATATATATATATATATATATTTTATTTCAAAAATACCCTATTTCCATTAAAGGAAATAGGGAGCTTTATAAGAGGAGGGAGAAGGGTTTGTTTGAACCCTAATCCCCCTCCAATCTATTCCATTCTCTCCCCCAAGCCCTCGTGCGCCTTTTTCCCTTCTTGCTCCTTCTTTCTCCTCTTCTTCTTCCACCCTCTTCGTCATCTTCTTCACGTTTTCACCGGAGTTGCAGGCTGCAACTCCGGCCGACAACTCTCCCACGATCTCTTCTCTCCCCATCTCTTCTCTCCCTTCTATCCCTCTCTAGCACGTCCTCTTCTTGGGGACGTGTTTTCTTGTTGCAGGTGGTGGCGATCTCATCTCCAACACCCCCGAAACGTTGCTGCACCACGGTACCGCCTCCACCACGCTTGAGTTGCAGGTCCGCCTGCAACTGCCACCAGCACTGTCTCCTCCATTAAGCCAAGTCATCTGATCTCCCCCACGTCTCCTCTCTTGAGCAAAACGGCCATTCACCTGCTCATCCTCCACCGCCTACTCCATCAACTGGAGTTGCAGGTTTGCAACACCGGTTCTCTCCACGGTAAAACAAAAAAAAAAAAAAGAAAAAAAAAATGAGAGAAGATGAGAGAAAATAAGGAGACATCACTCACCTTGCTGCCATCACCGCCGGCGACCTCCTTGGGCTGCTGCTCGTCGTCATCTAGGTGAGCTTGCTGCTGCCCACATCCACAACCTACCGCCCTCATCTTCCCCAGCCAGTCTGAACCACCGTTCTCCTCACGATTTCCTCTCTTGGGAGCACTAGATCCACACCACGCTGCAACTAAGCAGCAAGCAAAGGTTGCATCCACGTCTGCAACCCTTCCCATACTACCAGCAGCTCCTCAAGCTTTTATCTCCACCTGCCAACGTGACTGGTGCACCTTGCCGCATCTATTTCCTCCCAAAGGGCATCACGAACTCTAGTTTTTCCACCTCTCCAACCACCTACACCCTTCCTCCAAGCTGGAGAACCACCAAGCAACACCATGTCGGTCCACCATTGGCGTTTCAACCTCACTCACTCATCGATGGCTGATATCTGGCTCACCACTTCGGTAAGTTACCATGGTGAGCATTCTCTTTCTTCTCCCTATTTAGTTTTCTCTCTCTAGATGTCTCTAAGTTAGATCTCTCTCTCTCTACAACTAATTTCTCTCTACTTTTCTTTCACTTTCCCTCTCATCTCTCTTACTTCTCTATCTAGTTTAGTCTTTTTATTGTTTTGTAGTTTCTTTCTTTTGCTTAATTTTAGTTGATAATTGTAAGGAACCTTTGATAATTAATAAAGTTGATATTTCGCATTTTTTATTTTGCTTTTATGGTTCTTTATTGGTTATGAGTAATTTTCTCTCTCTACAAATCACCAAAAGATGTTTTCAATCACTCCATCCTTCTCACCCCATCAATTCCAAGCAAAAAGTCCATCATTTTATGTTCTGTACGCGTGCTAACTAACCCCGAGTGCGGATCGACATCCGACACGAATCCCTATACAATATCACATATTTTGCAGGAATTAAATTGGAAAAGATACAAATTTAGTTGGAATTAGGGTTTCTGTAACCAACGACGCGGAAAAATCCTACTTTCAGCAGGCCCACGATCAACCACAGAAGACTTCTATCAAAGCTTAAAGAGCCAACAGGCTAGGATAAAAAGATAGAAGACATATACGGGCAAAGCTAGAGGATCGTAGAGCCGAAACAAGGACTAAGAGAGAGAATAGCTAGAGACCAAGAGAAGGACTTAGGTGTTAAAGGCCACACCAATTGACATCAAAGGATAAGTTTAACTTATTGGTGGAGCAAACGAGAGAGAATAAAGAAGACCAGGGTTCAAGACCCTCCAATGCTTTTATTTTTATATTTTTCTCTCACATCTCTCCTATTTCTCTCTTTATCTATCTATCTTGGCCCATGACATAGGCCCATGACCTAAGCCCATGACCCACGACCCATGACCCATGACCCATGCCCATACCCATGACCCATGACCCATGACCCATGCCCATTACCCATGCTCATGCCCATTTGTAACAACAAGAGAGAATTGGTCTTACTTGACCGATTCTTCTCTCCCCCATATCTCTCTATCCTAGTCACTCTCTCTCTCATCTAACTAACCCATTCCCAACCGTTAAATCTCTCTAGATCCAATGGTCATCATTTTTACAACAAGCAAAAAGAAAAGAAAAAGTCTATAAGAGATCTACGATCTCTCCTTCTTGGGTTGGTTCCCTCCCCCTTCTCTTCCTCTCTTTCTTCTTTCTTTCTCTTCTTCACCCTTCTTCTCCGGCAAGCAACTCCGGCGAGCTCACCATTAATGCCTCCACCTCGAGGTGCAAAGCATCAAATAGCAACGTCTTGCTGCCCATTCCATCCGCCACAATCAAAGGCTACAATCCTCAATCCTATTGAGGTCGATCCAATCGAAGTTGCACCATCTACCTCTTCAATGGTAAGCTTCTTTCTAATTCATCTCTCTAACCTTCCTACCTTCTTTCTCTCTCTTCTTTCCCTCTCTACCTTTACATGCTTTCTAGGGTAATATTTTAATGGCTTTCTAGATTAATTTAGTTTAATGTTATTTCCGTTGTAAAGCATTTCAACAAGCATTGTAAGCATTTATTTTTAGTTTAATGAATAAGTTTTAAATTCAAGTTTAAGTTGTTTTCATTTATTGAGTTTTTCATTCTCGTTTCTCTTATATTTTTTTATTCTAATAGTTTTAACAACAATCTCAAGCATATTTTTAATCAACCTCCACCATTCTCACCCTTCCATTTATTCTGAACATTTTTTGATTATTCTTGTTTCTTATTGTGCTAACTAATTTCGAGTGCGGACGATATCCGACACGAGCCACTGTGCAAGTCTGCTTATTTACAGATTAAGTGAACCAATTCGGAGAAATTATAAATATTGTTGAGATTTAGGGTTTCCGTAACCAACGACGCAGAAAAAAACCATAATTTCAAATGGCGCCGTTGCCGCTAGGTTGACGAGATTGCAAAAAGACGAACAGGAATTCGGAAAGCTGCTTAATCTTCAAGATCCGATCCAGATCGAAAAACTTTCAATTCTATTTTTCACGTTATTCACTTATTATTTTAATGCCTCGGACGGTCGAGTGCAAAGTTGTAATAACTTAGGACTTTATTTTCTCTGCTTTTAGAATAACTGCTAGATAATTAACTAATTAAAAAAAAATACCAAAAATATTAGGATCAGATTTCAATTTTGCTATTTCTAGTTAGATCACCATTAGTTATTTGATTCAAATTGGAAGATTTCCAACTCTAGGTAATTCAAAAGTAGATATTTCCGAATCCTAATTCGGGAATAGCTAAAGTTGAATTTCAAACCCTAATTGGAACTAATTCACAATACCTGCCCTAAATCATTGCGTGTTTCTTGAAACCCCAAGGGCGGTATACCTTCAAATTCCATACCATAGACCATTGTGGACTAACGTGATTGCGGATTGCGTTTACCAAGTGAGTAGGGAGCGAAAGCTCAAAGAGGTGGAGCCGGGCCCAAGCCCATTTGGATACCCCGTGCGTAGCCAATGGGCAGGTAAGTTTCTACACCTCGCCTTGAGTGCGATTGAAAGTAGGATTTTTCCGCGTCGTTGATTACGGAAACCCTAATTCCAACATATTTGTAATTTTTATCCGATTATCCTGCAAAATTGATATATTTGTATAGGGATTCGTGTCGGATGTCGATCCTCACTCGGGATTAGTCGGATCAGCACAAATAAGAACACATTTGAACACAGAAATTGAAAGTAGGGTTTTTCCGCGTCGTTGGTTACGGAAACCCTAGATCTCAACAATATTTGTAATTTCTCCGAATTGGTTCACTTAATCTGCAAAATTGCAGACTTGCACAGTGGCTCGTGTCGGATATCGTCCGCACTCGGGGTTAGTCGGATTAGCGCAATTCAGAGCATGAAATGACAAAATTTTCCATATAAATTGCTAAAAAGAAATGATGGAGGGGTGAGAATGATGGTAGTGATTTTAAAACATTCATCTTTTTAGAGAGAAGTTAAGAGAACCATTCTTTAGATTAATGACAAAATTTAGAACAAATTACCAAGCTAAAACTTCTTCATTGAAACTAACAAATCAAATTACAAAACTATTAAGCGAGCTTTAATACAAACATAACAAAAAGAAAGCAAGTAAGATTAAACTATCTAGAGAGAGAAAACTATAGGGGGAGGAGAGAAAACTAGAGAGAGAAACTCTCACCATGGGAGATGAAGATGACCGGATAGTGGATAGGTGGCATGGCTTGCAAGGTGCTTGCGGAAAAGAAATGTACGCTGTGGACGTGGAGAAGAGGTGCTGGCCGTTGAAGGGTTCGTGGTTGCAGTTCGTCCAATGGGAGATGATCTTTGATGTTGGTTCTAGAAAGTTGCAGACCTACAACCATAATGAAAACTGATGGAGAAGAAGAGAAGCTGCTGGTAACGATTTGCAGAGGGGACAACCCATGGTGGAAATCTGGAAGAGAGCATTGTGATGTGCTCTAGAGGAGAAGCATGTGGGCGGTCATTGAAGGCGCACCAACAAGTGAGTGGTTGTTGACCGTTTAACGGCTTCCTTTTCTTCTTCTTCTTTTATTTTTATTTTTTTTATTTTTTTATATTTGGCCAGAGTTGCAGGCCGTTCTTGGAAGGATCTGCGTTGCTGCCCAAGGGAGAGGCAGCAACGAGATGAAGACCGTGGGAAGGGGAAACGGTGGTTCTACTAGTTTCTAGCTGGAAAGTGGGGGCAGCGTTTTGATCGCCATTTGAAGAAGAGGACACTTTAACCTTGAATGGGCAAGGACAGTTGCAGGTCTGAGCATGGCTTGGAGAAGATGCAAGAAGGATGGGCACTGCACTGTTGAATGGCCTGAGATTAGGTGGCAACAGTGCGATGGGCGAGATGAGATTAATCCATGGGGAAATTGACCAGTCCGTGAGGACGGTTTCTTCAACGGTGAGGGGAGATGATGAGAGAGGGGTGTTAGTGGTGCTCACAACAGCAAACAGGCGGTGGAAAGAGAGAAGTCAAGGGAAGTAAGAACGGCTCCCTTTACACCTGCTGGCCGGAGTTGCAGGTCTGCAACTCCGGCGAAAGAAAGAGACGAAGAAGGAGATAAAGTGAAGAAGAAGAAGAAGAAGAAGAAGAAGAAGAAGAAGAAGAGGAGGGAAAGAAAAGGAAGAAGAAGAGAAAGAGGCGCACCTGTGGGCAGACGCCGGAACGGAGGTGGCGGTGCAAAGTGCAGCGCCGGAGTTCGCCGCTTTTGATGGTGGGAAGGTGCTGAGGCGGAGCTCAGTGCTGCTAACGGCTTGCTGAAGGAGAGGGGACCTGCAAGGAGAAGATTAAGAAGAAGAAGAAGAAGATGGTGGCAGCACTCCACCAGCTCGCCGGAGGAACCCGCCGGATTCGTGGAGAAGAAGACAAAAAAAAGAAAGAGAAGAAGGAGGAAAGAGGAGAGGAGGAAGGGTAGAACGTGGGGGAAGGTCTTGGGGCGAGAAAGGAGGGGGATTAGGGTTCAAACGAACCCCTCTCCTTCTCCTTTTAAAGCTCCCTATTTCCATTAATGGAAATAGGATATTTTTTAAATAAAAAAAATATTTTTAAAATTTTTTTTTTTTTTTTTTTAAGTAAAATGCTACTTTTTCTTGGGGAATGTCCCCATTTAGTGGACCCCCCATTTTTTTAAAATTTAATTAAAATTCTTTGGAAATTCACGGGGTCCACTAACTGGTCGGACAGCGGGTCGATGATGATGGGCCTGGCTACTGGCCCACATGGATTGATGATGTCCATCGTCTCACAAGATGATGTGACAGACAGTCTAATGGCGATCGGATGGATGGTGACTTGATTGGGACCCATCTTGGTAAATCGACGGATCTAGAGAGATCCAACAGTCCGATTGAAGATCCAACGGTCCGAAGGAAGATCCAACGGTCAGAAAGCTAAGGGAGATGAGATAGAGCCGATGGGCAGGATTTCTGGGGTTAGGTCAGTAGATTCGAGGACCGAGAGATGAAGAGAGATAGAGAATAAGGAGAGATGAGAGAAAAAGTATCAGAAAATAGAGAGAAAAGCACTGGCGGAGGGTCTGGAACCCTGGTCTTCACTGTGGCCATCCTCACGCTTCTCCAGTAGAGTCGACTATCATTCTTTGCTGACTCATGTGGCTTTAAATGCTTTGGTCCGTCTCTTGGTCATTGGCTCTCCCGCTCTCTTCGTTCTTTGGGCCGGCTTTTTGGTCCTCTTATTCAGCCCATATTTGGCCCATATCTTCTAGTCATAGCATGTGGGCTCTTTAAGCTTTGATAATTGGCTTTCATGATCGATTTGGTCCCACAAGTCTCGAGAATCGTCCCATCGGGGTTTCCTGCGACAGAAGAAGCGCGTAATGAGACTTTATCAGAATGACTACATGTCTAGACTTCTGAAAATGTGTTTAATGCATGCAAATATACCATTTCGTCCAGAAAAGTGTGTTCTACGCAACACAAGAGACTCTTACGTAGAAAAGTAGATAAATAGAGTATTTTAACGTAGGAGAATGCAATAACGCTAACAGGATAATTGCTTAAAATAAGCACTTTTGAGCGAATATCAGAAATTGATAGAATGGTGGGGTGAGATTTAAAATGATCTTGATTGGATTTTTAACAGAACTGTGCACATTAACAATATTGATCAAAATAGGAATGAGAACTTAATAATCCAAACATAACTCATAATCAAAATTCTTTATTAAATCAGAATTGTCTACAATGCATATAATCTAGATTCAAGTTCAGCTGATAAAAAAAAAAAACTAATTAGAGAGGGAGATTTTAGAGAGAGAAAATAAAAGGGATTTTTAGAGAGATAAATGGATGGAGAAAGAGATGAATTAAGGGAAAGCCTAATCGAAACCTAGAGAGAGAAATTAAGAATAGGAAAAAGAAAATAGAGAGAGAAAATAAAATAAGGTAGAGAGAGAAAGTAAGAAACTCACCATTTGCGCACTTACCAATGAGCCGTTAAGTGGAAAACATCGATATGAGTAAGGTGCACCATGTACACGAGCTGTTCAAGGAGAGAATAGAGGATTTATCAGCTTGAGGAGTGCATCGGGTGCAACAGCAATGTGGTGTGCACCGTGGATGAGTACCACAGTCTATATTGCAACGAGGATGCAACTATGGAGTTGCAGATCCAGTTGCCCAGCAATGGAGGATATTTCGGTGGCCCACATGGACCATGGATGTTTGCTGTTGGACTTGCCTCCACTCAAGGTGAGAGACGGCTAGGAATAGAGCAGTAGGCGGTGATGGAGAGATGGGCAGGTAGGAGCAATCTTCCCTTCACTTCTTCTTCTTCTCTTCTTTTTTTTTTTTTTTTTTTTGTTTGTTTGTTTAGCCTAAGAGACAGATGTAAAGGCTTGGGATGGGGACGGTGATGGTAGTGGATGTAGGCGGTGGAGATCGCATGTGACAAGGCGGATGAAAATGCTGCTGCAGCAGTTCGCCGGAGTTGCAACCTGCAACTCCGGCTCGGCTTGAGATGGGGGCGGTGCAGTAGGTGATGGAAGAAGAGGAGGGCGGTATGGAGGTGTTGCAGTAGCAAGGTGGAGAGGCAAGGAGGATTGGTGACGCCCAGATCTGAGGAGGAGGAGCTTGCTGGTGGATGGAACAACTTCGGTCGGAGTTACAGTCCTGTGGCAGCGTGGTGAGGAGGGGAAGAATGGATCCAAGGTGATGGGGAGCACGGTCACTGTCAGGGAGGAACGACAGCTAAGGGTCTTGGTGCTTGAAGACGTCGTAGGGTGAGTAGAAGAGAAGATGCACTGTGGTGAGGGTGGAGATGGCTGGAGAAGATGAACCAGTCCGGCGAGAACGGTGGTGGCTAGCGGTGCTGCTCTAGGAGAGGAAGATGAGGGGTTTTGCTAGTCGAACCAGCAATGAAGGGCCAAGGGGATGGTGACGGCTGGGGTTAGCAATGAGAAGTGTCTCCTCAAAACGCAGGAAGGTAAGGTTTTTCTAAAAAAAACGTTGTTCTATTGCAAGAATGTATATCCCTCTATAGAAACCGTGGGTTCTTATTTATTAGAGACCCACAGTCTCTAAAATTATTTCTCCCAAAAGGAAAGAAAAAATGCTTTTCAAAAATAAGGTTGCCTTTAGTAAAAGAAAATATTTTCAAAAATCTTGAATGATTTTGAAATTTGAAAATTTCTCCAAACGAAGGTTTGCAACAAATGCTCAACTTTCTAGATCATTCCTTTTTGAATAAATGCATATCGAACAAACTATTTTCTTTTTGGTAGGTTTTTTTTCTTGCAAAAGTCAAAGCTTTAATGCCACCTCATCCCACGAATGTGATCACATGTGTGGGCATCTACCATAGTCCATGCTCATGACTATCCTTTAAACATCATCTCCATGACTCAACTGCTCATCGTGAGGAAGGTGTGGTGATTGGGTGTGATGATGGGGTGGATAATAGGATGGATGATCTACTGGCGATCGGACGGTGGATTTGGGTGATGATGATGGGATGGACATCGGATGGTGGAGATCGGTCAAGGTAGGCCATGGGATTGAGTGACTGAGGAAGGAGAGAGGATCGAATGATTAGGATTTAAGAGGAAAGAGAGAGAATGGTGGTTCAGAGAGAGGAGAGAGAAAATAGTATAAAATAAAGAGAAAATCCTAAGTAGAGGGTCTTAAACCCTGGTCTTTGACTTGGTCTTCTGCAAGCTTTACCAACTGGTCAAGCCTTCATCTCGTGTTAGTTGATTGAGCTTTATTCTCCTTAATTTCCTCTTGAGGTATTTGGCTCTCTTTCTCTCTCGATCTTTTCTTTAGCTTTTTCGACTCTCTGGTTCTCCCATCATTTGGCTGGTAACTTCTTATCTTAGCCCACTAGCTCTTGAGCTTTGATCATAGGTTCTAGAGGTTGATTGTGGGCCCGCATTCTCGAGAATTGTCCCATCGGGGTTTCCTGCGACAAAAGAAGCACGTAATGAGACTTTATCAGAACAACTCAATGTCTAGATTTCCAAAAATGTGTTTAATGCATGCAAATATACCATTTCGTCCAGAAAAGTGTGTTCTACGCAACAAAAGAAACTTTTACGTAGAAAAGTAGATAAATAGAGCACTTTAACGTAGGAGAGTGTGAAAATGCTTAGAAGATAACAGTGGAAAATACGCACTTTTAAGCGAATATCACAACCCCCAACCAGCATATTGCCAATCCTTAGCAATTAGTGCGAAATAAATGAGCTTAAAAGGGCTCTGCACATGCTGCACACTTTCACATTAGCTCCGGGAAAACACCGTTCGTCAAATCATTGAATGGATGCAAAAACAGTTACATGCTAGCGAAGAGTTTGAAAGTTTTGGCAAGACTACAGACTGATAATCATGACCCAGAATAGTCAGACTCTGCGTGTGTGTGTGCTCAACATTCTCATCATCCGACAGTAAAGATTTCCAGATCACCTCTAAGCTTTTCTGCCTCGACCTCAAATCTCACATGTTTAGCACTCAGAATAGAATCACACAAGAAGGGTTTTCTTCTTTTCTCTCAATTTATATGTGAGGAGATGTGTTGATATATGAAAGCAAAGATCTCACTGATATTCGCTCAAAAGTGCTTATTTTAAGCAATTATCCTTTTAGCGTTATTGCAGTCTCCTACGTAAAATACTCTATTTACCTACTTTTCTACGTAAGAGTCTCTTCTGTTGCGTAGAACACACTTTTCTGGACGAAATGGTATATTTGCATGCATTAAACACATTTTCGGAAGTCTAAATATTAAGCCGTTCTGATAAAGTCTCATTACGCGCTTCTTCTGTCGCAGGAAACCCCGATGGGACGATTCTCGAGACTTGTGGGCCCAAATCGATCATGAAAGCCCATTATCAAAGCTTAACGAGCCCACATGCTATGACTAGAAGATATGGGCCAAATATGGGCTGAATAAGAGGACCAAAAAGCCGGCCCAAAGAACGAAGAGAGTAGGAGAGCCAATGACCAAGAGATGGACCAAAGTGTTTAAAGCCACATGAGTCAGCAAAGAATGATGGTCGACTCTACTGGAGAAGCGTGAGGATGGTCACAGTGAAGACGAGGGTTCCAGACCCTCCGCCAGTGCTTTTCTCTCTATTTTCTGATACTTTTTCTCTCATCTCTCCTTATTCTCCCTCTCTCTTCATCTCTCGGTCCTCGAATCTACTGACCTAACCCCAGAACTCCTACCCATCGGCTCTATCTCATCTCCCTTAGCTTTCTGACCATTGGATCTTCCATCGGACCGTTGGATCTTCAATCGGACCGTTGGATCTCTCTAGATCTGTCGATCTACCAATCTGAGTCCCAATCAAGTCACCATCCATCCGATCGCCATCAAACTGTCTGTCACATCATCTTGTGAGATGATGGACATCATCAATCCATACGGGCCAGTAGCCGGGCCCATCTTCATCGACCCGCTGTCCGACCAGTTAGTGGACCCCGCGAATTTCAAAATAATTTTAATTAAATGGGGGGGTCCACTAATTGGGGAGATTCCCCATAAAAAATATATATATTTTTCTTATTTTTTTTATTTTCAAAAACCCCCTATTTCCATTAAAGGAAATAGGGAAGCTTTAAAAAGGGGAAGGAGGGGGACGAACCCTAATTTCCAAACCCTAATCCTCCTCTAATCCCCTCCTTTCTCTCCCAAAACCTTCCCTTGCTGTTCTTTCTCCTCTTCTTCCTCTTTTCGTCTTCGTCTTCTTCACCTTTCTTCGCCGGAGTTGCAGGTTTGCAACTCCGGCCGTCCTTCTTCCTTCTTCTCTTCTCTTTCTTCTTTTCCTTCTCTTCGTTCCTCTTCCTCTCTTCCCTTTCTTCTTTCTTCTTCTCCTTCTTGTCTTCTTCTTCGTCTTCTTAGCTCGCCGGAGTTGCAGACAGCAACTCCGGTCGTCGTTTTCACACACCGTCGCCCACAGCTCCTCTTAAATCACCTCCATCTTCTCTGTCTCCCTCCGTTATTCTTCATCCATTATTCTCTTTGCTGCGTGAGGCAGCAACGCAGCACCCCCTACAACGTTCCAACCGCCTGCTGCAACTCTCCATCCACCCTTTAGCCGGAGTTGCAGACCTGCAACTCCGGTCATCTTCTACGGCGAGAAGCCCACCTGAAACCTGCACAGTGACTTGCTGCTCCCTTAGCACACCGTGCAAAGCTTGCACCTCAAGATTTAGATCGGACCTGCACACCACCAGCGTTCCACCTCTTCTTCTTCATCACGTACGGGCAAATTTGCAGCACCGTTCACCACCACCTTGGTCTGGATTTTGCTGCATTTTTGCCAACATACCTGCATCTTCGGAATTACCTACGGTAGTGTTCGCTGGCTGTCCCATTGCTTGGTCAAAGAAGCCATCAACCTGCTGTAAGATCGGCCAGACTTGCACTTGCAATCTGGTTGATTCACACAGCAAACAAGTGGGCATTCATCACCGTCATCCTCTTCACCAACTTGAGGAGAAGCAGCACAGCACCCAACCATCTTCTCTTCTCCCTCAGTTCGCTCATCATGAACTGACCTGCAACCTCTCCACCTTCATCTCCATCTCCATCTATCATAATCTTCTCTCGTCACTAGCCACCCTTGGCTCCTTCTCCGGCGAAACTCTCAACTCGAGTTACTCCCTTGCTGCCAACGTTGTTGGCTCCAACTTGCACCTTCGAGGCACCACCTTGCATCCACGATCACCAAGCCGACCATCAAAACCAGTTGCTAAATCACCCTCGCATTCAACTTCGACTTCCTTGCTGCCATGCATTGTCTGGGCTTCACACTTGGGCAATCAATCTATGGTGGCACCACCGGACCCTTGCATATGCCTTCCTCATGGTTGATCTGATATGTCGGTAAGTGAGAGGTAATTCTCCATCTCAATCTCTCTCTCTAGTTTCTATCTCTACCTCTCTTTAGTTTTTCTCACTTTCTCTCTAACATTCTCTCTCTCTAGGGTAGTTCTCTCTCTATCTATTTCTCTCTTTGCTACATAGTTTCTCTCTCTAGAATAGCCTTCTTGATAGTTCTCTCTCTCTAGAAATACTCCCTCACTTCATTCTCTCTCTCTAACTCTCTCTAGAATTTTCTTCTTTAAAATTGCTTTTTAGTTTATCTTATTATATGTTATTTTCGATTCAAGCATTGTAATAAACATTTGATCACTGAATGATGAAGTTTGTTTTTATCTATTATTTCTTGTGATGATCCGTCAGTTTTTGTTCTTACTCGCGCTAATCCGACTAATCCCGAGTGCGGATCGACATCCGACACGAGCCACTATGCAAAATTGCCCATTTTACAGGTTAAATGTCTCGGATAAATTATAAATATTGTTGAGATTAGGGTTTCCGTACCAACGACGCGGAAAAATCCTACTTTCACTCACATATGTATTATTTAAAGGAAGGACATCTTTAACAGAAGAAGATCTCATGATTGGAATACCACTTCACTCGGGAACGCCAGATCAAACTCTATAGCTTCTTCTTCTCCAATCTCCACATTTTATGATCGTGCTACCCTAGAATCAAATAGGACTTTCCTAGGTTGTAATGAGGCTTAGGTCAGGTGTAGAGAGATAAAGGTGATATTCGCTCAAAAGTGCTTAATTTAAGCAATTATCCTTTTAGCGTTATTGCATTCTCCTACGTAAAATACTCTATTTACCTACTTTTCTACGTAAGAGTCTCTTCTGTTGCGTAGAACACACTTTTCTGGACGAAATGGTATATTTGCATGCATTAAACACATTTTCGGAAGTCTAAATATTAAGCCGTTCTGATAAAGTCTCATTACGCGCTTCTTCTGTCGCAAGAAACCCCGATGGGACGATTCTCGAGACTTGTAGGCCCAAATCGATCATGAAAGCCCATTATCAAAGCTTAAAGAGCCCACATGATATGACTAGAAGATATGGGCCAAATATGGGCTGAATAAGAGGACCAAAATGCCGGCCCAAAGAACGAAGAGAGTAGGAGAGCCAATGACCTAGAGACGGACCAAAGCGTTTAAAGCCACATGAGTCAGCAAAGAATGATAGTCGACTCTACTGGAGAAGCGTGAGGATGGTCACAGTGAAGACCAGGGTTCCAGACCCTCCGTCAGTGCTTTTTTCCATTTTTTTGATACTTTTTCTCTCATCTCTTCTTATTCTCTCTCTCTCTTCATCTCTCGATCCTCGAATCTACTGACCTAACCCCAGAACTCCTACCCATCGGCTCTATCTCATCTCCCTTAGCTTTCTGACCATTGGATCTTCCATCGGACCGTTGGATCTTCAATCGGACCGTTGGATCTCTCTAGATCTGTCGATCTACCAATCTAAGCCCCAATCAAGTCACCATCCATCCGATCGCCATCAAACTGTCTGTCACATCATCTTGTGAGACGATGGACATCATCAATCCATGTGGGCCAATAGCCGGGCCCATCTTCATCGACCGGCTGTCCGACCAGTTAGTGGACCCCGCGAATTTCAAAATAATTTTAATTAAATGGGGGGTCCACTAATTGGGGAGATTCCCCATAGAAAAGTAGGTTTTTACTTAAAAAAAAAAATATATATATATATATATATATATATATATATTTTTTATTTTCAAAAAATACCCTATTTCCATTAATGGAAATAGGGAGCTTTATAAGAGGAGGGAGAAGGGTTCGTTCGAACCCTAATCCCCCTCCAATCTCTTCCATTCTCTCCCCCTATCAATCCCGCATGGATCCCTTCTCCTTTTGGCCCCTTCTTCCCTTCTTCTTATTTTTTTTTCTTCTTCTTCCTCCTCCATCTTCGCCGGAGTTGCAGGCAGCAACTCCGGCCATCAAGGCCTCCCCCTCTCCTCCTATCCTTCTTCTTCCTTTTCTCTTTCTCCTTTTTCTTCTTCTTCTTCTTCTACTTCTTCTTCTTCGGCTTCTTGTCCTTCTTCTTCTTCATCTTGAAGCTCGCCGGACTGGTTCGTCTTTTCCGGCGAGCTCCTCTTAGATCATCTCCATCCACCCTTTGCCGGAGTTGCAGATCAGCAACTCCGGCCATCTCCTACCTGCGTGCTGATCTGCACACCATCTTCTCCATTTCCCAGCAACGAACACAACCCCTTGCTGCTGCGTCTTCTTCCAACAACAACCACCACGTGTTCCTGATCTTACCACCGTCCTCTCCTTTCATGGACGGTGATCCACCCTGCAGTCCACCTTCAAGTGCAGACAGCAACGTCTGCAACACACCGCCTCCTGCAACCACAGACCACCGCCCTCTCTTCCTACTGTTGCTGCTAGCGCCACCACCTTTCAACGTGGAAGTCAAGATCCATGACTTGCTGCCTCATCTCAACGGCCAGATCAGTCGGGCTCCTCATACCCCAACCAGCAAGCTCCCAAGGGCAGCCTCCAAACAGCCTGGATCTCCTCGCTGCAAGCTTTCTTACATGCTTCCCAATGCACTAGCAGCTCCTCCCTCTTCTCCTCCAAACCGTCACAACCTTGCTGGCCAAACCAGCAAGGTTTCTCAACCTGCGGCGCAACCCGTAGAACCAGTGGCTGCTGTCTACAAACCTTGGACCGTCACCTTTTCCGGGCAGCAACGCCCCCTGTGCACATCTTCACCGTTGATAGGTTGGGCTCCTTCAACAATTTCCAGCAACGTACCCCTCCTTCTTCCACGTTACTCCTTCTTGCCACTGCAACTCCGGCGGTCTCACCGAGATCTTCACCAGCAGCCATGTCCCTCATCCTTGCTGTCCCAATGGACTGCAAGAGCAATCCCCTTGCCTGCAACATCACGACGTGATCTTCTTCACGACTATGTTTTTGGGCCAGCACACCGCAACACCAGGCCAGCCAACATCATGCACTCATGTTCGACCATCTTTAAGTCCGATGGCCTATTCCCATTGGTCGATCATCTTCTTCATCACTGGCCGATCCATCCGTTGGTAAGAATTGCAAGGTAACATTCTTTCTCTCTCATCTTCACTTTCTCTCTCTACCTTTGATCTCTTCTTCCTTTCTCTCTCCTCTTTAGTTTCTCTCTAGACTCTCTCTCTAGAATCCCCAGGCTGATCGCCTTTTTGTACCACTGACTCCGTTCGGTGAATGCAAGAGGGTGAGTTTTTCTCTCACCTCTACCTTGTCGGCCGGTAAACGATCGAGGTGTGAAAAATCTCTCTCTACCTTCTTCCTCTCTCTCTAAAATCTCTTTTTACATGCTTTCTTACATGCTTTCTAGAATAGATTTACCGCTTTATTTATTTCTGTCATTTATTTCATGTAAGCAACAGTTTGATTAATGCAATTTGAGTTTGATGATTTTAGTCTTCTCTGGATCTCTTGGATTTGTTTTTAATCTCGACTCGCCATTCTCATCTTTCCACATTTTTCTTGTATATTATCTGTCATTTTATGTTCTTATTCGCGCTAATCCGACTAATCCCGAGTGCGGATCGACATCCGACACGAATCCCTATACAAATCTATCAATTTTGCAGGATAATTGGATCAAATTACAAATGTGTTGAAGTTAGGGTTTCCGTAACCAACGACGCGGAAAAAACCTATTTTCAAAAGGGATACAGGATTTCAAAGATCTTAAGAGGATATTGCCATTTTCTTGCATTTTTCCTGCGGCGTAACACCATTATCTGGTTCTTTTTCCTTTTTTTCGTATTTTTCTCTTTTTCTTGATATTTCTGAGACTGCTCAATTTCTTTTCAGCTCTTTTTCATACTTACTTTCCATATTTTGTTTTCAGCTTGAACCATTTTTTTTTCTTTGGATTTTTCTTCTTTACTTTTCTTTTCACGGTATACCCACATCAGTTATTCTTTTGTCCATCTCAAAATAAGGGTAGCCAGTCATGCTTCATAGCTTGACTAGGTTTTAGGTTGATGGGTTTACAAAGAAAAAGTTTTTATAGAAGGGCTCAAGGGTTTCTAGTGAAGTATAATTCAGGTGAGTAAAAAGGCTGAACGGTTCAGAAAAATGGCCTAAATCATTTTCTAGGGTTTGCACTACCATGTCTTGACTGGATACAGAGAAGGTTCTGTTGTAGTAATCCAATTTTGATGTCGTTCCGAGTTTTATGATCGAAGCAAAAGATAATGAGATCTCTCAACGAATATTGCGGGCATGAAGAATATTGAGTCATCTAGTGACTCAGATTTGTTGTATAACCCTCTGAAATGATTAAAGGCTCGAAAGCTCACAGGGTTAGGTCTCCACAATTCTTCTCACAGGATCTCTAGAATTTCCAAACTTATGATGACTCTGATGTTGATAGTGTACAATTGTGCCAAATCTGAGTTTTTCTAAGTTTTCAAACCTGCTGTAGTCACACTTGACTTGACTCAACGCCAACTTTAAACAAAAATTGGCATCCTCACTATTGACTTAACGGAGGTTTTTAGCTCATCAAAGTCAGGGTATTTGACACATTTTTAAAATTCTAGAAAAATTTTGGAGAACATCGGAAATCACCCCAAAAACAAGAAGTTTTTTTTTTTTTTTTTTAATTTTTTATTATTATTATTATTATTATTTTTTATTTTTTTTTATTTTTTCAAAATGAAGACATGAGTTTTGGTAAATACCCCACCCCCAATCAAAATATAGCACCGTCCTCGGTGCTATTGACCGGGATATAAAATGATAAAAAATCGGTGATGATGATGCAAAGGTTCAGGGAGGATGTTACCAAGTGGGCAGAAACTCGATAGTGTGTGGTACATGATGATCGGATAAACCTGCATTTCCAATGATATAACTGTAATAACAAATGCATGAGACTCATGTACTTTAGGAATATCGGAATTGCCTTTCCGAAAGCGCTAAGTTTTACGTCTTTAGCCAGACACAACGGGGGTGACAGGCACCCCCAACCAAGTTGGAGCACAGGAGACTGAGTAGATCATTAGTCGACATAGACAGGATCGATGAGATCGATCTCAAAAGTCGGAATGAACAATATGTCAAGTTCATGAAACTGTTTTAGACGCTGCCCATTGACCTGAAAAGAGGAGTGATCCTTGGGATCCTCAATAGTGATTGCCCCAAAGGGTGTGACTGCTGTGACCGTATAAGGACCGGTCCACCTAGATTTCAATTTCCCAGGGAAGAGATGAAGACGGGAATTATAAAGAAGGACCTTCTGTCCTGGATGGAACTCTTTCCTGAGGATGCTCTTGTCATGTATCCACTTTATTTTTGCTTTATAATTCTTGGACAAGTTGTAAGCATCATTTCTGAGTTCTTCTAACTCATTCATTTGAAGTTTTCGCTCCTCCCCTGCAGAGTCGAGGTCGAAGTTGAGCTTCTTAATGGCCCATAGAGCACGATGTTCAATCTCTACCGGTAGATGACAGGGTTTCCCAAAGACGAGACGATAGGGAGACATATTGAGTGGGGTCTTGTAGGCGGTTCTGTATGCCCATAAAGCATCAGTGAGAAAAGTAGACCAGTCTTTACGTGTGGTATTGACTGTTTTCTCCAAGATCTACTTGATCTAATGATTAGAAACCTCCACTTGACCACTAGTTTATGGATGATAAGCTAGGGCAACCTTGTGGGTTACCCCATACTTTTTTATTAATTTCTCAAATATCCTATTGCAGAAATGGGTGCCCCCATCACTAATGATGGCTTTAGGGGCACTGAATCGGGCGAAGATGAACTCCTTTAGGAATTTGACCACCACTTTGTGGTCATTGGTCTTAGTGGGAATGGCTTCTATCCATTTGGATACATAGTCTACCGCAAGGAGAATGTACTCAAAACCATAGGAAACGGGAAAGGGGCCCATGAAGTCGATGCCCCAAATGTCAAATATTTCATCTACCTGGATGGGAGTTAGGGGTAGCATGTTCCTCTGGGAGATGCGGCCTCGATGCTGGCAATTAGGACAAGTTTTGCTGTAGATGTGGGCATCTTTAAATAATGTGGGCCAGTAGAATCCGCATTGTATAACTTTTTCTGCAGTTTTCTTAGTACTGAAATGACCACCACAAGGTTGGTCATGACACGAGGACAAGATATTGAGTTGGTCCGACTCAGGGACACAGAGACAAATGATCTGGTCAGGATAGTATTTATACAAATAAGGGTCATCCCAAGAGTAGTACTTAACTCTTGCTAGGAATTGGCTTTTGTCCTGTTTTGACCAGTGTGAAGGCATTTCTTCGGTGACAAGGTAGTTGACAATGTCAGCATACCATGGATGAACGGAGATAGCGAATAGTTGTTCATCTGGAAAGGTTTCAGGGATGGGCTGGGTGTCGAAGGATGACTCTAAAGTCAGTCTAGACAAGTGATCAGCCACTACATTCTCAGTTCCTTTCTTATCCTTAATCTCGAGGTCGAATTCCTGCAGTAAGAGAATCCATCGAATTAATTGAAGCTTGGTTTCCTTTTTCAACATGAGATAACGAAGGGCTGTATGATCAGTGTAGACGACCACCTTAGTGGCTAAGAGGTACTAACGAAATTTATCAAGGGCGAAGACTACCGCCAAGAGTTCTTTCTCAGTGGTAGAGTAGTTCATTTGGGCAGAGTTAAGAGTTTTGCTCGCGTAGTAGATCACGTGTGACCTTTTGTCAACTCTCTGCCCTAGAATGGTGCCTAACGCGTAGTCAGAAGCATCACACATTACCTTGAAAGGTAGAGTCCAGTCCGAGGGACGGATAATGGGCGCAGTAGTGAGCTCAGATTTGAGACGCTCGAATGCCTTGACACAGTCAGCATTAAAGTCGAAAGGACTATCTTTAGCTAGAAGATGGGATAGTGGTCGAGCGATTTGAGAGAAGTCCTTGATGAATCGCCTATAGAATCCTCCGTGTCCCAAAAAGGACCGGATGTCACGCACGGACTTAGGAATGGGCAAGGTCGAGATGATATTGATTTTAGCTTTATCGACCTCAATGCCCTGATGGGAAATGACATGTCCCAGAACTATGCCTTTCTTCACCATGAAGTGGCATTTCTCCCAATTGAGGACAAGTCGCTTGTCCTGACAGCGTTGAAGTACAAGCCCTAGATGGTTCAGACAGTCATCAAAGGATGACCCAAAAACTGAGAAGTCGTCCATAAAGACTTCGAAGAATTTTTCCACCATGTCAGAGAATATGCTCATCATACACCTTTGAAAGGTCGCGGGTCCATTGCAGAGGCCAAAGGGCATGCGCTTATAGGTAAAAGTGCCAAAGGGACAGGTGAAAGTTGTCTTCTCGTGATCCTCAGGGGCGATGGGTATTTGATTATACCCTGAGTAACCATCGAGGTAGCAGTAATAGGAGTGACCTGCTAGTCTCTCCAACATTTGGTCTATGAAGGGTAAAGAAAAGTGGTCCTTCCTAGTGTTGGTGTTGAGTCGTCGGTAATCGATGCAGACTCTCCACCCTTTCTTCAGGCGCTGGGTGACCATTTCCTTGTTCTCATTTTCCACAACTGTGAATCCTGCCTTTTTAGGGACGACATGAATAGGACTCACCCATTTGCTATCGGAGATGGGGTAAATGATACCCGAATCTAACAGTTTAAGGACCTCATCCCGGACTACATCCTTCAAGACGGGTTTCAACCTCCTCTGGTGTTCTCGAGAGGTTTTGGATTCATCCTCGAGATAGATGTGATGTTGGCACACCGAGGGGTCTATGCCACGAATATCATCTATAGTCCAGCCTATCGCAAATTTGTGCTCGTTGAGCAGCTTGAGAAGTTTCTTACGTTCACTTGCAGACAAAGCGGAAGCAATAATGACAGGGTAGGTTTCCTTAGGACCAAGATAGGCATAGGAAAGATCTGTTGGAAGTGGTTTGAGCTCCAATGTTGGAGCAGATGGAGTTGAAGTAGGTGTCACAGTAGACACGGATTGAAGAGGTTTGACTTCAGTAGGTAAAGGAAGGATGGGTGCTCTGGCCATGGTTATCAGAGGCTCGAACTTGATGAGTAGAGTGGGGATCTCTAGCAATGGAGCAGTTTCCAAAAGATCATTGAGATCAGAAATGGCTGACTCTGTGACAAAGTCAGCTCCAAAATGTTCTAGACACTGCTTAAGAATATCTTCGATGGAGTCTGGGATTAGACTCTCAACGGCACACATTTCATCGGCCACATCGTGATCGGCGTCTTGTTGCATTAGACGAAAGATATTGACCTCAGCTTTGAGGTTTCCGAAAGCAATGGACATGTTTCCATCCCAGCACTCGATGTGTGCATTCGCAGTGGCAAGGAAAGGACGGCCTAAGATGACCGGAATGCGGTTATCCTGACACGGCTCGGTGTCGAGAATGATAAAGTCCACAGGATAATAAAAGTCAGCGACTTTTACTAGGACATCTTCAATGATTCCTCCTGGAATCTTGATGGACTAATCAGCCAATTTTAGGGTAACATTGGTAGGCTTCATATCTTTCAGTCCTAACTGCTGATATACCGAGAATGGTATGAGGTTAACGCTAGCCCCTAAATCTAGCAAGGCAGTGCAGCTAAAATTGTCTCCAATTTCGCATTGGATAGTTGGGCTACCTGGATCCTTGTGTTTGATCACACTGTTGCGTTGAATGAACGCGGTAGCTTTTTCTGCCAAGAAGGCAGCTTTGGGTACATGTGTACGCTGCTTAACTGTGCACAAGTCCTTGAGGAATTTGGCATAGGAGGGGATTTGCTTGATAGCAGAAAGGAATGGGATATTGATCTGGATGTCTTTAAAGACGTCTAAGATCTCTGAGAATTGTTGATCCCGCTTATCTTGGACAAGTCTGTCCGGGAAGGGAGGCTTTACTCGACAAAAGGATTTGTCTTTAGCCTTCGATTTCTGCACAGGGATATCTGATGTTGGTACAGAGGTAGAAGAAACAGAGGTAGGATTGGTACTAGTTTCCTTTGTACGAGTGATGGGTGCTTGAGATGGCACCGGCGGTGGTTGGACTCCCATGTCCACAGTTTTTCCAGATCATAGGGTGGTTACAGCTTGCACCTCCCCTTGACAATTCTCATTCTGGCTCTGAGATTGGAACCGATCTCATATACTGCTCCTTTGGCATTTCCTTTTGGGTTAGCGATGGGTTGGCTAGGGAAGATGCCTTTAGCTTTCTCAGCTTCTAGGTTGCCTAAGCGTTGCTCTAGACGAAGCATGGATTGCTGTTGCTGTTGCTCTAGGCGTTGCATAGATTGAGTAATGAGTTGAGCTAGAAGGTCCTCGATACTGGGTTTGGGGGCCAACTGTTGGGGAGCAGCTAATGGGAGCTGAGGCACCAATTCGCAACTCGAGCTCATCGGGGCATTATAGTTATAAGAAGTAGTGGGGACAATCGGTTGATTCTGAAAGGTCTGTGGGACTCTTTGCTGATTCTGAAATGTGCTCGGTTGTCCAGAGTATTGACCCTGTTGGAACTGCTGGTTTTGAGTAGGCGGGTACTGACTCTGCTGGTATTGTCCCTGATTGAATTGCCTATTGGGTTGATTGAACCCAGGAGGATACATGCCCTGAGGCTGACGTGGAGGTTGAGATTGTGGTTGAGTAGACTGAGGCCTCCAAGAGAAGTTAGGGTGGTTTCTCGTGTCAGGATGATAAGATTGACTATACGAGTTCTGAGTGGGTGGTTTGTATGTGCTGAAAGCACAAACTTCTTCTTGAAGAGGATTTGACCATCCTTCATTCAAAGGACAATGCTCAGTAGTATGGGAGGGTTGCAGACAAAGGGTGCAGGATTCCATAGGGCTCTCGTGTCCCACATGCATGACTGGGGTGGATTGTTGAGTAGGCTTTTGTACTGACACAGCCAGTGCCGAGACGGACTTGCTCAACTCTTGAATGACAGATCGAAGCTCAGTATCAGCTGTAGCATCATGTCCCTTGGTTGTCCTTTGGACCGAAGTGGTTCGACTAAACTCTGAGTCAGTCGTCCAATGTTGAGAGTTTTCTCCTAACTCTCCCAAGAATTTGTATGCATCGGTCGGAGTTTGGTGCAGGAATTTTTCCTGACACATTGACTCTACCATGGTCCGGGACTCATCAGTAAGTCCCTTATAGAAGACGTGGACAAGATTGCCCTTGTCGATGCTATGGTGGGGACACTTAGTCAGGTAGTCTTGGAATCTATCCCACGCTTCGAAAAATTTCTCATCGGACTTCTGCCGAAAGTCCTGGATGAGTTGCTTCATTTGGTTGGTTCGAGTCATGGGGTAGAATTTAGACATGAATTTGCCCACCAACTCTTTCCAACTGCTGATTGAATCAGCGGGTAAGGAATAAAGCAAATCTGAGGCTCGGTTTTTGAGCGAGAATGGGAAAACTCGCAGACGCACATTCTCATCATCGAGGTTCTGATTCTTGAAAAGTAGGATGACATGTTGGAATTCCCTAATATGGGAATATGGGTCTTCTCTTGGGAGACCACGAAAAGTAGGCAGCATTTGGATCGTCTGCGGCCTGATCTCAAATTGTACCGCCGTAGTAGGTGGGAGAATAATGCAAGTGGGCGGATTAGCAGAGATAGGAGCGAACGTCTCGATAAGAAGTCGTTCGACTGCCATGACTACAAAGGTAGTAGTATTGGGGGAGCCGGGTGGGGAAAGAGATGGGGAAGAATTCAGTAGAGGATCCACTGTAGGTACGTGATTCTCAGATCGAATCAAGCACTTGTTCGGACGAGTCCAAACGGGCATACGCTGATGAGGCAAGCTCTACACTTGGCAAAAAGTTGCCAGAAATGAACACTATCCTAAATGATGCACACCAAGCACAGATAATCCTATTCTAAGCAATCAGGATATATTTTAGGAATTATCTTATTAGTTTTGGGGCTAAAATAGATTATGACAGTGGGCGGACCACTGGTTTATCTTTTAATTGTCGGACTAACTGTTTTGCACTCAGAGGTTCTCACCAGGCTACACTCTTCAGAGTGAAACCTTTAGTACTAACTCTAGTTAACAACAAGGCAATCCGAAGCCTAGACAGACGTGCGGCACAATGGCTGACTTAAGTACATCCCAGACTAACCGGATTGGTCAAGTGGATAAGAAAAGTGTTCCCTCGGGTTAAGCTAGGGTTGATGCGTGTTCCTAGTCCACACGCAACTAACCACCGAATAGTCCAAGATGCCACGTCGAGCTTAGTGTACTTGAGTAGCAGGGACTTATGGGTGTGTTAGACAACAGGGACCCGCGCTCGTGGTCTTATTTCGATTTGATGTTAAGCGGGTTCGCTTTGTGTGGATTTTTCCTTGAACACCGGGCTAATTAGCTCTACTTCTTGATTCTTTTTAATTAAATGGAGCCTTGGGATCAAATCAGATGGAATGATGAGGTGGGTAATGAAATCCCACCAGTTTCAATTTGGAGCTGGGTCTGCTCTCTTAAAGTTGATTGATTAACGGCCACGCCACTCAAGTCAAGTAATATGTATGCGAAAGCAAATAGACAAGCGGCAATGATGCATCTAATAACACCGTATCGCACTCAAGGCGAGGATAGGGACTCACCTTCCGTGGGCCATGCCACGGGGTTGCCTCCGTGGGTTAGGGAGGGGTATACTAATGGGCTTGGGCCCGACTCCACCTTTTTGAGCTTTCGCTCCCTACCCACACTGGATCGTGTTCCTGCAGAAACAGTTAGATCGCACGGTCTAGGTATGTGGGATTCTATTCGGAAGATCCTTGCCTTTTTAGGGTTCACAAAACAAGCACTGGATTTAGGCAAGTTTTTGAATTAATTTCCAAGTTCGAAATGGGTTAAAATTTAGGAATTCCCAGATGGAAAATACCTAGATTGGAAAGTTTCCCGAACTGTGAAGATCTTCCAAGAAAGATTTGATTGCGAGATCCCTTACAATTTTGGGAAATATCCCAAAATTGAAATTCTACTAGATTTGGGGTGTTTCCTTTTGCAGACTTCTTCAAATTCGGAAGTTTCTAAAGATAGAAATTCCTCTAAAGAGGAAACTTCTAAGAGGGGAAACCCTAATTTAGCAAAGTTTCAAGAGTTTAGAATCTTTCCAAAAATCGCAAATCCTTGATTGGTGATTTCCAAAAATCTGCAGAATATAAAACCCTAATTTTTTTTGAATTTTGATTTTTTTAAATTTTTTTTTGTATTTTCCACTTAATCTAGGGTTTCTAAAAAACCCTAGAACAAGATCTAACAGTTATATGGAAAGCAGTAAAATTCCTAAATTATTACAAATTTGCACTCGGCCTTCCGAGGCATTAAAAATAGTAATTTAAAAACTGCTAAAAATCACTAAAAACAAAAATAGAAAGTTTCCCGAAAAGGTCAAGCTGTCCAAATGGAGCAGCTTTTCGCTTCAGCAACTTTCCAATTCCGTCTTTACGTCCTTTTTCGCACTCCCGTACACCTGAGCAGCAGCGGCGCCATTTGAAAGTAGGATTTTTCCGCGTCGTTGATTACGGAAACCCTAATTCCAACATATTTGTAATTTTTATCCGATTATCCTGTAAAATTGACAGATTTGTATAGGGATTCATGTCGGATGTCGATCCTCACTCGGGATTAGTTGGATCAGCACAAATAAGAACACATTTGAACACAGAAGTTTATAGAATGGTGGGGTGAGATTTAAAATGATCTTGATTGGATTTTTAACAGAACTGTGCACATTAACAATATTGATCAAAATAGGAATGAGAACTTAATAATCCAAACATAACTCATAATCAAAATTCTTTATTAAATCAGAATTGTCTACAATGCATATAATCTAGATTCAAGTACAGCTGATAAAAAAAATAAACTAATTAGAGAGGGAGATTTTAGAGAGAGAAAATAAAAGGGATTTTTAGAGAGATAAATGGATGGAGAGAGAGATGAATTAAGGGAAAGCCTAATCAAAACCTAGAGAGAGAAATTAAGAATAGGGAAAAGAAGATAGAGAGAGAAAATAAAATAAGGTAGAGAGAGAAAGTAAGAAACTCACCATTTGCGCACTTACCAATGAGCCGTTAGGTGGAGAACATCGGTATGAGTAAGGTGCACCATGTACACGAGCTGTTCAAGGAGAGAATAGAGGAGTTATCGGCTTGAGGAGTGCATCGGGTGCAACAGCAATGTGGTGTGCACCGTGGATGAGTACCACGGTCTATATTGCAACGAGGATGCAACTATGGAGTTGCAGATCCAGTTGACCAGCAATGGAGGATATTTCGGTGGCCCACATGGACCATGGATGTTTGCTGTTGGACTTGCCTCCACTCAAGGTGAGAGAAGGCTGGGAATAGAGTAGCAGGCGGTGATGGAGAGATGGGCAGGTAGGAGCAATCTTCCCTTCACTTCTTCTTCTTCTCTTCTTTTTTTTTTTTTTTTTTTTGTTTGTTTAGCCTAAGAGACAAATGTAAAGGCTTGGGATGGGGACGGTGATGGTAGTGGATGTAGGCGGTGGAGATCGCATGTGACAAGGCTGATGAAAATGCTGCTGCAGCAGTTCGCCGGAGTTGCAACCTGCAACTCCGGCTCGGTTTGAGATGGGGGCGGTGCAGTAGGTGATGGAAGAAGAGGAGGGTGGTATGGAGGTGTTGCAGTAGCAAGGTGGAGAGGCAAGGAGGATTGGTGACGCCCAGATCTGAGGAAGAGGAGCTTGCTGGTGGGTGGAACAACTCCGGTCGGAGTTACAGTCCGGTGGCAGCGTGGTGAGGAAGGGAAGAATGGATCCAAGGTGATGGGGAGCACGGTCCAGTAGCAGGGGAGTTTTCTCACAGTCAGGGAGGAACGACAGCTAAGGGTCTTGGTGCTTGAAGACGTCGTAGGGTGAGTAGAAGAGAAGATGCACTGTGGTGAGGGTGGAGATGGCTGGAGAAGATGAACCAGTCCGGCGAGAACGGTGGTGGCTAGCGGTGCTGCTCTAGGAGAGGAAGATGAGGGGTTTTGCTGGTCGAACCAGCAATGAAGGGCCAAGGGGATGGTGACGGCTGGGGTTAGCAATGAGAAGTGTCTCCTCAAAACGTAGGAAGGTAAGGTTTTTCTAAAAAAAACGTTGTTCTATTGCAAGAATGTATATCCCTCTATAGAAACCGTGGGTTCTTATTTATTAGAGACCCACGGTCTCTAAAAATTATTTCTCCCAAAAGGAAAGAAAAAATGCTTTTCAAAAATAAGGTTGCCTTTAGTAAAAGAAAATATTTTCAAAAATCTTGAATGATTTTGAAATTTTGAAAATTTCTCCAAACGAAGGTTTGCAACAAATGCTCAACTTTCTAGATCATTCCTTTTTGAATAAATGCATACCGAACAAACTATTTTCTTTTTGGTAGGTTTCTTTTCTTGCAAAAGTCAAAGCTTTAATGCCACCTCATCCCACGAATGTGATCGCATGTGTGGGCATCTACCATAGTCCATGCTCATGACTATCCTTTAAACATCATCTCCATGACTCAACCGCTCATCGTGAGGAAGGTGTGGTGATTGGGTGTGATGATGGGGTGGATAATAGGATGGATGATCTACTGGCGATCGGACGGTGGATTTGGGTGATGATGATGGGATGGACATCGGATGGTGGAGATCGGCCAAGGTAGGCCATGGGATTGAGTGACTGAGGAAGGAGAGAGGATCGAATGATTAGGATTTAAGAGGAAAGAGAGAGAATGGTGGTTCAGAGAGAGGAGAGAGAAAATAGTATAAAATAAAGAGAAAATCCTAAGTAGAGGGTCTTAAACCCTGGTCTTTGACTTGGTCTTCTGCAAGCTTTACCAACTGGTCAAGCCTTCATCTCGTGTTAGTTGATTGAGCTTTATTCTCTTTAATCTCCTCTCGAGGTATTTGGCTCTCTTTCTCTCTCGATCTTTTCTCTAGCTTTTTCGACTCTCTGGTTCTCCCATCATTTGGCTGGTAACTTCTTATCTTAGCCCACTAGCTCTTGAGCTTTGATCATAGGTTCTAGAGGTTGATTGTGGGCCTGCATTCTTGAGAATTGTCCCATCGGGGTTTCCTGCGACAGAAGAAGCGCGTAATGAGACTTTATCAGAACGACTCAATGTCTAGACTTCTAAAAATGTGTTTAATGCATGCAAATATACCATTTCGTCCAGAAAAGTGTGTTCTACGCAACAAAAGAAACTTTTACGTAGAAAAGTAGATAAATAGAGCACTTTAACGTAGGAGAGTGTGAAAATGCTTAGAAGATAACAGTGGAAAATACGCACTTTTAAGCGAATATCAGCGATCTTGATCATTGTGCAAATACTGTGCCGATTGTTTATTTGCCTTTGCAAACATTATCGGAATTGCTTGGTTTGGCAGTAATAAAATATATAAAGAGCAAACCCAGTTCCAACTTGAAACTGGTGGGATTTCATTAGTCACCTCGTCATTCCAGCTTTTGTGCAACCACAGCCAAGAATTAAAATCAATCAAGAATAGAGCCCACTTAGATCGGTGTTCAAGGAACTCCACATAAAGCGACCCCTTCAAAGATCAAGTCGATTAAGTCCATGAGTGCGGGTCCCTGTTATCTAACACACCCATAGGTCCCTACTACTTAAGTATACCGAGCTCGTAAGTGGCTTCCTTGATTGTCTGTTGGATTAGCTTAGTGTCGGATTAGGAACACGAACCAACCCTAGCTCCTCTTCTGGGAAAACTCATCTTCACGCTTGACAAATCCGGTTAGTCTGGGGCATTCTTAAGTCAGCCGATGTGCCGCACGTCTGTCTAGGCTTCGGATTATCTTGCAGTCAACTTGAGTTAGTACTAGCGGATTTGCTTTGAAGAGTGTATCCTGGTGAGAACCTAAAGAGTGAAAAGTTAGTCCGCGGGTAATAGAAGATAAACCAGTGGTCCGCACACTGTCATAATCTACACTATCCCTATACTAACAAGATAATTCATAATACTATCCTGATTGTTTAGAAATAGGATTATCTGTTGCTCTGTGTGCATCATCTAGGCTCATTCGGTTTCGTAGTCCTCATATTTTTTACCGACTCTAGGGCTTGCTTTTACAAGCATATGCCGTTTGGATTTGATCCAACCTGAGACTGATTCGATCTGAGAGTCAGTCTACCGCACCGCTCTCTTCCACCTAATCTATCTCCCTACTCTGAGAGACTCACATCTCTCTGATGGATGTTGAACGGCCTCTATTCGAGACCTACCACAATTTCTTTGAAGATCTAGGAGATAACTCTGAGCACTGGTATACCAATCCTGAGTGTCGTCATGATACTCCAGTCTCACAGAGTTCGATGGGACATGAAGCACAGGGCGCTCTAGTGCTAAAATCCCTACTTAAGGATTTGAGAAACTCAGTTTTTGCCCTTGATGTTGCGGTCCGAAAGCCTGTTTATCACTCCAAATCTGTGGAATATTTTCCTCATGTCCAGGAAGAGGTCTGTAATTTTAGTACATTTGAACCTCTGTTGCAGACCTCCTACAATAACATGTATTATCTGGACAATGGAAGTCAAAATACCTTTGAATGGGAACAATAGTCTTTTCCCCAGCAAAATCTACAATAGGATATGTATCATTCTGAGTTTTACCAACCTTCTGGACAATATGATGGGCAGTACTCTCAGTTGCAGTACCAGCCAGATCCACAGACTGAATATTTTGGTCAACAGTGGACCCCACAAGATTTTCAGAGTCCGCAGATAGTCCCAGAGTCACTTCTATCCTATAACTTTCATACTCAGTCGGACTGCATTCAAGAGTTGGCACCTCAGCTTCCCTTAGCTGAACCGCCACAATCTGCTACTAAACCTACTCTAGAAGAACTCCTCTCGCAATACATCATCCAACAACAGCACTCCATGGAGAGCTTGGAACACCATCTAGGTGAGTTAGAATCTGAGAGAGAGGAAGTTAACTTCACTAGCCAACCTATGGCTTATTTAGAGGGGAATACCCTGGCCACAGTCAATAATGAGGAGTCGCACAGCTGGACCCAGTACCAGACTTGACAAGAGGAACTTGAGGTTGCTACAAACAAAGGATCGGACTACAATATTGATAAGCCAGAGTCTTCATCTTCGGTGTCCTTCAAAGCACCGACTTCTGAACTTAGCTTAGAAGAATCATCTACCTCTGTTATTTCTATCTGGGACTCTGAAGAAGTTATTCATAACATTGAGTTGTGTCTTGACTATAGGATCCCAATTGGCCTAGACTTACCCATCCCCACCACCCTTGGATTGTGTAACAATCGTGATGAACCCATGTTTCCATCTATGGTGCCCTTACAGGCAGCTACTTCTGCACCGAGCACAGAGATACCCATATCCATCTCTATCTCTGATGATTCTACATCAGCACTGGATGTAGATATTCCTACCATTGAGCAATATCTAAAAAATGGGATTCCAGCTGCCCAGGACCTACCGTTCCCCATCGAGGATAAACACATTGAGTGTAGGGATTGGAACATCCCTCTCACATTAGGAAACCTCGAGGAAAAGGTCCACAGTTTTGACCTACCACCATACGTCGATGTTGTCAATAAACAGTGTGCCATAGAGAATCTAATTCAGGACTCTCCCGAGGAAAAACTCTCCCAGTCTAAAGAACACTTTGCTCCTGACTTCATCTCGGAGTCAGACAATTATGTTATTACTGGTCTGCAGGAGTCTGCTCCATTCAGATACATTCCCGCTAAACTCAATGAGTTGCGGCTCTGCTAACCATGGCTAGAGAACCCACTACTGCTCTCATCTCAGTCTTTACTGAGAAGCTTCGATCCCTCCCAACTGAACTATATGTTTTTGCGGATTTGCAAAGAGCACTTACTATCCTTCTCTCAGTTTACACTGAGAAAGACCTATTTTATATAGGTATACCTAGACAAGGGATAGGATAACAGTCTCTGTTCTACCTTAGAAGATTGTAGATTCACTCAGTCTCCATGAGTTTTAACCTAGTTGGGGGTACTTGATATACCCCCGTCATGTCTGGCTGAAAACATTAAACTTAGCGCTTTCAAAAAGGCAATTCCGGTATTCCTAGAGTACATGAGTCTCTATATTTGTTATTACTGTGATATCTCTGGACATGCAGGTACATTTATTCTTCTGATCATCAAGTACCACACACTGTCGAGTTTATGTCGACTCGGTAATATCCTCCTTGAACCTTTGCATCATCATTACCAAATTTTCATCATCTTTTGTCCCAGTCATGAGCACCGAGGACGGTGCTATATTTTGGTTGGGGGGTGGGTTTTTACCAAAACTCATGTTTTCATTTTGATAAAGCAAAAAAAAAAAGATAAACCTTGTGTTTTTGGGTGTGATTTCATATAATTTTCGAAAATGCCCGGACTTGATGAGTAAAAAGTTTTCGTAAAGTCTACTTATTGAAAATGATGTCTGTTTTGAAAAATCACTTATTAGCTCTTCATTCAGTTTGAAAGCAAACATTACTACAATGGATTGAAAACTCAGATTTTGCAAAAATGTTCACATATCAACGTCTGAATTATCCGATGTTTAGATTGTTTAGAGATCTAAGGAGAACAATTGTGGAGACCTAACCTAGTGAGCTTTTGAACTTTTCATTATTTCTGAGGGTTATAAAATTATTCTGAGTCACAAGATGACTCATAATTCTTCTAGTCTCCTAATATTTCCATTGAGTGGTCTCATTAACCTTTGCTTTGGTCATGGAACTCAGAACGACATCAAATTCGGATTATTACATAAAGAACCTTCTCTATATCCATTCGAGACATCGAAGATGAAAGTACAAACCCTAGAAAATGATATAGGCCATCTTTTTAGCCAATCAGACTTTTTAGCTTCCCTAACATCTATATCGTTAGAAACCATTTGAGCCTATTGATGAAAACCTTTTCTTGTTAACCCATCAAATAAAAACCTAATCCCAAAAAAGAGTTCAATACGATAACCTACTTCTGAGAGGGATCAAAGAGTATTTGGTATGATCATGAAAAGATAGTAACCAATAAAAAAAAAAAAAAAAAAAAGAAAACAAATGGTTCGAGCTGAAAAGAAACATGATCAGAAAAAGAAAAAGAAGAAAAGTCAAGAAAATATTACCCTTGAGTAAAATTGTAAAGAATAATTAGATACCCTCTCAGAATTTTTGAATACCAGAATATCCTTCTTTTCTGAACCTATCCTAAGCCTCAATACAACCTATGCAAGTCTTATTTGATTCTAGATTTGTATCATCCTCAAGTGTGGAGAATGGAGAAAAGAAAAATTATAGAGTTTGATCCGACGTTCTTAAGTGATATGACATTCCAATCATGAGATCTTCTTAAATCTTCTTATACCCTCGATTCAAAAACTATATATGTGAGACGTTTGCCAGTTTTTATATTCATCTCCTCACGTATAATTTGAGAGAAAAATATAAAACCATTTCTGAGTGATTTACTTTTGAGTAGTATACAAGTGAGGATTGAGGTCGAGGCATAGAGTCTCTAAGGAGATCCAGATATCTCTATTGCCAAATAAGGATGATGTTGAACACACACACACATACACACTTAGTCTGAGTAATCTTTTGTTTGAAGGTCCATTTGTAGAAGTGTTGCATTTTGCTGATTAGTTCTAATTTGTGAATGATTTCTTGCATCCTTAAAATAATCTGACAAAACGGAGTTTTTTCTGAGTAATGCAAATAAGTTTTCTAGCATGTTATGCCTAGCCCTCTTTCGCTCACTTATTTCGCAATAATTGCCAAGAATTGGCAATATGCTAGTTGGGGGTTGTGATATTCGCTCAAAAGTGCTTATTTTAAGCCATTATCCTTATAGCGATGTCGCATTCTCCTACGTAAAACTTGTCTTTTTGTCAACTTTTACATATAAGAGTTTCTTCCATTGCGTAGAACGCATTCTTTAGACGAAAATCGACTATTTGCATGAAATATACGCATTTCAGATAGTCCAGTATCAAGGCGTTTTAGTTGAATCTCATTACGCACTTTTTCACTTGTAGGAGACCCTATCGGGCGATTCTCAAGGACTGGCGGGCCCACGATCAACCACAGAAGACTTCTATCAAAGCTTAAAGAACCAACAGGCTAGGATAAAAAGATAGAAGACATATACGGGCAAAGCTAGAGGATCGTAGAGCCGGAACAAGGACTAAGAGAGAGAATAGCTAGAGACCAAGAGAAGGACTTAGGTGTTAAAGGCCACACCAATTGACATCAAAGGATAAGTTTAACTTATTGGTGGAGCAAACGAGAGAGAATAAAGAAGACCAGGGTTCAAGACTCTCCAATGCTTTTATTTTTATATTTTTCTCCCACATCTCTCCTATTTCTTTCTTTATCTATCTATCTTGGTCCATGACATAGGCCCATGACCTAAGCCCATGACCCACGACCCATGACCCATGACCCATGCCCCATGCCCATACCCATGACCCATGACCCATGCCCATTACCCATGCTCATGCCCATTTGTAACAACAAGAGAGAATTGGTCTCACTTGATCGATTCTTCTCTCCCCCATATCTCTCTATCCTAGTCACTCTCTTTCTCATCTAACTAACCCATTCCCAACTGTTAGATCTCTCTAGATCCAATGGTCATCATTTTTACAACAAGCAAAAAGAAAAGAAAAAGTCTATAAGAGATCTACGATCTTTCCTTCTTGGGTTGGTTCCCTCCCCCTTCTCTTCTTCTCTTTCTTCTTTCTTTCTCTTCTTCACCCTTCTTCTCCGGCGAGCAACTCCGGCGAGCTCACCATTAATGCCTCCACCTCGAGGTGCAAAGCATCAAACAGCAACGTCTCCTTGCCGCCCATTCCATCCGCCACAATCAAAGGCTACAAACCTTAATCCTATTGAGGTCGATCCAATCGAAGTTGCACCATCTACCTCTTTAATGGTAAGCTTCTTTCTAATTCATCTCTCTAACCTTCCTAGCTTCTTTCTCTCTCTTCTTTCCCTCTCTACCTTTACATGCTTTCTAGGGTAATATTTTAATGGCTTTCTAGATTAATTTGGTTTAATGTTATTTCCGTTGTAAAGCATTTCAACAAGCATTGTAAGCATTTGTTTTTAGTTTAATGAACAAGTTTTAAATTCAAGTTTAAGTTGTTTTCATTTATTGTGTTTTTCATTCTCGTTTCTCTTATATTTTTTTATTCTAATAATTTTAACAACAATCTCAAGCATATTTTAAATCAACCTCCACCATTCTCACCCTTCCATTTATTCTGAGCATTTTCTAATTATTCTTGTTTCTTATTGTGCTAACTAATTTTGAGTGCGGACGATATCCGACACGAGCCACTGTGCAAGTCTGCTTATTTGCAGATTAAGTGAACCAATTCGGAGAAATTACAAATATTGTTGAGATCTAGGGTTTCCGTAACCAACGACGCAGAAAAAAACCATAATTTCAGCCTCCAGCTGGTCATGGGCAGCCAGCTGGTCATCAATCCTTTGAAGTGTCCAATGAAAGACTATCATGTTCCGAACCTGCCACGTGCCATGGTGGTGAAATTATGGTACCCACAGAGAATAATCTCAAAAAATTTCGCTGATAAAGCTTTAGATGTTCCTCCTTGACCTTGAACAGATCGGTGACTTGATATATGATGGCCATTTCCAAACCAATTGCCAAGGCCTCGTATTCTGCCATGTTGTTAGTACATTGGAATTCAAATTTGAAAGAAAAAGATACAAGGGCACCTTCAGGGGATCAGAACACAATTCCTGCCCCTCCATCGTTCTGTGAGTCCAACCTGTTAGGAGATCCATCGAAAAACATGAGCCAAGGCTCCAATGTGGTCATTGTTTCAAAAGCTTCTTCATCCGACAAGTCATCGGTAATGACTCCTTTGGAGGGTATTGGATTCTCAGCTAAGAGGTTGGCCATACCTTGTCCCTTAATCGACCTCTGAATCTTACATGTAATGTTGAATTCACTTAACATCAAGGACCATCTGGCTAAATGGCCTGAGAGAACTGGCTGATTTAAAAGGTACTTTATAGGGTCACTCCCACACATTAGCGTAACTGAATGAGCCAACATGTAGTGGCGGAGCTTTTGAGATGCAAAAACCAAGGCTAAGCAAGCCCGCTCGATCTTAGGATAACAAGTCTCAGCCGGTAATAAAACCCAACTAAGATAATAAATAGGCTTCTCCTTGCCTTCCCCATCCCCTTGGTCAATAGAACACCCATAGCATTCTCCAAGGTGGAGAGATAAAGAATTAAGGGCTGTCCATGAATAGGCGCCCTTAGAGTCGGGGTTTGAGTAAGTCCTGTTTAATTTCCAAGAAAGCCTTCTCGCACTCCTCAAACCAAATAAATGCGGCATCTTTCTTCAATAACCCTGTGAGAAGAAGCATTTTCGCGGAGAGATTGGGTATGAATCGACGGATGTAGGACAAACGTCCCAACATACTCTTGATTTGTTTAAGAGTTTTGGGACGGGGTAGACTTGTATTGCGTCTAATTTGGATGGGTCGATCTCAATTCCCCGATGTCGAATCAGAAATCCCAAGAACTTACCGGAACTAACCCCAAATGTGCACTTCAACGGGTTCATCTTCAAGTTTGTTTGTCTACATCGATCAAAAACCTTCCTCAGGACGTCACAATGACTCTCTCTTGTATGGGATCGTACGACCACATCGTCGACGTAATCCTCCACCACATAGTGCATCATCTCACCCAAAATCTTAGTCATAGCTCGTTGGTAGGTGGCCCCTCCGTTCTTTAAGGCAAAGGGCATAACTGTGAAGCAAAAGCTACCAACCAGGGAATAAAAACTAGTATGGATCTCATCTGCCATGGCCATCTTGATCTGTTTGTATCCATTGTAACCATCCATAAAATTGAACATCTGATAATAGGACGTGTTGTCAATCAAGTTATCTATATTGGGTAGGGGAAAATCATCTTTAGGGCAATTGTTGTTCAAGTCTTGAAAATCTACACAAACTCTAATCTGTCCATTCTTCTTCTTGACTAGCACCACATTGGCTATAACTCGAACCACTGAATAGGGCGAATAAATCCAACTTCAGTGAGTTTCTGGAGTTCGACCTTAATCTGAATCTCGAATTCTGCTCTGAATTTTTGGTGCACTTGTTTCACAGGTTTGGCATGCGTATAAATCCCCAAATGGTATACTATTATATCTTTTGGTAGACCGGGCTTCTCTTCGTAACTCCATGCAAAAACATCGTGATACTCGGAGAGAAGACTTATCAGAACTATTTTTTCATGAGCTTCCGAGGATGCTGATATAAAGACCTTACATTCCTCCTGAGGCTTGCCCAAATTAATTTCCTTTAAAACTTCTTCCACTGCTACCACACCTTCCTCGAAAGAATCCGGAGCTGGGCTGACATCTATATCTTTTGACAGATTCGCAATGGAAGAAACTCCTATGTAGAAAAGTGAATAAATAGTGCAGTTTTACGTAGGAGAGTGTGATAACGCTAAAAGGATAATTGCTTAAAATAAGTACTTTTGAGCGAATATCAGTGACCATGATAAGCATAATGTAAATCAAATGTCAAAATAACTATAGCAAGATGAGGGTTAAAGCAAAACATTTTCACCTAGAGGTGTTCTCATAACCGATCCACTAATGTGAACTATCCATAGTTTCCATAAGTGCATGGTCACGACACGTTTTCACCCCTATCCTTCCCTCCAAATCAAAGATAATATACAAGAAGGGGGTTGCAAGGAAAGAACAATATAATATTTAGATAAAAATAAATAGAAGCGCATGTGAGTAATTCGAAACAATAATTTCAACCACTTTCTACCCATAATGAACATGCTTCGAGAAAAAAAATATGTAAATGAAGATACGCACGGTAGGGGTTACTTACTTCTTAAATAGACAATAGATTCGTATTGTGAAGCTTAAAATAATTGTGGAAGGGGAGCTTTACATTTTCTTTGAGTTCTTCGATGCCGTTGATTTCCAACTATGTTGAAGAGGTTGATGAGAGGGGTTGAATGCTAGGTTTTGATATCTTTTTGATGGTGGGATAATGGTGTTCTAAGCCTTGAAAAGGTTCTTTAATGGTGGTTTAATGGAGGTGCTTCAATGGAGGAAGATGGAGAGAAAAATGAAAGAGTGAGAGATTTTTTATGGAGAAATATGGGAGTGATGGTTTAGGGTTTGTGAAAGCTCCTAAGCCCTCAAGGCTTTCTTAAATAGGTTTAGGAAGTAATCTTTATGATTTTTATTCTAGGTGAAATATGTAACTCTCAAATAGGTGACTTTCTCAACCCTCAAAAGCTCATATTTTAAGTTACTTATGGGTTAAAAATGAGCCAAAGACTCATATGTATCCATTGGGCCACATTTAATGTTATTCTTAAGTCCAAAAGGCCTCTAAATTAGCTCTACAGGCCCACCCCACAATTATAGCTCAATAATTTATGCAATTACTTATATTAACAATTTAAAAACTTATTAATTATAATTATGCTATATTCTCCAAAAAGGTGATGATTTAATATATATAATACATGTGGGTCCAATATTATATAATAATATACAACAATCATGTATTAATTCAAATAAACTATATTATAAAATTTAAAAGTTCATACAACAAGGTATTAATACATGTTATACACACATAAATCATATGAAATAATTTAAGTACACAAAATTCACAAAAGTGTTCAAAGTCTAGGAAGAGTGTTTGATTCATTACTTGTAATTGACATTTTATTTTGGATTAATTAATACATTTTATATTAATCATGGTTATGTTTTAATTATTCTTTAATTATTATTTTAGTAGATTATCATCAAACTCAAAAATGAATGTTTAAAAATCCACTTTCTTCTCTCATTCTTACTTCTCCACTCATTTTTAGCAGATATTTGTTATTATTGTTCTTTATTTGCCGTAACCCTGTGTGTGGACGATATTTTTCTCTCTTAATACTTTTTAGTTTGCTTTATTTAATTGTTTGCAATAGTTATTGATTCATTGCTTGTAATTGACATTTTATTTTGGATTAATTAATACATTTTATTTCAATCATGGTTATGTTTTAATTATTCTTTAATTATTATTTTAGTAGATTATCATCAAACTCAAAATTGAATGTTTAAGAATCCACTTTCTTCTCTCATTCTCACCTCTCTACTCATTTTTAGCAGATTTCTATTATTATTGTTCTATATTTGCCCTAACCCCGAGTGCGGACGATATCCGACACGAGCCACTATACAAGTCAACTATTTTGCAAATTAAGTGAACCAAATCGGAAAAATGTACAACTAATGTTGAAATTAAGGGTTTCCGATCCGACGACACAGAAAATCCTATGTTTCAAGGTTCCAAAAAGGACCTAAGTCAAAACCTTAAAATTCCTAAACCTACAACCCACTTCAGATTCCCAACCAAAGCTCTATTTTTTGTTCCGTCTCTTCCAGCATGTTTGTTTCAACATAGTAGACGTGTTAGAAGAGGTTTCGGGTGATAAAGACCTCGTTTGCCCGATTTGCACGTTGAGGTTCTAAAAAGGACTTACGTCAAAATCTTAAACTTCTTAAACCTACAACCCACTACAGATTCCCAACTAAAGCTCTGTATTTTGTCCCGTCTCTTCCAACATGTTTGTTTCAACATATTAGATGTGTTAGAAGAGGTTTCGGGTGATAAAGGCCTTGTTTGCCTGATTTGGACGTCGAGGTTCCAAAAAGAACCTAAGTCAAAACTTTGAAATTCCTAAACCTACAACCCACTACAAATTCCCAACCAAAGCTCTATTTTTTGTCCTGTCTCATCCAACACATCTGTTTCAACATATTAGATGTGTTAGAAAAGGTTTCGAATGATAAAGACCTCGTTTGCCTGATTTGGGCGTCTAGGTTTCAAAAAGGACCTATGTCAAAATCAAAAAATTTTAAAATCTTAAAATTTTAAACCTTGAAATATCTAAGAAGAATATGGACGTACCTAATCTTAATCTGCATTTTCGGGACGATGATCATTGCTAAGAGGTGGTATGTTGGGGTGTTGCATGGAGCGAAAAAACTCCTCCTTCTACTCCTTCATCTACTGCTGCATCTGCTCCTACTGTTGCATCTGTTGCATTTGCTCCTGAAGTAGCATATTTGCTTGTCGCATTTCCATCATCTCATTTTGAAGACTCTTATAACTAGAACTGGATGAGCAGGATGATGAGCCAAGGATCGAGGTCGGCATTGATCCTAAACCATAATCGCGTACTCGACCATGTCGCTCTAGGGGCATCACTCTTGTATAAATGTCTTTAGGTGTGAGTGTGGGACTAGAAGACTCCCCAGTCGGTGACATCTGACTCTGTGAAAGCTCTCAAAATTTTGACTGCATTCAAAGCAAATTAATTAGTAAAATACAATTATATTTCTATGATCACGTAGATATCTTACGTACCATGATATCGGCAGATGTAGAATCAACTAGGAGTATACCCTTGTGTAATTGATCCTAAGGTTGTCTTGCCACTTCATTGAGGGCGTCTCCCCACCTTTAGCTCTAAGCATTCGAGGGCGTCTCCCCACCTTTAGCTCTAAGCATTTGAGGGCTTCTCCCTACCTTTAGCTCTAAGCATTCAAGGGCACCTCCCCACCTTTAGTTCTAAGCATTTGAGGGCGTCTCCCCACCGTGAACTTGCCAATGTCTGATTATATTTGCATAAGTTTGGATTAAACGTTGATTGGATATGTTATGTTTAATTTACATGAACTAATATTTGCATGTGCTTGGTATAATTGAAGACAATGGGAAAAAGACGATTGTGAGCAAAAAATTGTTGAATATTCATTTCCTTTCAAAAGATTTACATGTATGTTACTAATCAGTGTCAGCCTTTGACAAAAAACATAAAGGCTAGACATTACGATTGTTTTCTTGCAGATATACATGTATGGAATAAGTAAAGCCAAAGGGGGACAGAAAAGCTGGCAGCATGGAATATGTCTTCCATTAGTTGTCTCCTTGCGTCCACCTTTGGACGTTCGAGGCTCATCCCCTAGGAGATTTCTATCATGACTTTTGCTTTTTCACTGGCAGACGACCTGAGCCTATTTAGCTTCTGCTTCGCCATGGCCCGCTCCCAGTCTCATGTGTTGCCATGGCCCGCTCGGCGTCTACTTCACTCTTGGGAATCTTTAAGTATGGGACTAGCAGCTTTCCCTCCTTCACCTATTCATTACACATTTTTTCACTAAAAGTCAGTGCCCAATAGCAAATTTTTACCCAAGGCTTACCCAAACTTCAGTTCAACTATATCACTCCTTACCTATATCACTCCCCATTTTCAACTCTGTACATTAAATTAAAACATTGTAGCAATTGCAAAAAAAAAAAAAAAAAAAATTATTATTATTATTGAGTTCTTAATGCCTTACTTCAATCAGCAGTAGAACATCACATATTTAACACACTCCTTGATCTGCGGAAGGGGCATCACTTTAGCTTTTCTCCCCCCTCTTGGCCGCTACCTGCATTAGCTACAGAGTGATATATTGCTCTCCGTCCGCTGTAATCTCTACAATGGCGGGCTCATTATCCAGCGGACTGGTGCATTTCACAACTAGTTCCTCCACTGTCTTGCTCCTCTCCACCACCGTTTCTTTTCTTCACTAATTCACGTCCCAAGCCATCACGACCTCTCTTCAACGGTTTCTAGAGTTGCAACCTTGCAACTCCAATCCATCTCTTTCATTTCCAACGCCTCTCTCCCTCATCTCTCACCAGGTTTTGACGCCTCCTCCATTGGAGCCACCCCCTATGCTGCCCCTCAACGGCTCAACAGCTAGCGACGCTCCTCACCTTGCTCGCCGGCGAGCACGTGCTGCAAGCACCGTCTTCTCCACACCGCCCTCCAGCAAGTTGCAACCTGCAACTCCTCCTCTTGAGTCGGTCCTCATATCTTCCACCACCATCTCACCATCGGATAGCAATGTACCAAATGTTCACGGGCAACAACTCATGACTTGCTAGTTGTCACCAAATAGTAAATGCTAGCCAAACAATAGCCAATCACATCCACCGTCTGGCCTGCTAGCACCACCACCGTGAGCATGGAGACCCTCACAACCTCCAAACTTTCACCAAGACCACCAGCCTCCATGCTCATCACCGGCATGCTGGCCCCATCTTCAACCATGGGCTCCATTTCCTTTCTCCCATGCTGAACCGCCCAAGCTTCTTGATAATAGGATTTTCCCGTGTCGTTGGTTACGGAAATCCTAGATCTCAACAATATTTGTAATTATCCGATTCTTTTTTACTCAAATCCTGCAAAAATCACAGGCTTGTACAGTGGCTCGTGTCGGATGTCGATCTGCACTCGGGGTTAGTTAGCGCGACTCATGAACATGCAATGACGGATTTTTATCAAGAAAACATGGAGAGGTGAGAATGATGATCGATTTAAAATAATTATTGGCGATTTTTAGAGAGAGAAATTTCCCACAAGTAATTAAGACGAGAATAAATTGAGAATAAGACTGAAAACACAATACTGCAAAATCAACTAAACTTTATTCAATCATAGTGCTTACAAACTATCTTTGTAGAAATTACTAAAAACTTGACTATAAAGCATTAAAATTCTAGAGAGATTTAGAGATAGAAATAAGAACTAGAGAGAGAAAGTGAGATAGAGAGACCTTTACCATTGGAGAGATCCAATCATAGTGAAGATATTGGTCTCATGACCACGCTGTTGAAGGTGAATCCGTGGAGGAGGTGCGTGAAGAGCAGCAGGGTAGCGATCGCGTGGTGCAAAGGGTGAAACGGCTTGCAGGTGGGGGTGATCTCCAAAGCCTAAGATAGCGCCTGCTAGTTGCAGGACATAACGGTGGAAGGGAAGTTGCTGGTTGCAACGTGATGGGAGGCTGCCACAATGAGGTATCCCCTCCTCTGTCTTCTTCTTCTTCTTCCCTTCCTCTTTTTCTTTTTCTTTTTTTTTTTTTTCTCTTCAAGAAACAGTGGAGAAGAATCGCAAGATGAGGACGGCGCAAATGGGGAAGTTGCAGGCGGTAACGGCAGTGGAGAAGGAGGAGGCGGTGCAGTTGGGCAGAGATTCAGGCGAACCCAAAAGGTTTCAGGCCAACGGTTTGGGCAGGGCGGCAATGGAGTCCAAAGGGGAGGAACCTAACGGTTTCTTCCCTCCTTCTCTTCTCTTCTTCTCTTTTTCTGTTTTTCTTTTTTTTTTTTTATCTCACCTAGTTCGGTTCTTGAAGGGAAGATGAAGATGTGGGAGTTGAGGGAGGTGCTGGGCGGCTGTCGTTCTCCAATAGAGAACGTCCGAGAGAAGGGAGAAGGAGAGGCCGACCGGAGTTGCAGGTCTGCAACTCCGGTGATGAAAGTTCACTCCGGCTACACCGTGGTGCAGCCTTGCCGTTTTTGAGCAGCAAGGTGGGAGAGGAAAGGTTGGTGGCAGCAATGGACGACCTCCTGCTGGCGCGTGGATGAAGAGCACAGGAGATGTGCCGGCGTTAATGGAGGTCGCCGGAGTTGCAACCTGCAACTCCGGTGATCTTAAAAAAAATTTTTTTTTTTTTTTGTTTTTTTTTTTTTTCTTTCAAGGTGAAGTGTAGTTCGTGTGCACTGAAGGAGAGAGACCAGCAGGTGTGTCCGTTTCCGGAGAGGTTCTAGGCGGAGAGACTGAAAAGAAGAGGGAGGTGTTTCCGTTTTGCACTAGAGGTAAGTGCAGTGTGTTAATGGCAGCAAGGAGAAGAGCTCTCCTTGTTCCAAAAACGTGGGGCGGCTTAAGTTTTTGAAGATCCGGAAGAAGGAAAACAAGGAGGGAAGAATGAACCAGGCGTGGGGAGAGTGAGAAACTGGAGGAGAAGAAGTGGCTAACGGCTTGGGGTAAAAAAATTAAAAAGTGAGTTGAGGGGGGGTGAGAACGGCTTGGGTTTTAGTTTTTATACATCTCCCCATCTTTCCCAAGCCATTCTCTCTAATATGATCAAATCTAATGGCCCAAAACACTCTTCTCTCTTTCCTTTCTTTTTCTCTAATGCTTTCCAATCCCTCCAACCCTATTGGCATTCCAAAAAAGATTTTCCTTCTATATTGAAAACAACACATGCCCTTTCTATTTTAAAACCTATGTTCGTATTAGTTATGCTTTCTAAAAAATCAAGGTTTTCTAAAAGGCATTCATAATCTTTTCTTTCCAATTTTCTCTTACCATAAAAGAACAATTTAACCAAAAGATATTTTCCATTTTCAAAAGAAGATGTTTGAGAAATCATTTTCCCTATTGCCATCTATAGAGCCGCAATCTTGTTGGCCATTGGATGAGAAGGAGATCACGTGGCAATTGTCGAATGATGAGGAATGGATGGTGATGATTGGCTGAGGTAAGTCATGGGATGGGGTGACGGTGAGGGAGGAGAAGATCGGATGGTTAGGAGAATCTAATGGATATGAATGGAGATGATGGAGATCTAGTGGCGATCGGATGGTGAGCGGATGATTGGGCAGATAATCTGAATTATCCGACGGTCGGACAGATGATCGTATGGCTCAGATGATGATGATGAGGGCACGTGGTGAGCGAAGGATGACCACAAGATGTGGAACTCAGGGTTTTAGAGAGAGGAGAGAGAAAATATTACAAAATAAAGGAGAAATGCTAATAGAGGGTCTTGAACCCTGGTCTTTGACTTGGTCTTCTGCATGCTTTACCAACTGCGTGAGTCCTCATCTTATGTTAGTTGATAAGCTTTAATGTCCTTAGTCTCTTCTTTTCTCTTGATTTTCTCTCAGGCTTTTTCGATTCTCTGGCTCTTCCTGTCTTCAGCCTACTTCTTCTTGTCTAAGTCCATTGGCTCTTTATGCTTTGATCAAAGGCTTTGGCAGTCAGTTGTGGGCCCATAATCCTTAAAATTCTCCAATCGGGTTTCCTGCGATAAAAGAAGCGCGTAATGAGACTTAATCAGAACGGCTTTATATCTAGACTTCCGAAAATGTGTTTAATGCATGCAAATATACCATTTCGTCCAGAAAAGTGTGTTCTACGCAACAGAAGAGACTCTTACGTAGAAAAGTAGGTAAATAGAGTATTTTACATAGGAGAATGCAATAACGCTAAAAGGATAATTGCTTAAAATAAGTACTTTTGAGCGAATATCACAACCCCCAACCAGCATATTGCCAATCCTTGGCAATTAGTGCGAAGTAAATGAGCTTAAAAGGGCTCTGCACATGCTGCACACTTTTTCATATTAGCTCCGGGAAAACACCGTTCGTCAAATTATTGAATGGATGCAAAAGCAGTTACATGCTAGCGAAGAGTTTGAAAGTTTTGGCAAGACTACAGACTGATAATCATGACCCAGAATAGTCAGACTCTGCATGTGTGTGTGCTCAACATTCTCATCATCCGACAGTAAAGATTTCCAGATCACCTCTAAGTTTTTCTGCCTCGACCTCAAATCTCACATGTTTAGCACTCAGAATAGAATCACACAAGAAGGGTTTTCTTCTTTTCTCTCAATTTATATGTGAGGAGATGTATTTAAAAGAGGCCAAAAGATCTCACATATGTTTTATTCGAAGGAAGGACATCTTTAACAGAAGAAGATCTCATGATTGGAATACCACTTCACTCGGGAACGTCAGATCAAACTCTATAGCTTCTCTTTCTCCAATCTCCACATTTTATGATCGTGCTATCCTATAATCAAGTAGGACTTTCCTGGGTTGTAATGAGGCTTAGGTCAGGTGTAGAGAGATAAAGGAATACAGGATTTCAAAGATCTTGAGAGGATATTGCCATTTTCTTGAATTTTTCCTGCGACGTAACACCATTATCTGGTTCTTTTTCCTTTTTTCGTATTTTTTTCTTTTTCTTGATATTTCTGAGACTGCTCAATTTCTTTTCAGCTCTTCTTCATACTTTCTTTCTATATTTTGTTTTTGGCTTGAACCACTTTCTTTTCCTTTTGATTCTTCTTCTTTACTTTTCTTTTTCACGGTACACCCACATCAGTTATTCTTTTGTCCATCTCAAAATAAGGGTAGCCAGTCATGTTTCGTAATTGGACTGGATTTTAGGTTGATGGGTTTGCAAATAAAAGGCTTTTATAGAACGGCTCAAGGGGTTTCTAGTGAAGTATAATTCAGGTGAGTAAAAAGGCTGAATGGTTCAGAAAAAAATGGCCTAAATCATTTTCTAGGGTTTGCACTATCATGTATACTGTCTTGACTGGATACAGAGAAAGTTCTGTCGTAGTAATCCAATGTTGATGTCGTTCCGAGTTTTATGATCGAAGCAAAAGATAATGAGATCTCTCAACGAATATTGCGGGCATGAAGAATAGTGAGTCATCTTGTGACTCAGAATTATTGTATACTCCTCTGAATTGATTAAAGGCTCGAAAGCTCACTGGGTTAGGTCTCCACAATTCTTCTCATAGGATCTCTAGAATTTCCAAACTTAGGATGACTCTGATGTTGATAGTGTACAATTGTGCCGAATCTGAGTTTTTCTAAGTTTTCAAAACTGCTGTAGCCACGCTTGACTTGACTCAAAGCTAACCTTAAACAAAAATTGACATCCTCAATACTGACTTAACGGAGGTTTTTAGCTAATCAATGTCAGGGTATTTGACACATTTTTGAAATTCTAGAAAACTTTTGGAGAATATCGGAAATCACCCCAAAAACAACATTTTTTTTTTTTTTTTTTTTTTTTTTTAAATGAAGACATGAGTTTTGGTAAATACCCACCCCCAACCAAAATACAGCACCGTCCTCGGTGCTCATGACCGGGACATAAAATGATAACAAATCAATGATGATGATGCAGAGATTCAGGAAGGATGTTACCAAGTCGGCAGAAACTCGACAGTGTGTGGTACCTGATGATCAGAAGAATGAATGTACCTGCATTTCCAGAGATATAACAGTAATAACAAATGCATGAGACTCATGTACTCTAGGAATACCAGAATTGCCTTTCCGAAAGCGCTAAGTTTTACGTCTTCAGCCAGACATGACGGGGGTGACAGGCACCCCCAACCAAGTTGGAGCACAGGAGACTGAGTGGATCATCAGTCGACATAGACAGGATCGATGAGATCGATCTCAAAAGTCTGAATGAATAATACGTCAAGTTCATGGAACTGTTTAAGACGCTGGCCATTTACCTGGAATGAGGAGTGATCCTTGGGATCCTCAATAGTGATTGCCCCAAAGGGTGTGACTGCTGTGACCGTATAAGGACCGGTCCACCTAGATTTCAATTTCCCAGGGAAGAGATAAAGACGGGAATTATAAAGAAGTACCTTCTGTCCTGGATGGAACTCTTTCCTGAGGATGCTCTTGTCATGTATCCACTTCATTTTGGCTTTGTAATTCTTCGACAAGTTGTAGGCATCATTTCTGAGTTCTTCTAACTCATTCATTTGAAGTTTTCTCTCCTCCCCTGCAGATTCGAGGTCGAAGTTGAGTTTCTTAATGGCCCATAGGGCACGATGTTCAATCTCTACCGGTAGATGACAAGGTTTCCCAAAGACGAGACGATAGGGAGACATATTGAGTGGGGTCTTGTAGGCGATTCTGTATGCCCATAAAGCATCAGTGAGACGAGTAGACCAGTCTTTATGTGTGGTATTGACTGTCTTCTCCAAGATCTGCTTGATCTGACGATTAGAAACCTCTACTTGACCACTAGTCTGCGGATGATAAGCTAGGGCAACCTTGTGGGTTACCCCATACTTCTGCATTAAGTTCTCGAATATCTTATTGCAGAAATGGGTGCCCCCATCACTAATGATGGCCTTAGGGGCACCGAATCGAGCGAAGATGAACTCTTTTAGGAATTTGACCACCACTTTGTGGTCATTGGTCTTGGTGGGAATGGCTTCTATCCATTTGGATACATAGTCTACCGCAAGGAGAATGTACTCAAAACCATAGGAAACTGGAAAGGGGCCCATGAAGTCGATGCCCCAGGTGTCAAATATCTCATCGACCTGGATGGGAGTTAGGGGCATCATGTTCCTCTGGGAGATGCGGCCTAGATGCTGGCAATTAGGACAGGTTTTGCTGTAGATGTGGGCATCTTTAAATAATGTGGGCCAGTAGAATCCGCATTGCAGAACTTTTTCTGCAGTTTTCTTAGTACTGAAATGACCACCACAAGGTTGGTCATGACACGAGGACAAGATATTGAGTTGGTCCGACTCAGGGACACAGAGACGAATGATTTGGTCAGGACAGTATTTATACAAATAAGGGTCATCCCAAGAGTAGTACTTAACTCGTGCTAGGAATTGGCTTTTGTCCTGTTTTGACCAGTGTGAAGGCATTTCTTCGGTGACAAGGTAGTTGACAATGTCAGCATACCAAGGATTAACAGAGATGGCGAACAGTTGTTCGTCTGGAAAGGTTTCAGGGATGGGCTGGGTGTCGAAGGATGACTCTAAAGTCAGTCTAGACAAGTGATCAGCCACTACATTCTCAGTTCCTTTCTTATCCTTAATCTCGAGGTCGAATTCCTGCAGTAAGAGAATCCATCGAATTAATCGAGGCTTGGTTTCCTTTTTCGATATGAGATAACGAAGGGCTGCATGATCAGTGTACACTACCACCTTAGTGGCTAAGAGGTACTGACGGAATTTATCAAGGGCGAAGACTACCGCCAGGAGTTCTTTCTCAGTGGTAGAGTAATTCATTTGGGCAGAGTTAAGAGTTTTGCTCGCGTAGTAGATCACGTGTGACCTTTTGTCAACTCTCTGCCCTAGAACGGCGCCTAATGCGTAGTCAGAAGCATCGCACATTACCTCGAAAGGTAGAGTCCAGTCCGGGGGACGGATAATGGGCGCAGTAGTGAGCTCAGATTTGAGACGCTCAAATGCCTTGACACAGTCAGCATTAAAGTCGAAAGGACTGTCTTTAGCCAGAAGATGGGACAGAGGTCGAGCGATTTGAGAGAAGTCCTTGATGAATCGCCTATAGAATCCTCCGTGTCCCAAAAAGGATCGGATGTCACGCACGGACTTAGGAATGGGCAAGGTCGAGATGATATCGATTTTAGCTTTGTCGACCTCAATGCCCTGATGGGAAATGACATGTCCCAGAACAATGCCCTTCTTCACCATGAAGTGGCATTTCTCCCAATTGAGGACAAGTCGCTTGTCCTGACAGCGGTGAAGTACAAGCCCTAGATGGTTCAGACAGTCATCAAAGGATGACCCAAAAACTGAGAAGTCGTCCATAAAGACTTCGAGGAATTTTTCCACCATGTCAGAAAATATGCTCATCATACACCTCTGAAAGGTCGTGGGTGCATTGCAGAGGCCAAAGGGCATGCGCTTGTAGGCAAAAGTGCCAAAGGGACAGGTGAAAGTTGTCTTCTCATGATCCTCAGGGGCGATGGGTATTTGATTATACCCTGAGTAACCATCGAGGAAGCAGTAATAGGAATGACCTGCTAGTCTCTCCAACATTTGGTCTATGAAGGGTAAAGGAAAATGGTCCTTCCTAGTGTTGGTGTTGAGTCGTCGGTAATCGATGCAGACTCTCTACCCTTTCTTCAGGCGCTGGGTGACCATTTCCTTGTTCTCATTTTCCACAACTGTGAATCCTGCCTTTTTAGGGACGACATGAATAGGACTCACCCATTTGCTATCGGAGATGGGGTAAATGATACCCGCATCTAACAATTTAAGGACCTCGTCCCGGACTACATCCTTCAAGACGGGGTTCAACCTCCTCTGGTGTTCACGAGAGGTTTTGGATTCATCCTCGAGGTAGATGTGATGTTGGCACACCGAGGGGTCTATGCCTCGAATATCATCTATAGTCCAACCTATCGCAGATTTGTGCTCGTTGAGCAGCTCGAGAAGTTTCTTACGTTCACTCTCAGACAAAGCGGAAGCAATAATGACAGGGTAGGTTTCCTTAGGACCAAGATAGGCATAGGAAAGATCTGTGGGAAGAGGCTTAAGCTCCAATATTGGAGCAGATGAAGTAGAAATAGGTGTCACAGAAGACACGGATTGAAGAGGTTTGACTTCAGTAGGTAAAGGAAGGATGGGTTCTCTGGCCATGGTTATCAGAGGCTCGAACTCGATGAGTGGAGCGGGGATCTCTAGCAATGGAGCAGTTTCCAAAAGATCATTGAGATCAGAAATGGCTGACTCTGTTGCAAAGTCAGCTCCAAAGTGTTCTAGACACTGCTTAAGAATATCTTCGGTGGAGTCCGGGATTAGACTCTCAACGGCACACATTTCATCGGTCACTTCGCGATCGGCATCTTGTTGCATTAAACGAAAGATGTTGACCTCAGCTTTGAGGTTACCGAAAGCAATGGACATGTTTCCGTCCCGGCACCCGATGTGTGCGTTCGCGGTGGCAAGGAATGGACGGCCTAAGATGATCGGAATGCGGTTGTCGTGACACGGCTCGGTGTCTAGAATGATAAAGTCCACAGGATAATAAAAGTCAGCGACTTTTACTAGGACATCTTCAATGATTCCTCTTGGAATTTTGATGGACTGATCAGCCAATTTCAGGGTGACATTGGTAGGCTTCATATCTTTCAGTCCTAACTGTTGATATACCGAGAATGGTATGAGGTTAACGCTAGCCCCTAAATCTAGCAAGGCAGTGCAGCTAAAGTTGTCACCAATTTCACATTGGACAGTTGGGCTACCTGGATCCTTGTGTTTGATCACACTATTGCGTTGAATGAACGCTGTAGCTTTTTCGGCCAAGAAGGCAGCTTTGGGTACATGCGTACGCCGCTTAACTGTGCACAAGTCCTTGAGGAATTTGGCATAGGAGGGGATTTGCTTGATAGCAGAAAGGAATGGGATATTGATCTGGACGTCTTTAAAGACATCTAAGATCTCAGAGAATTGCTGATCCCGCTTATCTTGGACAAGTCTGTCCGGGAAGGGAGGCTTTACTCGACAAATGGATTTGTCTTTAGCCTTAGATTTCTGCACAGGGATATCAGATGTTGGTGCAGAGGTGGAAGAAGCAGAGGTAGGATTGGTACTAGTTTCCTCAGTACGAGTGATGGGTGCTGGAGATGGCACCGGCGGTGGTTGGACTCCCATGTCCACAGTTTTTCCAGATCGTAAGGTGGTTACAGCTTGCACCTCCCCTTGACAATTCTCATTCTGGCTTTGAGATTGGGATCCGATCTCATATACTGCCCCTTTGGCATTTCCTTTAGGGTTGGCAATGGGTTGGCTAGGAAAGATCCCCTTAGCCTTCTCAGCTTCCAAGTTACCTAGACGTTGCTCTAGACGAAGCATGGATTGCTGTTGCTGTTGCTCTAGGCATTGCATAGATTGAGTAATGAGTTGAGCTAGAAGGTCCTCGATACCGGGTTTGGGGACCGACTGTTGGGGAGCAGCTAATGGGAACTGAGGCACCAATTCGCGACTCGAGCTCATCGGGGCATTATAGTTATAAGCGGAAGAATTAGTTGGGACAATCTGTTGGTTCTGAAAGTTCTGGGGAACTCTTTGCTGATTCTGAAATGTGCTCTGTTGTCCAGAGTATTGACCCTGTTGGAACTGCTGGTTCTGATTAGATGGGTACTGATTCTGCTGGTATTGTCCCTGATTGAATTGCCTATTGGGTTGATTGAACCCAGGAGGATACATGCCCTGAGGCTGACGCGGAGGTTGAGCTTGTGGTTGAGTAGACTGAGGCCTCCAAGAGAAGTTAGGGTGGTTTCTCGTGTCCGGATGATAAGATTGACTATACGAGTTCTGAGTGGGTGGTTTGTATGTGCTGAAAGCACAAACTTCTTCCTGAAGAGGATTAGACCATCCTTCATTCAAAGGACAATGCTTAGTAGTATGGGAGGGTTGCAGACAGAGGGTGCAGGATTCCATAGGGCTCTCGTGTCCCACATGCATGACTGGGGTAGATTGTTGAGTAGGTTTTTGTACAGACACAGCCAGTGCCGTTACTGACTTGCTCAACTCTTGAATGACTGATCGAAGCTCAGTATCAGCTGTAGCATCATGTCCCTTGGTTGTCCTTTGGACCGAAGTGGTTCGACTGAACTCTGAGTCAGTCGTCCAATGTTGAGAGCTTTCTCCTAACTCTCCCAAGAATTTGTATGCATCGGTCGGAGTTTGGTGCAGGAATTTTCCTTGGCACATTGACTGTACCATGGTCCGGGACTCATCAGTAAGTCCCTTGTAGAAGACATGGACAAGATTGCCCTTGTCGATGCTATGGTGGGGGCACTTAGTCAGGTAGTCTTGGAATCTATCCCACGCTTCAAAAAATTTCTCATCGGACTTTTGTCGAAAGTCCTGGATGAGTTGCTTCATTTGGTTGGTCCGAGTCATGGGGTAGAATTTAGACATGAATTTGCCCACCAACTCTTTCCAACTGCTGATTGAATCAGCGGGTAAGGAGTAGAGCCAATCTGAGGCTCGGTCTTTGAGCGAGAATGGGAAAACTCGCAGACGCACATTGTCATCATCGAGGTTCTGATTCTTGAAAAGTAGGATGACATGTTGGAATTCCCGAATATGGGAATATGGGTCTTCTCTTGGGAGACCACGAAAGGTAGGCAGCATTTGGATCGTCTGCGGCCTGATCTCAAATTGTACCGCCGTAGTAGGTGGGAGAACAATGCAAGTGGGCGGATTGGCAGAGATAGGAGCGAACGTCTCGATAAGAGGTCGTTCGACTGCCATGACTACAAAGGTAGTAGTACTGGGGGAGGCGGGTGGGGAAAGAGATGGGGAAGAATTCAGTGGAGGATCCACTGTAGGGACGTGATTCTCAGATCGAACCAAGCGTTTGTTCGGACGATTCCAAACGGGCATACGCGAATGAGGCAAGCTCTATACTTGGCAAAAAGTTGCCAGAGAGGAACACTATCCTAAATGATGCACACCAAGCACAGATAATCCTATTCTAAGCAATCAGGATATATTTTAGGAATTATCTTTGTTAGTTTTGGGGCTAGAGTAGATTATGACAGTGGGCGGACCACTGGTTTATCTTTTAACCGCCGGACTAACTGTTTTGCACTCAGAGGTTCTCACCAGGCTACACTCTTCAGAGCGAATCCTTTAGTACTAACTCTAGTTAACAACAAGGCAATCCGAAGCCTAGACAGACGTGCGGCACAATGGCTGACTTAAGTACGTCCCAGACTAACCGGATTGGTCAAGTGTATAAGAAGAGTGTTCCCTCGGGTTAAGCTAGGGTTGATGCGTGTTCCTAGTCCACACGTAACTAACCGCCGAATAGTCCAAGATGCCACGTCGAGCTCAGTGTACTTGAGTAGCAGGGACTTATGGGTGTGTTAGACAACAGGGACCCGCGCTCGTGGTCTTATTTCGATTGGATGTTAAGCGGGTTCGCTTTGTATGGATTTTTCCTCGAACACCGGGCTAATTGGCTCTACTTCTTGATTCTTTTTATTATAGATGGATCCTGGGGATCAATTTCAGCTGGAGTGATGAGGTGGGTGATGAAATCCCACCAGTTTCAATTTTGGAGCTGGGTTTGCTCTCTTAGAGTTGATTGATTAACGGCCACGCCACGCAAGTCAAAGAATATGGATGCGAAAGCAAATAGACAAGCGGCAATGATGCACTCAATATGCTCTGTATCGCACTCAAGGTGAGGATAGAGACTTACCTCCCGTGGGCCACGCCACGGGGTCTCCTCCGTGGGTTAGAGAGGGGTATCCTAATGGGCTTGGGCCCGACTCCACCTCTTTGAGCTTTCGCTCTCTACCCACACTGGATCGTGTTCCTGCAGAAAAGTTAGATCGCACGGTCTAGGTATGCGGGATTCTATTCGGAAGATCCTTGCCTTTTTAGGGTTCACAGAACAAGCACTGAATTTAGGCAAGTTTTTGAATTAGTTTCCAAATTCGAGATGGGTTAAAATTTAGGAATTCCCAGATTGGAAAATACCTAGATTGGAAAGTTTCCCGAACTGTGGAGATCTTCCAAGAAAGATTTGATTGCGAGATCCCTTATAATTTTGGGAAATTTCCCAAAATTGAAATTCTGCTAGATTTGGGGCGTCTCCTTTTGCAGACTTTTCCAAATTCGGAAGATTTCTAAAGATAGAAATTCTTCTAAAGAGGAAACTTCTAAAAAGGGGAAACCTTAATTTAGCAAAGTTTCAAGATTTTAGAATCTTTCCAAAAATCGCAAATCCTTGATTGGTGATTTCTAAAAATCTGCAGAATATAAAACCCTAATTTTTTTGAATTTTGATTTTTTTAATTTTTTTGGTAATTTCCACTTAATCTAGGGTTTCTAAAAAACCCTAGAACAAAATCTAGCAGTTATATGGAAAGCAGTAAAATTCCTAAATTATTACAAATTGCACTCGGCCTTCCGAGGCATTAAAAATAGTAATTTAAAAACTGCTAAAAATCAACAAAAACAAAAAATAGAATGTTTCCCGAAAAGGTCGGGCTGGCCAAATTGAGCAGCTTTTCGCTTCAGCAACTTTCCAATTCCGTCTTTACGTCCTTTTTCGCACTTCCGGTCACCCGAGCGGCAGCGGCGCCATTTGATAAAAGGATTTTCCCGTGTCGTTGGTTACGGAAATCCTAGATCTCAATAATATTTGTAATTATCCGATTCTTTTTTACTCAAATCCTGCAAAAATCACAGGCTTGTACAGTGGCTCGTGTCGGATGTCGATCCGCACTCGGGGTTAGTTAGCGCGACTCATGAACATGCAATGACGGATTTTTATCAAGAAAACATGGAGAGGTGAGAATGATGATCGATTTAAAATAATTATTGGCGATTTTTAGAGAGAGAAATTTCCCACAAGTAATTAAGACGAGAATAAATTGAGAATAAGACTGAAAACACAATACTGCAAAATCAACTAAACTTTATTCAATCATAGTGCTTACAAACTATCTTTGTAGAAATTACTAAAAACTTGACTATAAAGCATTAAAATTCTAGAGAGATTTAGAGATAGAAATAAGAACTAGAGAGAGAAAGTGAGATAGAGAGACCTTTACCATTGGAGAGATCCAATCATAGTGAAGATATTGGTCTCATGACCACGCTGTTGAAGGTGAATCCGTGGAGGAGGTGCGTGAAGAGCAGCAGGGTAGCGATCGCGTGGTGCAAAGGGTGAAACGGCTTGCAGGTGGGGGTGATCTCCAAAGCATAACGGCGGTGCAGCCTAAGATAGCGCCTGCTAGTTGCAGGACATAACGGTGGAAGGGAAGTTGCTGGTTGCAACGTGATGGGAGGCTGCCACAATGAGGTATCCCCTCCTCTGTCTTCTTCTTCTTCTTCCCTTCCTCTTTTTCTTTTTCTTTTTTTTTTTTTCTCTTCAAGAAACAGTGGAGAAGAATCGCAAGATGAGGACGGCGCAAATGGGGAAGTTGCAGGCGGTAACGGCAGTGGAGAAGGAGGAGGCGGTGCAGTTGGGCAGAGGTTCAGGTGAACCCAAAAGGTTTCAGGCCAACGGTTTGGGCAAGGCGGCAATGGAGTCCAAAGGGGAGGAACCTAACGGTTTCTTCCCTCCTTCTCTTCTCTTCTTCTCTTTTTCTGTTTTTTTTTTTTTTTTTATCTCACCTAGTTCGGTTCTTGAAGGGAAGATGAAGATGTGGGAGTTGAGGGAGGTGCTGGGCGGCTGTCGTTCTCCAATAGAGAACGTCCGAGAGAAGGGAGAAGGAGAGGCCGACCGGAGTTGCAGGTCTGCAACTCCGGTGATGAAAGTTCACTCCGGCTACACAGTGGTGCAGCCTTGCCGTTTTTGAGCAGCAAGGTGGGAGAGGAAAGGTTGGTGGTAGCAATGGACGACCTCCTGCTGGCGCGTGGATGAAGAGCACAGGAGATGTGCCGGCGTTAATGGAGGTCGCCGGAGTTGCAACCTGCAACTCCGGTGATCTTAAAAAAAATTTTTTTTTTTTTTTGTTTTTTTTTTTTTTCTTTCAAGGTGAAGTGTAGTTCGTGTGCACTGAAGGAGAGAGACCAGCAGGTGTGTCCGTTTCCGGAGAGGTTCTAGGCGGAGAGACTGAAAAGAAGAGGGAGGTGTTTCCGTTTTGCACTAGAGGTAAGTGCAGTGTGTTAATGGCAGCAAGGAGAAGAGCTCTCCTTGTTCCAAAAACGTGGGGCGGCTTAAGTTTTTGAAGATCCGGAAGAAGGAAAACAAGGAGGGAAGAATGAACCAGGTGTGGGGAGAGTGAGAAACTGGAGGAGAAGAAGTGGCTAACGGCTTGGGGTAAAAAAATTAAAAAGTGAGTTGAGGGGGGGTGAGAACGGCTTGGGTTTTAGTTTTTATACATCTCCCCATCTTTCCCAAGCCATTCTCTCTAATATGATCAAATCTAATGGCCCAAAACACTCTTCTCTCTTTCCTTTCTTTTTCTCTAATGCTTTCCAATCCCTCCAACCCTATTGGCATTCCAAAAAAGATTTTCCTTCTATATTGAAAACAACACATGCCCTTTCTATTTTAAAACCTATGTTCGTATTAGTTATGCTTTCTAAAAAATCAAGGTTTTCTAAAAGGCATTCATAATCTTTTCTTTCCAATTTTCTCTTACCATAAAAGAACAATTTAACCAAAAGATATTTTCCATTTTCAAAAGAAGATGTTTGAGAAATCATTTTCCCTATTGCCATCTATAGAGCCGCAATCTTGTTGGCCATTGGATGAGAAGGAGATCACGTGGCAATTGTCGAATGATGAGGAATGGATGGTGATGATTGGCTGAGGTAAGTCATGGGATGGGGTGACGGTGAGGGAGGAGAAGATCGGATGGTTAGGAGAATCTAATGGATATGAATGGAGATGATGGAGATCTAGTGGCGATCGGATGGTGAGCGGATGATTGGGCAGATAATCTGAATTATCCGACGGTCGGACAGATGATCGTATGGCTCAGATGATGATGATGAGGGCACGTGGTGAGCGAAGGATGACCACAAGATGTGGAACTAAGGGTTTTAGAGAGAGGAGAGAGAAAATATTACAAAATAAAGGAGAAATGCTAATAGAGGGTCTTGAACCCTGGTCTTTGACTTGGTCTTCTGCATGCTTTACCAACTGCGTGAGTCCTCATCTTATGTTAGTTGATAAGCTTTAATGTCCTTAGTCTCTTCTTTTCTCTTGATTTTCTCTCAGGCTTTTTCGATTCTCTGGCTCTTTCTGTCTTCAGCCTACTTCTTCTTGTCTAAGTCCATTGGCTCTTTATGCTTTGATCAAAGGCTTTGGCAGTCAGTTGTGGGCCCATAATCCTTAAAATTCTCCAATCGGGTTTCCTGCAATAAAAGAAGCGCGTAATGAGACTTAATCAGAACGACTTTATATCTAGACTTCCGAAAATGTGTTTAATGCATGCAAATATACCATTTCGTCCAGAAAAGTGTGTTCTACGCAACAGAAGAGACTCTTACGTAGAAAAGTAGGTAAATAGAGTATTTTACGTAGGAGAATGCAATAACGCTAAAAGGATAATTGCTTAAAATAAGCACTTTTGAGCGAATATCACTTCTCCTCCCTTGGAGACCCTCACAACCTCCAAACTTCCACCAATGCCGAACCTCTCCATGGTAAGTGCCACAAGGTGAAATTCTCTCTTCAGGTTAATATCCTCTTTCTCTCTCTAGATTCTTTTACTTTCTTTCTCTTCTCTCCCACTCTCTCTTTCGTTTCTCTCTCTTTTATACGCTTTCTAGTTAGATTTGTTTTCTTGTCTAATGATTGTAAGAACTTCTGATTCATAAATAAATTTAGTTGAGTATTATGTTTTAATTCTTTCTCATTATTTTTGTTAGTCGTTTAATGGATCTCTCCAATTCAAGCATGTTTTGACACCGATCTCTCCACCATTCTCACCTCACCATATTCTCCAACAATTTCAAGCAAAAATCTGTCATTTTATGTTCTTAATTTGCGCAAACTAACCCCGAGTACGGATCGACATCCGACACGAGCCACTGTGCACAAATTGCTCATTTTACAGGTTAAAAGTCTCGGATTAATTACAAATGTGTTGGAATTAGGGTTTTCATAACCAATGGCACAGAAAAACCCTACTTTCACGGGCCATATGTTTTTGGAAAGGTCTCGCAGAGATCTACGATTAGTCATGCACAGATCTGAGAAAGAATCATTTTCCTTTCCGAAATTGCCACACAACACTCCAAAGGCCCTGGAACGCCTTTAACCAGAAGATCTTTTATCAATAAAAGTTCTATCCAAGTTCCATATGATCTAGTTCCTACCCACTTTTCACGTCGGCCGAAGAGAAAAGCACTGTACTCCAAAGAAAGAAGAAGTCCCACATGTGGGCCGAGGCACCCAGTCCCTCTCGGCTGAAAATGCAATGGTAGAATGGGACCTCGACACGTATAGTTGGCATTCATCAAGAGCAGGCCTTGACCGCCTTGATGCATGGGAACTATACCCCTCTCCAAAGGAGGAAGAAGTCCCGCAAGTGGGCCAGTGCACCCAGTCCTTCTTTGTTAAAAAGCCAAGGGCAGAATGGGACCTCAACACTTACAGTTGGCATTCATCAAGAGCAGGCCTTGACCACCTTGATGCATGAGAACTATACCCCTCTCCAAAGGAGGAAGAAGTCCCACAAGTGGACCGAAGCACCTAGTCATTTTCGGATAAAAAGCCATGGACAGAATGGGACCTCGACACGTACAGTTGGCATTCATCAAGAGCAAGCCTTGACTGCCTTGATGCATGAGAACTATACCTCTCTCCAAAGGAGAAAGAAGTCCCACAACTGGGTCGAGGCACCCAATGCTTCTCGGCTGAAAAGCCAAGTGTAGAACGAGGTCTCGACAGTTCAAAAGTATTACTCGTTGGAAAGCCAAGGCATCCCAACCCTCTTGGCCGAAGAGCTAAATGGATGACATGAACGGGGCAGACGGCTAGGCTGAGAGGACAAATCCTACAAAAAGAAAAAGGAAACATACCAAAAAAATGGATTATTGCGGAGGAATCAGCAATGAGAGAAAAATGTTCAAGATTTCATATTTTACAAGAAGAAAAAAAAAGAGTTTGTGAACCAACAATAAATGAAAAGGTTCTTCATATATAAAAAGAAACAAGCCATACGGCATCTACATCAAGAAAAAATAAGGAAAATGCAATTCATTCAACGGTCACAATGACGTCGGACAACTGTCCGACGCCACCCCTGGTGACCTCGGGGTCTCTTGGGCCATCCCCGCCTAGAGTTGACTGCTCCCCCTCTTGTTCATCCCCAATAGCCACCTACTCCTCCTCTCCTAAGTCGGTCTGGGCATGACGAACGGACTCAGCGCGGACCAGCTCCAAAGTCTCCTTCATCTTGTCCAGGGCCTCCTCAGCAGCCGTCTTCTTCATCTTGGAGGCCTCTAGAGCCGAACGGAAGTACGCAAACTTCCTCTCGGCAACTAGACGAGCCTCTTGAGCCTTGGCGAGGTCCTCCTTCTTAGCCTAGAGCTGGAGGTTCAGCATCTCAAGGTTCTAGGAGGCATTGGCTAGCCGTGAGGCTCCCTGGTCCACCCTCTCCCTTAGACAGAGAACCTCGGCATCCTGTTGGTCGATCCGGTTGAGGAGGAAGGCAACAAAGTCCTTCAGGCCAAGGTATGCGTTGATGCCTTGTGAACAACACGAAGAATCTTGTCAGGAACAAGAAAAACTAAGAAAAAAAGAGAAAAGATGAGGCAGGGAGTTACCTCGGCAAAAGATTTGCTCAGGCCGTCATAAGCTTGAGTCGGCTCTGTTAAGTTCACATAACGTTGCTGATCTCTCGGCAATGAGAGCCTATTCACCAACCCCATGGCAACTTGGGGATCAAACAGGGAATGGCCCTCAATGATAGGATGGCCGAGATGGGTGTAGAAGGCGGGGATGGAGAATAGAGTGTCTGACGTCTGCTCTGGTGGAACGACTTCAAAAATTCGGTCAAAAGGATCCGGCACCTCGTCCAGGTCCGCCCTTATGGATGGCTGATATTCGCTCAAAAGTGCTTATTTTAAGCAATTATCCTTTTAGCGTTATTGCATTCTCCTACGTAAAATACTTTATTTACCTACTTTTCTACGTAAGAGTCTCTTCTGTTGCGTAGAACACACTTTTCTGGACGAAATGGTATATTTGCATGCATTAAACACATTTTCGGAAGTCTAAATATTAAGCCGTTCTGATAAAGTCTCATTACGCGCTTCTTCTGTCGCAGGAAACTCCGATGGGACGATTCTCGAGACTTGTGGGCCTAAATCGATCATGAAAGCCCATTATCAAAGCTTAACAAGCCCACATGCTATGACTAGAAGATATGGGCCAAATATGGACTGAATAAGAGGACCAAAAAGCCGGCCCAAAGAACGAAGAGAGTAGGAGAGCCAATGACCAAGAGACGGACCAAAGCGTTTTAAGCCACATGAGTCAGCAAAGAATGATGGTCGACTCTACTGGAGAAGCGTGAGGATGGTCACAGTGAAGACCAGGGTTCCAGACCCTCCGCCAGTGCTTTTCTCTCTATTTTCTGATACTTTCTCTCTCATCTCTCCTTATTCTCTCTCTCTCTTCATCTCTCGGTCCTCGAATCTACTGACCTAACACCAAAACTCCTACCCATCGGCTCTATCTCATCTCCCTTAGCTTTTCGACCGTTAGATCTTCCATCGGACCGTTGGATCTTCAATCGGACCGTTGGATCTCTCTAGATCTGTCGATCTACCAATCTGAGTCCCAATCAAGTCACCATCCATCCGATCGCCATCAGACTGTCTGTCACATCATCTTGTGAGACGATGGACATCATCAATCCATGAGGGCCAATAGCCGGGCCCATCTTCATCGACCCGCTGTCCGACCAGTTAGAGGACCCCGCGAATTTCAAAATAATTTTAATTAAATAGGGGGTCAACTAATTGGGGAGATTCCCCATAGAAAAGTAGGTTTTTACTTAAAAAATATATATATATATATATATATATATATATATATATTTTTTTTTTTTTTTCTTATTTTTTTATTTTTAAAAACCCCCTATTTCCATTAAAGGAAATAGAGAAGCTTTAAAAGGGGAGAAGGGAGGGTTCGTTCGAACCCTAATCCCCTTCCAATATCTTCCTCTCTTTCCCAAACTAGTTCCCCCAAGTTTTCCCCTCCTTCTTTCTCCTCTTTTCTTCTTCTTATTCTTTTTTTTCATCGTCTTCTTCTCCTTATTTTTGTCGCCGGAGTTGCAGAACTCCGGCGGATTGCAACCAGCTCCATCCACCTCTTCTCTCCTCTGCCTGTGCGCAGTGCAGCACCCTCTCCATCTTCATCTCCACTCCGCCTTCTCCCACAACCATTTCTTTCTTTAACAATTCTTGCTGGACGAACCAGCAAGAACTACTTGCTGCTACCACCGGAGGTGTTGCTGCAACTCCAGCCGAACAACCCTCTCTATTGTGAGCAGCCGCCCTTCTCTTCCTCTCTCTCCTGATCTTCACCGGCAAGATTACGGCCTGCAACTCTTGCAAGCCATTCTCTGATACAAGGGGCGAACTTACTGCTGCTGTTCTTTTCTCCTCCACCACCGCCTGAAGCTCCGCCCGAACCAGCAGCCCCACTTCTCCATTACCGCCTGAAACGCCACACCTTTCTTCATCTTCTTCACGCTCTCAAGCTCTCCCAGCCAGTAACCACTTGCATCTTCCATTTGTTCCGGGCAGCAAACCCCCACGAGATCTCTTTCATCGATCTCCTCATCACCACACACCACCGTGAAGCCCGATCAACATGGTCTAGACATCACCGCCTTATTCATGTCATGAACAGTCCGTCAATACGGTCTGCATGTGCGCACCTCTCACGGCCCTCCCAAGCAAGCCAAATCCGTTCTCCAAGTAGCTGAAGGCATCTTCATCACCACTAGTTTGGGAAGACCAGCAACGTCTGAACCATTCCACCATGCTGCCATACACCTTCACAGAGAAGTGCTCACGATCTCCATTCGAGTGACGCTTGCACCGTTTGGGTTCCTCCTCTCTAGCCCGGTTCATCCCACGGTTTGAATCATAGGTCTATCTCTCTTTCTCTCTCTAGGTTACCTTAGATTTTATTGCTCATCTTTGATTATTGTAAGAACATTTATTAAAATTGTTAATGAATTTAGTTTTGTTTCATGCAAGTTTAATGGTTTTGTTTTATTTATTGAAGTTACTAGTTTATTTTAATCTCTCGCAACTAGTCTCATGAGAAAGTTCTGTCATTTCTTTTGGGTTTAATGGATGTCTCTAAAAACAAACAAAAAGAATATTTTAATCCCGTCTCACCACCACTCTCACCCCATCATCATTTCTGTAGCTATTCCATTATAATGTGTTCTTTAATGCGTGTACTCTAACCCCTGAGTGAGGATCGACATCCGACACGAATCCCTATACAGAATCTTTGAATTTTACAGGATAATCGGATAATATTACAAATTGTGTTGAAGTTAGGATTTCCGTAATCAACGACGCGGAAAAACCCGACTTTCAATGGCCTAGATGGAGGGGCAGTTATGGAAGTCGGGGTAATGGGGGGAGCCTACCCCGATGAGCCGCTGAGGGGGATCTGAGCCCCTGACCCCCTAGCTACAGAGGCAAGCGGATCAAAGGCCAAAAAGCCCCTCTTCGAGTGGCGCCTAGACTCTTGGTGCTTCCTCTTCCGCATTACGACGACTTTCTTTTTCCCACGGTCCTCTGATAATGTCAATTTTGTGCGTATTATTCATTTTAACCTTAGGACATTATCAGACTTCATTAGCTTATAACTCCGCATTTATGCCTAAAATGCATCCTAGATGTCTCATGCATATCATATCCGATTTAGACCCTTATTACGCGTACATTGAATAATTGTAGGATAATGGTGGATCGCCAATAGATTATCATGGATGCGGAGGATCATCGAGGAAGATCTAACTCCCCGTAGACCATCTCCAAATGTGTGCCACATGGAAGCTCCCTAGGCATTGGATTATTCTTGAGAGCTTTATGGAGCATCATGGCCATGAAGCCATAAAAGCCACCAAGCCATGCAAGCCACATGGGAGTTTCTCAAGCCATGAAGCCATGAAAGCCACCAAGCCATTGAAGCAATGCAAGCCACATGGGAGTTTCTCAAGCCATCTAAGCCACCTCCAAGCCACATATTAGACCTCACATGTGTGATGGAGACACAACATGGGAGACTTCAAAATTCAAAAAAAGTCAAATCACTCTTGGGAAGACCCACCAATAGAAAAGTTTCACCTTTTTTCTCTTGGGAAGACCAACCAACCAAAAGCCAACACACCCAACACCTTGGAGATCAAACCTACCACCTTTTGCAAGGCTAACCTTGTACAAATCCTCCCCCATTGGTTCCATTTTTCAACCATTGATCTCCTTCCACCTCATCTCCACCTCTTATCTCCACTTATCACTCTTCCACATCACCTTCCACCTCACCACCTCACATCTTCTATATAAGCTCACTTTGAGCTTATGAGAAGGTCTTCTTTTCTCTTGTGAGTTTTCTTGAGAGAGTTAAAATATCCCAAGCAAGTCGCTTCTCCATTCTCATTCTTCTTATCTCTTTCTCTTTTTACTTATTTTTCATGGCCAACCACACTATGCTTGGCTAGTTTTCTACTTGGGCATAGAGAGGAGGACATTTCATCTCTCTTGGGACTTAGGGAGGAACTCACCAATGAATAAGCTTATTGTTGTAAAGGGCTTTCTCCACTTTTTTTATACTGTTTTACTTTCACATGTTGTATCATGTACACCTTGTAGTTTGTGATTACATTTATGAATGAAGTGAGGTATTTTTATTATATCTTAATTTGTGAGATCTTTTATGAGTGCTTTTAACTTTGTATGCCATGCATCCATAGTCTTGTAGTCTCATACTTGCTCTCTTTTTACCCCTAGAACACTTCTTAGTTCTAGTATGCTTTTATAGTTTGAAAATACCTCTTGGTGGAAATCCTACTTTTGAATGTTATTTATGAGCTTCATTGTTATATTTTTAGTGGGAAGAACAACTTAGTAGTTGATTCTCTCCCTTTGTGAGTTGTTTCCATAAGGACCAAGATGATGGGATGGGCCAAATCTTAATGCCCAAACTCTTATCTCTTGATTTTCCTTCAAATATTTTACTTGTCTTGTTATTTTATAGCACACTACCTACTACTTTAACTTTCTTGCATTCACTCACACACTTCATCTCTTGGCACACACCACTCTCATTCCATTTTTTCATCACACCATGCATGTAGTAACCTAGTTTTAGAACACTATACCCCAATCCTTGTGGTTCGACCTTGGGGCTTCCCTCAAGTTTTTAAACTTGTTGCATTTACTACCCCTCACACCCTAGTTACAATTCATTCTTTGTTGCATTAGAGACTTTAATGTCTAGGGTATGATTTGGTGCATTTTTATTTCATGTTACTTAAGGATTACATTTTTGTAATTCCTTAGTGTTCTGAGTGTGCACATTAAAGTAGGCAACATCCTCCATGACGGGGCTGGCGCAGGTCAGTGGGACTACTGCGATGGTCACAAAATCAGTGCCGACAGCTTCGATTTGAGAGGTAGGGATCACCCCTACTTTCGCGGCCGCCTTACGGCTATTATGGGTACTCAGTTGAACCTCTCCATACTAGAAATGGTAGGTACCTCAGGACCTTGTCAACAATCACTTGGGCGTACGTGCCCGGGGTTTGCACGTTATCTGCGAGGAAGAAAAAAGATAAAGTCAGTAGATTGACGGAGCAATTTAAAAAAAATGACAAGGCAGGGTTAAACCTAGACTACATACCTGCCCAGTTAAAACTCGACCGGATGGAACCAATCGGTGGATACTTGAGACAACCAGGGCCTTGTCGGGCCATCCCTTATGATAGTCCGGAAGGTCTTCAATCATCCGAAAGGGGTCTGACCTAGCCGACAGGCTATAAAAATGGTTGGAATAAGGGGTGCGCTTCAATGAATAGGCGCAGTCCATCTCCAGCAGGCCAATAGAGTGATCGCTAATGGCGCAAATGGAGTCAATCCTAGAGACTATCCTCCAGGTGTTGGGGTGCATCTGACCGGGAGCTCTATTGTAAAACATCAGTAGAGACCTGGCCAGAGGGGACAACGTGAAGGACATCCCTCCCTCCAATTGCTCCTCACAGATACTGATCTCCCCGTCGAAGAGAGGTTCTTAAAGGAAGCGGCCCTTCCTAAGGCAGACATGGCGAGAGATGCTGTAGCGCTGGTACAGGCTTCACAACCATCATCAACTAGGGCAGCATCACTAAAAACAAATAGATGGGATGAAGAGGCGGCATCACCAGTCAGGACCCTGGCAGGGTCCATATTGGTAGCACGACTGAAAGAGTCGGCCTCAGGGACTTCGGAGAAGAAGCCCTCTCCGAGAACAACGTTCTCTACTACCTCGGCTTCCTCTAAGGAAAAGACCTCAGAAGAACGTGACATATAGGTCTGGGCGAAAGAGAAATAAGAGGAGAGAAGAAAAAAAAAGTAGAAGAACCTTTTTTTGAAATGGTCAACATTGTCCCAGCCGAGGATACTCACGGACGCAGTGCTAGTAGGGTCTTTGTTGTAAAAAAGGGAGAGAGAAGAAGAGAAATTAGAAATCGCCTTCGCTGAGTCAGAGCTTGTAAAATTTGGGAATGGTCTGACAGCGGGTCAATGATGATGGGCCCGGCTACTGGCCCACATGGATTGATGATGTCCATCGTCTCACAAGATGATGTGACAGACAATCTGATGGCGATCGGATGGATGGTGACTTGATTGGGACCCAGATTGGTAGATCGACGGATCTAGAGAGATCCAACAGTCCGGTGGAAGATCCAACGGTCAGAAAGCTAAGGGAGATGAGACAGAGCCAATGGGCAGGAGTTCTGGGGTTAGGTCAGTAGATTCGAGGACCGAGAGATGAAGAGAGAGAGAATAAGGAGAGATGAGAGAGAAAATATCAGAAAATGGAGATAAAAGTATTGGCAGAGGGTCTGGAACCCTGGTCTTCACTGTGACCATCCTCACGCTTTTCCAGTAGAGTAGACTATCATTCCTTGCTGACTCATGTGGCTTTAAACGCTTTGGTCCATCTCTTGGTCATTGGCTCTCCTACTCTCTTTGTTCTTTGGGCCGGCTTTTTGGTCATCTTATTTAGCCCATATCTTCTAGTCATAGCATGTGGGCTCTTTAAGCTTTGATAATGGGCTTTCCTGATCGATGTGGACTCGCAAGTCTTGAGAATTGTCCTATTGGGGTTTTCTGCGATAGAAGAAGCGCGTAATGAGACTCTATCAGAATGACTTCATGTCTAGACATCCAAAAATGTGTTTAATGCATGCAAATATACCATTTCGTCCAGAAAAGTGTGTTTTACACAACAAAAGAGACTCTTACGTAGAAAAGTAGATAAATAGAGCATTTTAACGTAGGAGAGTGTGAAAACGCTTAGAAGATAACAGTGAAAAATACGTACTTTTAAGCGAATATCACTAGATGAAAGAATCTAGTGAGAGAAGAAGTTACCTCGACCTACCAAGTGGATGATGGTGAAGATGCACGCTCGATGCATGCCTGAAGAATGCCAACTGTGAGCAAGTGATATGCTGCCCCGTGCTTTGGACCATGGAAAGCCAATGATGGATCGGCCAAGTGATGACCGTGTAGCTGGAGATCTAGAAGAGCGCACCGTTGGTGCTCTAGAGGAAGAGATTGGTGGTTCACGGCCTTGCTTGGTGGTGGCTCATGGTAGAGAGGTTGAAGCTTGACGAGCAGCAGCTTGGTGGTGCGTGGTGTGTACCACCAACCTGTGAAGGAGGTGAAGCTGGTGATGGCGGAGTAGATTTCAGGCAAGTTTCTGATGGGTGTAGTAGGCTGCAGTGAAGACTGAAGAGGGAAGGGACCTGGCAGCGTGGTGATAAGGGAAGCAACTGCAATGGCGTTGCAGGAGGCAGGAGCGGGATTGCAGGTGGGCGTGCAAGTGAAAGGAGGAGCTCGCAGGCATGGGTGCGCGCGGAGAGAGCAGTGGCGCACCAGTCCGGTGGAGGGCGGTGTGCAACGATGCGGAAGGTTGCTGCCCGCGGCAGCAAGCTGTGCTATGCACAGGTGGAGCACGAGCAGGTGATGGAAGAAGAAGACAAGTGAGAGGACAGAAGAAGAAGAAGAAGCTGAGGAAGATGGCCGGAGTTGCAGACCCGCAACTCCGGCGAGAATGTTAAGAAGAAGACAGGAGGAGGAGGAAGAAAAAGATGAGGAAGAAGAGAAGGGAAGAAGGAGAGGGAGGAGGAAACGATGGAGGTGCTAGTGTGCTGGCTGGTGACATGGATGCAAGTTGAAGAGGTTTTCACCGGTTTTAATGGAGGTGTTGCCCGGAGGCGGTGCTGCAATGAGGCGGAGGTGCTTGTAGGCGTGGTGGTCGTGACAGCAAGAAGGAAGGAAGGAAGGAAGAAGAAGAAGAAGAAGAAGAAGAAGAAGAAGAAGAAGAAGAAGAAAGAAAGAAAGAAGAAAGGGAAGAGAGGAAGAGGAGGGCGCACCACCTCCTCGCTGGCGATGGCACGCCGGAGAAGAAGGAGGAGGTGAGAGGAGATGAAGGAGAAGGGAGGAAGAGGAGGGAAAAAGAAGAAGAAGAAGCAAGAGGGAGGGGGGGTTGAAGGGTTTTTAACCCCTCTCCACAAGTAGAAATCGTGGGTTTCTAAAAAAGGAAATTTTTTTTTTATTTTTTTTTATTTTTTATGTTTTATTTTTTTATTTGTTTTGAGGAATCATAAGTGGGTTGCGGGCTCGACGTTTATGGGCCGATTGGATATGAGGTTTGTGGGCCTCTTGCGAGGCTGTGGACCTTATGCGAAAGGGTTGTTTGGCCAAGGGGTTTGTGGGTTAGGGTGCGTTTGGTCACCAAGAGAGAAAAATGCATTTTCCTTGGGAAAACACAACCATCGATAGCCACCTCTTCCGTGCAACCAAACACACCCTTGAGGTTTTCTTCCCTTTTGTGAGAGAGATCAAAGAGATGGGAGTCACGGGCTTAATATGGAAGGATGGTCAGATGGTTTTCGACCGGGAGACATCAATGAAGATCAGAGAGATCGGATGATCAGATGGTAGATCAGATGGCGATCGAACAGTGGAATTGAGGGATGAAAGAATTAGGATGATGATGATTGGCCTAGTGAGGGATTAAATGGGTGATAGGGGAGAGATCGTGTGGTGAGAATGACAATTGGATGGTCGATCAAATGATCGATTGGTTGAAGTGGAGAGGAGAGAAAGAGAATAATAGAAAATACAGAGAAATGAGCTGTCAAAGGGTTTAGAACCCTGGTCTTCACTGTGTCCCTTCTCACGCTTCACCAGTAGAGCAGACCATCATTTCTTGTTGATTCATGCAGCTTTAAATGCTTTGGTCCATCTCTTGGTCATTGGCTCTCCCGCTCTCTTCGTTCTTTGGGCCGGCTCTTCGGTCCTCTTATCCAGCCTACATTTGGCCTATATCTTCTAGTCATAGCCTGTAGGCTCTTTAAACTTTGATAATGGGCTTTCATGATCGATGTGGGCCCGCAAGTCTTGAGAATCATCCACTCAGGGTTTCCTGCAACAGAAGAAGCGCGTAATGAGACTTAATCAGAACGACTTTATATCTAGACTTCCGAAAATGTGTTTAATGCATGCAAATATACGATTTCGTCCAGAAAAGTGTGTTCTACTCAACAGAAAGATACTCTTATTGAAAGTAGGATTTTCCCGCGTCATTGGTCATGGAAACCCTAGATTCAACACAATTTGTAATTTATCAGAGATTTCCTACAAAATTAAACGATTCTTTGCACAGTGGGAAGTGTCGGATGTCGATCTGCACTCGGGATTAGGGATTAGCAATTTATCAGAACTTCTGACCTTGGGAAGTGCTCGAAACATGCTGAGAGGGTGAGAATGATGGATTGGATTTAAACATACTCTTGGAGACTTTATCTATATCAAACTACTCAAAAAATAAATGAAAATAAATGCACTTATAGAAGAATTCAAATATAAAAATCTAGTTATTTATTGAATCATACTTAACTTACAATGCTTTATAAATTGTTTGCCAATACAAATAACAACTAAATAAATTAACTAGAAAGCATTAAGAAATGATTTAGAGAGAGAGAGAAAGAAGAGAGGGAAAGGGATGCTCTAGAGAGAGAAAGTAAGTGTAGAATGGCTAGAGATAGAGAGAGAAAGTACTAAGAGGAGAGAGAAAATAGATTTAGAGAGAAAATTACCTTGCACCTACCAATGGAAGTGGGATTTAGAGGGTTGGTTCGCGTGCTGGAGGGAGAGCTCAAAAGAGATCTATGTTGTCCGATGAAATGGAGAGGATCAACACTTGGGATTTGAAGCGAGTTCGACCGGTGCATGCTTGGAGAAGATGAAGTGCAGGCTGCCGGCTGTGGTGGACGATCTGCAGGTTTTGGATCAACGGTTCAAGGAGAACCAGCAGGTGGTTGGGAGCCGTTATAGGCAGTGGATGGAGCAAGGTTTAATGGCCTGCAACTTGCAGGCCGTGACAGCAACAGGTGGCGGTGAAGCATGCAGGTTCTGTTGGTGCTTCAGCGTGGAGACGATCTCCAATGTCTAGTGGAGTGGCAGGCGGGGTTGCTGGTTGCACCCTGGAGAAGATGCACTTGTAGAGATGACCGGAGAAGGTGCATGTGCCCTGGTTTCTACAACAGCAAGAGGATGATGCCCAGGTTGCAGGTTCGGCCGAAGCAAGTGGAAGGTGACTCGCCTGGGGGAGCTTTTTGTGATGATGGCGAACCAAGAGATGGTGGCTGCTCTTGCCGGTCGTGATGACCAGTGGCTGAGGCGGTGGTGCAGCACCGTGAGTGGAGGTGGAGAAGATGGTGGATTGATGGCTTGCAGGTCGGTGGAGAGGTGAGCAAGGGGCTGGGTAGCGGCTGGAGGAGGAGAAGAACGTGAAGAAGACGAGATGGCCGGAGTTCTACAACTCCGGCCGGTAAAAGAAGAAGAAGAAGAAGAAGAAGAAGAAGAAGAAGAAGAAGAAGAAGAGAAGAAGAAGAAGGAGAAGGGAAGAGGAGGAGGAAGAACGGAAGGGGAATGAAGGAGGAGAAGGATAGGAGGGAGGAGAGGAGGAGAGGGGTCTGAAAAAAATTAGGGTTCGTCCCCCTCCTTCCCCCTTTTAAAGCTTCCCTATTTCCTTTAATGGAAATAGGGGGTTTTTGAAAATAAAAAAATAAGAAAAATATTTTTTTTTTTTTAAGTAAAAATCTAGTTTTTTATGGGGAATCTCCCCAATTAGTGGACCCCCCATTTAATTAAAATTATTTTGAAATTCGCGGGGTCCACTAACTGGTCGGACAGCGGGTCGATGAAGATGGGCCCGACTACTGGCCCGCATGGATTGATGATGTCAATCGTCTCACAATATGATGTGACAGACAGTCTGATGGCGATCGGATGGATGGTGACTTGATTGGGACCCAGATTAGTAGATCGATGGATTTAGAGAGATCCAACGGTCCGATGGAAGATCCAACGGTCAGAAAGCTAAGGGAGATGAGATAGAGCTGATGGGCAGGAGTTCTGGGGTTAGGTCAGTAGATTCGAGGACCGAGAGATGAAGAGAGAGAGAGAATAAGGAGAGATGAGAGAGAAAGTATCAGAAAATAGAGATAAAAGTATTGGCAGAGGGTCTGGAACCCTGGTCTTCACTGTGACCATCCTCACGCTTCTCCAGTAGAGTCGACTATCATTCTTTGCTGACTCATGTGGCTTTAAACGCTTTGGTCCGTCTCTTGGTCATTGGCTCTCCTGCTCTCTTCGTTCTTTAGGCCGACTTTTTGGTCCTCTTATTCAGCCCATATTTGGCCCATATCTTCTAGTCATAGCATGTGGGCTCTTTAAGCTTTGATAATGGGCTTTCATGATCGATTTGGGCCCACAAGTCTCGAGAATCGTCCCATCGGGGTTTCCTGAGACAGAAGAAGCGCATAATGAGACTTTATCAGAACGGCTTAATATCTAGACTTCCGAAAATGTGTTTATGCATGCAAATGTACTAATTCGTCCAGAAAAGTGTGTTCTACGCAACAGAAGAGACTATTACGTAGAAAAGTAGATAAATAGAGCATTTTACGTAGGAGAATGCAATAACGCTAAAAGGATAATTGCTTAAAATAAGCACTTTTGAGCGAATATCACTTATGTAGAAAAGTAGATAAATAGAGCATTTTACGTAGGAGAATGCGATAACACTAAAAGGATAATTGCTTAAAATAAACACTTTTGAGCGAATATCAGAAAGTCGGATGTCGAATCCGCACTCGGGGTTAGCACAATTCATGAACAAAATGATTACGGAATTTGTTAAGATCGTGGTGGGATGAGAGAGGTGCTTACGAGATTCAAACATGATTTTTTTATTTTGGAAATCGATTCTCAACTAAGAGATTAATAAGCAAATAAGTTCAAAATTACTATCTAAAAAAGATTATGAACAAAAATGCAAAAGAAAACTAATTTTATTGAATCAAAATAAATTGTTTATATTGACGGATAAAAAAAATAAAAAAAATAAAACTAACCTAAAAATAATGGAGAGTCTAGAGAGAGAAAGCTAGGGGGATTTAGAGAGAGAAAAAAGATAAAATCACCTTAAACTTACCCGGATCCGGCCAAGTGGTGGAGATGGTTTCCAAGGCATTGCTGATTTTGAAAGGGGATGAAGGACGGGCAGCACCCTAGTGCATAATGGTGAGGGCTTGTTGCTGGGTGTTCGGGTGTGCACGGCTAGACGCTGCACCATCACGTGAAGGATACGTGGCTGGGCGGTGGAGGAGATGCCCAAATAGGTGAGTTGCAGGTGCTTTTGTGGAGAAAGAATGGTGGAGCAGGTGCATATAGAAGTTATGAGAGCATGCACGGCTAGAATGGAGATGGGTGAACGGCGTGAGGTAGGTCTCTGCGGAGGACGTGAAGCAACTTGTAGGTTTGCGAGTTTCGGCCGAAAACTTCGTAGATGGCGGTGCAGCAGTCCAGTGGATGAGTGGAGAGGCTGGGAGCGTGGGATTTATATGCGTCCAGCGGTGCTTGGAGTGCAGACTTGCTTGTGCGCACCTTGATGGAGGAGTTGCTGGGAGGAGAACGGTGGCAGCACATGCACCCTTGCTTGTCCGGCCTGCAGGGATCAAACTTTAATGAGAGAGAGTCTTTAGCGGTGAGATGAGAGATGGGGATCGTGGTTGCTACAAGTTGAAGCAACAGTGAGAAGTTGCATGTGTGCCTCCTCTTTACAAAGTGTTGCAGCAGGAGACGGTAGGGGTAATGGTGGTTGAGAAGCCTGAGTTACAGGTGCTATGCACCCCGATCAAGATCTTGCATAGAGTAGCACGGATGATGGATGGTGGAGTTGTAGGCTCGTGTACAGCAGGTGTGAGAGGCAGCAAGGAGGTGGGTAGCGATGTAGCAGTTGCTGGTGGGTGAACGAAGACGTGGTGGACGCGCTCCAATGGAAGGTTGCACCAATCCAGAGAGAGGCGGTAGAGGAAGTAAAGAAGAACCTTGCTGGTTCGGCTAGCAAGGTGTGGAGCTAATGGAGGATGGCAACGTGGTTGAGGGGGATGAAGAGAGGAAAGAAGAATGGAGATGGCGGCTTGGAGAAGGGGGGGAAAAGGGAGAAGGAGGACGTGCAGGCTGCCGGAGTTGCTGCCTGCAACTCCGACGAGGTAAAAGATGAAGAAGAGGAGGAAAAGAAAGAAGAAGAGAAGGAGAAGAAGGAGAGGAAAACGTAGGGAACGATTTTGGGGAAGGAGAGAAAGAGATAGGAGGGGGATTAGAGTTCCTACGAACCCTTCTCTTCCTCTTTAAAAAGCTCCCACTTTCCTTTAATGGAAAATGGGATTTTTTTGAAATAAAAAAAATACTTTTTTTTTTTTATTTCAAAACCTTTCTTTGGGGTATTTTCCCATTTAGTGGAACCCCCGCATTTCTTTTAAAAATTTAATTTGAATTATTTTGAAATTCACGGGGTCCACTAAATGGTCGGGCAGCAGGTCGATGATGATGGGTCGGTTGCTGGCCCACATGGACTGATGAAGTTCATCGTCTCATAAGATGATGTGACTGATGATTTGCTGATGATCAGACTGAAGATGACTGGATCAGGATCCAGATTAGCAGGCCAACGGATTTAGAGAGATCCGACAGTCTGATGGACGATCCAATGGTCCAATGGAAGATCTAATGGTCCAAAAGCTTAGGGAGATGGGCCAGAGCCAACGGGCAGGAGTTTTGGGGTTAAGTCAGTAGATCCGAGGACCGAGAGATGAAGAGAGAGAGAATAAGGAGAGATGAGATAGAAAATTAGGGGGAGGAGAGAGAAAATATCAGAAAATGGAGATAAAAGTATTGGCAGAGGGTCTGGAACCCTAGTTTTCATTGTGACCATCCTCACGCTTCTACAGTAGAGTATACCATCATTCCTTGCTGATTCATGTGGCTTTAAACGCTTTGGTCCGTCTCTTGGTTATTAGCTCTCCTTCTCTCTTATTTCTTTGGGCCGGCTCTTTGGTCCTCTTATTCAGCCTATATTTGGCTCATATCTTCTAGTCATAGCCTGTGGGATCTTTAAGCTTTGATAATGGGCTTTCCTAATTGATGTGGGCTCGCAAGCCTCGAGAATCGTCCCATCGGGGTTTCGTGCGACAGAAGAAGCGCGTAATGAGACTTTATCAGAACGGCTTAATATCTAGACTTCCAGAAATGCGTTTAATGCATGCAAATATACCATTTCATCCAGAAAAGTGTGTTCTACGCAATAGAAGAGACTCCTACGTAGAAAAGTAGATAAATAGAGCATTTTACGTAGGAGAATGCGATAACGCTAAAAGGATAATTACTTAAAATAAGCACTTTTGAGCGAATATCAGTGCCTCATTTAGTGACACGTTGCATTGTCTTAGCTTCTCAAAAAATAGGGTACCCACATCGCCCCCTTTCTCGGACAATTGACATGTCATTGGTCCAACTGTCAGAGAAACCAATCATCGGACCGTTCAGGCGTGCGAAACATACCTTTCCGAATGGAATGTGTAATGATTTCGCATTTATTAGGGGTTCTGCTAATGTCAGGATGCCCTAGTGATAATGACAGGCATGGCTTAGTATAAATACCCCCGACCTCAGTCATTTTTCATTTTTTACAAGCTCTGACTCAGCGAAGGCGATTTCTAATTTCTCTTCTTCTCTTTCCCTTTTTTACAACAAAGACCCTACTAGCACTACGTCCGTGAGTATCCTTGGCTAGGACAATGTTGACCATTTCAAAAAAAGGTTCTTCTACTATCGTTTTCCTTCTCTTCTCTTATTTCTCTTTCGCCCAGACCTATATGTCCCGTTTCTCTTTCACTTCCTTCACAGGTTGGTGGTACACACCACGCACCACCAAGCTGCTGCTCGTCAAGCTTCAACCTCTCTACCATGAGCCACCACCAAGCAAGGCCGTGAACCACCAATCTCTTCCTCTAGAGCACCAACGGTGCACTCTTCTAGATCTCCAACTACACGGTCATCACTTGGCCGATCCATCATTGGCTTTCCATGGCCCAAAGCACGGGGCAGCATATCACTTGCTCACGGTTGGCATTCTTCAGGCATGCATCGAGTGTGCATCTTCACCATCATCCACTTGGTAGGTCGAGGTAACTTCTTCTCTCACTAGATTCTTTCATCTAGTGATATTCGCTTAAAAGTGCGTATTTTTCACTGTTATCTTTTAAGCGTTTTCACACTCTCCTACGTTAAAATGCTCTATTTATCTACTTTTCTACGTAAGAGTCTCTTTTGTTGCGTAGTCTAAAAATCCCGGAGGTATCCTATATCCAAATATGAAATCCTCATTAGAGCTATTAAGGGTTCTCACATACGCTCATGTATGGGTATTTGCTGATGGATAAGAATTTTTCTAACAAATTGGCTGTCTTTTACACCCTTTTTATTCACTTTGAATATAGGTAGCTTGCACTCTCCATGTAGGTAGCCCTTTTCTATAGCAATGAGAATCATATTTCAATTTCAAACTGGGCCATATAGATGGCATACACTCTAACTTGTGTGGAGGAAGTTGTTTTCTTAAGATAATAACTCTCATTGGGAAACCAACAATAGACTATAGTGTATTTTTGAAATCAACTGAAGGTAGGAACACTACTAATTTGAAGTCAGTCATATCTAGTAGATGTTTATTCCTTATTCTTGGAATAAGATCTAGAAATAATACTGAAATCATATCTATTCATGAAGAAAAGTCAGTCAGTGTGTAGTGTGTGAAACCCATGATTGCAAGAGATAATTTTAACCGCTGACAAAGACAAGGTACAATTGAATAATCATTACAAATAGAGAAAATATATATATCACCATGATATGATTTTGATGAACTTATAACAAGTCTGAATTTAAATTATTCAAAATCAGTTTTAATCACCCAGATTATTTATGAAAACAAAAAAATACAAACTACAAGATCAATCAATCAAACTAATACCGATAGATTTACGAAGAAATTCGAATCTAACGACATCAAGAGGTTTTGTAAAAATATCCGCTAATTGATTTTCAGTTGTGACATGCTCCAAAGTGATAATTTTTTCTTCAACAAGATCTCTTATAAAGTGATGACGTATGTCAATATGTTTAGTTCTAGAGTGTTGAACAGGATTTTTTGATATATTTATCGCACTCGTATTATCACAATATATAGTCATCAATCCTTGATTGATCGCATAATAAGTTAACATCTGCTTCATCCATAGCAGTTGAGTACAATAGCTCCCAACTACAATATACTCGGCTTCAGCAGTAGATAAAGAAATATAATTCTGTTTCTTGCTTTGCCAACTAACTAGGTTGTTCCCAACATAAAAACACCCACCACTGGTGCTTTTTCTATCATCTACATTTTCAGCCCAGTCAGCATTAGAATAACCTGCAAGTTCTGTAGTAGTATCAAACAAATATCAGAGATCATATCCCACAGTTCCACTAACATACCTGATGATACGTTTGACTGCAAGAATATGAGATTCTTTGGGATTAGCTTGAAACCTAGCACATGCACTCACACTGAAAGAAATATCAAAACGACTAGCAGTGAGATAGAGTAAACTTCCTATCATGTTTCTGTACAAGGTTTGGTCAACATCCTTTTCTTCGGTGTCTTTGCTCAGCTTTGTAGTAGTACTCATGGGAGTACGATGGTGTTTAACTGATTCCATACCAAATTTCTTAACTAGGTCTTTGCTATATTTGGATTGAGAAATAAAAATTCCATCATCCAACTGTTTCACTTAAAAACCCAGAAAATAACTCAATTCACCAACCATACTCATTTCAAATTCTTTTTCATTTGTTTTGAAAACATGTGAGCATGATCAACAGATGTGGATCCAAAAACAATATCATCAACATAGATTTGAGCAATCACATAAATTTCCTGAATAGTTTTAACAAATAAGGTCTTGTCCACTTCTCCTCTGATGAAACCTTGATGAAGCAGAAAAGTGGTCAATCTCTCATACCATGCCCTGGGGGTTTGTTTTAAACCATACAAGGCCTTTTTGAGATGATAAACTTGATCAGGAAATTTTGGATCCTCAAATCCTTTGGGTTGTTCCACATAAACTTCTTCTTGAAGAACACTATTCAAGAAGGCACTCTTGACATCCATCTGAAAAAGTTTAAATTTAAGATAATAAGCAATAGCAAGTAATATACGAATGGATTCCAGTCTAGCAATAGGAGCAAAAGTTTCATCTAAATCAATGCCTTCAATTTGAGTATAGCCTTGAGCTACAAGTCTGGCTTTGTTTCTGATAACAGTTCCATTTTCATCTGATTTATTTTTAAAAATCCATTTAGTGCCTATAACATTTGTATCTTCAGGTCTGGGCACTAGATACCAAACATCATTTCTAGTGAATTGACTTAGTTCCTCCTGCATGGCACTAATCCAATTTTCATCAGTAAGAGCTTCAGAAATATTGTTTTGTTCAATCTGAGAAGTATAACACACAAAGTTAACAACATTTTCAATCTGTCTTCTAGTTTGAACTCTTCTTCCTGCCTCACCAATGATATCAACACTAGGATGATTTTTTTTAACCCACAAGGGAAGAGATTTATCAGCATGAGAATCACTAGAAGATGGAGTAATATGAATATCATCAATATTTTGACAGATATCATCATAGTTGTCATCTTGTGAGGAATTTTCTTCAATATTCAAGTCATCAATAACCACATTAATAGACTCTATAATAGTTCTAGTTCTTTGATTAAGAACCTGATAAGCTCTACTATTAGTGGAATAACCTAAAAAAATTCCTTCATCTCCTCTTTTGTCAAATTTTTCTAGAGATTCTCTATCTCTAAGAATATAGCATTTGCTCTCAAAAACCTTAAAGTATTTGACATTAGGTTTTTTACTCGACCAGATTTTATAAGGAGTATTCAAAGTTTCTGGTCTCAAATAAACTCTATTGAAAGTATAACAAGTAGTATTCATTGCTTCTGCCCATAAGTTTTGAGGTAAGTTTTTGCTGTGAAGCATTACCCGGCCATTTCCTGAATCACCCTATTCTTTCTTTCCACCAGTTCATTTTGCTGTGGTGTAATGGGTGTAGAAAATTCATGCTTAATGCCAATAGCATCATAGTACTCAGTGAGACGAGAAGCTTCAAATTCTCCTCCATGATCAGTACGAATCCTGACTATACTGTAGCCTTTTTCATTTTGTATTTTTTGGCATACCTTTTTATATTCTTCAAAAGCATCTGATTTCTCTCTAAGAAAAGCAATCCAAGTCAATCTAGAGTAATCATCTACCATGACCAGAATGTATCTTTTACCTCCCAAACTTTTAGTCCTCATTGGACCCATAAGATCCATGTGAATCAGATCAAGCACTTTGGTGGTAGCACAATAATTTCCCTTTTTGTGAGAGCTTTTTATTTGCTTACCGATTTGGCAAGCTCCACAAATAGTGCCTGTAGGTTTTTTCAATTTGGGCACACCTCTCACTAATTCTTTATTAGTGATTTTAACTAAGTCATTTTGGTTCATGTAACCTAGTCTTTGGTGCCATAAGTCAAAATCATTTAATTTGGCAGAATTACAGATGATCCTGGGATTTCTACCAATAATATAATAGTTTTCGGAGGTTCTTGAACCTCTCATAACACAATTTCCAGATTCATCAATAACATCACATCCTTGGCTTGTGAATTTAACTGTATGATTATTATCACAAATTTGACTTATGCTAAGAAGATTGGCTTTGAGTCCCTCAACACAGAGAACATTATCAAGCTTAAGAATCCCTGGAGCTTGAATACTTTCCCGACCAATGACCTTGGCCATACTTCCATCCCCAAAAGTAACACTACCATCCTTATGATCTTCAATATGACAGAACATAGACTTGTCTCCAGTCATGTGTCTAGAACAACCACTGTCCAGATACCATTTATTATTTTCTAAAGCTTTGAAAGCAGAATGAATCATAAGACATTTTTGATAATCTTTTATCACCCAAATGGTCTTAAATTTAGAAGGTTTTGTCATTTATTTGGGAAGAAATGAATTGTTCATTCTTTTGTCGTTTCTAGACCATTGATTCTTAACTACATGACTATCAAACAAAGTTTTTCTTAATTCAAAAATTTTGGAAATTTTTCTCTTTAGTTCATTAGATTTCATGTATAACCCACGTAGCCTAGAATTATGATGACTAACCAATTCAGTTTGTTTGAACTTTGTTGTCATATATTTTCCTGTAGGATATGTGGGTTTCACATTATTCTTATGAGAGCAAAGATGAGAATCAAAATTCTTGAATTTAGAAATATCATTCTTGTTTATCAATTGATTTTCCAAGGACTTTTGGAACTCTTTTTCTAACACATTATTTTTCACTAGAAGCAATTTCTTTTCTTCTTCCCACTGTCTCCTTTCATCAATGAGTTCAATATTTGCTAGTTCCGAAGACACATTTTTACAATCCAATTTCTCCATTTGTAAGAATAAAACTTTATTTTCTTTAATCAATCTCAGACTATCTAAATATAGTTTTTCATAAGCTATATTCAAGTAATCTTCACACAATAGAGATCTGGATGTATGATCACATTCTCTTTGCATTTTGACAAATTAATAAAAATGGACTGGTTTCTCAAGAATCTAAATTTAGGTGATTAAACCTTAACTAGAATTACCCGCTCTGATGCCAATTGAAATTTGACCGGTCCATTTTCTTTAACTCAATATACCTAGAAGGGGGGTTGATTAGGTATTTAAAATTAATTATACCCACACAGTTTTACTGGTCGATGGTAAGGGAATAAAATCACATGCTTTGGTTGTTTGATAAAAGATTATCACAACCGACTCAAATCAAATATACCTCCATGGTATATTGTCTTTTTGTCGTTTGATCTAATCAAGATGATTGCAGAATATAAACGAACAATCACACAAGACAAGAGATTTTACGTGGAAACCTTAGCCAAGGAAAAACCACTAGACCACGTCTAGACGGAAAGTATCACTAACCGAAAAGTTAAACGAAACAAAGGTTACCTACACAGTATCGTTGCAAATACAGCTTCCAACCTTAGCCAAGGCCTACTGCTGATGCGTCCACATCCTTTAAATCAACGCCACGAATCCACGTGCGGCCTTTCAGCCAAGAAGCCTTATCTACTTGTTCAATTTGGTACACCCTAAACCTACCGTCGATCGGCTCCTCCAATCTTAATTCTCAACACTCCCGCCTTTGCAGAAGGTGAAGGATTCAGTACACCTTGAACCCCAAGTTGCTCAAAAGGTTTTGAGTCACACTGGTACACTCAGGCTTACTAGGTTAAATATAGAAGTAAAAAACTTAAGCTGAGTAAAGGATCAAGCTCTTGACTTTGATCAAGAAGAGAACAAGCTCACAAGATGTGAATGGAAAATAAGTTTCTTGTTCTTCGAATGGACACTCTAATAAATATAATATTTACTTCTCTCTTGAAGATTGAGTCACTCTGTGTCTCTGTGTATTTAGAAAAGGCATAGAAGGGTTCTATTTATAGAATTCCAAGACCCTGAGTCGTGTGGAACGTGGGATGATGGAACCTAGAATTTTGGATCTAAGAAAGACCAATTCTATTCAAGGTCCAATCGATTGTACACTTGGTCCAATCGATTGGGGATAAGTGTCCAATCGATTGGGCTCAATAAGTTTTCTATTCCGAAGGCACCAATCGATTGCACTGGGTTCTCCAATCGATTTGACATATATAACTTTCTATTCTGAAGACTCCAATCGATTTCACAGAGTCTCCAATTGATTGTACTCAGATAGATTTCTGTCCCGAAAGCTCCAATCGATTCCACAGAGTCTCTAATCGATTGTGCTCAAATAAGTTTCTGCCTCATAGTCTCCAATCGATTACACAGTGTCTCCAATCGATTGGGAATACATGTCCAATTGATTGGACTATCCCATTAGTCAATATAATTGATTTAGACTCGGGTCTGTCTAATGACTAAGTTTGACCATTATATTTTGTTCATTTTAATCAACTTCTATGGCCACTAAGCCACTTACCTTCCTAATCGAGTGTACACGATCTTTAATTGACAAATCGGCAGTTACTTAGATGACTCTTATCGTCAACCGTTTGATTCTTGCTGTCTCTGTCTTTTAGTCTTCACATAGTTGGCGAAGTATGCATACCACGACATCTTTACACTACACTAGTACTCGTAGGAACGCTTACAAAAATGTTTTTATGTCAAACAGAATCTTTGCCAAATTGAATATGAAAATATTCCTTACAGTGGGGCCCACACACCAGAATGTGCATATTGTGATTTCTAGCCATTGGATCGCGTGGTCTATGTACCCTACACTTTCCATGGTTAATTTTGCTAGTTGAGGTAGGCCCATAGACCACACATCAATTACAATGGTGATCTATAAGTGCTCCACTACTTGATGGATGGTCCATCACTTAATGGACCACACATCAAAATCAGCCAAGATGATGATTTCTGGCCATTGGATTGGTGGTGGTTGTTGATACACAAAAAAATCAACTTTGTTTGGGGTGGATTCTAACCGTTGGATCGGGGTCATTTACATGGACTGATTTTAACCATGAGATTTAATGAACACCATGATCAAATCAAGAAGACCACTAATCATTATTTAAGTCTAAGAAAACAATAACCAACATCTGTTTTATTTTATAAAACTACTAACATCTAACATTTTCATAACTAATTAACAACTAACCTTTTGAAACAACTAACATTAATTTATTATATAAAAGATTTACAATTAACATTATTTTATTAACATATTATTACTCCTAGCTCACTCTCTCCTACGTTTGTGTTTTACTTTCAGGTTTGGTGGAAGCCGAGGTGTTCAAGTGAGCAAAAATGGGGTGTTTTAATGTTGAATAGGGGTTGGACACGTGTATGGTTGGTGATGGCCCACCGTTGGATTGAAGTCATCTTTAATGGGTTGACTTTGATGTTGGGCACTTTAGTGCCACCGAAGTATACTCCTCATTTTACAAAGACTAACCCATTTGGGTTATTTTATATTTATTTTTCAATACAGCACATGTCCCATAGGGACAACATGCCAGCTGCTCATTACCCAGGGCGTGGAAAGTCCCTTCTTGGTGGGGTCCAACATGGACATGAGCAGGTCGCACCTATCCAATGAGACCACAGCCCATGTGGACACTCAGCCCAATCCCAGGTGGCATACAACCTATACTATCACTCAATTGGTGATTTCTTAGCCGTTAGATTAGAGCAACCTTTGTGACTTATCCATGACACCCGTCACGTGCCTGCCAATAGCCCCAACTCTACCCATGTGGAGACTTACATAATCAGGTCGACCAGGTTGGTGTCTAAAAATCTTATCTCCTGCTACTTATGTATACATAGTTTAATTGAGATTGTTTACTTAATAAGTGTGATCTTGCATAAGGCACATGAGATCGTGCTGATCCTGACTAAAGTTGACCCTGTACAAACCATATTGGAGTTGAAAATGACGTTGAAGTTGGACCAACTAGCGAGGAGATAAGTACGTGCTACAGTGTGCATGCGGAAATTGAGCGGGTCGATTGAGATCACAACGACATGAAGTAGATGGCGTGGATAAAAGATGATCACCCCTCAGATATGCCGGTTAGGCATTTAATGCTCCGTTGGAGTTGAATACTCCAGGTATGCATGCAATCCAAGCAGGTGATGCCCATCTAGTAGTACATCAGATGAAGTGGTCTCCAAGGATTGAACTTAGTCGTTGGATTTACCAGATTGCGTACAAAATTTATGGCGATGGAATGGAGGCTTGAAGTGATCGAGGTGAGGATTGACAAGAGAGGGAGGATCCTACACTAGGCATGTGCATGGGGCTTATGGCGGTGATTGATAACTGAGACGAATAAGGAGGGAGTATGTGACTACCTGTACAACAGTGTGTTGCCGAAGAATCATGTGATCAAGTAGGATAATGACACGTGGAGCCATCATATGGATGCCAAAATGAAGGGGGTTAAAAGTCTCCACAAATATATTTTTAGGATCTCTAGAGATTCTAAACTTAGGATGACTTTGATGTTGAATGTGTACATATTGTGCTAAATTTGAGTTTTTCTAAGTTTTCAAATCTACTATAGTCAGGCTTGACTTGACTTGACGCAAAGCTAGCATGTAACATGGAAAATGTCATCATTTATAAAATGATTTCATGGATATTTCTAACTACTCAAAGTTAGGGTATTTGACACATTTTTTGAAGTTCTAGAAAACTTTGAAAAACATCAGAAACCACCCCAAAACACAAATTTTTTTTTCAAAAAGGAAATATGAGTTTTGGTAGAAATCCACCCCTAACCAAAATATAGCACCGTCCTCGGTGCTCATAATCGGGACATAAAATGAGAAAAAATCGATAATGATGATGCAAGGGGTTAGGAATGGTTTTACCAATTCGGCATAAATTGGACATGGCTGATATTCGCTCAAAAGTGCTTATTTTAAGCCATTATCCTTATAGCGATGTCGCATTCTCCTACGTAAAACTTATCTTTTCATCAACTTTTTCATATAAGAGTTTCTTCTATTACGTAGAATACATTCTTTAGACAAAAATCGACTATTTGCATAAAATATACGCATTTTAGATAGTCCAGTATGAATCTCATTACGCGCTTTTTCACTTGCAGGAGACCCTATCGGGCGATTCTCGAGGACTGGCGGGCTCACGATCAACCACAGAAGACTTCTATCAAAGCTTAAAGAGCCAACAGGCTAGGATAAAAAGATAAAAGACATGTACCGGCAAAGCTAGAGGATTGTAGAGCCGGAACAAGGACTAAGAGAGAGAAGAATAGCTGGAGACCAAGAGAAGGACTTAGGTGTTAAAGGCCACACCAATTGACATCAAAGGATATGTTTGACTTATTGGTGGAGCGGACGAGAGAGAATAAAGAAGACTAGGGTTCAAGACCCTCTAATGCTTTTATTTTTGTATTTTTCTCTCACCTCTCTCCTATTTCTCTCTCTATCTATCTATCTTGGCCCATGACCTAAGCCCATGACCCATGACCCATGACCCATGACCCATGCCCATGACCCATGTTCATGCTCATGACCCATGCCCATGACCCATGCTCATGCCCATTTGCAACAACAAAAGACAATTGGTCTCACTTAACCGATTCTTCTTTCCCCCATCTCTCTCTATCCTAATCACTCTCTCTCTCATCTAACTAACCCATTCTCAACCGTTGGATCTAGAGAGATCCAACGGTCATCATTTTTACAACAAGCAAAAGAAAAAAAAAAGTCTATAAGAGATCTACGATCTCTCCTTCTTGGGTTGGTTCCCTCCCCCTTCTCTTCCTCTCTTTCTTCTTTCTTTCTCTTCTTCTTCACCCTTCTTCTCCGATGAGCTCACCATTAACGCCTCCACCTCGACGTACAAAGCGTCAAATAGCAACGTCTCCTTGCTGCCCATTCCATCCGCCACAATCAAAGGCTACAATCCTCAATCCTATTGAAGTCGATCCAATCGGAGTTGCACCATCTACCTCTTCAATGGTAAGTGTAATACCCTGAACTTTCGTTCTAGGGTATTATGGTAAATTCACATAATAATGAAAACCTGAAACTTTTTCAGACTATTATTATTATTTTTATTATTTAATATCATGTATGAGTATGTGTATTTAATTTGATTTTATTCTGACAACTTTGAAAAACCTGCTATTTTTGAAATTCGTTCTTTAGGGCAAAATTCCTGCTAAGAATAATGAACTATAACTTGCAGTGGACTTTTTCTTTCCCCAGCTAACATTCTAGAACTTTTATAAAAAAATTGTTTTGTGGGCCCGAGATACAAAAAATATTCCTATTTTATCTTTACAAACTTACTTGTGAAATTTGGAACTTTTCCTGAAACATGAAAACCCTAGCGGGAGATTTTGGGAGATTTTGACAAAAATAGTATTTTTATAATTTTTGAACTTCCTACCATTTGCATATTTTTTTAAAAATAATATTTAATTATATTTTATTTATTTAATAGGAGTGTAGGAACCGCGAATCACTTTCGGGTCATTCCGATGTCATTTGACATTTTTCAGGTGCTTTGAACATTTTTTATGATTTTTATGTATTTAGACTACTTTTTGTGATTTATGTGTGTGCCATATGTCAATACCTTATTGTATGAACTTTTAAATTATATAATATAGTTTAATGGAATTAATTTATAATTATTTGTGTTATGATTGTTAGGTGGGCCGTATGGCCAATTTAGAGGAGTTTTGGGCTTAATAATATTCTTAAATAAAGCCTATTGATGTATATGGGCCTTGGGCCCATTTCTAACCCATTAGTAGTGTAAAATATAAGTTTTTGAGGGTTGAAAAAGTCATCCCTTTGATAGTTACGAATTCTACTAAAATAGAAACCCTAATCCTTCCCTAAACCTATTTATGAAAAACCCTAAAGCTTTAGAAGCTTTCACAACCCAACTCCATTAAAGAATAGAGAAAGCTACATTAAGCCTTCATCCGGGCAACGATCGCACTCGAGCAAGAAAGAAGAATTGACGGGGACTCCGATTTGAAGAACATACTCCGAGGAGAGGACGATCCGACGACTTTCAGATTTAAAGAAACTTTTGATTTTCATTAAAGTTCAAGAAACCTTGAGGTAAGTGCACTTGATCCATCCTATACTTGTTTTTCTTTAAGATTTTATTTATCTTTCATTAGATAATGGTTGATACTCATTATAAATTAATTTCAACAATATTTATTTTATTCTTATTGGGTTGATCTTTATTTTGGGCCACCATGATAGGTTTGGCCATGGTTTCTTTTACACTTATAACGGATGACTATGTTCTTTATCATTTTTCTTATATTTTTATAATTATTTTTCCTAAATACCTCTATGAATCTATTTTCCAAAACCATTTAGTTTTTATTTTTTTGATTTATATTTATTTAATTATAATTTTTTTAAGTTATTGGACTTTACCAAAAAAATCTAGAATTTTAGATTTTACATGGTCTAATTCACTTAGAATTTCGATCTCTATTTTAACTTAAATATTTTTTTAATTATTTTTCATAGATACCTCTATAATCTAGTTTCTAGAACCTTTGAGTTTGTATTTTTTTGATTTGTATTGATTAAGTTATGATTTTTCTAATTTGTTGGACTTTATAAAATAATTTAAAATTTCAGATTTTACATGGTCCATTTCACTTAGGATTTTGATCTATATTTTAACCTGAATATTTTTTTAATTATTTTTTATGGATACCTCTATAAATCTAGTTTCTAGAACATTTGAGTTTGTATTTTTTTGATTTGTATTGATTAAGTTATGATTTTTCAAACATGCTGGACTTTTCTGTAAAACCTAGAATTCTAGATTTTACACGGTCCACTTCACTTATGATTTTAATCTATATTTTTAACCTAAATATTTTTCTAATTATTTTTTATAGATACCTTTATCAATATAGTTTCTAGAACCTTTGAGTTTGTATTTTTTGGATTTAAAATGATTAAGTTATGATTTTTCAAATGTGCTGGATATTTTTTATAAAACCCAAAATTTTAGATTTTGTCTGGCCCACTTCATTAAGGGTTTCGACCTATATTTTGAATCTGAATATTTTTCTATTTATTTTTCCTAAATACCTCTATAAGTATAGTTTCTATAACATTTGAGTTTGTATTTTTTTAATTTGTATTGATTAAGTTATGATTTTTCAAATGTGCGGGACTTTTTTGTAAAACCCAAAATCCAAGATTCTGTCCGCTTCACTTAATTAAGGGTTTCGACCTATATTTTGAATCTGAATATTTTTTTTATTTATTTTTCCTATAAACCTCTGTAAATCTCATTTTTAAATCCATTGAGTTTATATTTTTTTAATTTATATTTATTTAGTTATGATTTTTATAAGGCAGTACATTTTTTTGTAAAAACCTATTAATTGGTAGTGGTTCAGTCATGATTATTGACTATTAAGGTTTTAGCCTTGTTGTTTGACTAAACCCTAGATAGTTTGACTTATACTTGTATGTATGGGGATCCCACCCATGTGTCTTGGATCTCTCATAGTGTTCGGCCAAGTGTCTTGGATCCCTCTTTAGGGTTCGACCTTGTGTCATGGATCCCTCATAGGGTTCGGCCATGGTGTGTTGGATTGTCTTGTGATTTCCACTTATATTGTTCATCCGTGTTGATCGTGACCTTCGGTGATTGTTACATGTTATTCATGGTTAACCATAATTCATTCCTATGTTATCACTTTTGATGATCATCTCTTCATTTTATATTCTTATTTAAATTTTAAATATATGTGTGCTTATGCTATGTAACTCTAGTACCATCTTGTTGTCATACCATGATCATCACGTCATTTCATATAAGGGGTGCATAAGAGAACGGGGTTGAAGTATATTATATACGTTTATATTGGTTTTATCAATTAATAAGGGTTCGGTACCCTAGGGTGAAAGGCCCCAGACGTTATTATATCCTGCAGATGGGTCGATGAGACCGCTCCCAGTGCGGGAAACAGATGGAGACCCTATGTGGTTATGGGTACTAGTTGCATTTGCATCCCTTACTTACTTGCATTCATCCTCATATTCATGTCATCCTTATTATATGATTGAGATGCATACCTTGGTTAAAAACTTGTATAGTATGATATCATACCATGCACACTGTTGTATTACTGGGCCTCGGCTCATGGTGCTACACCGGTACCATTTTTAGATTTTGAGGAGCCGGGTACGTGAGATGATTTTGAGGCGAAAGACTCCGGTGCATTCGAGGAGATCGGCGAGGATTTGGGAGTCTATCCCACGTTTTAAAAAAAAAAGACTTTATTTTGATTGTTTTAAAATATTACTTATTTATTTTCATGGGCATATAGTCCTTTGATTGAGAGCGTGTTCTCACCTCCATCTCTCTACACTTAATTGATTGATTGAATTGTTTGAGTTATGAATTATTTTAATTATTTGTTTCCTACATCTATACTCTTTTTTTTTTCTTAGTGGGTTTTCGAATAAACCTTAGTAGTCTAATTGACATAATTGAACTACTAGGGGACATTCATGGATCACCTCTGGGTTCGGGTACGGGTCGATCTACGGATTTTTGGGTCGTATCTAGGTATCCGGATTCATGGCGTGACCGTAAGCTTCTCTTTAATTCATCTCTCTAACCTTCCTCCCTTCTTTCTCTCTCTTCTTTCCCTCTCTACCTTTACATGCTTTCTAGGGTAATATTTTAATGGCTTTCTAGATTAATTTGGTTTAATGTTATTTTCGTTGTAAAGCATTTGAACAAGCATTGTAAGCATTTATTTTTAGTTTAATGAACAAGTTTTAAATTCAAGTTTAAGTTGTTTTTATTTATTGTATTTTTCATTCTCGTTTCTCTTATATTTTTTTCATTCTAATAGTTTTAACAATGATTTCAAGCATATTTTAAATCAACCTCCACCATTCTCACCCTTCCATTTATTCCAAGTATTTTCTGATTATTCTTGTTTCTTATTGTGCTAGCTAATCCCGAGTGCGGACGATATCCGACACGAGCCACTGTGCAAGTCTACTTATTTGCAGATTAAGTTAACCAATTTGGAAAAATTATAAATATTGTTGAAATCAAGAGTTTCCTTTCCAACGACATGGAAAAACCCTACTTTCAAATGGCGCCATTGCCGCTCGGATGATGGGATTGCAAAAGACGAACAAGAATTCAGAAAGCTGCTGAATCTTAAAGATCCGATCCACATCGGAAACTTTCCATGTTATTTTCTACATTATTCACTTATTATTTTAATGCCTCGGACGGCCGAGTGCAAAGTTGTAATAACTTAGGGATTCATTTTCTCTCCTTATAGAATAACTGCTAGATTAATTAATTAATTAAAAATAATAATAATATTAGGGTTAGATTTTAATTCTGTTATTTCTAGTTAGATCACCATTGGTTATTTGTTGATTTTGGAAGGTTTCCAACTCCGGGTAATTCAAAAGTATATATTTCCGAACCCTAATTCGGGAATAGCTAAAGTTGAATTTCAAACCCTAATTGGAACTAATTCACAATACCTGCCTAAATCATTGCGTGTTTCTTGAAACCCCAAAGGCGGTATACCTTCCAATTCCATACCATAGACCATTGTGGACTAACATGATTGCGGATTGCATTTACCAAGTGAGTAGGGAGAGAAGCTCAAAGAGGTGGAGTCGGGCCCAAGCCCATTTGGATACCCCTCCTTATCTCATGGAGGAGACCCCGTGCGTAGCCAACAGGCAAGTAAGTTTCTACACCTTGCCTTGAGTGCGATCGTGATCATTGTGCAAACACTGTGCCGATTGTTTATTTGCTTTTGCAACACTTATCGGAATTGCTTGGTTTGACTATAATAAAATACATAAAGAGCAAACCCAGCTCTAACTTGAAACTGGTGGGATTTCATCACTCACCTAGTCATTCCAGCTTTTGTGCAACCACAACCAAAAATTAAAATCAATCAAGAAGTAGAGCCCAATTAGATCGGTGTTCGAGGAAAACTCCACATAAAGCGACCCCTTCAAAGATCAAGTCAATTAAGTCCATGAGTGCGGGTCCCTGTTATCTAACACACCTATAGGTCCCTACTACTCAAGTATACCGAGCTCGTAAGTGGTCTGTGATATTTGCTCAAAAGTTCTTATTTTAAGCCATTATCCTTATAGCGATGTCGCATTCTCTGACGTAAAACTTGTCTTTTTGTCGACTTTTCCATATAAGAGTTTCTTCCATTACGTAGAACGCATTCTTTAGAAGAAAATCGACTATTTGCATGAAATATACGCATTCCGGATAGTCCAGTATCAAGGCGTTTTAGTTGAATCTCATTACGCGCTTTTTCACTTGTAGGAGACCCTATCGGGCGATTCTCGAGGACTGGCAGGCCCACGATCAACCACAGAAGACTTCTATCAAAGCTTAAAGAGCCAACAGGCTAGGATAAAAAGATAGAAGACATATACGGGCAAAGCTAGAGGATCGTAGAGCCAGAACAAGGACTAAGAGAGAGAATAGTTGGAGACCAAGAGAAGGACTTAGGTGTTAAAGGCCACACCAATTGACATCAAAGGATAAGTTTGACTTATTGGTGGAGCAGACGAGAGAGAATAAAGAAGACCAGGGTTCAAGACCCTCCAATGCTATATTTTTCTCTCACCTCTCTCCTATTTCTCTCTTTATTTATCTATCTTGGCCCATGACATAGGCCCATGACCTAAGCCCATGACCCATGACCCATGACCCATGACCCATGACCCATGCCCATACCCATGACCCATGCCCATTACCCATGCTCATGCCCATTTGCAACAACAAGAGAGAATTGGTCTCACTTGACCGATTCTTCTCTCCCCCATATCTCTCTATCCTAGTCACTCTCTCTCTCATCTAACTAACCCATTCTCAACCGTTGGATCTAGAGAGATCCAACGGTCATCATTTTTACAACAAGCAAAAAGAAAAAAAAATATTCTAACAGATCTACGATCTCTCCTTCTTGGGTTGGTTCCCTCCCCCTCTCTTCCTCTCTTTCTTCTTTCTTTCTCTTCTTCTTCACCCTTCTTCTTCGGCGAGCAACTCTGGCGAGCTCACCATTAATGCCTCCACCTCGAGGTGCAAAATATCAAACAACAACTTCTCCTTGCTGCCCATTTCATCCACCACAATCAAAGGCTACAATCCTCAATCTTATTGAGGTTGATCCAATTGGAGTTGCACCATCTACCTCTTCAATGGTAAGCTTCTCTCTAATTTATCTCTCTAATCTTCCTACCTTCTTTCTCTCTTCTTTCCCTCTCTGCCTTTACATTCACAATCACACGAGACTCAGATTTGTAGTGGTTCGGTGACTCAACACCTACGTCCACTGTCCAATACTCAACACGAGTAATATTATATTATCTCAATCATGCATTACAACATATCCAATTGAAATAAATAATCCACTAACTAAGATATCACTTAGTTTTAATCTAACGAGAATCACTTATCGCTCACCTAAAGAGTCAGCCTAGGCCAATAGTCGATTTAGAGAAATTCTTTTCTCATCGATCTACAATCCTCAACTTAGTTAGATGAGTCCTCACTCATCCACCAATCACAAAATATTCAGTGTTCATAAATTTTGAATTCTATCAAAAAGGTATTTGATCATAGAAACAATTACCTTTCGATGAATACGATCAAATAGAAAATCCTTTGGAGAAGAATTCGTCCAAGAGACACTCTGAAAGTAGGAATTTTCCGCGGCGTTGGTTACGGAAACCCTAGAATCAACAATTTTTGTAATTATCCGAATCTTGTTCACTCAAATCCTGCAAAAATCACAGGGTTGTATAGTGGCTCGTGTCGGGTATCGTCCGCACTCGGGGTTAGTGTGCATAATTCAACGACATGAAATGACGGATTTTTATCAAGAAAACGTGGAGAGGAGAGAATGGTGATGGATTTAAAACATTCTTAGTGATTTTTAGAGAGAGAAATTACCACAAACAATCAAAAACACAACAGTAAACTAACAAATGCAAAAATAATAATTTTATTCATCCTCAATGAGTCTTACAAAATCAAATTAAATTCAAAAATTAACCTAGAAAGCCATAAAAATTAGAGAGAGAAATGAGAAAATGTAGAGAGAGAAATATCGAAGAAGGCTATCCTAGAGAGAGAAAATATGGGGGAGAGAGAAAGTGGAGAGATCTAGAGAGAGAGAAAAGACTAGGGAGAGAAATTAGAGAGGGAAAACTAAAGTTTAGAGAGAGAGAGTGAGATTTACCATGTTGGAGATTACCAATGGTGAAGGTGGATGGATCACGGGCAAAGGGATGGCCGTGAGGTGGAGAGTCATCTTGCCTCAAGTGTAAGTGAATACCAACCTATCGGCAAGTGGAGGATTTTTGGTTCCCTTCCTCTTCTTCTCTTCGTTCCTCCTTTTCTCTCCCTTGTTTTTTTTTTTTTTTTTTTTTTTTTTTTTTTTTTTTTTTTCTTTTGGAAGAACGGCTTGGAGAATAAGTGGTGGACGGCTGGAGGTTTTGAAAGCTTCTTTTTTTTTTTTAAAAAAACGTGGGGGTGAGAAGATGAATGAAGAAGGAGGCGTGGAGTGATAGATGAGGACGTGGGAAGAGAGATGACGGCTTGAGGGATATTGGGCCGTGTAAAGGAGTAGCGCACCAACAGCAAAATAAAACGGTAGTGATTTCTTGCTGGTTTAGGCAGTATGAGGTCTTTCGATTGAGATGCAGCGGTGTGGAGAGAAAGATCAGTTGGCAAGAGAAGTGTGGGGGAGTTCTAGCATGTGAGAGAGAGGAGAGAGAGAGGGAACGTGGGGAGGAGAGGCCGACCGGAGTTGCAGGTCTGCAACTCCGGTGATGAAAGTTCACTCCGGTTGCAACGTGGTGCAGCCTTGCTGTTTTTGAGCAGCAAGGTGGGAGAGGAAGATTAGTGGCAGCACTGGAAGACTTCCTGCTGGCGCGTGGATGAAGAGCACAAGAGATGTGCGGTTGTTAATGGAGGTCGCCGGAGTTGCAACCTGCAACTCCGGTGATCTTGAAAAAAAAATTTTCTTTTTTTTTTTTTTTTTTTCGTATTTTTCTCTTTTTCTTGATATTTCTGAGACTGCTCAATTTCTTTTCAGCTCTTCTTCATACTTTCTTTCTATATTTTGTTTTTGGCTTGAACCACTTTCTTTTCCTTTTGATTCTTCTTCTTTACTTTTCTTTTTCACGGTACACCCACATCAGTTATTCTTTTGTCCATCTCAAAATAAGGTTAGCCAGTCATGTTTCGTAGCTGGACTGGATTTTAGGTTGATGGGTTTGCAAATAAAAGGCTTTTATAGAACGGCTCAAGGGGTTTCTAGTGAAGTATAATTCAGGTGAGTAAAAAGGCTGAATGGTTCAGAAAAATGGCCTAAATCATTTTCTAGGGTTTGCACTATCATGTATACTGTCTTGATTGGATACAGAGAAGGTTCTGTCGTAGTAATCCAATGTTGATGTCGTTCCGAGTTTTATGATCGAAGCAAAAGATAATGAGATCTCTCAACGAATTATTGGGGGCATGAAGAATAGTGAGTCATCTTGTGACTCAGGATTAATGTATACTCTCTGAAATGATTAAAGGCTCGAAAGCTTATTGGGTTAGGTCTCCACAATTCTTCTCACAGGATCTCTAGAATTTCCAAACTTAGGATGACTCTGATGTTGATAGTGTACAATTGTGCCGAATCTGATTTTTTCTGAGTTTTCAAACCTGCTGTAGTCATGCTTGAATTGACTCAACGCTAACTTTAAACAAAAATTGACATCCTCAATACTGACTTAACGGAAGTTTTCAGCTAATCAAAGTCAGGGTATTTGACACATTTTTGAAATTCTAGAAAACTTTTGGAGAACATCGGAAATCACCCCAAAAACAAAATTTTTTTTTTTTTTTTTTTTTTTTTTTTTTTTTTTTTTTTTTAGAGACATGAGTTTTTGTAAATACCCACCCCCAACCAAAATACAGCACCGTCCTCGGTGCTCATGACCGGGACATAAAATGATGAAAAATCGGTGATGATGATGCAAAGGATCAGGGAGGATGTTACCAAGTCATTAGAAACGCGACAGTGAGTGATACCTGATGATCGGAAGAATGAATGTACCTGCATTTTCAAAGATATAACAATAATAACAAATGCATGAGACTCATGTATTCTAGGAATACCGGAATTGCCTTTCCGAAAGCGCTAAGTTTTACGTCTTCAGCCAGACATGACGGGGGTGACAGGCACCCCCAACCAAGTTGGAGCACAGGAGACTGAGTAGATCATCAGTCGACATAGGCAGGATCGATTAGATCGATCTCAAAAGTCTGAATGAACAATACATCAAGTTCATGGAACTGTTTTAGACGCTGCCCATTGACCTGAAAAGAGGAGTGATCCTTGGGATCCTCAATAGTGATTGCCCCAAAGGGTGTGACTGCGGTGACCGTATAAGGACCGGTCCACCTAGATTTCAGTTTCCCAGGGAAGAGATGGAGACGAGAATTATAAAGAAGGACCTTCTGTCCTGGCTGAAACTCTTTCCTGAGGATGCTCTTGTCATGTAACCACTTCATTTTGGCTTTGTAATTCTTGGACAAGTTGTAGGCATCATTTCTGAGTTCTTCTAACTCATTCATTTGAAGTTTCCGCTCCTCCCCTGCGGAGTCTAGGTCGAAGTTGAGTTTCTTAATGGCCCATAGGGCACGATGTTCAATCTCTACCGGTAGATGACAAGGTTTCCCAAAGACCAGACGATAGGGAGACATATTGAGTGGGGTCTTGTAGGCGGTTCTGTATGCCCATAAAGCATCAGTGAGACGAGCAGACCAGTCTTTACGTGTGGTATTGACTGTCTTCTCCAAGATCTGCTTGATCTGACGATTAGAAACCTCCACTTGACCACTAGTCTGCGGATGATAAGCTAGGGCAACCTTGTGGGTTACCCCATACTTTTTCATTAATTTCTCGAATATCCTATTGCAGAAATGGGTGCCCCCATCACTAATGATGGCCTTAGGGGCACCGAATCGGGCGAAGATGAACTCCTTTAGGAATTTGACCACTACTTTGTGGTCATTGGTCTTGGTGGGAATGGCTTCTATCCATTTGGATACATAGTCTACCGCAAGGAGAATGTACTCAAAACCATAGGAAACTGGAAAGGGGCCCATGAAGTCGATGCCCCAAGTGTCAAATATTTCATCGACCTGGATGGGAGTGAGGGGCATCATGTTCCTCTGGGAGATGCGGCCTAGATGCTGGCAATTAGGACAGGTTTTGCTGTAGATGTGGGCATCTTTAAATAATGTGGGCCAGTAGAATCCGCATTGCAGTACTTTTTCTGCAGTCTTCTTAGTGCTGAAATGACCACCACAAGGTTGGTCATGACACGAGGATAAGATATTGAGTTGGTCCGACTCAGGGACACAGAGACGAATGATCTGGTCAGGACAGTATTTATACAAATAAGGGTCATCCCAAGAGTAGTACTTAACTCTTGCTCGGAATTGGCTTTTGTCCTGTTTTGACCAGTGTGACGGCATTTCTTCGGTGACAAGGTAGTTGACAATGTCAGCATACCAAGGATTAACAGAAATGGCGAACAGTTGTTCGTCTGGAAAGGTTTCAGGGATGGGCTGGGTGTCGAAGGATGACTCTAAAGTCAGTCTAGACAAGTGATCAGCCACTACATTCTCAGTTCCTTTCTTATCCTTAATCTCGAGGTCGAATTCCTGCAGTAAGAGAATCCATCGAATTAATCGAGGCTTGGTTTCCTTTTTCGACATGAGATAACGAAGGGCTGCATGATCAGTGTACACAACCACCTTAGTGGCTAAGAGGTACTGACGAAATTTATCAAGGGCGAAGACTACCGCCAGGAGTTCTTTCTCAGTGGTGGAGTAATTCATTTGGGCAGAGTTAAGAGTTTTGCTCGCGTAGTAGATCACGTGTGACCTTTTGTCAACTCTCTGCCCTAGAACGGCGCCTAATGCGTAGTCAGAAGCATCGCACATTACCTCGAAAGGTAGAGTCCAGTCCGGGGGACGGATAATGGGCGCAGTAGTGAGCTCAGATTTGAGACGCTCAAATGCCTTGACACAGTCAGCATTAAAGTCGAAAGGACTATCTTTAGCTAGAAGATGGGACAGAGGTCGAGCGATTTGAGAGAAGTCCTTGATGAATCGCCTATAGAATCCTCCGTGTCCCAAAAAGGATCGGATGTCACGCACGGACTTAGGAATGGGCAAGGTCGAGATGATATCGATTTTAGCTTTGTCGACCTCAATGCCCTGATGGGAAATGACATGTCCCAGAACAATGCCCTTCTTCACCATGAAGTGGCATTTCTCCCAATTGAGGACAAGTCGCTTGTTCTGACAGCGTTGAAGTACCAGCCCTAGATGGTTCAGACAGTCATCAAAGGATGACCCAAAAACTGAGAAGTCGTCCATAAAGACTTCGAGGAATTTTTCCACCATGTCAGAGAATATACTCATCATACACCTTTGAAAGGTCGCGGGTGCATTGCAGAGGCCAAAGGGCATGCGCTTGTAGGCAAAAGTGCCAAAGGGACAGGTGAAAGTTGTCTTCTCGTGATCCTCAGGGGCGATGGGTATTTGATTATACCCTGAGTAACCATCGAGGAAGCAGTAATAGGAGTGACCTGCTAATCTCTCCAACATTTGGTCTATGAAGGGTAAAGGAAAATGGTCCTTCCTAGTGTTGGTGTTGAGTCGTCGGTAATCGATGCAGACTCTCCACCCTTTCTTCAGGCGCTGGGTTACCATTTCCTTGTTCTCATTTTCCACAACTGTGAATCCTGCCTTTTTAGGGACGACATGAATAGGACTCACCCATTTGCTATCGGAGATGGGATAAATGATACCCGCATCTAACAGTTTAAGGACCTCATCCCGGACTACATCCTTCAAGACGGGGTTCAACCTCCTCTGGTGTTCTCGAGAAAGTTTGGATTCATCCTCGAGATAGATGTGATGTTGGCACACCGAGGGGTCTATGCCTCGAATATCATCTATAGTCCAACCTATCGCAGATTTGTGCTCGTTGAGCAGCTCGAGAAGTTTCTTACGTTCACTCTCAGACAAAGCGGAAGCAATAATGACAGGGTAGGTTTCCTTAGGACCAAGATAGGCATAGGAAAGATCTGTGGGAAGAGGCTTAAGCTCCAATATTGGAGCAGATGGAGTAGAAATAGGTGTCACAGAAGACACGGATTGAAGAGGTTTGACTTCAGTAGGTAAAGGAAGGATGGGTTCTCTGGCCATGGTTATCAGAGGCTCGAACTCGATGAGTGGAGCGGGGATCTCTATCAGTGGAGCAGTCTCCAAAAGATTATTGAGATCAGAAATAGCTGACTCTGTTGCAAAGTCAGCTCCAAAGTGTTCTAGACACTGCTTAAGAATATCTTCGGTGGAGTCCGGGATTAGACTCTCAACGGCACACATTTCATCGGTCACTTCGCGATCGGCATCTTGTTGCATTAAACGAAAGATGTTGACCTCAGCTTTGAGGTTACCGAAAGCAATGGACATGTTTCCGTCCCGGCACCCGATGTGTGCGTTCGCGGTGGCAAGGAATGGACGGCCTAAGATGACCGGAATGCGGTTATCCTGACACGGCTCGGTGTCTAGAATGATAAAGTCCACAGGATAATAAAAGTCAGCGACTTTTACTAGGACATCTTCAATGATTCCTCTTGGAATTTTGATGGACTGATCAGCCAATTTCAGGGTGACATTGGTAGGCTTCATATCTTTCAGTCCTAACTGCTGATATACCGAGAATGGTATGAGGTTAACGCTAGCCCCTAAATCTAGCAAGGCAGTGCAGCTAAAGTTGTCGCCAATTTCACATTGGACAGTTGGGCTACCTGGATCCTTGTGTTTGATCACACTGTTGCGTTGAATGAACGCGGTAGCTTTTTCGGCCAAGAAGGCAGCTTTGGGTACATGCGTACGCCGCTTAACTGTGCACAAGTCCTTGAGGAATTTGGCATAGGAAGGGATTTGCTTGATAGCAGAAAGGAATGGGATATTGATCTGGACGTCTTTAAAGACATCTAAGATTTCAGAGAATTGCTGATCCCGCTTATCTTGGACAAGTCTGTCCGGGAAGGGAGGCTTTACTCGACAAATGGGTTTGTCTTTAGCCTTAGATTTCTGCACAGGGATATCTGATGTTGGTGCAGAGGTAGAAGAAGCAGAGGTAGGATTTGGACTAGTTTCCACGGTGCGAGTGATGGGTGCTGGAGATGGCACCGGTGGTGGTTGGACTCCCATGTCCACAGTTTTTCCAGATCGTAGGGTGGTTACAGCTTGCACCTCCCCTTGACAATTCTCATTCTGGCTTTGAGATTGGGATCCGATCTCATATACTGCCCCTTTGGCATTTCCTTTAGGGTTGGCAATGGGTTGGCTAGGAAAGATCCCCTTAGCTTTCTCAGCTTCCAAGTTACCTAGACGTTGCTCTAGACGAAGCATGGATTGCTGTTGCTGTTGCTCTAGGCGTTGCATAGATTGTTGTTGCTGAGTAATGAGTTGAGCTAGAAGGTCTTCGATACCAGATTTGGGGACCGACTGTTGGGGGGCAGCTAATGGGAGCTGAGGCACCAATTCGCGACTCGAGCTCATTGGGGCATTATAGTTATAGGCTGGAGAATTAGTTGGGACAATCGGTTGGTTCTGAAAGGTCTGTGGGACTCTTTGCTGATTCTGAAATGTGCTTGATTGTCCAGAGTATTGACCCTGTTGGAATTGCTGGTTCTGAGTAGATGGGTACTGATTCTGCTGGTACTGACCCTGATTGAATTGCCTATTGGGTTGATTGAACCCAGGAGGATACATGCCCTGAGGTTGACGTGGAGGTTGAGCTTGTGGTTGAGTAGACTGAGGCCTCCAAGAGAAGTTAGGGTGGTTTCTCGTGTCCGGATGATAAGATTGACTATACGAGTTCTGAGTGGGTGGTTTGTATGTGCTGAAAGCACAAACTTCTTCCTGAAGAGGATTAGACCATCCTTCATTCAAAGGACAATGCTCAGTAGTATGAGAGGGTTGCAGACAGAGGGTGCAGGATTCCATAGGGCTCTCATGTCCCACATGCATGACTGGGGTAGACTGTTGAGTAGGTTTTTGGACAGACACAGCCAGTGCCGAGACTGACTTGCTCAACTCTTGAATGACTGATCGAAGCTCAGTATCAGCTGTAGCATCATGTCCCTTGGTTGTCCTTTGGACCGAAGTGGTTCGACTGAACTCTGAGTCAGTCGTCCAATGTTGAGAGTTTTCTCCTAACTCTCCCAAGAATTTGTATGCATCGGTCGGAGTTTGGTGCAGGAATTTTTCTTGGCACATTGACTCTACCATGGTCCGGGACTCATCAGTAAGTCCCTTATAGAAGACGTGGACAAGATTGCCCTTGTCGATGCTATGGTGGGGACACTTAGTCAGGTAGTCTTGGAATCTATCCCACGCTTCAAAAAATTTCTCATCGGACTTTTGTCGAAAGTCCTGGATGAGTTGCTTCATTTGGTTGGTCCGAGTCATGGGGTAGAATTTAGACATGAATTTGCCCACCAACTCTTTCCAACTGCTGATTGAATCAGCGGGTAAGGAGTAGAGCCAATCTGAGGCTCGGTCTTTGAGCGAGAATGGGAAAACTCGCAGACGGACATTGTCATCATCAAGGTTCTGATTCTTGAAAAGTAGGATGACATGTTGGAATTCCCTAATATGGGAATATGGGTCTTCTCTAGGGAGACCACGAAAGGTTGGCAGCATTTGGATCGTCTGCGGCCTGATTTCGAATTGTACCGCCGTAGTAGGTGGGAGAACAATGCATGTGGGCGGATTGGCAGAGATAGGAGCGAACGTCTCGATAAGAGGTCGTTCGACTGCCATGACTACAAAGGTAGTAGTACTGGGGGAGGCGGGTGGGGAAAGAGATGGGGAAGAATTCAGTGGAGGATCCACTGTAGGGATGTGATTCTCAGATCGAACCAAGCGTTTGTTCGGACGATTCCAAACGGGCATACGCGAATGAGGCAAGCTCAATACTTGGCAAAAAGTTGCCAGAGAGGAACACTATCCTAAATGATGCACACCAAGCACAGATAATCCTATTCTAAGCAATCAGGATATATTTTAGGAATTATCTTTGTTAGTTTTGGGGCTAGAGTAGATTATGACAGTGGGCGGACCACTGGTTTATCTTTTAACCGCCGGACTAACTGTTTTGCACTCAGAGGTTCTTACCAGGCTACACTCTTCAGAGCGAATCCTTTAGTACTAACTCTAGTTAACAACAAGGCAATCCGAAGCCTAGACAGACGTGCGGCACAATGGCTGACTTAAGTACGTCCCAGACTAACCGGATTGGTCAAGTGTATAAGAAGAGTGTTCCCTCGGGTTAAGCTAGGGTTGGTGCGTGTTCCTAGTCCACACGCAACTAACCGCCGAATAGTCCAAGATGCCACGTCGAGCTCAGTGTACTTGAGTAGCAGGGACTTATGGGTGTGTTAGACAACAGGGACCCGCGCTCGTGGTCTTATTTCGATTGGATGTTAAGCGGGTTCGCTTTGTATGGATTTTTCCTCGAACACCGGGCTAATTGGCGCTACTTCTTGATTCTTTTTATTATAGATGGATCCTGGGGATCAATTTCAGCTGGAATGATGAGGTGGGTGATGAAATCCCACCAGTTTCAATTTGGAGCTGGGTCTGCTCTCTTAGAGTTGATTGATTAACGGCCACGCCACGCAAGTCGAATAAGTTGTTGCTAGAAAACAAATAGACAACCGGCAATGATGCACCCAATATGCTCTGTATCGCACTCAAGGCGAGGATGGAGACTTACCTCCCGTGGGCCACGCCACGGGGTCTCCTCCGTGGGTTAGAGAGGGGTATCCTAATGGGCTTGGGCCCGACTCCACCTCTTTGAGCTTTTGCTCTCTACCCACACTGGATCGTGTTCCTGCAGAAACAGTTAGATCGCACGGTCTAGGTATGTGGGATTCTATTTGGAAGATCCTTGCCTTTTTAGGGTTCACTGAACAAGCACTGAATTTAGGCAAGTTTTTGAATTAATTCCCAAGTTCGAGATGGGTTAAAATTTAGGAATTTCCAGATTGGAAAATACCTAGATTGGAAAGTTTCCCGAACTGTGGAGATCTTCCAAGGAAGATTTGATTGCGAGATCCCTTATAATTTTGGGAAATTTCCCAAAATTGAAATTCTGCTAGATTTGGGGTGTTTCCTTTTGCAGACTTTTCCAAATTCGGAAGATTTCTAAAGATAGAAATTCTTCTAAAGAGGAAACTTCTAAAAGGGGAAACCCTAATTAAGCAGAGTTTCAAGATTTTGGAATCTTTCCAAAAATCGCAAATCCTTGATTAGTGATTTCTAAAAATCTGCAGAATATAAAACCCTAATTTTTTTGAATTTTGATTTTTTAATTTTTTTTGTAATTTCCACTTAATCTAGGGTTTCTAAAAAAACCCTAGAACAAGATCTAGCAGTTATATGGAAAGCAATAAAATTCCTAAATTATTACAACTTGCACTCGGCCTTCCGAGGCATTAAAAATAGTAATTTAAAAACTGCTAAAAATCAACAAAAACAAAAAATAGAAAGTTTCCCGAAAAGGTCAGGCTGTCCAAATTGAGCAGCTTTTCACTTCAGCAACTTTCCAATTCCGTCTTTACGTCCTTTTTCGCACTTCCGGTCACCCGAGCGGCAGCGGCGCCATTTGAAAGTAGGAATTTTCCGCGTCGTTGGTTACGGAAACCCTAGAATCAACAATTTTTGTAATTATCCGATTCTTTTTCGCTCAAATCCTGCAAAAATCACAGGGTTGTACAGTGGCTCGTGTCGGATGTCGATCCTCACTCGGGATTAGTCGGATCAGCGCAATAAAGAATACATAAATGACAAAATTTTCAGAGACTGCAACATGCTCATATTTAAATTAATTCCATTTATTCAAAATTGTCTCTTACAATAAAATAATCTGATAAAAATACTAACTAGAAAGCATTAATCAAGAATAGTCTAAAGAGATAAAGCATAGAATTAAATGATCTAGAGAGAGAAAGTTCTAAGGCCTAGAGAGAGAAAGTCAAAAGTGAAAAATTATTAGAGAGAGAGAGAGTAGCTAGAAAGAGAAAAAGAGAAAGAGAGAGAGAAAGAGAGAAAGAGAGAGAGAAACCTAAAGAGAGAAAGGGGTGAGAAGATCTAGAGAGAGAAAATGGGAAAAAGTACAAGAAAAATGGATTTTACCTTGGATAACTTTTGGGTTGGCCCATGAATTGGCCATGGATGAAGGTATGCGGGGTTGGTGTTTGAGATGGCGAAGTCTTGGCTAGTGGCCACACTACGGATGTGGTGGCTGGTTGTGCACCCAACCCGTGGAATGTGGGGATCTGGATTGCTGCAAAAGGGACACCGGTGGAGGGTTGAGTGGTGGTAAGAGCCAAGCACACCGTGGCGGTCTCATGAATAGGGAGACGCGTGCAGAGAAGAACTAGGAGAGGTTGCTGGGTTGCTGTTTAGCCACAAGATGGACGTCCAGTGGAGTGGAGGAGATGAAGTGCGTAGGTGCCTATTTTAATGGTGGTAGCCGGAGTTGCAGGTTGCAACTCCAGCGCCCTTTGAGATAAGGTGCTAGGCGGTGCTAAGGGTCGACTCAGGGGAAGGCAGCAGCGTTGATAGGTGCTGCAAACAAGTGGTAACGCACCAGCAAGTTGTCGTCTTTTGAGGAAGACGGTGATGGCAGACCTGCAACTCAATGTTGCAGGTTGTTGAGATGAGATGGAAAGGCGTTGCTGAAGGCGCAACAGGGTCGAGATGATGATGCAGAGGTCTCTCGTTTGCAGGCTGAGCAAGTAGGCAACAACATGCAGTGATCGACTGATGTTGCAATGGAGAGGAGGTTGTGGTCACCGGTAAGTGCAGGGGACCATGTCGTGAAAGAGAAGGTAGACGGCCTGCTAGGTGGGAAAGTTGCAGGCTAAACCTGCAACCTATATTTGGAATGGAGCATAGTGATAATGGCTGTGAACCTGTAGGTGAGGGGCGGCAGGCGGTAGCAAGGAGGTGGGGAGAACTGACGGCCGGAGTTGCAGGTCTGCAACTCCGGCGTTAAAAAAAAAAAAAAAAAAAAAACGGTGATGAAAAACGAAAACGAAAACGAAAAAAAAAGAAAAAGAAGAAGAAGAAGAAGAAGAAGAAGAAGAAGAAGAAGAAGGAGACTGATGCCGTGGAGGAGCACTGACGGCCGGAGTTGCAGGCAACTCCGGCGAAGAAGAAGAAGATGAAGAAAATGAGAAAGAGAAAAGAAGAAAAAGAAGAAGAATGGGGCCAAGGGTGAATGCGGGATTGATAGGGGGAGAGAAAGGAGAAGATTTGAGGGGGATTAGGGTTCGAATGAACCCCTATCCTTCTCCTTTTAAAGCTCCCTATTTCCTTTAATGGAAATAGGGTATTTTTTAAAATAAAAAAATACGAAAAATATATATATTTTTTTTTTTTTTTTTTTTTTTTAAGTAAAAACCTACTTTATTATGGGGAATCTCCCCAATTAGTGGACCCCCCATTTAATTAAAATTATTTTTGAAATTCGCGGGGTCCACTAACTGGTCGGACAGCGGGTCGATGCTGATGGGCCCGGCTACTGGCCCACATGGACTGATGATGTCCATCGTCTCACAAGATGATGTGACAGGCATTCTGAAGGCGATCGGATGGATGGTGACTTGATTGGGACCCAGATTGGTAGATCGACGGATCTAGAGAGATCCAACGGTCCGATTGAAGATCCAACGGTCCGATGGAAGATCCAACGGTCAGAAAGCTAAGGGAGATGAGATAGAGCTGATAGGCAGGAGTTCTGGGGTTAGGTCAGTAGATTCGAGGATCGAGAGATGAAGAGAGAGAGAGAATAAGGAGAGATGAGAGAAAAAGTATCAAAAAAATGGAAAAAAGCACTGGCGGAGGGTCTGGAACCCTGGTCTTCACTGTGACCATCCTCACGCTTCTCCAGTAGAGTCGACCATCATTCTTTGCTGACTCATGTGGCTTTAAACGCTTTGGTCCGTCTCTTGGTCATTGGCTCTCCTACTCTCTTCGTTCTTTGGGCCGGCTTTTTGGTCCTCTTATTCAGCCCATATTTGGCCCATATCTTCTAGTTATAGCATGTGGGCTTGTTAAGCTTTGATAATGGGCTTTCATGATCGATTTGGGCCCACAAGTCTCGAAAATCGTCCCATCGGGGTTTCCTGCGACAGAAGAAGCGCGTAATGAGACTTTATCAGAACGGCTTAATATTTAGACTTCCGAAAATGTGTTTAATGCATGCAAATATACCATTTCGTCCAGAAAAGTGTGTTTTACGCAATGAGATAGACTCTTACGTAGAAAAGTGGATAATTAGAGCAGTTTTACGTAGGAGAGTGCGATAACGCTAACAGGATAAGTGCTTAAAATAAGCACTTTTGAGCGAATATCACACTCTACCAAGAGTAATCCTCTTCTTGGAAGAAGATGCTTACAGAATAATAATATTAAATAGTCTCTTCCAAACACTTAGAGTCTTCATAATGAATACACAGCTTTGCTCTAGCGCTCTCACACACAAATTCCAGATCTCTGGACTCAAAGAATGTAAAATAGAGATCTCTTGATTGGTTTAATTCTTATAAGGGGAGAGAACTCTTATTTATAAGCAAGCCTCCTATCAATAGAACCGAATCAAATATAGCCGTTTGAAGGGCCAAAATGCTCTTAAAATCATAGAAGATATTGAGTCAAAACGAGATCCGAAAGGGGCTGGGTCGACAGTACTTATGGCCGGTAGACCGGACCTCGGTCAAACGAACCTTTTAGGTGGTCGCCCGCTCAGGTAAGCACTAATTTATCTCGAACCCGAGAGTTTGGGTCGACTGTACCTTTCTAGCCGGTCGACCGGACATCCGGTCGCCCACTCAAAAAGGTCGGTCGGCTGGACCTCTTAGTCCAGCACTGAACAATCCTAATCTTTTTAGAAATTTTTCTTTTTAACACGGATATGATACCTAATTATCACTGAACCATCTAGGATAATCTTGATCCGCTGGCAACGCGCAGTGTACCCTTAGATTTACGTAAGTAACCGTAACACGAGACTCCTCGTAGTTGAACGTTTGTTGAATGGGAACGTACTCTGATCTTTTAAATCTTCATGGTTGAGCTTGACTTTGTCTTCAGTTGAGCTTGATCACTTGACTTTGTCTTTAGTTGAACTTCAATACTTGGGTTGATTTTCTTCAACTTTAATTCTTCTTTGATTTGTTTTGTCGAAGTCCACTTGATCTTTGACACTTCAGTCTTCAACGGATTCGTGACACAACGATAGATATTTCTGAAGAACTAAGTATTCCTGGGATTGACAACCGAGACTTTTCAATCTCCCCCTTTGTCAATGCTAGAACAAAAACAAATAACTACCCAATTATATTATAATTTTTGCCCAAATAAAAAATAAAACAATAAAGCTCCCCTTAAGTACAATAACTTCCCAAATAAATTATCTTTAAAGGATAAAGGGGCAAGGAGGCAGCACAGTAGCTCACGATTAGTATCGTGATTAGTGCCAAAATTTTTGTAACACCCTGTTGCTACAAAATAATCAACTTGACAAGAAAATCTTTGACAATAACTTCTCATTAGTATATTAGTCTAATAATACCAAAAATGTCTTCTTAGTACATTAGTCCAATAAAACCAAGTAAGAATCACATATATTTTATGACAAGTATTTCAATAAAATAGAGAACAACAAGTATATCAAAGTAATCCCAATATAATTGATTTTTCCCCATTTTTGTCATACATTGACAAAGGAAAGAATTCCAACCTGTGATGGTAAACAATATTATGATATGTTAATCAATCATCAAGGAGAAAAAATCATAACACAATATATCAAACGAAAAATCATCACAATAGAAACAGTCAACAGAGTGACCAATAACATCAACATCCATCATCTCACAACAAAGTAACAAGATATCTCAGTAGGAAATAGTACAAATCAATAGTATCAAATAATACATCCAAAAAAAAATCTACTACTGATCTACAGAGAGAGAGCAAAACGTTCTCTAATCATAGTCATCCTCGTCGGCATCATCATCATTATCTGCATCTTCTTCTTCATCTTCATCTAAGTCTTCATCTTCATCTTCATCGTTTCCAGCCGCAGAAGGCACAGTGGTCTCCTCAGGTGAAGACTCTAGATAGTCAGGGTGCTGAGACCTAAGAAATGAAGTCATACGCTATTGTCGTCAAGAAAATTTTCAATCGACGCACAAATATTGTCCAACTTAGACGAAAGACCTGCAATGGATGCAGATACAGAGGAACGACGAGATACCGAGCTCGAAGTAGAAGCGGACGCAGAAGAGTCACCAACCAACATTTTACTAAATGTAGCTTGATTGATAGATGAGATGGGATGTAAAGTTTCATCAGAGTCAAGAATAGAAACTTTGTAATGACTCAGAATTTTTGAAACTAGAATGCCAAAAGGCAAAGACTGCTTGCGATTCTCGATTGCCAAATTTTTGACCATAAGATGAAAAATAACTGAAGGACCACATATTCGTGTGCCCTGAGAGACACAATACAAAATGTATTGAATATAGGGACCGAACTAACTCCGATGTCCAGTCTTTGGGACTAAGTTAGAGGAGAAGATCAACCCTAACAAGTGGTACATGGGAAGTAATTCCCGAGTAGCCAAGTCAGAGTTCTAATGAACTAATAGCCTTTTTGTTCTTAAGAGGTAGGGAAGGGAGGAAATTCCTCCATTAGGTACACGAGGAAGACCAGTGATCTTTGAAATCAAAGATAAAGTAATTTTGAACCTAACTCCTCGGACCTCAGAATAAAGAAATGGACCTTCGGGATCATGATTGTTCAGATTGTAATAAAACATCCTGACTAACTCAAGATATGCAACACCAGAAATGGAAAGAAGTTTAGACCAACCTACTGAATTTAGAAGATTGGGGATTCCAGTCATAGGCACTTCTTTTTCGATAACCCCACACTCAACAGCAACGACTCTTTTGATGTAGTTCTTTAAGAAACTAGCCCTAGCTATGGGATTGATGAATAAGCTAAGAGGATAAGGATCATTTGAAGATAATTCACCTCTTGCTCTTTTTCCTTGTGGTGCCATAGAAGGAAAATCAAAGAGATTTTACTCAAACATTTGGGTAATGATGAGAGTATGAATCTCTAGAAAGAGATTAGAGTTGAGGGCTAATAGATTTTTTAAATGGGAATGAGAGACTACAAAAGAGATTTCTAGGGTTCCAAAGAGGGCTTCTAATGACCCATAATTGATTTGGGACAATTTATAACCAAGGACAGAGGACTGGACATGGGTCGACCCACCCACAAAATCGAAATAAAGTTCGAGTAAAAGGCACAGTCGACCGGTCATAATGGTCAGGCGACCAGACCTAATGTTTGGTCGGCCCGACGCCGCAAACTAATTTCAAAACCCAAAACATTTATACTCTGGTCGGCCGGTCAATAACTTTGGCCAATCAATAACGACAACTTCTTCAGTCGGCTTGACAATTTCTTCGGTCGATCCGACTTCATGAATGCCAATTTTAAACACCCAATCATCCAAAATTATCACCAATTTTCCAAACAATCAATATTTGTAATAATATCATCAAATTTTTACAAACAACATTAGCTAATCATTATTTGAATGATTAGAATATGAGACTAACTGAAATACTGAAGATATGATATTCAATATTAATCCAAATATGTCAGTTAGTATGAACAAAATTAATCAATGGGACAAACTCTGATAGATTTCCTTAGATATTCATATCTGAGCGAATCTATAGGTTTAGTCAAAAATATCAGCAAGTTGAATTTCTTTGTTCACTATTCTAATGAAATTATCTATTCTTTAACCAATTCTTGAATAAAGTGATGTCTAATATCTATGTGCTTGGTTCTAAAGTGTTGTACAAGATTTTTAGAAATACCAATCGCACTCAAGTTATCACAGAATAAATTCGTAGATACTTGATTAATTCTATAATCCAACAACATTTGTTTCATCCGAATTAACTAGGCACAACAACTGCCAGCAACAATATATTCCGCTTCAGTAGTAGTGTTGACAGTGAAATGTGGATTGCCACAAAAATCACGACCAAGGGAAAAAAGATTGACTGCTGACGCATAACCACACATGTCATTTCTTCAAGATAATGGCATTTTTCAGAGCAGAGGACTTGAAGAGGATATTTTACTGGGGAGATGAGCCCATACGGTTGTGTAAGAGATGAGAATACACAACCGGCAAAGATTTCAAGAACATGGCTAAATTTTTGCATAAAGGGCATGCCTCAATTTCTAAGCCAACCGCCCACAGATCAGAGAAACTAATTGGATACGGTTGTTTAGGAAGAGAAGCTACACAACCGTTTAGAGTTAGATCTGGAAGATCCATAGTCAAAAAGGAGAAAAATCACATGTGCCCTTTTCCTCGAGATTCGCGTAATGAGATGAGAAACTATTTACATACGGTTGTGTAAGACCTCCTCCTACACAAACGTATGCAATTACATTTTCAAAAATACCCCTCATATCCCCAGAAAAATGCCATTTTCCTCGAGAGGTGTGTAGAGGATGAAAAAACTAATGATATACGATTGTGTAGGACCTCCTCCTACACAACCATATGCAGTTAAAATTTCAGGAAGATCTCTCATTTCTCTAGAAAAGCACATATGCCATTTTCCTCGGAAAATGTGCAGAATCTACCAGAGTTAGTGCCATACGGTTGTGTATCTCTATGAACCTGAAAGTAGGTTTTTTCCGCATCGTTGGTTACGGAAACCCTAAAATCAACACATTTGTAAATTGATCCGATTATCCTGCAAAATTTAGAATTCTTGTACAGTGGGAAGTTTCGGATGTCGATCCGCACTCGGGATTAGTTGCATTAGCGCGAATAAGAACATAAAATGACAGATAATATACAAGAGAAAAATGAGAATGATGGAAGAGATGAGAAGGGCGAGTCGATTTAAAACACATCCAAATAAGATCCAGAGAAGACTGAAATTATCGAAATCAAATTGCATTAATCAAACTGTTGCTTACATGAAATAAATGACAGAAATAAATAAAGCGGTAAATTTATTCTAGAAAGCATGTAAGAAAGCATGTAAAAAGAGATTTTAGAGAGAGAGGAAGAAGGTAGAGAGAGATTTTTCACACCTCGGTCGTTTACCGGCCGATAAGGTAGAGGTGAGAGAAAAACTCACCCTCTTGCATTCACCGAACGGAGTCGGCAGTGCAAAAAGGCAATCATCCTGGGGATCTCTTGAGACTCATTAGAGGTGATCGGATCAGTCCGGTGAGTGGTTCGGCCCGGTTGATCGATCATAGTTTTGGCCAAGATAAAGAACATGTGGTCTGGCCAGTAGATGTAGGGTCTAGCCAAGTGTGAGGATCTCGGTGAATAACGAGTGGACGTGAAGTGCTTGCATCGTGAGAAGTTGCTGGCCTGATTTCGATGTGCAAGGGTGCACAATGATTGTTGCAGGCCTAGGAGGGCAACCTGTGGAAGTAGATGGATTTGGCCAAGTGGTTGCTGGATTCAACCACGTGGTGGTGTTGATAGCAGAGGAACACGCCTTGCTGGAAGATGAGATTTTGTAGGCACAGCCAAGGTGATCACGGCCTGCTCTCTTGCAATGGCCGTGAAACCGGTAGAGAATGGGTGCTGGAGGTGCATGTGCCTCCGTTTTGGAGTTGCAGCAGCGAGGTGTAGGCAACAAGGTTGCAGGTGCTAAATGATGAGGGCAGAGGAGAAGTAGAGCAGCGGACTGCCTCTGAGAACACCTATTGGTGTTGCCGGTCGGACCTTGGCCCACATCGTTGAAGGAGGCCTGAAGGTTTGCTGGTACGTCCAGCAAGTGGTGCTTCAGTTAAGTAGCAATGGAGATCTACTGGTTCAGTTCTTGAGAGGGGGGGTAGACATAAAGGAGAGAGGGTCCAGCAGGTGGGGTACCTAACGGCTTGGCCATTGGAGGATGCGGGCGATAATGGAGGAGAAGGATGGTGGTGCGTCGTGGAGAACCAGCAGGTATGGGCGGTCTTCTTTTCTCTCCTTCTATTTCTCTTCTCTTTTGTTTTCCCTTTTCTTTTTTTTGGTTGCTGTCTGGAGCAAGTGAGAGAGAAAGAGAAGGCGAGATGGGAGAGTGAGAGAAAGCGTCGGAGGCCAGAGGTTTCAGCACGCACAGGCGGTGGTGGAGCGCGCAGGTGGTGGTGTTACGTGCGCACAGCAGCAACGTGGAGAAGATAGGAGCAGCGGTGGTGCTTGTTGCTGTCGTAGGCGATGCTGCAGGCAGAGAACAAGCAGAAGAGAAGAAGACGAGGGGCCGGAGTTGGCCGGAGTTGCAGACCTGCAACTCCGGTCAAAGATGGAGAAAACGAAGAAGAAGAAGAAGAAAAAGAAGAAAAAAAGAGAATGGGGAAGATGGGGGGGCGATGATCGCTCAAAGGAGCGCCGTTTGCAGGCATTCATGGTGGTAGTGGACTGGTTACAGGTAGTGAAGAATGCCAGGAGGAGGATGACGGTAGTGGAGATGCATGCTTGGTGTGGTGGCAGCCCGTGAAGAAGACGATGGTGGTGGTTCGTGCGGTGTGGTGGTGCTCCGGCCATGGAAGGGGGAGAAGGAAAGGGGGGAGGAGAGGAGGAGAGGGGTGAAGGAAAATTAGGGTTCGTCCCCCTCCTTCCCCCTTTATATAAGTAAAACTCTACTTTTCTTTGGGGAATTTCCCCATTTAGTGGACCCCCCATTTAATTAAAATTATTTTGAAATTCACGGGGTCCACTAACTGGTCGGACAGCGGGTCGATGATGATGGGCTACTGGCCCATATGGATTGATGATGTCCATCGTCTCACAAGATGATGTGACAGACAATCTGATGGCGATCGGATGGATGGTGACTTGATTGGGACCCAGATTGGTAGATCGACGGATCTAGAGAGATCCAACGGTCCGATTGAAGATCCAACGGTCAGAAAGCTAAGGGAGATGAGACAGAGCCAATGGGCAGGAGTTCTGGGGTTAGGTCAGTAGATTCGAGGACCGAGAGATGAAGAGAGAGAGAATAAGGAGAGATGAGAGAGAAAATATCAGAAAATGGAGATAAAAGTATTGGCAGAGGGTTTGGAACCCTGGTCTTCACTGTGACCATCCTCACGCTTCTCCAGTAGAGTAGACTATCATTCCTTGCTGACTCATGTGGCTTTAAAAGCTTTGGTCCGTCTCTTGGTTATTGGCTCTCCTGCTCTCTTCGTTCTTTGGGCCGGCTTTTTGGTCATCTTATTCAGCCCATAGTTGGCCCATATCTTCTAGTCATAGCATGTGGGCTCTTTAAGCTTTGATAATGGGCTTTCCTGATCGATGTGGGCTCGCAAGTCTCGAGAATTGTCCCATCGGGGTTTCCTGCGACAGAAGAAGCGCGTAATGAGACTCTATCAGAATGACTTCATGTCTAGACTTCCAAAAATGTGTTTAATGCATGCAAATATACCATTTCGTCTAGAAAAGTGTGTTCTACGGAACAAAAGAGACTCTTACGTAGAAAAGTAGATAAATAGAACATTTTAACGTAGGAGAGTGTGAAAACGCTTAGAAGATAACAGTGGAAAATACACACTTTTAAGCGAATATCAGAACCCGACACTTAGAATGTAATGGAGTTGTCTTGCCGCATAGATGTTTCTGTCACATCATTTAAGGAACCTATTACTGTTATTGAGACCCAAAAATCTTCTCCTTCTTAATGAACCTATTAATGTTATTGATATCTAAAGGTTTTCTCTCCATTGTTTAAAGTAGGATGCTTAAAAGATAATCATAGACTAATCAATGAATTAATTGAATCATACCCCTTTGAGACAACCCAAGGAGAGGACAGCTCCATTTAATAATGTTTTAAACCAGTTGGATGCATTTTGAACATTCCCCACTCCCTCAGTGTGACAGGCTGAGGGACCCATTCAGCATGACTAGATTAAGATTACCTTCTTGGGGAATGATGAACTGGAAGTGACACTAATCAATCAACCCCCTGTTATGTTTGTGGGTTGTTTGGAATGGCGGTGCTAGTTAAGGACAGTTCAGTCAAGTTCTACTATATGAAATGGATGCCATTATGTCTGTAGTTGTTCAGAAGAGACGACACACACCACATTACCATTCTCACAGACTGACAGAGACCACTCATACCCTGGGAACCCTAGAAATGACACCAGCACACGTTCTTCCCACTTCCTTCATTCATGTGTCACCATGGCAGAACATGGCTGAATTTCTGCATAAAGGGCATGCCTCAATTTCTGAGCCAACCACCCACAGATCAGAGAAACTAATGGGATACGGTTGTGTAGGAAGGGAAGCTACACAACCGTATAGAGTCAGATCTGGAAGATTCATAGTCAAAAAGGAGAAAAATCACATGTACCCTTTTTCTTGAGATTCGCGTAGTGAGATGAGAAACTATTTACATACGGTTGTGTAAGACCTCCTCCTACACAACCGTATGCAATTACATTTCCAAAAATACCCCTCATATCCCCAGAAAAGCACCCATGCCATTTTCCTCGAGAGGTGTGTAGAGGATGAAAAAAGTAATAATATACGGTTGTGTAGGACCTCCTCCTACATAACCGTATGTAGTTAAAATTTCAGGAAGATCTCTCATTTCTGCAGAAAAGCACATATGCCATTTTCCTCGAAAAGCGTATAGAATCTACTAGAGTTAGTGCCATACGGTTGTGTATCTCTATGAACCCTACAACCGTATGCAATCTTTTTGTAAAGATTATTTGTAATTTTTCATTATTTTAGTCATTTTTTCCTTATAAAGGTGAGTCTGCAACATGTGCAGACCCCTCCCCAGAATTCTATAAATAGAGGACTCTGGGGACAGAAAAAAAGGGGATCTTCTCCTATTTTCATTGTGATAAGGCTATACCTTGTCAAAATTCATCTACAATTTGACTTAGTGTTTTCCTTCAGTGTATATGAGATTTACCGAAGAAATACAGAATCTCGAGTTCAGATATCCTGTGCAACATTAGTAAAAATGTAATTCCTAATGAACTATACCGGATAGATGTTCCTCTTCTAAGGACTCTATGCTGGGTTATTACATGATTAATACTTGAATGATGTACTCCCCGTCTTGAGGGGAATGGACTGAAGCAAGAGAACAAGCCTATCCTTTGTGGGTCTAAGTGATTCCGCTTAAGGTCGGAAAACGGTTAAGAATCTGGCATTTAGAATGTAATGGAGTTGTCTCACCGCATAGATGTTTCTGTCACATCGTTTAAGGAACTTATTAATGTTATTGAGACCCAGAAATCTTCTCCTTCTTAATGAACCTATTAATGTTATTGATATCTGGAGATTTTCTCTCCATTGTTTAAAGTAGGACGCTTAAAAGATAATCATGGACTAATCAATGAATTAATTGAATCATACCCTTTGAGACTGCCCAAGTAGAGGACGACTCCATTTAACAATGTTTTAAACCCGTTGGATGCATTTTTGACATTCCCCAATCCCTCAGTGTGACAGGCTGAGGGACGCATTCAGCATGACTAGATTAAGATGACCTTCTTGGGGAATGATGAACTAGAAACGACACTAATCAATCAACCCCCTGTTACGTTTGTGGCTGTTTGGAATGGCGGTGTTAGTAAAGGATAGTTCAGTCAAGTTCTACTGTATGAAATGGATGCCATTATGTCTGTAGTTGTTCAGAAGAGATGACACACACCACATTACCATTCTCACGGACTGACAGAGACTACTCATACCCTGGGAACCCTAGAAATGACACCAGCACACGTTCCTCCCACTTCCAGCATCATTTATCGCCAAAGTCAGTCCAAAAATATGGCACCACTGCCGGGGACCTGTGTTCCTTGTTCTTTGCTTTAGTCCTCCAACCAAGGGACGGGGCGAGCTGTTTGCACAGTATGATGTACTGATTTTAGAGGATTGGTTAGACAGATGGATTTTTGCTCAATGCCATTTATGGCGTGCATGCATCATGTAATCCAGCAAACTATTAATGCATTCCGGTTTTGCCACTAAGAAGATGCATTCTCATTAATCTGACATGCCCATGTCACATATCCCATAACCTATTATAAAAGAAGCATGTGAATTAGGATGGCTTGAAAACCAATAATGCAATAATCAATTAAATCGGCGACGAAAAGGATATGCAAATCCACGTAGGATCCAGTACCCGCGGGACTCGTGTTTCTTTACCTTCCGAACCTGCTCAATTGTAACATTGCCCCGATAGCCGAAAGGGTTAACATTGGATATAAGGGATCAATTTTATCAATAAGCGGTTCTTTAAACGTCCATTAAAAACGTCCATTTTTCATCGATTATTTTAAAACCGAATTTCATGTTTGTTTCACCTTTTTCAATGAGGTAGCGTAACCCAATGTGTTAAATCTCGAAAGGGTATATATTTTCATAAAAAATGATGATTTTAATACTTTGTAACAAGTTAATCTTTATGAAAAGATTTTTACCATAGAAAATTGTCATGTTTTAAAAGTGAATTTTATTCTTGTTTAGAAAATATAGGCTTAAAGCCACTCCGAGAGGGAGATTTTCCTATAACTATACCTCAATGTTTTGAAAAATGGCCCTTTTGGTAACGTACACATGATGGCTGCGCTATTTCACGTCCTTTTCATACATGCCTTATCATTATAATAATGACTTAAATACTTTCTTTAAACCATCACGAAAGGATGAGGAGGTTTGTGCTCTATATTATCTTATCATGATTTTCTCCTTCTCTTATGATGGTCTTGGTCAAGAGTTCCTTTATATAGCCAATGTCGCGCTCGTCTAGCGGTCCAGTATACTTGGGGGCGTGGGGGTTAAACAAGCGGACTCGGTAATGTGCTTTTACACATTGACTTTCTTTGGAACACATTCAGGTCATTTTACTTAAAAATCATTCATCATGTCGAAGTGTATACATCTTTTATGTGTAGCTGTCATGTTTATCTATGTATAATGGCACCATGATAGCTGGTTTTTCTCTAATACAGATGTGACATCCATTTCTGTGTGTGATTACATCTTAGACTTCTTTGAGGTATTGACTTTTCTCTATTGCGGATGTGACATCCATTTCTGTGTGTGATTACATCTTAGACCTCTTTGAGGCATTGACTTTTCTCTATTGCGGATGTGACATCCATGTCTGTGTGTGATTATGTTCAAGATATTTTGTTGCTTGGTTCAGGACTTTCTATTGTCTATGTCCAGAAGTACCCCTGTGTAATTGATCCTCTGGTTGTCTCCCATTTCATCGGGGCTGTTATCCCCTACCTTTAGCTCTAAGCATTCGAATGTGTCTCCCCATATTTAGCTCTAAGCATTCGAGGGCATCTCCCCACCTTTAGCTCTAAGCATTCGAGGGCGTTTCCCCATTGTGAACTTGCCAATGTTTGAGTATGTTCGTGAAAGTAGGATTTTTTCCGCGTCGTTGGTTACGGAAACCCTTACTTCAACACAATTTTAATTAATCCGAGACTTTTAACCTGTAGAATGAGCAATTTTGCACAGTGGCTTGTGTCGGATGTCGATCCGCACTCGGAATTAGTCGGATTAGCGCGAATAAGAACATAAAATGATAGAAAATTTGCAGAGAATGGACATAATTTTATTCAAATCAACTTCATTCAATCGAACATGTCTCTTACACTCAAGTAAAAATAACTAAATTATAAAGCATAAAAAAAAAAACAAACTAGAGAGAGAAAGAGAGAACTAGAGAGAGAAAGTGGTTTTTAGAGGAAGAAAATAAATCTAGATAGATGAAGGTAGGTAGAGAGAGAAAGAGGAAGAATTAGTGAGAAAGATAGAGAGAGAAAATGAGTTTTAAACAAAATAAGCCTAGAGAGAGAAAATAGACTAAACGAGAAAACTCTAGAGAGAGAGAATCTTAGGGGAAAAGAGAAACTAGAGAGAGAAAACTTACCCAAGAACTTACTAAAGGAGATGATTGGTCCATGGACTCAAGCTCCGTGGCTGCCTGAAGTGAAGATGGTGGAGTTCCGGTCATTCCGTGAAGGGAAGCACGGTTGGAGACTAGTGCGTGGTTGCTGGTGGTGGTTAGGTGCAGGGAGGTAGGCGGAGAGAAGTGGATCGTTGCCAGTTGCAGGCGCGCCGCATAAAGGATTTGCAAGTGTGGTTATTGCAAGTAGGAGGGCAGCAACCATGGAAAGACAATGGTGACCAGTCAAGTTGCTGAACTTTAATTGCAGATGTAGATGATCGACAGCAAAGTGGTGGGCCACAACACCGTTAGAAGCAATAGGTTGGAGAAGATGTCCACAGAGTAACAAGGGGAGGAGTTGTGAAGGTACTTCTCGTGTAGTAGATGGATGATCAGGCTGGGTTGTGCAAGGTGATGCACGGTGGCTGCTTGCTGCTGGTTGCAGCAAGTTTTGACGGTGGAAAGGAGGCGTTGGTTGGTGCAAGGAGTAGAAACCGAACCTCCTTCACTTCTTATTCTCTTATCTCCTTCTCTTCTTCCTTTCTTTTTTTTATTTTAATTGCTGGTCAGGCGGCTGGAGAAGAAGGAACAGAGGAGGAGACGGTCGCTGGATGGTGCTGTTCGCAGCTGTGGTGGCTGGTGCAGGCGAGGGGAGATACCGACGAACCAAGGAGAAACCTTGGAAGTTGCTGATGCGTCCCCAAGGAGATTTTTGCTGGGGTTTTTTTTTATTTTTTTGCAACCAGAAGAGAAAGAGAAGAGGAGGGAGGAGAAGGCTGTGGAACGTGGGGCGTAAGGAGCACTGACGGCCGGAGTTGCAGGTCTGCAACTCCGGCGTAAAAAAAAAAAAAAACGGTAATGAAAAAAAAAGAAAACGAAAACGAAAAGAAAAAGAAAAAGAAGAAGAAGAAGAAGAAGAAGAAGAAGAAGAAGAAGAAGAAGAAGAAGGAGACTGATGCCGTGGAGGAGCACTGACGGCCGGAGTTGCAGGCAACTCCGGCGAAGAAGAAGAAGAAGATGAAGAAAATGAGAAAGAGAAAAGAAGAAAAAGAAGAAGAATGGGGCCAAGGGTGAATGCGGGATTGATAGGGGGAGAGAAAGGAGAAGATTTGAGGGGGATTAGGGTTCGAATGAACCCCTATCCTTCTCCTTTTAAAGCTCCCTATTTCCTTTAATGGAAATAGGGTATTTTTTAAAATAAAAAAATACGAAAAATATATATTTTTTTTTTTTTTTTTTTTTTTTTAAGTAAAAACCTACTTTATTATGGGGAATCTCCCCAATTAGTGGACCCCCCATTTAATTAAAATTATTTTTGAAATTCGCGGGGTCCACTAACTGGTCGGACAGCGGGTCGATGCTGATGGGCCCGGCTACTGGCCCACATGGACTGATGATGTCCATCGTCTCACAAGATGATGTGACAGGCATTCTGAAGGCGATCGGATTGATGGTGACTTGATTGGGACCCAGATTGGTAGATCGACGGATCTAGAGAGATCCAACGGTCCGATTGAAGATCCAACGGTCCGATGGAAGATCCAACGGTCAGAAAGCTAAGGGAGATGAGATAGAGCTGATAGGCAGGAGTTCTGGGGTTAGGTCAGTAGATTCGAGGATCGAGAGATGAAGAGAGAGAGAGAATAAGGAGAGATGAGAGAAAAAGTATCAAAAAAAATGGAAAAAAGCACTGGCGGAGGGTCTGGAACCCTGTTCTTCACTGTGACCATCCTCACGCTTCTCCAGTAGAGTCGACTATCATTCCTTGCTGACTCATGTGGCTTTAAACGCTTTGGTCCGTCTCTTGGTCATTGGCTCTCCTGCTCTCTTCGTTCTTTGGGCCGGCTTTTTGGTCCTCTTATTCAGCCCATATTTGGCCCATATCTTCTAGTTATAGCATGTGGGCTTGTTAAGCTTTGATAATGGGCTTTCATGATCGATTTGGGCCCACAAGTCTCGAAAATCGTCCCATCGGGGTTTCCTGCGACAGAAGTAGCGCGTAATGAGACTTTATCAGAACGGCTTAATATTTAGACTTCCGAAAATGTGTTTAATGCATGCAAATATACCATTTTGTCCAGAAAAGTGTGTTTTACGCAATGAGATAGACTCTTACGTAGAAAAGTGGATAATTAGAGCAGTTTTACGTAGGAGAGTGCGATAACGCTAACAGGATAAGTGCTTAAAATAAGCACTTTTGAGCGAATATCAGTTCGCATAAGTTCGAATTAAAAGTTGTTTGGATATGTTATGCTTAATTTACATGAATTAATATTTGCATGTGCTTGGCATAATTAAAAACAAGGGAAAAAAAGGAGATTGTGAGCAAAAAAATTGTAGAATATTTAATTTCCTTTCAAAAGATTTACATGTATGTTACTAATCAGTGTCAGCTTTTGACAAAAAATATAAAGGCTAGACATTACAATTGTTTTCTTGCAGATATACATGTATGGAAAAAGTAAAGCAAAAGGACAAATCAAAAGCCTGCGGCTCAGAAGATATCTTCTAGCAATTGTTTCCTTGCGTCCACCTTCGGACGTTCGAGGTTGATCCCCTCGAAGATTTCTATCATGGCTTTTGCTCTTTCACTAGCAGATGACCTGAGCCTATTTAGTTTCTGCTTCGCCACGGCCAGTTCTATCTCGGCGTCTACTTCACCCTTGGGAATCTTTAAGTATGGGACTGGCAGCTTTCCCTCCTTCACCTGTTCATTACACATTTTTCCACCCAAAGTCAATGCCCAATAGCAAGTTTTTACCCAAGTCTTACCCAAACTTCAGTTCAACTATATCACTCCCTACCTATCCCCATGAAACCTTCTCCATCGAGTTTCAAAGAGTTAAGCACTGCCTGCCAACCCTTGTTCAAAGGGGCTTTTGCTCCCTCTATGTGTACCTCCTGTACGGTTGGCTGGCTCGACACCGCTTCTACTCCTGCATATGAGTTCTGGTTAGCATAGAGCGACAGTTGTGAAAAGTGGGCATATTGATACATAGCTCCCCATTTTCAACACTGTACATGCTCTGTACATTAAATTAAAATATTGTAGCAATTACAAAAAAAAAAAAAAAACCTTGAGTTCATAACACCTTACTTCACTCAGCAGTAGAACATCACATCTTTAACACAATCCTTGATCTGCGGAAGGGGGCCTCACTTCAGCTTTCCCCCCCTCTTGGCCGCTACCTGCATTGGCTGCAGAGTGATATATTGCCCTCCATCCGCTGTAATCTCTACAATGGCAAGCTCACAATCGTGTCCCCGGGCCGGTACCAGAGCAGGCCTTTCGGCCTCCGAGGCCTCTCTTGGCATCTCGGAGTTTCACTTATATACATGGTACCCTCGGCTAGTTTCCTTTTACCGGCTTTCACTTTCGGTGCCATTTTCTTCTTGTTTGTTTCCAACCTATCTCCGTCAAGCGGTTCCACGTGACTGTCCACTCACGCCGCTTTGTGTGCGTTTCTTCGCATCCAATCCTGCATACATCACTGAAATCAAGTCAGATTTCATTTTCTTTTCTTTAGAACCAGTATACTTAGGATCTTTGATCGGTCAACCATTTCATTGGCATGATGGGAGGAATCACCTTTTATTAGTCTCTGGGAAAAAAAATGAAAAAAAAAAAAAAAACTCCATTTTCGACTAAATCCTAGATCCAGACCGATTTTAGCGTGGTTGTTTCCCAAATTTGGAAGGGTGGGTCATTTTTACCCCCTAACATTCCCCTTGAACGTTTTGGGTTATCTCCCACTCATTTGGGAGATCTCACCAACCCTAGGTTCGACCCTTTAGGGCATTTTTTCATGTATTTTGGGTCCTTTTTCATGTTTTATTCATCTTTATTTCTTTTATTACCTTATTCGTGATTAATCTTTGTTGTTTAGAGCCTTTGTCTTAGATTTCCCACAATTTTGGCAGAGCATCCACTCCTCAGAGCTTTGAAAACAAGCCTTATGATGCGGTGATACGTCTCCCACATTATGTCAATGGCCTCTTCACGGGATTGGCAGGCCTTACCCACGACTTGATCATAGGCCGGAGCTTGAGGGTATTTCAGGTTGGCATCACTATAGGCCATTATGTACTTGGCCTCACCGGTGTGCTCCTCACTCACCTCCAGCACCCTGTCGGGATCCCAGAATCCGCACCAATACATTTTCATGAAGGTCATGTCTTGGATGACGATCGATTCCCCCATGGTTCCAGTGGAACTTGCTTGCCTTTTCCTCGATGACATGTTGCTCTTCCTTTGGATCGATCTTGGGAGTCCTCTCTTGGTTAGTGTTTCCTTATGAGCCCCCTTGTGGCTATTTATAAACTTCCATCCCCATTTTTGTCTTACATTTCACCGAATGCACTTAGTGTCCCACTTGGCGTGCATCCGGCGAGGGGGCTTTATGTTGACAGTGAAATGTCGATCGCAATGAAAATCACGACCAAGGGACGCGAAGACTGACTGCCGACGCATAACCACACGTCATTTCTTCAAGATAATGACATTTTTCAGAGCAGAGGACTTGAAGAGGATATTTTACTGGGGAGATGAGCCCATACGTTTGTGTAAGAGATGAGAATACACAATCGCATTCAGTCAGAAAGGGCACAACTGGCACAGATTTCAAGAAAATGAAGATGGACAATTTTGAGCAGAACCAGCCCATATCTTCAGAAAGTGATTACATACGGTTGTGCAAGGCATATGGATACACAACCGTATGCCCTCAGATTTGGCAGAACATGGCTGAATTTCTGCATAAAGGGCATGCCTCAATTTCTGAGCCAACCACCCATAGATCAGAGAAACTAATTGGATACGGTTGTGCAGGAAGGGAAGCTACATAACCGTATAGAGTCAAATCTGGAAGATCCATAGTCAAAAAGGAGAAAAATCACATGTACCCTTTTTCTCGAGATTCGCGCAGTGAGATGAGAAACTATTTACATATGGTTGTGTAAGACCTCCTCCTACACAACTGTATGCAATTGCATTTTCAAAAATACCCCTCATATCCCCAGAAAAGCACCCATGCCATTTTTCTCGAGAGGTGTGCAGAGGATGAAAAAAGTAATGATATACGATTGTGTAGGACCTCCTCCTACACAACCGTATGCAGTTAAAATTTCAGGAAGATCTCTCATTTCTCCAGAAAAGCACATATGCCATTTTTCTCAAAAAGCGTGCAGAATCTACCAGAGTTAGTGCCATATGGTTGTGTATCTCTATGAACCCTACAATCGTATGCAATCTTTTTGTAAAGATTATTTGTAATTTTTCATTATTTTAATCATTTTTTCCTTATAAAGGTGAGTCTGCAACATGTTCAGATCCGTCCCCAGAATTCTATAAATAGAGGACTCTGGGGATAGAAAAAAAGGGGATGTTCTCCTATTTTCATTGTGATAAGGCTATACTCTATCAAAATTCATCTAGAATTTGAATTAGTGTTTTCCTTCAGTGTATGTGAGATTTACCGAAGAAATACAGAATCTCGAGTTCAGATATCCTATGCAACATTAGTAAAAATGTAATTCCTAATGAACTATACCGGATAGATGTTCCTCTTCTAAGGACTCTATGCCGGGTTACTACACGATTAATACTTGAATGATGTACTCCCCGTCTTGAGGGGAATGGACTGAAGCAAGAGGACAAGCCTATTGTCACGCCCCGAATCCGGATACCCAGATACGACCCAAAAATTCACGTATCGACCCGTACCCGAACCCAGAGGTGATCCATGAATGTTCCCTAGTGGTCCAATTAGGTCAATTAGACAACTAAGGTTCATTCGAAAACCCACTACGTAAAAAAAAGAGTCTAGATGTAGGAAACAAATAATTCAAATAATTCAATCAATCAATTAAATGTGGAGAGAAGAAGATGAGAACATGCTCTCAATCAAAGGACTACATGCCCATGAAAATAAATAAGTAATGTTTTAGAACAATCGAATTTAAACTCTTCTAAAGTGTGGGATCGACTCCCAAATCCTCGCCAATCTCCTCGAATGCACCAGAGTCTTTCGTCTCAAAATCATCTCACGTACCCGGCTCCTCAAAATCTGAAAATAGTATCGGTGTAGCACCGTGAGCCGAGGCCCAGTAATACCACAGTGTGCATGGTATGATATCATACTATAAAAGTTTTTAACCAAGGTATGCATCTGAATCATATAATAAGGATGACATGAATATGATGTGAATCCAAGTGAGTACGGGATGCCAATGCAACTAGTACCCATAACCACATAGGGTCTCCATCTCCTTTCCGCACTGGGAGCGGTCTCATCGACCCATCTGCAGGATATAATAACGTCTGGGACCTTTCACCCTAGGGTACCGAACCCTGATTAATTGATAAAACCAATATAAACATATATAATATACTTCAACCCCGTTCCCATGCACCCCTTATATGAAATGACGTGATGATCATGGTATGACGACAAGATGGTACTAGGGTTAAATGGCATAAGCACACATGTATTTAACATTTAAATAAGAATATAAAATAAACACATGATCATCAAGAATAATAATATGGGAATGAACTAGGGTTAAACCATGAATAACATGTAACAATCACCGAAGGTCACGATCAACACGGATGAATAATATAAGTGGAAATCACAAGACAATCCAACACACCATGGCTGAACCCTATGAGGGATCCATGACACAAGGTCGAACCCTAAAGAGGGATCCAAGACACTTGGCCGAACCCTATGAGGGATCCAAGACACATGGGTGGGATCCCCATGCATACAAGTATAGGTCGAACCATCTAGGTATAATAGTCAATAAGACATGACCAAATATCACAATCAACATCAATAAATAATATAAGTGAAAATCGCAAGAAAATCCAACACGCCATGGCCGAACTCTATGAGGGATCCATGACACAAGGTCGAACCCTAAAGAGATCCAAGACACATGGGTGGGATCCCCATGCATACAGGTATAGGTCAAACCATCTAGGATTTAGTCAAACAACAAGGTTAAAACCTTAATAGTTAATAATCATGACCGAACCACGAACAATTAATAGGTTTTTTATAAAAAATGTACTACATTATAAAAATCATAACTAAATAAATATGAATTAGAAAAATATAAACTCAATGGATTTAAAAACTAGATTCACAGAGGTTTTTACGAAAAATAAATAGAAAAATATTTAGATTTAAAATATAGGTCAAAACTCTTAATTAATTGGGCCGGACAGAATCCGGGATACAGAAAAGTCCCACATATTTGAAAAATCATAACTTAATCAATACAAATCAGAAAAATACAAACTCAAAGGTTCTAGAAACTAAATTGATAGAGGTATCTATGAAAAATAATTAAAAAAATATTTAGGTTAAAAATATAGATCGAAATCTCAAGTGAAGTGGACCGTGTAAAATCTAGAATTCTGGGTTTTACAGAAAAGTCCAGCATGTTTTAAAAATCATAACTTAATCAATACAAATCAGAAAAATATAAACTCAAAGGTTATAGAAACTAGATTGATAGAGGTATCCATGAAAAATAATTATAAAAATATTTAGGTTAAAAATATAGATCGAAATCCCAAGTAAATCAGACCGTGTAAAATCTGAAATTCTGGGTTTTTTGGTAAAGTCATACAACTTAGAAAAATCATAACTTAATCAATAAAAATAAAAAAAAATACAAACTAAACGGTTTTGAAAAATAGATTCACAGAGTATTTAGAAAAAAATAATTATAAAAATATTTAAATTATAAAAATACGACGAAAATGATAAAGAACATAGTCATCAGTTATAGGTACAAAATAGATCATGGCCAAACCCATCATGGTGGCCCAAAATAAATATCAACCAAATAAGAATAAAGTAAATATTGTTTAAATTAATTTATAATGAGTATCAACCATTATCTAATGAAAGAGAAACAAAATCTTGAAGAAAAATAAGTATAGGATGGATCAAGCGCACTTACCTCAAGGTTTCTTGAACTTTAATGAAAATCAAAAGTTCCTTCAAATTTGAAAGTCGTCGGATCGTCCTCTCCTCGGAGTATGTTCTTCTAATCGGAGTCCCCGTCAATTCTCCCTTCTTGCTCGAGTGCGATCGGTGCCCGGATGAAGGTTTAATTGAGCTTGCTATATTCTTCAATGGAGTTTGGTTTTGTGAAAGCTTCTAAAGCTCTAGGGTTTTCATAAATAGGTTTAGAGAAAGATTAGGGTTTCTATTTTGTTGAAATTCGTAACTATCAAAGGAATGACTTTTTCAACCATCAAAAACTTATATTTTACACTATTAATGGGTTAGGAATGGGCCCAAGGCCCATATACATCAATAGGCTTCATTTAAGAATATTATTAAGCCCAAAAGACTTCTAGATTAGCCATACGGACCCACCCAATAATTATAACACAATTAATTATTAATTCAATCAAATTATATTATATAATTTAAAGTCCATATAATAAGGTATTGACACATGTCAGACACACAAATCATAAAAATGTTCAAAACCCTAGAAAAGTGTCAAATGACATCGGAATGACCCGAAAGTGATTCGCGGGTCCTACATGCCTATTAAATAAATAAAATATAATTAAATATTAATTAAAAAATATAAGAATGGTAGGAAAGTTTAAAAATTACGAAAATACTATTTTTGTCAAAATCTCCCAAAATCTCCCGCTAGGGTTTTCATGTCTCAAGAAAGGTTTCAAATTTCACAGGTAAGTTGGTAAGGATAAAATAGAAATATTTTTGGTGTTTCGGGCCCACAAAACAATTTTTTTATAAAAGTTCTAGAATGTTAGTTGGGGAAAGAAAAAGTCCCCTGCAAGTTATAGTGCATTCTTTTTAGCAAAAATTTTGCCCTAAAGAACGAATTTCAAAAATAGCAGGTTTTTCAAAGTTGTCAGAATGAAATCAAATTAAATACACATACTCATACATGATATTAAATAATAAAAATAATAATAATAGTCTGAAAAAGTTTCAGGTTTTCATTATTAGGTGAGTTTACCATAATACCCTAGAACGAAAGTTCAGGGTATTACACCTATCCTTTGTGGGTCCAAGGGATTCCACTTAGGGTCGAAAAATGGTTAAGAATCTGGCACTTAGAATGTAATGGAGTTGTCTCGCCGCATAGATGTTTCTGTCACATCATTTAAGGAACCTATTAATGTTATTGAGACCCGAAAATCTTCCCCTTCTTAATGAACCTATTCATGTTATTAATATCTGGAGATTTTCTCTCCATTGTTTAAAGTAGGACGCTTAAAAGATAATCATGGACTAATCAATGAATTAATTGAATCATACCCCTTTGAGACAACCCAAGTAGAGGGCAACTCCATTTAATAATATTTTAAACCCGTTGGATGCATTTTGAACATTCCCTAGTCCCTCGGTGTGACAAGCTGAGGGACCCATTCAGCATGACTAGATTAAGATTTCCTTCTTGGGGAATGATGAATTAGAAGCGACACTAATCAATCAACCCCCTGTTACATTTGTGGCTGTTTGGAATGGCGGTGTTAGTGAAGGACAGTTCAGTCAAGTTCTACTGTATGAAATGGATGCCATTATGCCTGTAGTTGTTCAGAAGAGACGATACACACCACATTACCATTCTCATAGACTGACAGAGACCACTCATACCCTGGGAACCCTAGAAATGACACCAGCACACGTTCCTCCCACTTCCAACATCATTTGTCGCCAAAATCAGCCTGACAAGTAGACAAGGATATAGCATTCTATTTTTTGCATTTCCAGGCTACTAAACAATTTCCAATATAGAAACACCCATCACTGGTGCTTTTACGATCAACAACATTTCCTTCCCAGTTAGCATCTGAGTAACCGGCAATTTCACTGTTAGTCTCAAGAGGATACCAGAGACCGTATTCAATGGTACCACTGACATATTTAATGATTCTTTTAACAACTGAGAGATGAGATTCTTTTGGGTCAGATTGATACTTAACACAAGCTCCCACACTAAAGGCAATATCGGGTCTGCTGGCTGTGAGATTAAGAAGACTACCAATCATACTCCTGTATGATATTCGCTCCATAGTGCTTATTTAAAGCCATTATCCTTATAGAGATGTCGCATTCTCCTACGTAAAACTAGTCTTTTCATCGACTTTTCTATGAAAGAGTTTCTTCTATTGTGTAGAACGTATTCTTTAGATAAAAATTGACTATTTGCATGAAATATACACATTTCGAATAGTCAAATATCAAGCCATTTTAGTTGAATCTCATTACGCGCTTTTTCACTTGCAAGAGACCCTATCGGGCGATTCTCAAGGACTGGCAGGGCCCACGATCAACCACAGAAGACTTCTATCAAAGCTTAAAAAGCCAACAGGCTAGGATAAAAAGATAGAAGCCAAGTACGGTAAAAGCCAGATGATCGAAGACCCGGAATAAGGACCAAGAGAGAGAAGAAAAGTTGAAGACCAAGAGAAGGACTAAGGTGTTAAAAGTCACACCAATTGACATCAAAAGCTAGTTTGACTAATTGGTAGAGCGGATGAAAGAGAATAAAGAAGACCAGGGTTCCAGACCCTTCAATTAGGACTTTTTCTTTTCACAATATTTTATTTATGAGTTTTCATAAAGGATTTGAGGAACTAGTATAACAGTTGTGAAGAGGTTATATTGATTTTATCTCTTCTCTTATAAGTTTGCTTACTTTGTTCTATGTATGGTATGGCATGGTTATGTTTATATGCCTTTAGGATTTTGATTTCAGTAACAAAAATTTTGTGGATAAAGAAGCCACAACAAAGAGCTCTTTGTATTTAGGCTTATCTATTTCACCTTTCTTTGGTCATTACAAAGCTCAATAAATGTCCCCAAAAAATTTGGTCAGGCCCTCCATGGTTGATCAATGTTTTTATGCAATTTAAGGGTAAAATAGGCATTTTCCACCAAAAATGCACTTTTTACCACACTTAAATTTTTTTTTTTTTAAAAGAAGCCCTTTTATAGGGCTTATCAAATGGCCAAAACAACTTAAGAACATTCATATGAGTGTTATATTGTGTAAGCACTTAAGATAAGCAATAAGTTTACCCAAATGCAGTCTGCTTAGTGTTTGTTGTCTATCCTTATTGATCTGGATATAATAATGATGTATGTTTGGTTAAATTTTCCTAATAGGTTCATGTCTTCTTCAATAAAGGAATTGATGCGAAGTTACACATTATATATTATGAAATAGAGACCATGGTGGACATCTTTTTAAAATTTTATTTTCTTTTTTTGGGCTGGGAAAAGAGTCTTTGGGTCATCTTATATATTTTCATGGGAGAGGATAGTGGGGGAGTTCTTGTATTCATTGTGTACTTAGAATTTTGTATAACTTATAATATTTAGCACTTGAATCAAATTGTTAAATGAAAGTAGGGCTTTTCCGTCGTTGAAAGAATGACCCTAATTCCAACACATTTGTAATAGATCCGATTCTTAATCCTACAAAATATGAACTTTTGTATAGGGATTTGTGTCGGATGTCGATCTGCACTCGGGGGTTAGTTAGCGAACGTGTAGTAAAGAACATAAAATGACGGACTTTCTTCATAGAAATTGATGGAAATGATGGTGGAGTGAGAGTGGTGATTGAAATGGTCGTTAAAACATTATTTGTTGTGATTTTAGAGAGAGAAACTACCAAGAATTAGAAACAATCAGATGCATCAAATATCCGAATTTAAATACTAAAATTCCAAAATGAACCCAAATTTATTCCTTAAATCAAAGTACGAGCCTTATAAATTTTTAAGCAAAACATTATCAAAACAACCAACTTTAACTAGAAAGCACATAAACAAAAACTAAACTAGAGAGAGACATAAGAGAGATGAGAGAGAAAATCAAATCTAGAAAGAGAAAATATGAAAAGAGGGTTAAAATAAGTCTAAAGCCATTAAAAGAACTTGTGGAGGTGATGATCTCCAAGATTTAGGATTGAACAAGGGACGGGCCAATAGATCGACCAATGGAGGTGGCAATCTATGGGTCATAAAGTCTCACCGTGATGACGAGGTCGCCAAGTGGCTGTGGAGGTGCCAAGAGGATGGCTTTCCGTTGGATAGCATGGTGTGGAGGGCGGTGTTGCACACTAGTAGGTGGACATGGTGAGATGAGCATGGCGGTGTTGCCGGCGGCGGAGTGGGAGGCAGCAAGAGGACGGTGCTAGGTGTAGGTAAGAGGCCCTCATCCCCACGGTCCTCTCTTCTTCTTTTTTCTCTTTTTTTTTTCTTCTTTTTCTTTCTCTTTTTCTTTTTTCTTTTCTTTTATTTTCAAAGGGAGAGAAGACAGCGGTGTGGGAGGCGGCTTTGACGAGTTGGAGTTGCAGGTTGCAGTCTATATTTCTCAGCTTCATCATACACTTGACGTGTTAAGTATCTGCCCTCTTCCATCATGCTTGCTCTCTTTTGATAGACTTCCCTCATCTTATTTGTGGGTCCATTAACATGGTCTACTGGTTCATTTTCTCTCTTGGTTCTCGGTCTGGCAATGTGATTCTCTGGCTCGACCTATACTTGGCATGTATCTTCTTATCCTCAGTCCACTGGCTCTATATGCTTTGATTAAAGACTCTGGCAGTCAGTTGTGGGCCCACAATCCATGAACTCGTCCAATCGGGTTTTCTTGCGGTCATCGGATCAGTCGACTTCTTGGTTCTTGGTCCGGTTCTGTGACCTTTTGGCCCAACCTATACTTGGCCCGTATTTTTTTGTAGTAGCACACTGGCTTTTTCGATACTCTAATATCGAGCTTCTGTGGTTGATCATGGGCCCACCAGTCTTAAGAATCGTTCGATCGGCTTTCCTGCAATAACGAAAAGCGCGTAATGAGATTTAGTCAGAACGGATTTATATCTAGACTTCTAAAAATATGTTTAATTCATGCAAATATACCATTTCGTCTAGAAAAGTGTGTTCTACACAATGAAAGAGACTCTTACGTTGAAAAGTGGATAAATAGAGCAGTTTTACGTAGGAGAGTGTGATAACGCTTATAGGATAATAGTAAAAAATACGCACTTCTAAGCGAATATCACAACCCCCAACCAGCGTATTGCCAATCCTTGGCAATTAATGCGAAATAAATGACCTTAAAAGGGTACCGCACATGCTGCACACTTTTGCATATTAGCTTAGGGAAAACACCGTTCATCAAATTATCTAATGGATGCAAAAACAGTTACAGGCTAGCAAAGAGTTGAGAAATTTTGGCAAGACTAAAGACTGATAATCAAGACCCAGAATAGTCAGACTCTGCGTGTGTGTGTGCTCAACATTCTCATCATCCAACAGTAAAGATTTCCAGATCACCTGTAAGTTTTTTTTTATGCCTTGACCTCAAATCTCACATGTTTAGCACTCAGAATGGAATCACTCAAGAAGGGTTTTCTTCTTTTCTCTCAATTTATATGTAAGGAGATGTGTTGATATGAAAGCAAAGATCTCACATATGTATTATTTGAAGGAAGGACATCTTTAACAGAAGAAGATCTCATGATTGGAATATCACTTCACTCGGGAACGTTAGATCAAACTCTATAGCTTCTCTTTCTCCACCCTCCACATTTTATGATTGTACTATCTTAGAATCAAGTAGGACTTTCCTGGGTTGTAATGAAGCTTAGGTCAGGTGTAGAAAAATAAGGGATACAGGATTTTAAAGATCTTGAGAGGATATCTCCATTTTCTTGCATTTTTCCTATGGTGTGGCACCATTTTTTTTTATTTCTCTTCTTTTGTATTTTTCTCTTTTTCTCGATATTTCTGAGACTGCTCAATTTCTTTTTCAACTCTTTTTCATACTTTCTTTCCATATTTTATTTTCAACTTGAACCACTTTCTTTTTCTTTTGATTTTTCTTTTTGACTTTTCTTTTCACGGTACACCCATATCAGTTATTCTTTTATCCATCTCAAAAGAAAGGTAGCCAGTCATGCTTCGTAGCTGGACTAGGCTTTAGGTTTATGGTCTTACAAAGAAAAGGCTTTCATAGAAGGGCTCAAGGGGTTTCTAGTGAAGTATAATTTAGGTGAGTAAAAAGGCTGAACGGTTCAGAAAAATGGCCTAAATCATTTTCTAGGGTTTACACTATCATGTATACTGTCTAGACTGGATACAGAGAAGGTTCTGTTATAGTAATCCAATGTTGATGTCATTTCGAGTTTTATGATCGAAGCAAAGGATAATGAGATCTCTCAACGAATATTGTAGGCATGAAAAATAGTGAGTCATCTTGTGACTCAGAATTGTTGTATAACCCTCTAAAATGATTAAAGGCTTGAAAGCTCACTAGGTTAGGTCTCCACAATTATTCTCACAAGATCTCTAGAGTTTCTAAACTTAGGATGACTCTGATGTTGATAGTGTACAATTGTGCTGAGTCTGAGTTTTTCTAAGTTTTCAAACCTGCTGTAGTCACGCTTGACTTGACTCAAAGCTAACCTTAAACAAAAATTGTCATCCTCAATACTGACTTAACGGAGGTTTTCAGCTAATCAAAGTCAGGGTATTTGACACATTTTTGAAATTCTAGAAAACTTTTGGAGAACATCGGAAATCACCCAAAAAATAAGGGATTTTTTTTTTTTATCAAAATGAAGACATGAGTTTTGGTAAATACCCACCTAACCAAAATACAGCACCGTCCTCGGTGCTCATAACCGGGACATAAACTGATGAAAAAAATTAGAAATGATGATGCAAAAGTACAGGGAGGGTGTTACCAAGTCGGCAGAAACTCGACAGTATGTGGTACCTGATGATTGACAAAATGAATGTACCTGCATTTCTAGAGATATAATAATAACAACAAATACATGAGACTCATGTACTCTAGGAATACTGGAATTGCCTTTCTGAAAGCGCTAAGTTTTACTTCTTCAACCAGACATGACGGGGGTATATCAAGTACCCCCAACCAGGTTAAAACTCATGGAGACTGAGTGGATCTGTAGTCTTCCTGACACCTAAGGTGGAACGGAGATAGTTATCCTATCCCTTGTCTAGGTACACCCGTGTAGAATAGGTCGTTCTCGGTGTAGATTGAGAGAAAAGTAGTAAGTGCTCTGAGCAGATGTGAAGGAGCTTTGACTGCAATGGGGAGGGATCGAATTTGCTCTATGAGAATGAAGATGAGGGTAAAAGGGTGTTCTCTGGCCGTGGTTAGCAGAGCCGCAAATTCATGGAGTTTAGCGGGAGTGTATCTGAATGGAGCAGACTCTTGCAGATCAGTAATACCAGAAATGTCTGACTTCGACATAAAGTCAGACTCAAAGTGTTCTTGACACTTGGACAAGTGTTCCTCGTGAGAGTCCTGAATTAGACTCTCCATGACATACGGTTCAACGACAACATCGACGCAGGGTGAGAGTGAAAACTGTTGACCTCTTCTTCGATGTTTCCTAATGTGATATGGATGTTCCAATCGCTGCACTCAATATGTTCCTCCTCGGTGTGGAACGGTAGGTCCAGGATAGCGGGAGTCCCATGTTCTAGACATGGCTCATCGGTAGGAATGTCTGCATCTAGGGCAAAGAAAGAATTATCAGAGATAGAGATGGAACTGGGTTCTTCTGTGCTCGGTCTAGAAGTTGGTGCTGTTAAGGGCACCAAATATTGAGACTCTGGTTCATCACTATTGTTGCACAATCCAAGGGAGGTGGGGAGGAACGGTAGATCTAGGATAGTTGGGATCCTACGATCGAGACACAGCTCAGTGTCATGAAGATCGACATCAGGATCAGCAGAGGTAGAGTGAGAAATAGGTTGCTCTGAGCTAAGTTCAAGATTTGGTGCTGGTAAGGGCACCGACGATGGAGACAATTGCTTGTCAATATACTGGCCCAAACTAGTGGTGGTAATAACTACGGTTTCTTCCTCGCAAGTCTGGTATTGGGTCCAATTGGGTGGCTCCTTATCATAGACAGTGGCCATGTCAGTCTCTTCAGGATAGGCTATCGGTTGGCTAAGGAAGTGGATTTCCTCACTCTCAGATTCTAACTGACCTAGATGGTGTTCAAAGCTTTCCATGGATTGCTGTTGTTGTCGCTCTAGCTGGGTTATGTATTGAGAGAGAAGATCCTCTAGAGTAGGTTTAGTAGCCAACTGAGGCGGTTCAGCTAAGGGAAGCTGAGGTGCCAACTCGAGATTATAGTCCAATTGAGTATGAAAGTTGTAAGGCAGAGTAGAGTCTGGGACTAGCTGCTGACTCTGGAAATCCTGAGGGGCCCACTGTTGATCAGAATAGTCATTCTGTGGATATGACAGGTACTGGGATTGCGAGTATGGCTAGTCATACTCTCCATTTGGTTGATGGAACCCAGAAGGATAATTATCCTGCGGTAGTTACTGCGGGAGGGCAGACTATTCCCAACCAAAGTTATGGTGACTCCTATTGTCCGGATAATAAGTGTTGTCATAGGAGGTCTGCATTAGAGATGGAAAGGTATAAACATCTTGTTGGATAGGAGGGTAATATCTTACAGACTGGGATTTGTGCACAGGTTGCTGGACCGCGGCACGAAGGGCAGCGACTGAGTTTTTAAGCTCTTGGAGTACAGAGTTGTACTCCGGATCTCTGTAATTGTCATACCCCATAGAAGGCTGCGAGACTGGAGTATCATGATGATACGCAGAATTGTCATACCATTATTGAGAGTGATCACCTAGATTCTCACAGAAACTGTAGTAGGTCTCATACAGAGGCCGTTCATCTGCCATCAGAAGTAATAGAGGGGTGCGGTAAACTGACTCTCAGATCGAATCAGTCAAAGTATAGGACAAGTCCAATGGGGTTGGTGCTTGAAAAAGCAAGCCCTAGATTTGTCAAATAGTTGCCAAAGGGGAACACTATCCTAGTGATATATGATGCACACCAAGCACAGATAATCCTATTCTAAACAATCAGGATATATTTTAGGAATTATCTTGTTAGTTTTGGGGCTAAGGTAGATTATGACAGTGGGCAGACCACTTTTTGTACTTAGAGGTTCTCACCAGGCTACACTCTTCAGAGCGAATCCTTTAGTGCTAACTCTAGTCAACAACAAGGCAATCTGAAGCCTAGACAGACGTACGACACAATGGTTGTCTTAAGTACGTCCCAGACTAACCAGATTGGTCAAGTGTTTAAGAAGAGTGTTCCCTCGGGTTAAGCTAGGGTTGGTCTGTGAAAGTAGGTTTTTTCTGCGTCGTTGATTACGAAAACCCTAATTCCAACATATTTGTAATTTTTATCCGATTATCCTGCAAAATTGACAGATTTGTATAGGGATTCGTGTCGGATGTCGATCCGCACTCGGGGTTAGTTAGCGCGACTCATGAACATGAAATAACGGATTTATCTCAGAAATTGTGGTGGGGTGAGAATGGTGAAGCGATTTAAAACATGCTTAGTGATTTTTAGAGAGAGAAATTGCCACAAACAACCAAAAACACAAAAGTAAACTAACAAATGCAAAAATAACAATTTTATTCATCCTCAATGAGTCTTACAAAATCAAATTAAATTAAAAAATAATCTAAAAAGCCATAAAAATTAGAGAGAGAAATGAGAAAAAGTAGAGAGAGAATTATTAAAGAAGGCTATCCTAGAGAGAGAAACTATGGGGGAGAGAGAAAGTGTTGCTAGAAAGGTCTAGAGAGAGAAAATATATAGTGAAGAGAGAACTAGATAGAGAAATCTAGAGAGAGAACTACCCTAGAGAGAGAAAGTTTGGAGAGAACTACCCTACAGAGAGAAAGTTTGGAAGACTATCCTTAAGACTCACCCGTTGAGTGGTTCGGCCCTGGTAATCGGATCGGCCAATGCATCGGACTTGGACATGTGAATGGGAGTTTGGCCATGAGTGAAGGGTTTACATGGAACCCGAAAAAAAGATGGATCCTTGAGGAGTTGTTGGTTTTGTGTGCACGTGTTGTGTCACCCACCAGCGTTGCAAAGAGAGAGAGAGAACCATTGTGGGGGGAGAGGAGAGGACGGTAGAGTGCTTGGCAAGTTGCTACGCTTTGAGACCATGTAGTGGAGCTGCTGATTTGCTGGTGTTCATGGTGACCAGACTGTAGGAGTGATGGGTGAAGAGGAGAAAGTGGAGGTTGCTATTGGTGGACTAGATGGACCAGTCCGATGGTGTGAACGGTAGTGCAGTAAGGTGAGGACGGCGGCAACTCCAGAGGAGGTAAGCCTCCTCTCTTTTCTTCTTCTATCTCTTTTTTTTTTCTTTTTTTTTTATTTACCGGAGTTGCAGACCTGCAACTCCGGCAATGGAGCTCGTGGAGGAGAGAGCAGCTGGAGAGAGGCGATGTAGTGCTGTGGGAGAAACCGTTTGTGGGAGAGAAGGCTGTGGAGATGGAGCAGGGGGCAGTGTAGTAAAACCGTTGCAGACCAGCAACATGGTAGAACGATTGTAGCTTGGCGGATGTGGATGGCGGCTAGAGAGGAGAACACCCTCCTAATGGGACCGGCCGGAGTTGCAGGTCTTGCACAATCGTGGAGAGTGTTGCAAGTGCTACCAGGTGCAACAGCAAGGGAGACACGTTGCTGACCTGCAACTTCTGGCCATTTTAATGGTGAACGGTGCTGGCCAAAGATGAAGGGAAGATGGTTGCTGATCTGTAACGTGTTTGAAGGATGATGGCTAGCCGGAGTTGCACGCTGCGATGCAACATCAAGGTTGCAAGGAGGATCGTGGGGAAGAAGGGAAACCAGGGAGATCAAGATGTGAGTAATCGGTGGTGGTGGCTCCAGGTTAGAAAATGGAGAAAGAGATCGATTAGAGGGGTCGTGGAGAGAGAGCCCAGCAAGAGAGGGACCGTTTTCAGTCAGGGGAAGAGAGCTTAGGGTTAGGTTTTTTTTTTTTTGTTCTCTCCCCTTTAGATGTGTTGCTGTTTTTGGCTTTTAAAAGGGTAGGGTTAGAGATGGACGGTGGAGGAAAGTGGGATGGAGTGGATGGTTATGGGGAGTATGGAAGAGATCTTATGGAGATCTTTTCTCATGGGATGATTAGATGTGGACTAGATGGGGATGAGTGCAAGATCTTCAAATCTAGGTTTCATGTGAGGCCGTGGGATAAAGTGTTGAGAAAGTGATGTGGTGTATGGCATGCAAGATGTGGTTCTCGCTTCTTTGTTTGGGGATGTGCCACTTGGCAATGGGAAAATCATGTGTTGCCATGTTGAGGAGCAAAAGAAAACCTCCACAACTCTTTGAATTCTAGCACTTTATGCCTTGCTACCTCACATTAATTTTCAACTCATGGGCTTCATTTTTACTCACCTTATATAACTTGGCCCATGTCATGGCCCCAAACATCTTAGGGCCCACATCTCTCCAGCCTTCTAATTTCCTTTGCAAAATCAAGGATGTTATAAGCAACACATCTGGCACCACCATCTCGAATAACATATTGCACCCTTCAACTCGCGTATGGTTCTAACCGTTGTGTATGTCCCACTTGTTCTCCATTGTTTGCTTTGAGCTCTACTGATTCAGTTTGGTCCACATCCGTGCTAAATAGAACTTTACATGCTACATGTACTAGTCCGTATCGAGACCCGCTTCCACTTCTTTAGATTAAGATTGTCCCATTGGTCCAACGTCTTTTGGCCCACCGTTTGCTCTATGACCGGCCCATTGCGATGCCCTTTGTTCTTGAATATCTGCCCAACATCTGTTCTTTTCTAATTTAAGAAAGTTTCACCTACCACGTAGGAATCTCTTCTCTTGCTGCCCTTCTAAGATTTCTCATTCTCTTGCCTTCAAAGTCGCTAGGTTCATTCGCTCTCTGAAATGTTCAACTTCTCTGCTTTCTTCACTGGCCTAGTTCGATGGTCAAGTTGATCACCCTTAGATTGATTGTAAGGTTAACATAGGCATTTGTGATTGATCGTGGGTCCATCAGTCTCGAGAATCATCTGATCGGGTTTCCTGCAATAGTGAAAACGCGTAATGAGTCTCAATCATAACGTCTTCATACCTAGACTTCCGAAATGTGTTTAATGCATGCAAATATACCATTCGTCCAGAAAAGTGTGTTCTGCAGAATGAAATAGACTCTTACGTAGAAAAGTGGAAAATTAGAGCAGTTTTACGTAGGAGAGTGTGATAACGCTGAAAAGATAACAGTGGAAAATATGCACTTTTGAGCGAATATCATTCTGTGTTCCTAGTCCACACGCAACTAACTGCCGAATAGTCCAAGATGCCACGTCGAGCTCAGTGTACTTGAGTAGTAGGGACCTATGGGTGTGTTAGACAACAGAGACCCGCGCTCGTGGTCTTATTTCGATTGGATGTTAAGTGGGTTCGCTTTGTATGGATTTTTCCTCGAACACAGGGCTAATTAGCTCTACTTCTTGATTCTTTTTAATTAAATGGAGCCTTGGGATCAAATCAGTTGGAATGATGAGGTGGGTGATGAAATCCCACCAGTTTCAAAAGAGCTGGGTCTACTCGATTAATGTTCAATTATTAACGGCCATGCCACGCAAGTCGAATAATATGTATGCGAAAGTAAATAGAGATACGGCAATAAGTGACCCAACTGCGCAGTATCGCACTCAAGGCGAGGATAGAGACTTACCTCCCGTGGGCCACGCCATGGGTCGCCTCCGTGGAATAGGGAGAGGTATCTTAATGGGCTTGGGCCCGACTCCACCACTTTGAGCTTTCGCTCCCTACCCACACTAGATTATGTTCCTGCAGAAAAGTTAGATCGCACGGTCTAGGTATTTAGGATTTTATTTGGAAGATCCTTACCTTTTTAGGGTTCACAGAACAAGCACTGGATTTAGGCAAGTTTTTGAATTATTTTCCAAATTCGAGATGGGTTAAAATTTAGGAATTCTCAGATTGAAAAATACCTAGATCGGAAAGTTTCCCGAACTGTGGAGATCTTCCAAGAAAGATTTGATTGCGAGATCCCTTACAATTTTGGGAAATGTCCCAAAATTGAAATTCTGCTAGATTTGGGGTATTTTCTTTTGCAGATTTTTCCATATTCGGAGGATTTCTAAAGATAGAAATTCTTCTAAAATGGAAATTTCTAAGAGGGGAAACCCTAATTTAGCAGCGTTCCAAGATTTTGGAATCTTTCCAAAAATCGCAAATCCTTGATTGATGATTTCTAAAAATCTGCAGAATATAAAACCCTAATTTTTTTTTGAATTTTGATTTTTTATTTTTTTGGTATTTTTCACTTAATCTAGGGTTTCTAAAAAATCCTAGAACATACAAGATCTAGCAGATATTTGGAAAGCAGTAAAATTCCTAAATTATTAGAACTTTGCACTCGACCTTCCGAGGCATTAAAAATAGTAATTTAAAAGTAGCTAACAATAACTAAAAACCAAAAATAGAAAGTTTTCCGAAAAGGTCGGGCTGTCCAAATTGAGCAGCTTTCTGATTTGGCAACTTTCCAATTCCGTCTTTACGTCCTTTTTCGCACTCCCATACACCCGAGCGGCAACGGCGCCATTTGAAAGTAGGGTTTTTCTATCGTTGAAAGAACGACCCTAATTCCAACACATTTGTAATAGATCCGATTCTTAATCCTACAAAATATGAACTTTTGTATAGGGATTCGTGTCGAATATCAATTCGCACTCGGGGTTAGTTAGCGAACGTGCAGTAAAGAACATAAAATGATGGACTTTCTTCAGAGAAATTGATGGAAATGATGGTGGGGTGAGAGTGGTGATTGAAATGGTCTTTAAAACATTATTTGTTGTGATTTTAGAGAGAGAAACTACCAAGAATTAGAAACAATCATATGCATCAAATATTCAAAATTAAACACTAAAATTCCAAAATGAACCCAATTTTATTCCTTAAATCAAAGTACGAGCCTTACAAATTTTTAAGCAAAACATTATCAAAACAACCAACTTTAACTAGAAAGCACATAAACAAAAACTAAACTAGAGAGAGACATAAGAGAGATGAGAGAGAAAATCAAATCTAGAGAGAGAAAATATGAAAAGAGGGTTAAAATAAATCCAAAGCCATTAAAAGAACTTGTGGAGGTGATGATCTCCAAGATTTAGGATTGACCAAGGGACGAGCCAATAGATCGACCAATGGAGGTGGCAATCTATGGGTCATAAAGTCTCACCATGATGACAAGGTTGCCAAGTGGCTGTGGAGGTGCCAAGAGGATGGTTGTCCATTGGATAGCATGGTGTGGAGGGCGGTGTTGCACACTGTGTTGCCGACGGCGGAGTGGGAGGCAGAAAGAGGACGGTGCTAGGTGTAGGTAAGAGGCCCTCATCCCCACGGTCCTCTCTTCTTCTCTTTTCTCCTTTTTTTTTCTTCTTTTTCTTTCTCTTTTTCTTTTTTTTATTTTATTTTGAGAGGGAGAGAAGGCAGCGGTGTGGGAGGCGGCTTTGACAAGCTAGAGTTGCAAGTTGCAACCCCAGCAACTGTAGGAGATGGAGAGGGCGCTGGTCTGTTGTAGCTTATGGAACACCGTTGAAGCGAGGTTCGGTGAAGAGGGAGGTGGACGACCTAGCCGGTGGTAGATCAAATGGATGAAGACGATCGGCCAAAAGTTGCTGTAGGTGCTGGCCGGAGTTGTAGGTCCGGCCAGCAAGATGAAAATGCTTTAGAGAGGCTGCTGCAGGTGACGGTGAAGGAAGTGGTGCTGGTGGTGGTGTGCGGCGGCAGAACCAGCAGGTGGTGACAGCAACTATGGAGGATAGAACAGCTAGTGGAGGGCTGGGCGATCCAAAAGTGGAGGACCAATCTCCTTTCTTCTTCTCCTCCCTTCTTCACTTTTTTTTTTCTGTTTTCATTTTTGGTTTTGGGCAGCTAGGTGAAAGAGTGGATGGGAGAGAGATGAAACATGGAATGAATGGAGAGGGGGGTAGAGAGGGACGGTGAAGAGGGTACCAGTTTGGTGTTGCTGTTTTGGAAGATGGAGAACGTGGCGGGGAGAAATGAGGAGCGTGGTGGCTGTTGAAGAACAGCCACTGTGGAGATCTCTTAGAGATGGAGGGTGTGGCTAGGAGATGGGAGAACGGCTTGGGATGCTAGGGTTTTCTACTTTGAGAAAACGTGGAGATGAGGGGTTATTTTTGGGTTTTTTTTGTGTTGAGAGTGAATGAGAGGGGTGTGGAAGGGAGAGAGCCCCCCATGAGACCGTGGGTCTCTTTATATAGCTTTAGGGTTTTTTTCTTTTTCTTTTGTGAGACATCTCACATGCTTTGACCATCGTACCCTTAAGTCAATATTTCCTTGACCCTTGTACCCTTCCATCCAACTCTATGTGATCTGGGCCATCAATCCACTTATCACTAACCATTGGGCATCTTTTGTCATGGAACCAAGTCATCCAACGGTTTCAATCACCCACCATTGTCATCAGCCTACCATACTTGCTTCGGTCCGCCAATTTGCTATTTCTCTTTACCAAAATAGCATCGCTTAGCCACTTTCATTAAGACGTGTTGATGCATCAATGTCTAGTCACCTTGGTCCAAACGTATCCCACATGTTGGTCCATGCATGGTCTACATCCTTGGCCCAAATATATCTTTGGCTTGTTACCTTGGCCAACACACATGCTGTCCCCTTGGCTTTTTGGGCTTGTCATTGGGTTTTGGTCATTTCATCCCTGATCTTGAAGATTCTCCAGATAGGATTTCTCAGCTTCATCATACACTTGACGTGTTAAGTATCTACCCTCTTCCATCATGCTTGCTCTCTTTTGATAGACTTCCCTCATCTTATTTGTGGGTCCATTAACATGGTCTATTGGCTCATTTTCTCTCTTGGTTCTCAGTCTAGCAATGTGATTCTCTAGCTCAACCTATACTTGGCCTGTATCTTCTTATCCTCAGTCCACTGGCTCTATATGCTTTGATTAAAGGCTCTGGCAGTCAGTTGTGGGCCCACAATCCATGAACTCGTCCAATCGGGTTTTCTTGCGGTCATCGGATCAGTCGGCTTCTTGGTTCTTGGTCTGGTTCTGCGATCTTTTGGCCCAACTTATACTTGGCCCGTATTTTCTTGTAGTAGCACACTGGCTTTTTCGATACTCTAATATCAAGCTTCCGTGGTTGATCATGGGCCCACCAGTCTAGAGAATCGTCCGATCGGCTTTCCTGCAATAACGAAAAGCGCGTTATGAGATTTAGTCAGAACGACTTTATATCTAGACTTCTAAAAATGTGTTTAATTCATGCAAATATACAATTTCATCCAGAAAAGTGTGTTCTACGCAATGAAAGAGACTTTTACGTAGAAAAGTGGATAAATAGAGCAATTTTACGTAGGAGAGTATGATAACGCTTATAGGATAATAGTGAAAAATACGCACTTTTAAGCGAATATCATTAAATTTATATTTTAGTATTGTGTTTGTCTTCAAATGATAGAATCATTTTTTTATTGCTTGGAATGTGAATGGGGTGTTTGTTTAGAATGTGTGTATTTTCACAGGAAATTTTATTACATTTATATGGGTACACTCTTTATATAAAAAAAATAAAAAATAAAACGATGGCGTTCATAAAATGCCATGTTTTAAAAGTAGATAAATAACATTATGGCGTTCAATAAACACCATAATATTATGCAATAACAACGAAGAGCGTTCAATTTTAATGGCATTTAAAATATCCATTATGGTGTTCACAAACGCTATAACATAATGGCATTTCAAAAACGCCATGCCTTTATGGCGTTCAAAGTATTGAACTCGTTTTACTTGATCTCTCACGAGCACATTGACTTATTAGTTTGAGGTACTAGTTAGGATTAAAGAAATTCTTCTGACTATTATTCTTGAGGAATAAGGAATAAACTTCTATCAGATATGACTTCAAATTATTATTGTTTATTCCCTCAGTTAATTTCAAAACTCCACTAAAATAGACTGTTGCCTTCTCGGTTTGAGAGTGATATTTATGGAAGAGCTACCTTAAAAAACTAGAGTGTCAGCCATTTATATGGCCCTGCTAAAAATGAAATCTAATTCTTGTTGCTATAGAAAAGGGCTACCTATTAAAGAAGCGTGAAAGCTACCATTGAAACAAGTGAAAAACAACTAAATTTGCTAAAAAAATTCTTACCCTATTAGCAAATACGCTTGAAAATGAGTGAAATGAGAGAACCCCTAACTCTAATGAGGATTTCATATCTGGATACATGACACATATAGCATTCTATGAGATATGGGTTATAATTATTTTTGTTTACTCTTTATGTGATTAATATTTTTGTCACAAAATTGCCAAAGGGGGAGATTATAAAGAATAATTTCTTATTCTTGTTTTGGCAAGGATTCTGTATGATATAAACATACTTGTAACCGTTCCTATGAAGACTAGTGTAGCTTCGAAGTTGCCATGGTATGCATTCTTCACCGACTACGTGAAGACTAAAAGATGAAGATCGCAAAAATCAGACGATTGATGACATGAGTTATTTAAGTAACTGCTTCTCGCTTATTAAAGATCGTGTACGCTGGCATAGGAAGGTAAGAGACTTAATGACCATAAGAATATAATATTAAAATCTAATTAATTGTTGAACTAAGTCAAAGGACTAACCCTAGTCATTTCGTGCAAAGAGGAGTAAAAATATTAACTAAGGGAAGTCCAATCGATTGGATTGTGAGAACCAATAGATTGGACTCTATGGGATAGAAACTTCCTAGAGTACAATTGATTGGACTCTTATCTATAATCGATTGGACCAAGTCCAATCAATTGGACCATACGAGACAGAACATTCAAAGTACCCAATCGATTGGACTCTGAGTGCAATCAATTCGATTGCATTTATGAACAAAAACCCATCCATATAGTACAATCGATTGGACTTTGCAGAAAGTATCAATTTTATATCAAATTTTTATAGTTCCTTATCCCCACGACTTGCACGACCTAGGGGTTCCATATTCATATAAATTAAGCACTCTCGAGCTATACAATTTATACAACAAGAAAAAAAAGAGTAAGCTTTCTATACTAAGAATAATCCTTGTTATTAAAGAGAAAGAGCCCTAGTTTTAAATACTTACCTCTTGAGGTTTATCTTCCAAAGATCAAAGTTGAGAGCTTGATCCATATTCTGCCTAGGTTTTCCATTTAGAATCTTAACCTAGTAGTCGGAGAATACTAGTGTGACTAAATACTCTTGAGCAACTATGGGGTTCAGGGTGAATTGAATCCTTCACCCTCAGTAGAGACTGTAGTGTAAGAATTGAGATCGGGGTGTAGTGATCGAAGGTAGGTTTGGTGTATACCAAACGGAACAAGCGGCAAAGGCTTCGTGATTAAATGGGTATGCGTGGATTCGTAGCGTAGAGCCAGAGGACGTGGATGCACCGATAGTAGGCCTTAGCAAAGGTTGAAAGCTGTATTTGCAACGGTGCTGCATAGGTAACTTCTGTAACTCATAACTTTTCAGTTAGTGATACTTTCCGTCTGGACGTGGTCCCGTGGTTTTTTCCTTGGCTAAGGTTTCCACGTAAAAAGATTGCATGTGTTATGAGTTGTTTGATTTCCACACTATTGTTTGATTAACTCAAACGACACAATGATATTATATCACGGAGATATATTTGATTTTAGTCGGTTGAGATAATCCTTTCATTATCAATCAACTGTTTTATTTTGGTATACAATTTTATTTACCCTACCAGACCAGTTATGATGTTTAGGTTAAAGTAATTTTTAATACCTAATCAACCCCCCCTTCTAGGTATTTTGTGTAAAAGAGAACGAATGGTTATTTTAGTTATTTTTTCAATCTTCTCTAAGATGTGGCTATTTCGAATACTTTCAACATGTAGGATTTATTCGGGTATCATGCATCAAACAATCATCTCTTTCTTTTGGTGAACTTGAGGATGAGTTTTTTTTTCAAATGGAGGGGATTGATGTAAAACATGTAATAGAGGAGTTCATGGAGTGCATGGGTAGTCAAAAGTCCAAGCGATGCTAAAAAGGATGTAACGGGTATTAACAAAATTGTTTTGTATTCGAATAGCGAGCAGCCAGAATTTTTCTGAAAGAAAATGATGAGATCTTCAATATTCATCAGTTTGGCTCATGATGTATGCCTTATTTTAGCCAAATTCCATCGTTTAAGAGAGTTTTGTTTTATCAATAACTTCAGTTGTAAAAATCAAAATCATTTCCTGTCGATTCTGATGTGTTTCTAAGATCTACTATTATCCATTTCTAGTCTTAGTATGAATTTTTATTTTTTTAGTATTTTTTCCTATTTTGATGGTTTTAAACTTTTAGTAGGTTTCTATTTTCTTTAGTGATTTGCCCCATTTAAGATGGGTTGTAGTTGGACGTAAAAATCAATGAAGTTTATTGTTTAAGCATTCTATTATGTTTCTCCTTGTGGATTCAAGGTTTCTCTTCGGTTGAAGACGTTGTTCTTCCTGGTTCATTTCGTGACTAACTTCACACTTTCGTCAACCACATATCAAGATTATCTACAATCACACTCCCAAATAGCACTTAGAAGACATATGTATTCACATCTCCACCTAACTCGGTTATTTATAGCTTGTGGGAAAAACTTCACCTCAAGCAAATTATCAACATCTTTTCTTCTTAATTACTCCCATAAAAACCATGATCATATCAATCACCTTTCATAAAATTTCGTAAATCAACATGTATTGTCTAACAAATAAATTTTCAAATAGCCAGCACACCAATTATATGCTATGGTAGATTAACCCAACAACAAAAGTAGGCACTCATGATAATTAGTTTCAGTTTGCTTTGCAAGTTAGGCCATGGGAAGGGATTCCCACTAGAAGGAAGTAGTATATTCCCTTGGTTACCAAACAATGTGTGGAAGACCCCCTGGGGAGCAATGTTCAGAGCAAATAGATGGCTAGATGACCACCCCGGCATTGAAATTCTAGACACTCAAACATTGAATATCTAAATTTCAGAAACCCATAAACTAACATAATTAAAGATCGCGTGCAATAAGATAAATAAATTGTGGAGAAAATCTAACTAAGACAATTAGAAATGCAATACGATAAGTTATGTGCTTCATCCCTCAGGAGCTATGTCATTAATGGGCAATTCGACAAGTCATTAACTTATTAAGGGAAGATTAAAAGAAACATGGAGACTAGTATTACGAAGCCCAAACTTATCCCCCCTTCATCTCTCTTTAGCAACTATATTAAAATACAATAAAGTAGCTACACCATCGTCAAAACCCAAACCAACCCTGTAAAAGATTAAGAAAATATGGCCCTTGAAACTCTTATTTTACATGCTTAACACATATCAATATTATCCACAATCATACTCCCAAGTAGCACTTCGAAGATTTTATGTTTTCACATCTCCACCGAACCCAGTGATTTATATCCTTATAGTAAAAATCTTCACCTCAAGCAAATAATCAACATCCTATCTTCTTAATTTCTCCCATAAAAAGAGGATCAAACACCTTGCATAAAATCTTGTATATTGACATATATTCTCAAACAAATAATTTTTCAGACAGCACACCAACATTAATTGAAACTATAATACTAATTGAAATGATTCTAGTCATTGAAATTCTAATCACCCAAACACTGAGTATCTAAATTCAGTAATCCGTAGAATTAGCAATCGTGCACAATAAGATGAATAAATTGCGGAGAAAATATAGCTAAGACGGTTAGAAATGCAACACGATAAGTTATTTGCTTTATCCATTGGGAGCTATGTCAATGGGCAATTCGACAGGCCATTAATTTATTAAGGGAAGTTTGAAATCCAATAATGATGCTACAGTACCATAAACCCGCCATTGTCATCATCGTCAAAACCTATCCAAACCCTCTAAAAGATTTAAAAACTTGGGTTCTTAGGATTTCACTAAGAGTTATAAACCAAGAGAGTTAAGGAGAAGACTCATTCGAAAAAAAATTTTAAAGAATAAATAAAACAATAAAGAAAGAAAGATAAAAAAAAAACTCCTTACTTTTAAAATGGCTCCATTTTTTTCTCTTCCTTTAATCTTAGGCCGTGTTTGATTGCAGGGAAAATTTTCCCGAGAAAATACATCTGGGATATGCCTTAAATGGCTGATTGATTGCAACTGAGAACACATATTTCAATCATGTGAGAAAATAAAGACCTATTTTCAGGTGGAAATGAATTCTCACCTATCTGGATGGGAAATGAATTCCGGGCTTAGAAGGGAAAATTATACATATTTAAATGACTTGTTAGGGAAAATTATACAGATTTATAATGGCTATCTAACAATGGACAGTTGTGTTTTCCTAAGGAAAATGCAATTTTCCCACTTGGTATCAAACACGGCCTTACTTCTTTTATTTACTTAAACACGAGCCACTCAAGCCTATTCAAGATTTGCCTAACATACCTCACCTAGAAAGGTCAGTACCCTTTAAGCTTAGGGATGATTAAGAGTGGCATCAAGCAGAGATATATCTTAATCTTCAGGAAAAATGACCCACCATTTCTACAGTCATTAAGAGAGATGACCCACCAATGGGAATTTGAAACCTATGACCAAGTCTTAGTTGTCTATAGTCCAAAAAGTTGCATTAGTCGAATAATATTAACCATCAAATCAATCACGTTTCGGATGGGAAAAAAATTGTTCATAATGTTCACCTGATGCCTTACGTCCTTCAAAGATGCAACCTTAGCTATGGCGCATCAAAGGGGTGATGTATGAGACTTGTTTACCGGCTGTATCAGTAGCAGGTAAACAATTTCTTAAGTGTACGAGACTTACGCTGTACATTTCCTTATAAAAATAAAGGCATAAGTTGTTAAAGAAATATTATAATGTGTAAGAAAAAAAAAAAAATAGAACCGTCTAACGGTAACATGCCAGAAACTAAACGAGAAAGAAAAAAAAAGAAAAAAACGAAACGGAGTTTCTCTGTCTCGAAACGTTTGCCGAGAAATGCGGCTACTTGCCGCCTCTTTTCTTTTCTATGATCTCTATCACGTATTTAAAAAAACGACGTTTTGTAAGTCTTGATGAGAGAGAGAGAGAGTCCTCCAAAAATATAAAGGAGAAAAAAATTGGAACAGTTGCAGAGATTTGACATTTTGATGCAATATGATAAGATGAACCAACTAGCTCAAAACTTATTAAATTAAAATCTCTCTCTCTCTCTCTCTCTCTCTCTCTCTTTTGTTGCGTATGGTGAAGAACTGTTTTGTATGAAAAGTCAGCGATTAGA